>OW028691.1:12550000-13750000 GCA_932294315.1 Epinotia nisella | reverse complement strand
AGTATTTTATTGCCGTGGTACCAGTGATGTTAATACGGCAAAACAAATGTTTACTAGTACCATGGACAAGCCCCACTGGCCATATTTGCCTTCTTAGTAGGTTAGGTTCGTTAGGTATCTTCAGATGCCCGAAGGGCACACAGACAGGCCCGCAGAGCGGGGCTCCGTCAAAACTGTCGGAATACCAGAAGACCATAAACCAAAACAAGTCAAGTTTCTCCTATGTATGGTATCCTGGTATTTCGAGAGTTTTGACGGAGCCCCGCTCGGCGGGGCTCCTATTTCTGGTCTGTTTGCCCTTCGGGCAACTGAAGATACAATGCAATACAATACAATACAAATACTCTTTATTGCACACCTCACACAGAAAAAGCAGTTACAGAGAGAAACAATACAATAACATAATATACCTACCGAACATAAGATACCTAACGAACCTAACCTACCTACATTCTATAATAATAATATTATATGTATTAATTATTGACAGTTAGGTAAATACCAAATTCTCCATTATCCCGTACCACGGGTAACAAAAAATAATATTAGCCGCAGTCCCATTGACATAATGGAACCACGGCAAATATTATTTGCCTTAGTACCATTGATGGTACAATCTGATGGTACTACGGTTAAGGAATGGGTACGGAACCCTTCGTGCTCCTATTTCTGGTCTGTTTGCCCTTCGGGCAACTGAAGATACAATACAATACAATACAATACAAATACTCTTTATTGCACACCTCACACAGAAAAAGCAGTTACAGAGAGAAACAATACAATAACATAATATACCTACCGAACATAAGATACCTAACGAACCTAACCTACCTACATTCTATAATAATAATATTATATGTATTAATTATTGACAGTTAGGTAAATACCAAATTCTCCATTATCCCGTACCACGGGTAACAAAAAATAATATTAGCCGCAGTCCCATTGACATAATGGAACCACGGCAAATATTATTTGCCTTAGTACCATTGATGGTACAATCTGATGGTACTACGGTTAAGGAATGGGTACGGAACCCTTCGTGCGCGAGTATGACTCGCACTTGGCCGGTTTTTTTTTCTATACACATATACTCACGAGAAGTAAATTATATTCCTGATTGATATAAACTTGTAGCAGTCGACATCTTTTACATTATATCCCAAGGAGCACTTCTGGCACTGAATTATTCAAAGTGCATCGTTTTTATATTATATAAATATATAAATCACTAGACTCCATTCAAATCAGCGAGAGTTGCAGAAGCTACAGCAGCCCTTTGAATACATTTTAAAATGGGGTTCTATGAGAAAAATGTAACAGAAGCTTTTAAGAAGCAAATTCTTCATCAAAGGCGACGCAGCAAGCCGAAGCGCGCGTTAATACAGTTTGCAAGGGGACGTGTACATCCTACCGGTACGGGCTGACAGTAGGTGCAACACTAAGAAAAACGAAGAGAAAATTTATCGACGAATACATTTGATCTTGACAATCACATTGGGTTAGTTGGTGCCTGTCTAAGAACTTGGTGACCCTGGGTGTCAACCGGTATGAGCATTTATTGGAGTCATGGATGGATTTCTATGTATTTAAGTATGTGTTAATCAAAAGTGGTAGTATGTGTACCATCGTGTCACACCCATAGTAGGTGCAAGCTTTGCTTAATTTGGGACACGGTTGATTCAGCGCGCGTGTATACAAGACCGCAAACCGCATTAAAAACCAATTGAAATACAAAATTTATATCTTAAATAGACCCATTACACGTTGTTAAGGTCAAATATTGCTCATGGCAAAGGCATGGGCTCGTAGTGTAACACTGTACGTCGCGCATGCATAGCGAACGGAACATTGCTACCGGTCGCCGATCACTGCCTATAACACAAGCCTTATTGAGCCTCCTTGGGCTCAGATCAATTTGTGTAAGATTGTCTCCTAATATTTATTTATTTGTATGTTTTGTTTCTACTTCTCATGGGGGGTAGATGCCGTAATCGCCACGCTTGGCATGCGGGCTGGCGGTCGCAGTATTTCCACCATACTCTAAGGATGTTGCTGAAGGAATGCAATGCTGAAGGAATGGACCTCATAAGAAAGTTCAAAATAACCCAAAAGATAATGGAGAAGGCGATGCTGGGAGTTTCTCTGCGTGATCGCATCAGAAATGAGGCTATCCGCAGCTAAGGTAATTGATATAGCCCTCCAAATCGCTAAACTTAAGTGGCAGTGAGCGGGGCACATTGCACGCAGAGCCGATGGCCGTTGGGGCGACCACGTACCAGAAGACGCAGCGCGGATAGACGTTTCACGAGATGGACTGATAACCTAGTAAAGGTCGCGGGAGTCCGCTGGATGCGGGTGGCGCAGGACCGATCACTTTGGCACTCTTTGGGGGAGACCTATGTCAAGCAGTGGACGTCTTTCAGCGGATATGATGATGATGATTTATTCTTAGAGATGTATAAGGTCTCTGAGTGTCAAATTAAATTACAATAATAAAGTTTAGTAAACTAATCAATCCTGAGATATGTATAAGGTTTTCCAGCGCCAAGATTACCTTTCCTTGTGCTGCTGCAATGGGTTCCTATAATGAAAATGAAAAAATGATTTATTTGTTATCTTAAGTACTAAGTTTTGACATGTTTTGGTGTCCCAATAATATAATTTAATTATAGTAATTTTTAGGGTACTCATAAAGTGTGTTTACCTATTGATTTTTCTCTCTTATGCTAAAATCCTCTTTCAAAGCACTTAGGTAGAGGTGGGATAGTACCTCTAAAACGTCGAAGTGTAAAAGTTGCAATAAAATGGAGTCTCTCAGTAAATGTTTTATCATTTTATGGGCAGAGTTTGGCAGTTACATTGGTACTAATGAATAAGCTAAAAAAATTAATAAATGATGATAAGCTAATAAATAATTAAATTATTTTCAGCGGCAACAGCACCACTGTTTGACAAATATCGGCGTAACTGCATCTTAGATATATTAATTTAGTAATTTTTTTCCCGTCTTCTACGTGGAAAACTAATAAATATAAGCCTACATGTCTTTCCTCGAGCCCCGTACTTCACAAAGTTTAACTACCGGAGGTAAAACTAGAATAAAGAACGTCTTCGGGAACCGTACAATTTATTTTCCTGTTCCGCTTTAGGAAACATGTTTCACCGTTTTACCTGTCAATCACTGTTACTATAGCGGCCTTTAGACCTTGCTAAATGTAGTGCACTAACTGGGCGAGGAGAGATAAACCATCTCGCTCTAATCAGAGAGTGTGAATGCAGTTAGTGCACTGCATTTAACAAAGTTAAAAGATCGCTTAAGAGAAAGGTCCACATGGTCTAACTCATTGAACTTCTTCTTATACTATTACTGACGACCGAATAGGCTAGTGGTTAGAGAACCTGACTATGAAGCTTGAGTTCCCGGGTCGATCCCCGGTCGGGGCAGATATTTGAATGAATAGTATGATGAATAATAAGTATGTATTTATCTATATAAGTATGTTTATCCGTTGTCTAGTACCCATAGTACAGGCTTTGCCTAGTTTGGGATTAGATCAATAAAATTGATGTGAATTGTCCCACGATATTTATTTATTTACTACTTTAATTAGGCTCAAATGCACGTGATTTTACGCGCCATTTTGTACAAATTTTAATATAATTAAAGGAACGATCCTTTGTCTTCATGTTGGGATGTTTGATTGAGAGCCGAACATCAATTATATAGGATTTATAGTTCCGTTATTAAATTTTTTTTATTGTTTTATTTAATAAGTAAGTGGTATGTGTAGTTGAAAATGATTGAATTTTTATTAATATGTAGTATAGTTTGCAGGTTAATGTTGAAAAATCATTACATTTAATCTTTTTTTTGCCTAGAACAGAAATCCTAGTTCAGGCTCTTGAAATTACCCCTTAATATTAAATTTTAGCATATAGTATATATCTGTCAAATACGTTTTCAATTCATTATTATATTCTACTCTATCCTATTATTAGGGACGTTTGCCAAAAAGCCAGTAAAAACGGACTTTCCATTCACATAGCTTATGAACATTAATAAACCCCTTAACACACCCATATCGAACCGAACTTGGTCACTGAATATTTACTAGAATATTGGATCCGTATTTATTTCCTAAGGGAGAGCCATCGATCTGGAGACGTAGCATCCCGATTTACTCATAACGTATTTCAAGAGCAGTTAGAAGGGAGGGAAATCAAAGACCTCTACCCATCAGGACGTCTGTTTTTATGTGTCGCTTCTGATCACAATAGAGAACATGCATGGTTTTGTTAAAACGAAAACGGTCTTTATTGCAAGACTATGTAAATTCATTTCTGTTAACACCATCACTGCCACGACCCCGCCTAGCGGACTCCTATGCCGCAGTCGCTGTCGCCTACGTCAGAGAAAACCACGGGATCAGCTACGAGCGTAGTGCGTAGCGATTCTTGGCAGTAAATTAATGTGTTAATCCATTTACTCCTATTAATGCATTTCTTAAATAAATAAAAACGAGAATACTGTACAAGAGATGCCGAAGGAGAAATTCAAATTCAAGAAATACGGATGATATAATCAATATAATATCCACTAAAGTTTCTGTTTAGCCCAATGGTTGACTGGTAGAGAATGCCTGATGGCATTAAGTCCGCCAATTGTACTTTTATTAGTATATTTGTGCAATAAAGTTTAGATAAATAAATAATTATTTCAAATTACCAACTAGGCAGAGATTCGACAAACAGAACCGATATATGCCCTCTGACGTCTTTGGGCATAGCTGCCGTTGGTCTTGTAATCCATGTTAAATATATATACAGGGTGGCACTTTACTATGATCTTTGCTGAAAGTATTGTGTTATCTAATTAATTTTCAATAATTTATTATCATTTTAAAGCTAGGTTAAGTAAAACAAAAAAACATTAAAAAATTAAACGTTTTATTATAGGTGACAACCCTGCCAATAAGTTACTATTTACCCGACTGTCGAAGGAGAGCAGGGCTATGTATGTAAATATGTATATATGTATGTCTATATGTATGTATGTCTTATTTTTTGGCAGCCTAAACCGTTTGATGGATTTCGACATATGTATGAGCAGGAGCCGTAGCATGGTTGGCCTTATCACGCGATAAGTGACAAGATAAGAGCGTCGTCTTTTTCTATCGAACGCTGTCAGCCAGTGACGCTCGCTCTATCCTATCACCTATCGCGTGACAAGGCCAACCATGCTACGGCTCCAGGTGTTGTTGGATTCCTCTTAATCGTGGAAGTAATGGTTGCAAAAAAGCAGTTCGGTTTTTCGAAAAATCTTTTGATTTCACATGTTACATTTGCACATGACACATGTCCTTCACTATCAACTTGCTAGGGTTGAAACAGGCGGATTTTTGCACTAAAGTTTAACAAGTTTTATCTCGTAAACGGTAAAGAATATTAACATAGTTTATTGGGAAAAAATAAAGCTCTTACGGTGAACAATTTCCGTTTTTGTAAAAACTCTTCATTCTGTTCCACGCTGTAAGGTAGAAGTACTAGTGCCCGACGCGGTACTAGTACTCGACGAATATAATTTAACTAGCGAATAATAAACTAAGATTCACGGCATCATTTTTAAGTTACTAAATGTTAGTGACTTCGGTATTTCTTATCACAATGTCAAGACAAATAACTTATTTATAAGTTATGAACATATTTGTTAAAACCAGCTGCCATCAATTGGGACAATGAGTTAAACCTTCAAGTCCCAATAAATGTCAGTCCGTCATTCATGACAATTGTACTGAAATGACATCTATTGGCACTGCCAGCATAACCGCCTGCCATTTACTCGTACATTCGGATTGATTACCTAATTCTTATATTATCAGGATTTTTTATAAGATCACCATATGAAACGAATTCCATATCAGTAACTTGAGTAAATACCTCGTCTCCCAAACCGTATGAAACTGTTTAATACATCTTAAATGAGCATAATATCGTGATTCAAATAAGTATTTTCTGTTGACATGTCGGGCACTAGTACTTCTACCTTACCTATATATTGTTTTGTTTAATGAGATATAAACCAATCTTTGATGCTTTATATCTTCATTATTCGGACAATATTTTTCATTCACTGTTTCCTACATACGAGTATGTTGTCAAAAATTGGGTTACAATTGGTATTGAAAAAGGCCTCAGCCTATTAGAAAAGTCAACAGCTCGATTTCTAGTTTTTATGTTGACAAATAAAAACAGTATATCCCCGAGAGATGAATTCAGTTGCTTCAGTAATAATATTGCCAAAAATAGGCCACGAAACTGTATGTTACTTGTATGGAAACACAGATAAACATATATCTAATGGATAAGCAACCTAAAACAAGCCTTATGATATAATTATTATCTTGTTATTTGAAAAAGCTAGTTATTTCAAAATAGAAACTCACTTTTTTGTAGTATATGTTGACACTTACCGCATTGACTCAAAATTGTTCCATACTTAAATTAAACCAATCTCATAAAAGAATTTTCAACTCAAACATTCTGCATAAATATTAAGCGAACTTTCATTCAAAGACAAAATTTCTATCAAAATCCTTCAATCGGATCCCACGATATAATATTTGTATATCACATCCCATTCACATTTATCCGCACAAGATTATTTCCTTCCCCAAATACATCGTTAAAACGATATTTTCATCCATTAATTGATTCCCAATATAATTAATACTGAAGACAGATAAGTACTCGAGTTTTCCTTCTTTATTTTTCTTGCTGAAAACATTTCAATCGGCCGAAGGAAATTGTTTGATCTCCGAGGAAATTGCGTAAAAGCATCGGTAATCAGTATCAATAAATATTTTTAGACCTTACTTATTATTTTTTGTTGCGGTAAAAAGTAAAGAAAGATAAAGATGGATACCTCTTAACAAAACAAATTATTTTATTAAATATTTTTGTTACATGTTAATTTCACGTGGAAGTTACCATGATCGATATTTTAAACGATATGGTACTGAAAACGTATGTGATGGACAAATAAGCCAGCATCATCTGAAGCCCAGGGCAAGACTCGAACTAAATAGTACATTACTGTAGGGGCCGGGAAATAGCAATTCGTGGATGAGTTGATTTGAATCCACGAATTGCCATACCCGCCGAGGCAGATATAGTGCTTTTCTCCATAAATGCGAGGAAATCAAATAATATTTTCAATAATTTTAAAACAGCGAGTTGTATGTAACCATTATGTAACCCATCATGTTCCCGCCCAACTTATTTTTTAAAGTTTGTACACGGCATGACTCATGGTGCCAATTGACTCACATAAAAAAATTATGTTTTATGCAATTAAAATTATTAAAGATTAAACGGGATTGAAATCTAAACGCATTTTAGTTCGTTTTTAATATTATTTCAAAAATGTTTTAATTTCTTCCGTTAATACTATTTGAGACATATTTTAAAACGTCACTTCGATCTCTTGCAAAAGTAATCGTTTTGTCTATGACAGTTAAAAATATAAAACTTCTTGTAGCAAGTTGCTAGACCTTTATACTTACGAGCATTTGGCTGTTTCTAGTGATTTTTCTTGGTCATAACACCCAAAAGTATACAGTAAAGAACATCAACCTAGAATATTACCTGAGCCACTTATTGAATTGTATGATGTATTGTCTGTTGGTGATCCTTAATAAATAAATAAATAAAGGAATTTCATACATTTTCCTGGCCGCTAAAATTGTACAATAATGACTTTTAACTTTTTAAATTTGCGCTTGTCAGTAACGAGGAACTTCAAGTACTATTTTTGCTACAGTAAGGCACACATTTCCGAGCATATTGGAGAAAAATAATTTGTTTCATTAAGAGGTGTAATGTACATCAGCGCCATCTCTCTCGTTAATCTGAAACCACCTGATGTTGTTCGATTAGAATGGGTCTAGCGCATAGCTTCCCCATTAGAGGGGCCTACAGGCTGTGAGCCTTTCAAGGAAATACAGAGAGGTCACTACCAGTAGCAGCGGCGAATGTGATGGAAAGATACGCTACATTAGCTAATGTCTTGGTAGCTCAGTGGGAGAGCACTATACTGGCAATACAGAGGTCGGCAAGTTCGAGACTTGTCCTGGGTTTCAGAGGATGATGGTTAATTTTTCCATTATATTCGTTCGCTGTATCATATCGTTTAAAGATATATACTCGTAGATAGTTTGAACCGAGTATATTTCATTCACTGCGAAGCTACGCTCGTAGGCTGTAGTCTGTAGCAGATTGCGGGCGCCTACGCCGTAGCCGATCCCGTAGTTTTCCTCTCATGTGGCAGAAAGTGCGCGGAAGTAGGCGCTTAAAAAAGGGTTTAAAATTAATCATTACATGATACAAAATTGATTTTTAGGGTTCCGTACCTCAAAAACGGAACCCTTATAGGATCACTCGTGCGTCTGTCTGTCCGTCTGTCACGGCCGATTTGCTCCGAAAGTACTGGACCGATTAAGTTAAAATCTGGTAAACATATGTAAATTGGTGACCCAAAGATGGACGTGTAAAGTAAATTAATGAATTCTGAACAAGGGGGCCACATTTGGGGCCAAAATGGAAAATAAAATAAAAAAGTTTCGCAAACTGTAATGGTGACATATCAAATGAAAGGGGTTGTTTTAAGTGTCTTAGATATATATATATATTTATAATTTTAGAAAAAACAGATTTGAAGTAATTTAGGAAAAAAGGCGAAAATTGACCATCCCCCCACTCCTTATCTAGGCTACTACTGGGCTTAAAATTCTGTAAAAAATATGGAAAATAGTTCCTTGCCTAGATTGAAAATGAAATTGAATTCTAGATTGAAGAAGGAAAACCTATAAGAAGTTTGAATATTCAAATATTTTTGTGTATTTTGTATGCAGCGCGTGATGCTGAGAGCATAGCAATTTTACGGAACCCTCACCACGCGAGATGGACTCGCACTTGTCCAGTTTTTATACATATTAAGATTCTTATTCTGATGTGTGTTTATAAATCTTTCATCTACGGCATCTGATACCTAATCGAATTTGTTACTTAAATTTGATTACAATGTGTTTCGTGTGCTCCCTTCCACGCGCGGTGGACCAACGTGACAGAGGGAGACGGATACATATTGATTTTTGTGCCGGCGTTATGAACTTCACGCTAATTATAAAATTAATTGAACGTTGCATTGTTTGTACATTTTAATTCGGGCATTCTATTACACGAACTGTTTTATATAATAAAAATTAAGGAATTGATTTACTCAGAATACATTTGATATTCGCATTTGTGGCGTTGATGACTATTTCAGAAATAAAACATCAACTCAAAGATTAAAAAATAGAATGATGAGTACATGTGCTCAAAGATTATTAGTAGCAAGTTTATAAACTATTTAATACATTTATTGTCTAGTTAAACTACGAATACATCGCCCATCCAAAATCATGTTTGAATTCTAACGTTAAAATTGTATGTTATATTCAACTCAGCGGGAAAACTCAATTGTCTAACAAATTGTTACGGCGCATACTCAATTTGTTACTTCAGTAAGTGCTACATGTGCTACGGCGTAGCATGTAAGTAAGTGTCAGTACTACGAACACTTCGTAGCACATATGAATGCTAAACAAACGTTTATACTATTAAATTTAGAAGTTTGATTCGATCCATGAAAAATTATATATTTTGTATCATCATATCAGCTGAATGACGTCCACTGCTGGACATATGTCTCCCCCAAAGAGTACCACACTGATCGGTCCTGCGCCACCCGCATCCAACGGACTCCCGCGACCTTTATGACGCCATAAGTACACCTTTTGGGGGGTCTACCCACACTGCACCTTCAGGTACGTGGACGCCACTCAAGAATCTTTCCACCCCCACTGCCACTTAAGTTTAGCGATGCGGAGAGCTATGTCGGTTACCTTGGTTCTGCTGCGGATAGCCTAATTTCTGATGCGATCACGCAGAGAAACTCCCAGCTTAGCCCTCTCCATTGCCGTTTGCGTAACTTTGAGCCTTCTTATGCGTAAGTGACTACGTTTCGGTACCATATGTCATCGCTGGCAACACACACTGGTCAAATACTCTCATCTTGAGACACTCGGGATATTGGACGAAAATATATGCCGTAGCTTCCCGAAAACTGCACAGACGAGTTGGATTCGACGAATATGTTGTATATGTTACTGTAAAAGCCTGAAGTATAGAATTCGGATCCAGATATGATGATAATGACTTATAACAGCGTGCACATAATTCTAATTAAATTTAAATGGAATATGGAAAAAAAACTCAAGTCATTTACAATAAGCTGCAAACAAGTAAAAAATCCGCAAAGGAAATAACACAAAGCTAAATGTGTGCCCTCAATTTACAAAAGTCGTAAACGACTGATATTTTCCTCTGTACATACGCTTCTTTGTAAAATAAGTAACGGTGTGGCCTTGCAAACAAATTATTCACCAGCCACGCGACAGTAAACACATTGGACAAAACATTGTATCAAGGGACGTATACTTATTAAAAACAACTTGAATAGAAATTCAAAAAAACATTTTATGTATCATCATCATCCTGATCGATTTCGATCACAGCGACTGGAAAAAAGAAAAGAAAACTGCCTAACTGGAGCGTCGTTCGTGAGCTCTCAGGTGACTGACGTAGCCTATCTTTGCAGAGAATGTGCGACCACATTCCCTACAGGTCAGCATCCCTCCGACAAATTTGTGGTGGATGCCCACAGGTGGTCGAGCCTTTAACTACTCGCGCTTAGCGTCGAGTTCATTAGTTACGTCTTCGTTCTTCGAAGGCTTGCACATTAATCATCACTTTGACCGATTAAGCCAAAATCTCCCAGCGTGATGGGTAAATATCACATCTCCGCATGTGGCGCTTCAGCACATATTTATGGAGCAGAAGCTGGCCGGCCTGTTTTCGCTTGCCTTTCTGCAGTTCTGAATAAAAGATGCGCTTAGCCACTCGTTCTTCAGCCATGCGGGAGATATGACCACACCATTGCAGCTGCCTACTCATTAGATATATTTCAATGCTGCCGACCAGAAAATGTTCATTATGTCACGCAGGCATTTGAGATGAAACCTATCTAATACGCGAATGTGTTTGAGCATTGAGTAGAACTATTGCCATGTACACAAAGACCTTGGTTTGGAGCTTTATGGTGTGACCGGAACACCTTGACACGAAGCTTCCCAATGGCAACAGCAGTCACTCTGATTCTGCTGTCTAGTTCATCATCAAGGTGGCCCTTAGATGTTACAGTACTCTCAGATACCTGAACCTGCCCACTTGCTTAAGGGACTCATCACCTAATTTATGTCAACGAGCAATAGTGTGTCTAACCCCATAACTTCGGTTTTTTAATCATTAATGTTTAGGCCAAACCGTTGACAGGACTCGTTGAGACTCATCATAAGAGTTTACAGACCGTCCGGGGAATCCGCCATAAAACACAGATCATTTGCGACAGTGGCATGAGATACCTTGGTGTGAGCCTTCAGTCGTGCAAGATAGAAAATACTGCCATCAGTGCGAAAACGAATACGGATGCCATCAGATAAAGAGAGTAAGGAGTCTCTGACTACGACTGCAAAGTAAAGGGCGAAGAGGCTTGGTGCTAGAACGCATGCTTGTTTGACGCCACAGCTGACACCACAAAATTCGGATTGTTCGCCCTTTCCACTGATACAACGTTGCATGCCGTCATAAAACTAAGACATCTGATTCGTATCTCAAAGTCATTGAATACGCATGGCCTTATCTTTCCACCAACTGTCTTTCACTTCGCGTACCAGTCTGCGAAGCTCAGCGCCACTGCGCTTGACCATTTCTGAATCCCGACCTGAGCGCAAGATCTCACGGTGTTCCTTAAATGCACTGCTCAAAGCTTCATCATTGTCGTCGTACCAGTCCTCATGTTTGCTCCGTTTCACTCCAATTGTGTGCGAAGCAATATCGCAATATTTTGTATATTTACTCGTTATTTAAAGAACGGTTTTTCATTTTGTTAATACGGCATTTTACTGATAGTCAAATCCGCAACTTTTTGTAGGTAGATATGCAGGGGAGTTGAAGTGAATGATTACACACAGTTATATAGAGTACTAATGGAAAAAAGGTAGTGAATGAACGATTGGGTAAAGGAATGGTATTAAATACGCGATTACATATAACTATTTTTGAAAAATAGTTAAACCAAACAGCAAGCAAATAAACATATGCTTGACTAAACTAGATATTACATTTTCATGTGACTCATTTAGTTTTATTACAAGATTACGGTTTTCGGACAAATCATCAATCTAAAATTACACAGGTAATACTAACATACTGTGATCTGTTTTATTTAAACCAGATTTTAGATTAAAAAATAATTGTAACGAAATACCTCGAAGAGACTTTTACCTACTCAATCTTGAAGTAAGCTGTTGAACTTGCTATCGGTTTCAAAATGAACACTAATTTCAAAATATCTCTGTTATTACACGACCTGTTTGTGTGTGCGTGATCTCAACTCCGGTGCCATTCCTATATCAAACTTAAAAAACGCTGTGTTAGTATGAAGTTTTTAGGGAAATACAAACTGGTCACGACCCTGTTTTCTGGTCAAACTACATCCTTTTTTGGTGTTTATTGTATTCAAAAATCTTTAACTATACCAAAAGTATAAGCCTAATGTTTTCGAAGTATTTGCATATTATTTTATTTTTACGTTTGTCACATAGTGTATTCTTTTTTTAACAAACTCAACGAAATATTGTAACAATATTTTAGAATAGTTACTTTTTATCGACTAAAATATTTTCAAAAATATAAAATAGTGCACGATGACATTAAATAATTAACGGATTTTTTTCTGGTTATAATCTTAGCTTTCACTGACATTTTATTTGTAGTCGTAAGCAAAAAACATACATATTCTATAAATCAAAAGTATCGTCACTTTACAAAAATAATAAAGCTATTTAAATCTCAGAAAAATCCGAAAAATACATTTTGAATAAGTTTTTATTTTTTCTGTGTACCGAAAGATATTGTTATATTATAACCACACTATATGCTCGCCATGGCATTAAGCTCGCCATTTGTACATATATTTTTTGTATTTTGTGCAATAAAGTTTAAATAAATAAATAAATAAATATATGCTATAATTAGATTTTTTTTACAGTCGATATTTAACAGCCGACATACCGGTACAATAAACGCCAATGATGACATATAATGACGTAAATTGTACTGGGATGACAGCTGTCAAATATTGAATGTAAGGGCACGTTTACTATAATGGCTCTGTGAGCTGTACAACTCGCGAGCCTGTCGTCTGTTTTTTTTTCAATATATTTTTTTACGTTTCTCAAAACTGGATTTCACGAGAATCAGTTGCGAAATGCCACCTGTAGAGAAGAACAGCCGGACAGACGCCGGACATACGAAATAATTTTGCCCACTCTGAAATGGAGAACTTCGTTCGCTTCGCTCGCTCGTTCAATTAGTTTATTTAGCGTGTAATCGTTCTAGGGTGGAATAAGTTATTAACTAAAAGTGCATTTTCACACGACAACGCAATAACACGAACGCTCTGGTGTACAACAATTACTGTAACTGATAACAGTGCCTGTGTAATTACTAAATATATTAATGAAATTAGCGTCTATTGTGTTGTCACTGTCACCACATTCAATGAAGTTATTTGGCTAAATACATACATACACATACACACATACATTACATACACAAACATACACACGTACATTTGGCTAAATTATATATCAGAATACTAATTAAAGAACAAGATATTTTGTACGAAAATTAAAGCGATTAGAATTAAATCAATATTGGTCTACTAATAACAAAAAAACCTAAACGTATATACTAATTAAGCTTCATTTGAAAGCAAATGACCGGTTTCTTTACTAGATCACGATTTATTATTTACATACCTACCAAGTTATTTTGAGTAATTATTAAAAAATAAACGGGACATGAGGTGCTAGAATACTTCTACATATTTATACACATATAGTCATTAATTAGCTTACAACACAAAATATTATATTAATAAAAAAATTGCTTATGAATACAAAAGCACGTTTTTTGAAACCACACATACCCTACCTAAAACATTTTCTTCCCTACACGTTCAACACTTCAGTCCACGTCACTTAAAGTTTCGCTACTTTAAAATAAAATAACTAATTTTTGGAAGTTGGACGTTTAGGAATTACGTGACGCACACTCGACGTCTATCGTGACGCACGTGTTTCGCGTCCCGCGGCGCGCGGCCCACTAAACGGTAGGTACGTAGGTAGCTCGGCGCACCTCGGTCGCCTTCGCCCCCGCTTCGCAGGTACTACCCTGTTACAGGTAGAACCATATTAATTACTCGGATCCAAATTAGCGTATTGACCGCTGTTGAGACGTGACAAAATGCGACGTTTGATTTCCTGTTGATGTGTTGACGTTCGGTATAACTTTTCATCATTATGGAATAGGCGTGGGTTTTTCTGTATTATCCTCTGAAATCTTCAGTTATTTTTACAAGCTTTGTGTTATATGTGTTAATACATTCCCTGCCAAGAACCGCTACGCAATACGCTCAAAGCCGTGGTTTTCGCCGTACGTAGCGGAAAGAGCCTACGGCGTAGGCACCCGCTGTGCGGGTTCCTGGCAGTGAAAGTGTTAATTAGTCGTGTCAGTTAGTAATAATAGTATGTATGTTTGTTAGTTTGAGTCAAACCTTGCAGGTCTTTGACCAACTTCCTGAAGTCCAATCGAGTTGAAACTCCATACAATCATGTAAGTCAGATGACAACCATAAATCTGGTCTGATGGTGGAGACACAAGCCATAGGAACTTCTCAATAACACGAGATTACTTCGATGTGTTTGGGCTTATCGGAACCCACACATTGATGGTTACGCAAAAAAAAGTGCAGCCGGCAACAAAATCTTGTACCAAAAAAATTTCTTGTGGCAAAAAGTTAATAAACTATGTGAGCGTTCTCACACGTTATTGAAGGTCATTGTATCTTAAATTTGTGTTATTGTTATTTGTGACCATGCATTATCAATCCGTACTAATATTATAAATTTGAAACTTATTTCATCCACCTAGGTCTGTTTTAAATTTATAATGTGGAACTGATTTAAATAAAATTGGTTATAGAGATAAACTAAAGTAACTAAAATATGGTAGTCTATTGGAAAGTTATTATTAGTAGGGAGTACTTCACGGAATGACCAAAAATATAACATATTAGTAAAAGATGACCAAATAGGAAACATAAAGAACAACAGATAGAAGGCATTTCCTTGGCGATAGGACACATTATGCTTCATAACACAAAAATAGGCTAAGCACACTCCAACTCGCGGTGGCCGGTAATGACTCTTAGACCTTTATACTTGTATCCCCCGACATTCCATTTAAAGTGCCTCGTTGAGGATCAAGGTTGCCCTTTATAAGATGACTAGATTCCGCCCGCGACTTCGCCTGCGTGGATCCGGGATAAAAACTATGCTATATTTTCGTCCAGGCTATCTTCGTGCAAAATTCCATCCAAATCGGTTGAGCCGTTTAAGCGTGATTGAGTAACAAATTCTTAACATCCAAATTTTCGCATTTATAATATTAGTGGGGATACTCGAAATGTGGTGTTGTGATACAAACCGTGCGTTTGAATGTAATCCACAATACTTTGCAATAAGTGTAAAACCAATGTTAACAGGAACCCGCCTAGCGGGCGCCTATGCTTCGCTTTCCGCTACATACGAGGAAAACCACGGGATCGGCTACGAGCGTAATAGCGCGTAACGATTCTTGGCGACTACGGCATAGGCACCCGCTAGGTGGGTTCCTGGCAGTGTTAATGTTAACACATTCAGAACTAAAGGTTTCGTAACGCTAAGATCGATCACATGCGGAATTGAGTCCAATGATTTTTTTTCTTGCCAGCAGTTTATTAGCCAACCCATTAGTATTTTTTTTTATTGTAGTGAATTGTATAATGTAGATCATGCCTCTATTCATATCTCCTACTATAAACAACAACTAAAAAGTAAATACTCTCCTGGACTGAAAACTGTACTTAAAATCGCTACGTCAATTGGGTTTTATCTCTTTCACATCCATGGCATTACAATTTGTTTTGCCCAATTCATTATGGTCGTTTTCATTAGAATGCGTTATGGATGTGAAGCGACTAATAAAAATAGACCTTCAGTTTTGCATGCTGTGTGGAAATACAGTTTAACTGAGTCAGTCCCTACGGTAGAACTATATATATATCACGGAACTTTCCGTGATACGAGAGTGGTAACAGTGCTATCGAGAATTTGCTGGTAATTTGGATTCCTCCTTGTTTATTCGAACGTTAAATGGATTAAACCTTGTATAGATATTATGTATATTGAGCTAAAAATGATACGAACGCACCATTAAAATGTTTCGTTCGCAATAAAAATCCATAATACGCTTGACGGCCTGGAGTTGAAACATAAAAGGGCGATACGGCGCGGGTAAAACTTTTGGTGGATCCACTTACCAATATCGCTATTGAGTCTAGCGAGAACTTTATCGCACTTTCCGCCCGAGTGGAGTAGGCGCGGTGCTCCTTGAGAGTATATCACACCATGCCGTAATGTTCCGGGGTACGGCGTCAAGCAATATTAGGGATAGAGTGGGTAATGATGGTATGAATAACCTGTTATTGGTGTTGGAAAAGTTGAAGGTGCATATATACATTAACAGATAAAAGGGGGAATGTGAAAGGTCAATGAGTGATTATAACCTTAGCAACAGATAAAATGTAAATAGGTATAGTGATAATACTGTTAATTGCTGTTCATTAATTAAGACAAAACCTCGTAACATTTTATTGGCATACTCATAGAGTTGCTTTACCATAGTAAATAAATAAATAAATATCGTGGGACAATTCACACCAATTGATCTAGTCCCAAACTAGGCAAAGCCTGTACTATGGGTACTAGACAACGGATAAACATACTTATATAGATAAATACATACTTAAATAGATATTAAACATCCAAGACTCGAGAACAAACATTCGTATTCATCATACAAACATCTGCCCCGACCGGGGATCGAACCCGGGATCTCAACTCCCGGGATCCTTAACTCGGAAAATCTTTTACATTTATGATTAGAAGTTAAGATTGTAATTATTATGTATTTTTTAATGAAATAAACAGTTCAAATTTTTTTTTTTTTTTTACAAGCTTCATAGTCAGGTTCTCTAACCACTAGGCTATTCGGTCGTCAAATCAATAAGAACATCAGTTTATTGCCAAACAAATCCATCCAATTTTAACGTACCAGCATATGGTCAATTAAAATCGGGTTTGTATTTGTCGCGTCAAGTAGAACGAGTGTGTGCGATTAATACCAGATCAATACATAACGTACACAAAGTCCTACGTACAATACAACCTTCAGTAAGGCCACTTTCCCATTTCGCGGTGCGGAGACAGTACAGATTCTTAACTGCATGCCGCTCCGCTTCCGCGCGTTATAATACTACTTAGCAAATATAACTGACATCGGTAAACGCTCCGTAAAGAAAAAAAATCGGCCAAGTGCGAGTCAGACTCGTGCACGAAGGGTTCCGTACCATTATCTATAAAAACGGCAAAAAAACCATGTCTGTTGTATGGGAGAGTTTTTTAGTACTTGTTTTTATAGCTGTAACAGAAATACATAATCTGTGAAAATTTCAATTCTCTAGCTATCACGGTTCTTGAGATACAGCCTGGTGACAGACAGACGGACAGACGGACAGTGAAGTCTTAGTAATAGGGTCCCGTTTTTACCCGTTGCGTACGGAACCCTAAATAAAAATTACGCATAGGTACAGATTCCGCTCCATAAGTGGCAAGTAGCCTAAGAGTATGTATTTATAGGAAAAAGTATGTCACATCTGTCCGAAGACATGGAATTGGTTATTACCAAGTACTTCCCTTTATGGTATAATTTCTTTTCATGACTAAGTATAAAACATTTTATCGAACAGAACTGGTAAACTTAGGGAAAAAAGATTTTTTGGCTTTTGCAAAAGACATCGAGTCGAAGAGCTTATCATAAAGAATACTTTTTTCTGTCTATCATGTTTATTTGTTAAGTGCCTAACTCAAAAGTTATATAATTCTGAATCGGAAAGAAAATTGTAATCTTTATTTATTTGGTACTAGCGTCGGCCCTCGACTTCGTCAAAAAAAAGATAAAAATTATCCTAAAAGGGATGACATACATTATAGCCTATTAAATAGGATCAATTCGAATGTTGGTCAAGTGCGAGTCGGATTTTAGTTTTCCCATACATCTAAACGAGCAATAATATTTGGTCTCTATACAAAGTTTCATCCCCTTTTTCGTCCCTAAAAGAGATGAAATTTGACATAAATAATAGCCTATGTCCTATTTTGATATATAAGGTACATAACTGAAAAGTTTCATGTAAATTTGTCCGTAGTTTTTGAGATTAAGTGGAACGTACATCCATCCATCCATCCAAACTTTCACGTTTATAATATTAGTAGGATAGGATTAATTTCAGTAGGTACAGTAAGGGAGAACCCTGTCGCAATTGACAGGCCGTTGTCACTCAAACTCGAGTGATATACTGTCACCTTATTGCGATAGGGTTCTACGGTGGAACGTGAATACGTTTCCCTTACAATTAAAGCTCGTGAATGGGGAGTTATAAAAAACCCTTTTTTGTAATACCTGGGTAGTGTTTACAATATTTAGGTACGTTGGCTTCCTTAACATTTGAATACATTTAAAATGCTAAATATATATGCCACACCACCAAAAAATCAACAACTAAAGTTCAAACTGGATGAACAGCCTCCGAATCATTATAATTTATTCAATATTTCAACCTGTTGTAATTTTAGGTTATTAGGTCCTGCTTACGCTAAAATGTAAAAAGGACATTTTTGGTAAGTAATTTTTTTACGCTATGCCAATGAACATCCATACTTAACATTATAAATGCTTAAGTGTGTCTTTCTGTCTCTCTATCTGTCTGTCTATCTCACTGTCTGTCTGTCTGTTACCTCTTCACGCTTAAACCGCTAAACCGATTGAGATGAAATTTGGTGTGGAGATAGTTTAAATCCCGGGGAAGGAGGATAATTTTTATCCCGGAAAATATCCCCTAAGGAGGTGAAATGGGGGTAAAAGTTTGTAAGGAGCTACGATATAAACGAGTTCCACGCGGACGTTCATAAAGTTTTGTACGCTATATTTCAGCAGGATATCACAATTAATAGTCAATGTACATTCTGGAGGACCATTCTATGAATTGTTTAACGATTATTTTAATTGGATGAGTTTCGGAGATTAGGTGCCCCAGCATGGAAACTTTACCCCCTAATCATAATTTTTTACAAACTTCTGTTAACTGACATGTCTTGTCCCTCTCTAACAAATAAACGAATTATAACAGTATTATTAGGAATTATTTCCTGATAATACTTGGTTAACTTATTTTTATGCAGTGCGCCTCCATCCTATGATGGAAGCGCACTGCATAAAATTATGTTAAACCAAGAAAACCGTGTTATTTTAAACTAAAGCGATGATTACAATTGTGGAAGCCGAAAATACATTTTAAAGCAATTTACAAACTTATAAATTACGATTGCCGATTTGCTAACTGGCAATCACTAAAACAAAAGATATATGGCTCACGCGACCCTTCGTCATAAGGAGATTCAGGAGACGTCCATTCACCACAAGCGCCACGAAGTCAGTGCCCAAGTGTGGTGGTTGTGCGCTCGGCGCGCTCAGGATCTATAGCTAACTAGCTATGTATAGACGGCTAAAAATCGGTTCTCCTTATAGCATATTAATTAACTAAAATAGGTTTTATAGCCGTGTATGACAAAGGGCATTAAAGTTTGCTTTTTTATTGAACGAGCGAGCGAAGCGAACGAAGTTCTCCGTTTCAACTTGGGCCAAAATAATTCATTATATCCAGCTGTCCGGATGTCCAGATGTGCCGCTGTCCAGCTGGTCTCCTCTACAGGACGCATTTCTCAACCGATACTCGTGAAATTTTGTGAGCAGGTTCAATAATTAGGTATAGCTTTTTTGTCAATTCATTTTTTCAAATTTGAAAAAAAAAATTTTTTTTTAAAGAGTCTTGCGTGTTCTACCGCTCACAGAGCCACAAGTAATGTGTGGTAGCCAGAATATGTGTTAAAATACTCAATAATATGTTTAAATTTTGGTATTGCAAATCTTTGGAGCATAATACTAAATAAAACGTCTGAATTCACGTGTGTCTACAGCCTCGTCTCCTCGCCGGGTCGGGCACTAAATTAACCCGGCAAGTTTATCTCATTTCCAAGCCAGGGGCCGCGATAGCGGCTTCGATTACCAGTGCCAGTGCCTTTTATACACATAACTGCGATTATGTGTGCTAATTACACGGACCTAGGATGCTTTGATGAAGCTAAATAGCTAACTTATTTTAAACATTATACAGTACCGGCTAGCAATCATCTTCAGTCGTTCCCTTAGTGCTGAGGATCATGACATCGTATCCTATTCTTGTTGCCCACACTTCTCCATAGGCTCCTATTACCCGCTTTATGTATGACCTCGTGCAGATGTAGTTGCAAGGGTGCTGTGATTTGTGTGCTCCTTCTAGCGGGTGGTCTGCCCCGAGACCTCTGGCCCTCAACTTTGCCCGTCATAATAATCGTCTCCAGGCTATCCGAAAAACGTCGTGAGAGGTGTCCAAAGTATGTGAAAATACGGTATTGACATGTGGATGGTCGACGATGTATGCGCAGCTCCTCCAGAATGGAGTCGACGCTAACACCACATAGTAATATTCCATAAAACGTCTAAATTCACGTGTCTACAGCCTCGTCGCCTCGACGGGTCGGGCACTAAATTAACCCGGCAAGTTTATCTCATTTCCAAACGAGGGGCCGCGATAGCGCCTTCGATTACCGGCGCTACCTACTGCCTTTTATGCACATAACTGCTACTCTGTGTGCTAATTACACGGACCTATTCGGAGGCTTTGATGAAGTAAGCTGAATGGGTACCTTATTTTAAACATTACAGTACCGGCCAGCAATTTATTACCGTTATTCTTGATTCATAGGCTTTGGCCTAGTTCTGAAATGAAATGTTATATTAGGTTTTTCAAGTCAATCAATAATAATTATTATTATTGTTGTCTGAGAATTCACGCGAAATCTCCGAAATATCTGACTTAAGTACCATCTTATAGTTATTTACATTAATAATTACATAATATCGAGGTTACAATATGAAAATGTTTCAGAACGTATTGAAAAGTGCTATTTTAAAACACCACGAAAGTGATATATTTTATGCCGGAACATTATCAGCGAGGAATGGGACACTGAAGCGAACATGTGTTTTTTTTACATAGACTATTTATATATTACGCAATTGCTGACTAATTGTTCTTATTTTCTTTCTACAAGAGGCTTAAAATTTATATGTACCTACATGATTGTTCTAATTGATTTTAATATAATCTAGCAACCACTCAAATAAACAATTCCATGACAAGTAGAGACATGGCAACTATTTGCCCAACTTTGAACTCGATGAAATTGCGTAACCATATATTATTCTACTTCAATATATCTATCCTATTATTACACGATCACCATTTGTAAATGATTGCGATAAATTTTATACTACGAAAAAAAAAATCTGCTCGATGACAGTCCCGGGAAAATAAGTTTTCTCCTGGCTTTCATTTATGACATCGAGCAAAGCGCAGTATCCCATGATGTCTTCACATTATCAATATTTGATAGATATCTGTTCACATCACCATGTCCCAGATATACTACACCACCACGAGCCGTCATGAATACCTCCCTTTATTTTATAAAAAAACATTCTGAAAGGTTGAAGCTGGGTTTCAAATTGTAACCATCTCCAGGTTTTTCTCAACTGTCTGAGATTAATCACGTTGCCGTTAGTTTGTCGGCGGCAGAAAAATATAAAAATACCCGCAAAAAGTCAAAGGTTAAATAAAGATTCGGTTCGGCTAGCGGAGGTCATCTGGAGAGGTCATCTCGACGCGAATTTGACAGATTGCCGTAACGTTGTTGCGGTTAACGAAAAGGGCCGTTATTAATTGAAATGACCGTAACGATATCTGACCTTCAAAAATATATTAAACCCTAATTTCAAGGATCAGCAAGGTTTGTTTGACGTTTAGAGACGTTTTACATCTCTGAAGCTTCATTCTTTGACCACAGAGACTATTTATTATTTACTATTTATTATTTAGATTATTTTAATTTGACGCCGGAGAGCAGGTTTAGGTTTCTTTTATAGAATAAGTTTATCGTAATGTAATGGAACGGGACACCCTATTTATCTCTTGCCAAATGTGTGCCCAGGTATTTGTCTATTATTTCATTCTTACTGGGTATGAATATCACTCAATAATACTATTGTAATTGTATTTGTTAGGTCTGACATGTACCTAAACGAGCCCTTGAGGCCTACATGCAGGATAAAATATGTATATTTTCATCAAACTTGCTCGTAAATGGTGTTATTCCATGCCTGTATACAGAAAGGCAATGGCCTAAATTGTCCCCGCGGGAGTTATGGCGAGTTTGTAATCAATAGGGAGTAATGTGCTTGTGTGTGATCTGATTGGTTTAACCAAATCTGCTCTGCTCTGTGATTGGTTGAAAAAAAAACTAGTTGGCCACGCGCCGCAAGAATACTGCTCTGTGATTGGTTGAAATATTGAAGCTGCACGCTCCACTAGCACTGATCTGACCGCTCCCCGACGCAGCTACCGATTCAAAAGTTAACGGACTTTTGGTCCACATTACTCGGAACACTTGTCAGGCCGTCACTGAAAATTTTCGCTCCAGGTTACGGCAATGCCAAAATAATGAAGGATCACATATGGATGACGTAATTTTTAAAAAATAAAATCCCCATTCATGTGTTTTCATAATTAATAAACGGTTTTCATCTGATATAATTAGTTTTCATTTTATTTTAGTTTGAAATGTAAAAAGAGTTATGGTCCACCCTGTAGATAACTACATACTTAAAAATATATTAAACATCCAAGACTCGAGAACAAAGTAAACATTCGTATTCATCATACAAATATCTGCCCCGACCGGGGATCGAACCCGGGACCTCAAGCTTCATAGTCAGAAGCTTGATAGACTCTTGTTTGCAATATTCTACTTACGCCCCTCGTTAAACAATGTACTATTTTGACAAAACACATAATTACGGAATCCTTAAGATTACAACTTGCAAGTGAATGCTAAAAATGTATCAGCCATTTGAGCATTCACTTGTAATGAGCATTCTAGCGATTGTTGCATTACATGTAAAAGCATACAAAATAAACAGGAGCGTTTTAGCAAGCATCCAGTGAGCATTCTAGCGAAACGACAGTAAATTTGCTTCGAGCTTTCTGCCGAGCCGAGCAATTTTGTTATTATTCCACCATTCCCTAGACAAGTCATAGATATTATAGTAGAAAAGCCAAATAGAGCCAAAAATATAGTTAAGAAAACACTCTCGAAAATAGAATTACCATATGAATTACACTAAACATAAAATGACTAAGATAAAATAAATAGCTAAGCATATATAGAACACATATTATATTTAGTCTAAACTTAAAAATATATTTGTAAATGGGGGGCTTCCCCCATCACATCATAGTTCACAAAATCTTAAATATAAAAGATTATAACTATAGATGTAATGTAGAAATAAGTCTTCTTTATTGCAATAAACAGCTTAAATTATTATTATTTTTTTACCACTATCCCTCTCCGCCTACACCTCCCTCAGCATTTACTAGAATATTTGCTGGAATGATCCTGAAAATGTTCGTAGCGATGTTTGGCTCTATGCTCGGCTCTGTTCTTTGCTCAGCTCGTCATTTTTAAAAAGAAAGAAAGAAGACATTTTTTCACTATTTATTTATTCACTACATTAAAGACACACAGAGATAAAGGGAGTAGACAAGACATACAATACAATTGACACATATTGTGTGTGTTCGCGGCAGTGAAACGGTCGCTGTCTCAGCATTATGCCGAGGTGTCAGACAGACACCTACAGCGCTGGTTTTCAGACAGCACCGTATGCAGTGAATGCTCGATGTGCTGTTATATGTGAATGCTCAAGTCTATCAGCACCTTTAGGCTGGCCACGGTGATGTCAAGCGACTATTGTAACTGTCACGCCTGTAAATACAAAATGCTAAGCAACACCGTATAATTGGGGATGGATGAAAATTTTAGAAATGCCTGATTATTTTTTTGGTGATAGGAATAACCTTCCTTAGCACCAAAAAAAAGTTTCAGATTTTTCAGCTGCGTCAATTTTTTTTGAAAAATATAAACAGTTTCCTCACTTACGTTTTGAGTCAAGAACGGTAAATAAACGGCTGTAACGACAATAAACGTATCTGGGTGTTTTTAGGGTTCCGTGCCTCAAAAGGAAAAAAACGAAACCCTCATAGGATCACTTTGTTGTCTGTCTGTCTGTCTCTCTGTCAAGACCCTTTATCTCGGGAACGCGTCGAGGTATCGAGTTGAAACTAAAACCATATACTCAAGTTTACAGTCCCTTGAAACTGTGAAAAAATCAAACTTCTAAGTTAACGTAAAAAAAGAGACGGCCGTTTATGCCGCAAAAACGTGCATTTCAACACTTTCATGGGAATCAAAATTTATAGGGTACTTTCCGTTGACCTAGAATTATGAAATTTGGCAAATAATATCGTCTTATACAGGTACAGGGAAAAATCAGAAAAGGGTACATTTGTAATTTTGTACGGAACCCCTGGGTATGCGAGTCCGACTCGCACTTGTCCGGTTTTTTGGTACCCTTGAAACGCTCCCTGTATGAGAAAAGCCTGATTAAATTATAAGAAGCATATTATTTCCGGGGATAACAATTGTCTAATACGGTTTTCCATGGCTTTCTGTGGAATCGTAATGACGAATACGGTAAGGTTGCATTCCTGTATACACGGAATAATTGTACGCGAGTGTTTTTTTGATATTTTATTCCAATTTTGAATTTTAATCATAACAGCTTAAAGATACCTACCTAATTGGCACTGGAAAATATCTATTTTATTTATTTATTTATTGAAAATGGGAAACAAATAGCTAAAAATAGCACACATGAATACTTAAAGTTAGACAATACAAAAGCCAAAACAGTTTCCACTTATAAGTTGATATCATTATGATTGGTCAGACAAGACTCTCCTATATTATAATATATAAAAAGTTATAAATATATATATATTATTATTATATATATAAAATGAAATCACTATTGTACAGGATATTGGTTTAAAGAGGACATCATATTTAGAATTATGTGTTTTTTATAAACTATCTTACATGCATGTGCACGACGCGTAGCGTCGACGGGGTCAACGCGCGATAGGCCAGAGCTCGACCTTCGCGACCCTACAGTCCCCTGACAATGGGCACCTAGAAGGCGCGGCGGGTGAACCGCACCAGCGCGCTTCTAGACGGCCGAACACGCTTCGATAGCGCAGGTGCTCTAGGGGAGCACTAATCCCGCAGACTAAGCTGCACTGTTGAAGGAAGGGGTGAAGATGAAATAATACTTGTTTTGAACTTGAATGAATGGTATAATTAAAAAGAGAGAGAGACACAAACTACTGATTAATACTTTCCCTATCACAATTTCCCTACTTTCCTCTTATTACTAGGAGCTCCCACTTGTGGGGCTGAGCGAACACAAATTTACATTGAATCCTGGCCGGCTTATATACGGTTTCAAACCCGCAGCTAGTGGGCTGCCTGACCAGGTTCATTTTGCTTTTCTAAGCCAATTAATGACAATTACGCATTACTTAAAAACAAGGCCGCGCCTTTTTTGCCTAATTCGGCTATCTAATTAACCTCTCTCCCAACAGGATTAATCTTATTAGATAAAATAACGGTACATAAAAACACAAGAACACTCCTAGTACATATAAAAATAGCGTCCGTAAACATTCGGAACGTAACTACAAAATAGGAGTTAATTACCCTTAATTACTTGTTAACTTTACAATTCAAATGGGTAATTACGTCTTAAAACTATTTAACATGAGTTCCCACACTCATACACTTAATTCAAATAGTTAGGTATTTTCATGACCTCTAATTTGGTACTTTGACCTTCACTGTACCTCGTACAGTTATGCCGCTATGGCCAAGAGCGCGAATTCCCATAAGCGCGATTGCGCGAACGAATTTACATTATCAAAATTAGTATGGAGATTATTGACCAATCAGGAGATCCGTCTCGCTCTTGGCCTCTAGGGCGTCTTTACGGTAATGTACCGAGATATAGTCGCTTGGGAAATGGCGTTACAATTTTCTTTATATCTCCGGTGTTTATGTACTTAGGCACATGACATTTGGGTACATGGCCCCTAGCTATGTACTGATTCTAATTAAATAACAATTAATTAATATTTTTACCATTTAGGTACACGTCGTATTTGATTCGAGTACAGTTCACATTATGAGCGTGCTGCCTTAGTGGCGCCTTAGTGGACTTGGTCCAGATACTGTCTCGATGCTTCTACATTTTACTGCCTCTTTTGAGGTCTCTCCCTCAAATTAGGGCGTCTCTCCTCGGAGTGACTTTACTGGAATTAATTGTTATTTGTGCCTTGCACTATGGTGAAGCCATTTCTATCTTTTCTTGATATGATAGTTAACTATGGCTCATACTAAGGTGTATTGCCGTTTACATAATACAATGGGTGCCCTACCTACCTAACCAGGTTATTAAAAGACATATGTTTCATAACTCATTTATTTCTCTTAGACATTTGTGGCCATAGGGCTCACTTTACCACAACTTAACATCGTTACTACACTCTCATATGCAATATGAGGCGATCTTTTTGGACTGTCGCTCACAATGCATAAACATGAACGTAGGGCTAAATTATTTTTTATTTTATTTTTATTTGTATTATGTACGAACTAACCAGAACAGCACGGAATGGACCTTCGGGATGAAAAAGCTATATTTTATCCCGCGACGTCTTTGTAATACGCGGGTGGAACCGCGCTGGCAGCTAGTGTCAGGTATAATAAAATAGTACACATGAGATCGAGATTGGATAGGTATTTTACGTGTCTTTTCCGGAAAAATAAGACCTTGCAAGATCGATTTTTCAAGATCAAAATTAAATTGACATGCCTTTGCCTAACTGTTTCGGATATTTTTATTTTTATGTTCAAAAAGTTAATTGTGTCATAAAAGTTATTGACATAGATTTCAGTTTAAAGGTTTTGATAACTCTTATTTATATTTACGCATTAATCGCGTGACTCTTTACAATTAAATCCTGAACCTACTTATACTAGGGGCTCTGTGAGCTGTAGAACACGCAGCCAGACTTATTAAAAAAAATATATATATATATTTCGAAAAACTGAATTGACAAAAAAAGTCTGCATGTTTATTGAACCTGATCACAAAATTTCACGAGAATCGCTGCAGAAATGCAACCTGTAGAGGAGAACGGACAGATGCCGGACATACGACATAATTTTTGTCCCAAGTTGAAAGGGAGAACTTCGTTCGCTACGCTCGCTTAAAAATTTACCAGTTTTTGTCAAGTTAATAAAACACTACTCTATGCACTAATCTTTTTATAATCGCAAATCAATTACGATACTTTATGCACTGTTATTTAATACAATACGCAAGACGCTTTATGCAAGATGTGTCCTTACCGGAATAGCGAAGACAGTTCTGCGACAATGTAATTTGCTGGTATTAGCGATTACCACCCGAGCATGAGCCCATCGCCAAGTAATATAAGTAAGCCAAATGAACGTTTCCCTCATAAATAGACACAATGCTGTTATTGTATATATTGCCCTGGAATAATACGTTGACGGATTATTTTACCAATTAGTATTGAATGGCTTGTTGGAATAAAAACAAAGGATTGTTTACTGATATAGAAAAAAATAGAAGTAAATTTCTGATATAAACACATGAGAATCATCTTCAAATTGTATCATTTCTGAGAAATTCACTGCTGGGGAAAGATATATGGCTCTATTAAATAGAAAAAAAGAAAAGAAAAGAAGACATTTATTCACTACACAAAAGACACACAGAGACAAAGGAGTAGACATACAATACAATTGACACATATTGTGTGTCTTCGCGGCAGTGAAAGGGTCGCTGTCTCAGCATTGTGCCGAGGTGTCAGACAGACACCTGCAGCGCTGGTTTTCAGACAGCACCGCAAGTGGCCCACGGAACGCAACGCAACACAGCATTAGATAAAAAGTAAGTAGACACATAATAAATAAATAATTAGTTATTACTTATTCTTCATCTCTTATTTAATAGCTAAACTCTTGTCGGTGTAGCTCAAAGTAGGCCCTCCATCTACTCCGATCCCATGCAATCTCTTTGACATCTCGATACGACTTAACATCAACACTCCTTTTGAGTTGCTCTGTGTAGTTTATTCTAGGTCTTCCTCTTTCTCGCTTCTCCTCTGTCCTTCCTTTAATTATGTTAAGTATGAAGTTGTCATGCCGCATGAGGTGCCCTAACATCTTCTCTCTTCTATTTTCTAAGTTTCTCACTAACTGCCTGGTTTACACCACTCTTTACTCTCTCTCTCCAGCTAATTTTCTTTCGCCTCCAACACCACATCTCAAACGCTTCTAATATCTCCGCATCTTTCTATTACTTAATTGAACTTTTTTTTCTATATTGATATTAGAAAGATTTAGAAGCTTTATAAGTTTGTATGTGGAGTATATTCTGGAACAAATAATCCGATTTCAAAAAAAAAATTGCCGTAAATTTAACAATTTTACTGCCAGAAACCCGCCAAACAGGCGCTTACGCCATAGCTGGGATCGGCCACGAGCGAAGCGCGTAGCGATTCTTGACAGTGAATGTATTAGACCTTCAGAATGGGCATGGGCTATAAATTTTATAACGCGTGCGTTCTTTGCAGTCATCCATATTTACACTAGGATAAATAGTAACAGGGTGCAATCTGTGAGCTGTAGAACTCGCAAATCTGTCTTTTTTTTAATTTAGAAATGCTTTTTTTGTAAAAATTCCAAAAACTGAATAGACGAAAAACTATATAATGAGGTATCGAACCTGCTCACAAAATTTCACCAGAATAGATTGAGAAATACGACCTCTAGACGAGAACAGCCGTACAGCTGGACAGCGGGACATCCGGACATATGAAAAACTCAACTGCTTAAACTTTTATAAAAGGTCTATCGCACCTAACTATCATCTACACTTTACCGCACTGAACAACCCATCTTTTTAACGCATTCATATTTTTCGTAACGCTCACGACGCCCGATTATAACAAAGAACGTGACGAAACACAACGAAGCGACTAACGGCTACGTCGTCATAAAATACCGAATCGTCTATACAGGGTGTGATCGTTAAGTGTTGGCAGGCGATTATTCCGTAAATATAACAGATATCAGAACACTTTAAACCGATATAGAAAGTACGTTACCCAATGAGTAAAATCACATCAATAAGTTTTTGATAATAAAACTAGAATTATCCAAAATATTAAGTTTAAACGTTCCCATACATTTAGTATCTCACTCCCTGTGATTTGTTCTTTTGGGGATTCATGAAAGATAACGTGTACGATTAGCGAATACATAACGTAGAACAGCTAAAGAATCGTGTACGACCTGCTATTGCTTTAATTACGCCGTAAATTGTATGAAAAATGCATTTAGAATCAATAAAGAGGGCCCGTCAATGTATCGCACTACAAGGGCGTCAGCCACAGCTGCAATAAAAAAAACTTCCAAAAAAAATTACATTAAATAAGTATTTTTATTTCATGAAAGGATAGTTTTATTCCTGTATTATAATTTAATCGTGTAAATAGTGAATCTTAAATACATATGTGAAGTAGGAAAATTACATCCTCTCAACGAACGTCGTACAGTCCGCATCAAAAGTAACTACGCAATCCAAGACGTCAAAAGTTCTTATTCCCTTTTAATAAAGACTTTTGACGTCTTCGTTTGCGTAGCTACTTTTGATGCTGACTGTACTAAATGTAAGGGAAAGTTTAAACTTAATATTTTGGTTATTTCTAGTTTTATTTTCGAGAAGTTATTGACATTGGGTAACGTACTTTATTACACCCTGTATACAAGGTGCTCGGGAGCATCGTAGAATAAAACATGGTAAGTCATTCCCGCCGATGTATCTTGCCTACGTCACACAAATGTTGCCATTGTACAAATTGGCACACACATGTTGCCATTTACTTACAGCTTCCATACAAACAAGGAGTTTTGTTAATGCGTGATTAATATTTAAATAGTTTAATTATTTATTTTGGGAGAAAAGACTGTATGGAATTAGTGGTTCAACGTAAATATTGATTGCAAGCAAAAGTAAGTAAAGTAATGCAATTTACTCGAGTAATTTACTTTCACGCAATGGCAACACACTGACAGTCCGCCATTTTTAAGATGCTGGATGACGTAGGCAAGATACGCTGTCGTCACGAGCAGTCCCAAGTTGCAGAATTTTATTTAGCAAGCAAATAAAGATTAAGAGGGCGTTACAGTGCTCACTAGCGCCACTGGTAAATAATTGTGATTATTTAAATTTCACGATAGATATTTAAAAAAGGAGGCCACTACTCACTGTATTTTGTATTTAAGTACCTTCTGAATACACCAAACCAGTTTTTATGTTGCTGGATTCGTCGATCTATGAACTCAAAAGAAAAACGGCCGTTTTTACTTTGGACGCATAGATTGACTATCTATCGTGAAATTTAAATAATCACAATTATTTACCAGTGGCGCTAGTGTGCACAGTAACGCCCTCTTAATAAGAACACCTGACTTGGTTCTAGGAAATATCTCACACCTTTTTGCGGTGGAAGAGATTCGAGACTTGGTCTATTTTTTACAGGGAATGTTTTTATGGGATTATTAAAACATGTTGGCACTCATACAATTCATTAGGCCCGGAGACATATTTAATATTTACTTTGTCTGATTAAATACTAGTTAAAATTTGGCGTGTTTTATTGAACAAAGCAATAGCATTCCGTCAAAGCTAAGCCCGTATTGTCGTATCGAAACTTTATTCATTAGAGAATTCAAAGCGTTAAATGAAATTTGTTTACTGTTACAAGTCGCTGACGAGTTGTCTTTAATATGCTATAACACAATATAATAATTGTAAGATAAGGTAAGGTAAGATATATTTATTGTCAAAACTGTGTACGTTATTAAATTAATTAATATTAATTATAACTGCTAGCCCATTACGGACGTACAAAATAATAATAATATAAATTTGAGTTGATTCAAAACGAAAATAAATTTTAAAACTAGAAAGTAAGATAACACAGAGTAAATTGATCGTCGTACCAAATAAAACAAACATTGGATACTGTAATTGCTATTGAATTCTATTAATCAATTGCTATTAAATTCGATTAAATAAGTAGCCAAGGCTTAATAGCCTGGTAGCAGTAATTGCATAATTATAATTGACAAAGCATACATAGCCTGTTCTATCAGACATACATAGCCTGTTCTATCGGTCGTACATAGCCTGTTCTATTAGACATACTTAGTTCTTACCAAATAAAACGAACATGGGATACTGTAATTAATTGCTATTGAAATCTATTAATTAATTGCTAATAAATTTTATTAAATGAGTAGCCAAGGATTAACCTGGTACCAGTAATTGCATAATTATAATTGACAAAGCATACATAGGCTGTTCTATCAGACATACATAGCCGGTTCTATCAGACATACTTAGCCTGTATCGGCTCTACATATCGGCTCTACATATCGGCAATTCATTCAAATCATAGAAACAGCAGCATTTGCATAGCAGCCAGTTCCTGAATTCCCTTAAGCATTTCTGGTCAATTATTGTAGATTTTAATCCCATATGTGCTCTTATTAAATATAAATAAATAAATATCGTGGGACAATTCACACCAATTGATCTAGTCCCAAACTAGGCAAAGCCTGTACTATGGGTGCTAGACAACGGATAAACATACTTATATAGATAAATACATACTTAAATAGATATTAAACATCCAAGACTCGAGAACAAACATTCGTATTCATCATACAAATATCTGCCCCGACCGGGAATCGAACCCGGGACCTCAAGCTTCATAGTCAGGTTCTCTAACCACTAGGCTATTCGGTCGTCGTATTGAGAATATACAGCTAGAAGGACGGACTGTACATAAGTCGTACCTATATTGAGATCTTAAATTTACTTAGTGACATTTCGCCAGGTATGACTAACTTCTCCGACGTACACAAATGAGACAACTCATTTCAATTCATTTATTAAAGGTTTGCTGAATTGGTTTTGTTCATTACGTTCATTCATCTGGCCAGCCATTTGTGCCACTGAAATGGCGACATAAAAATCTAGCTAAGGTTACACTTTCTTTTAACACTTTAAAAGTCATTCTAAATGTGCAAACTGATGAAATCTATTGCCTCTATTTACACGTACTCAATGTCACCCTGACAAACAAAGAATCAAAAAAGAAAAAAACTCGAGAATTTATTTTGAGTTGAAGCAATTTGTGTGTGTGAGAGTGCCAGGTTCTGAGAATTGGCATAAAAACAGAAATTATTGGAATCCTATCATTTTTAATTATTAAATACGTTAAATATATCTTATTGTACATGCATATATTTTATGTTGAAAATAGTTTCTTCATAAAAAAGAAAAAATTTGGTGGTCATAATGACTTATTTTTTGCATCGACGCAATTGCACCGATTTTATTGAGGAGTTTTCAATATTAAGAATTAGAAGTAGCAGTAAAAAAGTTGGTCTACATTACACGGTAGTTGTGTATAATTCACAAGCCTGTACAGCGACCCTACTTCTCAGCAAGTGCGGCCCAAAAATACCTATTTCTTTGTTAATTCTTAGACAACCCCCTTTAGTTGTTATAGACTTATTATGTATCAATCTCCCTTAGTATTTATACTCATATATTTGTCACCTACGCTCAACATTCTACTTTTATTATATTTTTTTGATTACCGCTCCAGAATTTTGCCAACAGCGCTCCTAATATTTAACGAAATATTTAAGTGACGTCAACATTTGTTATATTTATGTATACCATCATCTTCGTTTGAGTATTGAAGAAAAACAAATGAATAGTCTCCTTTTTATATAGTATGGAAAATAATTAGAAATTATCATTATAAGACGTAATCATGCCGATTCTCATAACTTATTGTACACCGTAGTATACTATCAATGTCTCGTACATGCGGATTAATTCTCCACATACTTGTAATAAAACCATTAAACATGATTACGAACTGTAATTTAACTTAAATCTATACGCAAACTGCAACTCCAGATCCAGTTCAAAAGCAATCACGTCGATCCATTATCCAAGCAGTAATTATTACTATACTGTTTCGTATAAATATACTGTGACTTTTAACAGGAGTGATCGTATGAAATGTGAAACTTTTCCGCTTAGTAATAATTGAAGTTTCATATATTCAGACACGACAGGTTTGTACTTAGTTCTAATTTTGAAAGAGTTATTGTATTAGCAATACGTATACAACGTGTTACATAATTCCTCATTAAAAAGAAAAATATTTATTTAACGGAATAAAAATGCCAACCCTAACAACCTGTGGCATTAAAATGAATTTTTATAGATTATTTTACCCTAAAAAAGGTTTGCTATCTCAATAGAATGAAAATCAAACCGCTTCAAGTACTAACGTCTTAAAAGTAATAAAATGTTATCAACATATTTCATTTCACAACAAAAATACTATTGTGTCTTTTTGTTTCCAATTCGTCATAAATTGAGAAACATGAGCATGTACTGTAGCATGGATCTGGTGGTTGTTATTTACTTCTCAGAGGAAATAAGGTATATGTAGGTACATAACTTTCTGCGTATCTACTCTTTAGTTTTATGTTTTCAGATTTGTGTTTCAATGATGATTATTTTATTTTATCCAAAAAAAAAATCTTAACCAATTCTCGTGAAATTTTGTGAGCAGGATCAACAATTAAATTGTTTTTTTTGTCGATTCAGTTAAACGATTTCTTAGGGTTCCTTACCTCGAAAGGAAAAAACGGAACCCTTATAGGGTCACTTTGTTGTCCGTCCATCTGTCCGTCTGTCAAGACTCTTTTTCTCAGGAACGCGTGAAGGTATCAAGCTAAAATTTATATCAAATACTCAGGTCTATTGTCCCACCCACCCACGCTGCGCCTGCCGGTACGTGGTCGCCACTCGAGAACCTTTCTACGTGCAATGTGCCCCGCCACTGCCACCTGCGTTTAGCGATTCGGAGGGAATTCTGACAACTTACTTTATGACAATTACAAAATAATAGCATGAAATTCGGAAAGGCGGTAGGAGAGATTGGGGAGAACGCAACATCACCTCGCTCATATTTAGGTAGGTAGGCTGTGTGTGCGTTGAACTGTGTGTTACACCGTGCAATCACCTGACGATTGCGACTGACCACAGCGGACGATCGGCCATTACGCCAGCACCATGCCGAAATAAATTTTAAGATGCTGATAATATGTTCATATTTTATTAGTGTCACAATTTTCTGTTCTATTGTATTAATTTTTGTAGAAAATCAACAGAGGAAGTACCTCCTGGCAGAAAACATTTAATAATGACACTTCTACTTACTTATTCTGCAAATAAGTATGAAGTTTTCTGCTCCTGGCGCTAAGGTTGCCAGTACCCTGAAGATATGTTGTGTCGAGAGTGAGGATCTTCATTTTTTGCTGTCAATGCAATTGATTAACGGAGTTTCAATGCGCGCATAGCTTCTCTGGAATTGCAAGCGTCAAGCTTAGATACCTTCAATCAGGTCCCGAACTTGTCTGCAATCGTGTTAATAAAAAAATCTAAGGTTGCATTACAAAATAATGTCTGATTCGATTGATTACAATCAACAACGAGTAATCACCAAGATTGAGAGCTATTTAGAGATATGTGAACGAATCCTGCCACCGAGTTCGGGGGATAAGCCGGTGTCAATTAAGTATTGAGAAGGGTCTTGCGTACGACAAATTGAATGGTCTGCGACGCCCCAACTGAACTGACTGGCAATTTTTACCACTAAGGGCAGAGACTATGAGCTTACCGGATCGATATAGAGGATAACGAAATGTATGGACGGCAATTTTATGATAGTACTGCGACATATCTTTGTTCACACAAATGAGATTTATAGGGCGCTTCTCGGGTTAGATCGTAAAGATTCTTTTGTTTTGTTACATCATTTGTTTAAATGTTGTCTAGGTTTTAGTAGGCTATTTGGAACTGCTGGGTATATTAGTTATTAGTGAGGGTCCAGACAGACAAAAAGTAAGACCCACTTTGGGTTGCAGTGCGCTGCCCAATGTAAATTGCGTCGCCAACATGGCACCGATTGTGCTACGCAGTGCAGACAAAGCATGAAAAATCTGTCCACGAAGCGCTGCGCTGACGTCACGCAACACACTGCGACAAAATTGATCGTTACGTCTGGACCAATACTTATTCAAAAATAAAAAGTAGAGAGGTAGATTTAAATAAACGTGAATCAAGACTAAAATAATTTATGTAAAAAATTACAGAACAATTTATTTTTCTACGTCGCGGGCCCAATTCCAAAACGCGTCATTGATATATTGCAATCATACGTGAATCGTCTTTATTCACCGCATCACTGGCTCTTCAAGTGTGAGTGAGCACGACTCCCTGATTATCAGATGGGATTGGTATGGAATGCAATTTCCAGTTGCAAAACGGAGACGCATAAAAAAATACAAACCTCACAGCATCGAAACCCTACTCGCTGTTAAAATTCCTTAACACACAACAATTACCATAAAATAAACCAAAATTCCATCCTATAGGAAAAAACGAAAATCCAAGATAATAATTCACGCCCTTGAAATTTGTTTTTAAAGTTTCTTTGCGTTGTGTAACTTTGTTTCACGGAACCATTACTCATTCTTTTGTTAGCGATTGCGACGGGAAATTTTTCACGATGAGACAAATTTCGAGAATAAATTAACCGTTGTTGTAATCTTGTGTAATAAAAACGGTGGGGAAGAGTTTTCGTCTCAACATCGCCTTAATACGAAAAAGTACTAAGAACGTATGAATTGTATTCATAGTTACTACTTTGTTACTCTGAGTAGCGGCAACGGCGAAGTCTACCTGCCTCTTGTTATTTTAATCCGGATAACTTTGGAGGTAAATCAGAAATAACGTTAAGAATGTTTTAAATGTTTACTTAGCGGAGTTAGTGTAAGGATAGGCATTTTCTGTGTTTGTGTTAAGTAGCAACTGTAAAATAGGTTTAAGATAAGCTAGACTTTGTAGGAAATATAACATATCCTACTATAAAATTATATCAACTATGTCATTGTCTATTTTAGTTAAGGGTTTTACACTATTTGAATAACTCGTATGCTATATAATGAGTATAATTATTGCACTGTATCAACGAAAATGCCACTTCGAGCTCTAATGTCTCAGTGGGAACTATGTTAGGATATACAGCTTGGGCCAAAAGTACTGAGCACCGCTTGTTTTCCTTTGTAACTTATGACTAAAGTATTATTGTTCAATTTCATAAATACACGAAGACTTTTAAATTGCTATTTGCGTGTGAAAACTGAAGCTAGTAAAAGTCGGGCTTTACAATAAAGGTTTAATTGTGTATTTTTTTCACGGAATTTCTCTTAACGTCAATAAATATGACGAATTTTTCCGATAGATAGGTACACAACTTTCTTGACTTTTGTATGAAAAACGCATGGGTGCTCAACACTTTTGACCAAGGCTGTAGGATATACCTATATCATTTGTCTATGCCTGTTTTTTCCTCCAATAAAGAAAAAACAAAAAAAAACATAAGAACCAAAATTTTTACAAAATGTATTCAATGTATGACGACGGATTTATAAAGATCGAATTTATAATGTGTAAATTGGTTGTAGGTACTAAATATTAGGTTATTTGCTACTGTACTACATTTCTTTATTATATCCAGCTTATACTTACCTCTATGACTTATCATTGCATAAATATACAGCTAATACGTTAAAAAACGTATTCTAGGTAGTTAATTCATGGCTCCTTTCCGCTCTTCATTTTAATTCTTAAATAAAAATATTGTGATGAATGGACTTCCGGAATTCACTGTTATTCGGATTCCCCACACAATCCCCTAAAAAGAGCTTAAGCCACGAGGGTTCCCTTTAACGGGCGACCTTTAGTAGAGTTCGTATGGTATGATGAAAACTGGAAGTCTTTTACCGTTAATACAGTTTCATTAGTCATCGTTTTATAACCGAAGGTCATTGTTGAGAGAGAGAAAACGGTTTTGACGAGAGTACGATTGTTTATGAGATCAATTTTGGGCGAAAATACGTGAATATTTAGGCCTATGCCACCGTTTGTCGTATACCTACACTGACATTTTATTTAGACTAACTGCCTGTGAGACTTCGCCCGCTTATTACAAAGAACCCTGGCAAAGCCATCCATGGGATAAAATACGAGTAGAGACTCGATTTCGAAGGTCCATTATTTTTACTGGCCCTAAGTTTTAGGCTTTAAAGCCCATTTTTTATGTGGGGAAATGCTTGTGCGCATCTCGCCCGGCCGGGGAAACCAGGGCGGGTATGTCGGACTCCCGGGAACCGCCCGGACTACCGACTAAACCCCCACGGTGTTCCTTCTCGTCACCACGGTGCCGGGTTACGGGCACGCCGAAGCACTCTTCCGCGACCCGGCGGTGCTTTAAAGCCCTAATTTTGGTAAGAGTAAAGGGCCCCCCGCTGCCGGCTAAATGGTTACTACTGGGTGTGTGAAAAAAATCATGGCAATGGTACATAATATAATGAATTTAAAAAGAAAACTACCACAGACAAGTAGGCGCAACTAGTTACCGAGTAATAATCGACCAACTTAAAAGATGTACTTGGAAAAGGCAACTCTCGCGCGCGTATCAATGGACATGCAACTAGGGAACCCTAATACGCAAACTATTACTTGGCTAGTTTTTTTTATCGGATGAGATTCGGAGATTACCACCTACATACAAAAATATAAGGCTACAAACTAGGGATGTAGCAGACATTCGCATCCACATCCACAACCGCGGAAGTTCCGCATCTATTTCGACATCTGCATCTGCATCCGCATCCACAAAAGTCGATGGGGAAATTTTGCGGATGCGGATGTAGCTGAAGGCGGGATAAGAACGGGGCGTGTTAAGTATTTACGTCATACGTCAAAAACCTTATTTAGTTTATACCTATCTCTCGATTTGCCGCATTAGCTCGCCACAAGAACGACGTCGCGTTTGTTCTATTTAGTTTTATAAAAAAATCAGACGCAACGTGTTTGATTACTGCGCGATATCAATTATGGACGTGGTTTATTTATGTTTTTGGGTGTTTAATCCTAAAATCCGCATCCGCAACCGCGGATCATCATCATCATATCAGCCGAAAGACGTCCACTGCTGGACATAGGCCTCCCCCAAAGAGTGCCACAATGACCGGTCCTGCGCCACCCGCATCCAGCGGGCTCCAGCGACCTTTACCAGGTCATCAGTCCACCTTGCGCCTTCCGGTACGTGGTCGCCACTCGAGAACCTTTCCGCCCCAACGGCCATCGGTTCTACGTGCAATGTGCCCCGCCCACTTCGGAGGACTATATCGGTAGAACCAAGGTATGGTTCTGCTGCGGATAGCCTCATTTCTGATGCAATCCCGTAGAGATACTCCCAGCATAGCCCTCTCCGCTCCGAGATCCCCAACATCCCTGCTGGAAACATGCAATTCAAAGAAATGATCTCTTTATTTATTACCTAGTTTACGCGGGCCCATTACTTCCTTCAATCTTAATTCATAGCATTAAAGGTAAACAAAAGAGTAGTCATTATTTATTTATTATTTTAAGGAAGTCTCCCAATCAAATACAAATATGCTATTGTTATACAACACAATACAGAAGCCAACAGCATCGACCACTGTCAACTACCCAAATATCTACTGTCCCGCCCACCCCCTAAACAAATGTAATAAGTAAGTCAAGCAAACTAAGTGTTGTTGTGTTGTTTTATAATGCCCGGAGTCGTCGGCCGGTCGTCATGATTTATTCAAAGCTGGGTCCCGAATTTTGGTGGCAACGTATTCAGAAGTCAGTATTTCGTGCGCGGCTGGAAAGTTTTATACAGATTATTCACTTAGTGTACAGCTGGGTGCTTTAATTTACCTATGAATTCTAATTGGAATGGGACAATATATTATTATTATTATTATTGATTGGTGAGCCTTAATATGCCGCTTCAACCAGGAAGAGATATATTGGGTGGCAGCCTTTTTTTAGAGTTCACCGTTAAGGCCCGTTGCCTCCAGGAAATTCCAGAATCTTTGGGTGATGTGCCGCCCTAAGTAGGTACTTATTTTGTGCATGAGTGGTCCCCAGAAGCACCCACTAAACCCTAAGCATAATATTTATCAAATTATAGAATATTGGGGTGTCCTAGATTGAGGTAGTAATTAATTAATACCCTTCTCAAGAAAACACACGTGTAACTGTTTATTTTGTTATTTATATCTAACGTGTTTGAAGAATGAATGTATAAATTTTAGAAATGGGTTAACCTACTCAGATTACCTCATTCGACTAAATGTTACGTTACGTGCGTTAATGATTTGGTATTCTGACATTTTCGAGAAAAGCTGCATTTTTCGTGACGTCATGGAGTCAGTGTTTTTTTTTTTAAATTTTCACTTGTTAATTTTTACTCAGTTCCGTTACAAACTTATGAATTATTGCGAAAATGTCCACGCAGCCTCACACGGTCGCTTCAATGCGAGCTAACGCCCAGGCGTATTTATTTATATCAATCAGTCATACAAATAACATAATATCTCTACAATCTCGTATTGTCTACTTAAAAGTATTCACAAGCGTGTCATTCCCAACTTGAACTAAATTAATAACTCGCTTTGCAAACTCGTCAATTTTCTCCATGAGTATGATGGAAAATTGCTCGATGAATTTTTAACGAAATTCCCCTGCGGAATTGATGTAAAAGGTAAACCCTAAATTTTTGCTTTCATACCTAACTTTTTTTTTATATGTTTAAGGCGATAGGTAAGCAAAATTTTGGTTTTAGATGCGCTAAGACTTTTTAAATGAGCCGGTGAAACTAGATATACTTCAGGCAAAATACGGTTTCGAAAAACATTAATTTATAATAGCGTTTTTTTTTTATTTATTTCATTCTAAAACGTTATTCTAAGATGCTTTATTCAAGAATCCAACAAACTTTCCACCCGGAAGTAATTATATAGATTTAAATTAAACATAATGAATGTTGTCTTTTTTATTTTATTTATATTGAATATTTTAAAGCAAATGTAAATGAAACTAAATAAAGATAAAAAAATATTAATATTTATCCGGACTTTTTAGGGGCAATTTTATTTTGAAGTCTGATTTATTGTTGGATTTTGCCCCTAGGTAACTATTTAATTGATAATATATCCGTTACATTAAAAAAAATTGCTATTATAAATTATTTCCAAATTTGACATTTTTTCCATACAAGTTGTCAGTTCATTGCCTGGACTAATAGTGAAAATTATATTTCTTATTCTTTATATATTTTAATGTGTTAATCTGAAGATTTGAATTTCGGCTAGATCACTAATTAGGTACTAGGTACATATTTCAAACTAATTCTTGAAAAGAGGCTGATTTCAACAAAAACAATTGCTAGGTACAGCTTGAAAACTACAAGTCGTGTTTTTATTGGAAACTTCAACCCTTTTGTCTAAAATCGGAATCACATTGATGTAACCGATCACAGGCGCTGGGTTTTTATATAATTTTGTTTAATTAAGAATATTTGAAAATTGTGGTTCAATGTTAGTGTAAGTTATGAACAAAGAACCGAAGATGCCTAAAAGGAACCTAATTATTTACAATTTTTATATTCATTATCATTCACCAATCTAAGCGCTATCGCCATCTAAAGTCAAGATTACTGAAAACATTTTAGTCAGTCTCGAGTCTAGTCCTTAAACACACTAATAACAAACGAAAACTCGTTTTTACACGTAGATAATCCGCCAGTACATCCAACAACAGTGACAAATTACAAGATAACACAGCCCCTTAAAGCGGGAAGTTTCTCGAAAATTCTCGAAAATCCCAACTTTGTTTTACAAAGTCATTAGTCATTCTTTTGTTGCTGACCCAAGTGACCCAGCTTCACTGCAAAATTTTATGACGCGAACAGAAATTGCTCCAACATATTAAAACGCTTTGTAATCTGAGGTGGCGCTGATAAAGACTGCGGATTTTACTTATAATTTAAAAGGTATTTTTTGTTGCTAAGTTGTGGGCGAGCAATTAACTTTTCCTTGTTTTCCTTCTGTATTTCAAATTGGCTGTAGAATGCAGTGTAGGTCAATTTTCAGGACGGAATTAAGATCGGGAACAGGTGTGTAGGTAAGGTATAATATATAATTAACAAAGAACTAGTGGCTCTGTAAGCTGTAGAACTCGCGCGCCTGTCATTTTTCATTAATATGTTTTTTTATTAATCTCGAAAAACTGCTCTCAAAATTTCACGAGAATAGATCGAAAAATGTGACCTGTAGAGGATAACAGCTGGACAAACGGACTTACGAAAGAATTTTGGCCAAGCTGAGGCAGAGAACTTCGTTCGCTTCGCTCCCTCGTTCATCAACTTCCATCAAGATCTTAAATTACTGGCTTTTGTTTTCAATTTATCTTTACACTCGTAATTCATTTAAGTAGTTGCCGAGAATACAAAGATTGACAGTCCAAATTCTAATGGCTTCAGTATGTTTTTTATCCAAGATTGCTGCAAAAATTGTTAACCATAGGTATATGAAATTGGAAAACATATTTCAATTTAATTATTCAATTGTCAGCAATAATATATGTAAATTAACAATGCAATACTATTTTTAAATCAAGTTTCGATTAGATGATTTCTCAGTCTCAGCTAGTTAAAGACCAGAAAGGTGATTACGTAACTTTACGAACCTACGTTAGGACAACTCAACTGTTATTTCCCATACAAAAAGTGAAATTTAGATCTGCCTAACGTACGTACTTTAATGCGTTACGCAATTGACTAGCAGAAAGGTACAAGATTAAAAAAGTTCACCTTTATTTCATTTTACGTAACTTAATTTTTGTAGCTCGCATTTACATATCTCAATCTATGTTTATTGTATGAACGCCTTAAATCTTTTCGAGCACGCGACCGCGCCCAAGCCCTCTTAATTAAAAATGTAATGTAAAGTTCAAGAACAACAAAACAGGTTTAAATAAAACAATGTACTCGAAGTCACAGTCGCATCTCATTTACCTTTTCAACTTACAGCGACACCCGTTTTGGTGGTCCCAATACTAGCAGGCTACGGTATGTGCCAACAACGGTAGAAACAAATCATTACCTCATCTATACCAAAATTATCATAAAGAGGAAAAGTCTGTGAGATTCTAGCTTTTACAAGTTTGTATGTAATGGTGTTAGGTGGCGCAGGGCCGGTCATTGTGGCACTCTTTGGGGGAGGCCTATGTTCAGCAGTGGACGTCTTTGGGCTGATATGATGATGATGATGATGGTGTTAGGCAGGTCCAACTTCGAGTAAGAGGTCAATCGTCGAATCCGACTCGGCTGGACAGCATTCGGAAAGCCACGGCACTCTTTTCGTCCAATATTCCGCAGTGTCTCAAGAGTCTTTGACCAGTGTGTGTTGCTAGTGATGACGTATGGCACGGAAACCTGGTCGCTTACTATGGGCTTCATAAGAAGGCTCAAAGAGTATCTCTGCGTGATCACATCAGAAATGAAGCTATCCGCAGCAGAACTAAGGTAACCGATATAGCCATCCGAATCGCTAAACTTAAGTGGCAGTGGGCGGGGCACATTGCACGTAGAACCGATGGCCGTTGGGGCGTTTTGGCTTTCAGTTTTATGTATGGAGAAGTTAAAAAAAATATTAATCATTTTAATTACAAAACTATGTAGCGGCTAACAAAATACAGCTATGCTCAAAATTTTATCCAATTACACTTTATAGTTTTCGAGTAAAATGCCTGTGACATACGGACAGACGGACAGACGGACATAATGAAACTATAAGGGTTCCGTTTTTGCCATTTTGGCTACGGAACCCTAAAAGTGGACGGTGAGTGTAGAATATTGTGACGTCACTTATTTATGTGTCCCTAAAAACGTCATACTAAATAGTTCATCACCACTTGTTCGCGCACTCGCTCCTCAATCAATGCGCTCCTCGTACCAGCACCTCAATGTGATGTTCTTGCTAGTAGCTGGATCTCTATATGTGACGAGTGTGTGAAGTTCTGCGAGGCGATGGATAAACGGCAGTCATCTGTTGCTAGTTAAGTCTTTTTCCGTTTTCTGCTTGTCTATTGTTTTATACTTAAGTACTGATGATATTTGCTTTTTTATCCTGTAAGTGACTTACGTAAGTTCAGTACAAATATTGCTTACAGCGACTTACGTGAGCAGTATTTGTACTGAACTTACATAAGAACTTACAAGTGTCCAGGCCGCCTTAGATTAACTGTTGTGCTGTTCTTTTTTTGAAAGATAAATAAATAAATACCACTTTACTTTCATACAAATTTACTGATTTGGTTATCATTCGACATCCCTATCACCACAGTAAGGTTTTCAATGAGACATGCGCTGGAGACGAGAATAGATCGAATATATGAACTCGAAGTACTTACGATGTGCAAAAACTATTTCATCATCATATCAGCCGAAAGACGTCCACTGCTGGACATAGGCCTCCCCCAAAGAGTGCCAAACTGCCCGGTCCTGCGCCACCCGCATCCAGCGGACTCCCGCGACCTTTACCAGGTCATCAGTCCACCTTGTGGGGGGCCTACCGACGCCGCGCCTTCCGGTACGTGGTCGCCACTCGATAACCTTTCCGCCCCAAGGGCCATCGGTTCTACGTGCAATGTGCCCCGCCCACTGCCACTTAAGTTTAGCGATTCGGAGGGATCGGTTACCTTGGTTTTGCTGCGGATAGGCTCATTTCTGATACGATCAACTATTTATGTGTGTTAAATTATAGAGATAATAATGTTACAAGATATCACTCACACAATGATATAATGCCATTCGTTTGGTTCATTCCATTCACGCCAGCTTTCTTAAAGTTTACTACACCTTGGTATTTTGAAGTAGGTAGGCTATTATGTAACTTTTTGACCAGTAGGTACATTAGGACGACTCGACCGACATTTTCCAATACATTTAGATCTACATGACGTACGTAAAAGCGTTACGTAATCGACCAGCTTGACTAACCTACTTGTTGAGATGTTTAACAGCCTGAAATTATATTATCACATTGCCCTTGCCATAACGTAAGAAGCTTTATAATCCTGACTACCCGAAAATCGCTACAACTATGCCTCCGCCCCTCGTCCTCAAACTACGTGCAATGTTCAGTGCTCTGCTTGTACGGGCGGTAAACATTTACCCTGCAACTCTGACGCATGAGACTACACGGGTTCCCAACTAATTTCGGGGCATACCTGTCGTTTGTGGCGCGGGCTGGTTAAATGACTGCCGATAAAAGCACTAAAATTCTACGTGTCTATACACCACCCAACTAACATTTGGGTGTTAGCTAAGGGTATTATTATAACCTTAACCTTTATAATGTTCTCAGTTGTAACTAATAGTGTTATAAAGGAGTTAAGAAAAATAATTAACTCCTAAAGTGTTATAAGAGTGTTACTCAAAGCAATTACACTTAAGATGTTAAAGCTTTAACCTGTTTTTAACACTTAAACACTTACAAGAGTGCTAGCTACAGGCAGAGACTTTATAACAGAATTAAGTCTCTTGTAAGTATTGAAACTTTTTCTAACGCTTAAGGTGTTAGGCAGATACACTTTAAAGACACTGTAAGAGTGTTGTAACTCAATAAGCGTTATAGTTGAGTTAACTAACGCCTAAAGCTTTAAGGTAATTCGCCATTGTTTTGGTGGACTCTAACCTACAAATTGATTAGGTTATTCAATATTTGACATCAAGATACTTCATTATTTATGTTACTCTTGCCATTATATGGATGCCACTTAATTTATCATGCCACTGGCCAAGAAACAAGAATAGAAAATGATAAAAACTTTAGATGTATATTTTAATGTTCATAAGTTTTATTAGAAATCTTTAATAAATCCCTGGCGCGTTAAAATTGAGATGGGAAACATGGTATACACTTACCGTAAAATCACAAGGGCAGATTGTTTTCAATTCATGTCACACACACTTCCAATTTAATTCACTTTCAATTAATACGACTCCATAGCTGTCAAATATTAATACCTATACTAACTATCTGCGCCATTTTGTCGGAAGACTATATTTGTCTCATAATTTTATGGGTAAAGAAAAGAGTAAGATGCTCACTTTATACTGCGTAAGAGCTAGAGTCTTATAAGACTCTCAGCTAACACCTTAACCTGTAATTCGTGGGCCTCTTTCGTAGTTATAAGGGTGTTAGAGCACGCTATAAGACCTTTTTTACAGGCATTCTTAACACCTTAAAACTTGGCTGGAACCGATATAAGAATGGTATAAGGGTTATTTTAACGCTAGTGTGCTAGTTGGGCAGTTCAACATTTTCAGCCCGAAGTGATGGGTCACTTAACATATTGGGACATTGTACGCGCGTCAGGTAGATCTAAATGTCACTAAAGTCGTTTTACGGACCATAATTTTACGTGAAACGTCATAAGAAAACAGTCGATCTAATCTTGTTACCCTATACAAACTTTGGACCCCCCTTTCACCCCCTTAGAGGGTGTCAAAGTCAAAGTCAAAGTCAAAGTGATTTATTCTTCAATTTAGGCATATTACATGCACCTATGAATGTCGATAAACTACCACCGGTTCGGAAAGTAAACCTCTGCCTCGAGAAGAACCGGCGTAAAAAACTCGGTGAATTTTGAAAAATCCTTTCTTAGTCCACCTTTAAGTACTTAGTAGTAGTGCCAAATTTTAAATCTCTAGAACAAACGGTTAGGGCTGTGTGTTGATATGTCAGTCAGGGACGGGACAAGGAGTCACACTTTTTCGTGCGTGCCGCCGGCGTTCATCGATTCATAAGACGTTATCACGTCAAAATGACAGTTAAATTGTCCTAACGCGCCCTCAGGCCTCTTTTCGAGTACGCCACCCATCCCAATCCCGAGCTAGTTTTATCCAGAAGTGACCCGCGATCTTCCTAATATCATCCACTAATCTCTGCCTGGCATGGTGTCCTGCCCAACTCCACTTAAGTTTGGTAATGGCATATCCAACATCGCGCGCCGTCTAAAAATTACAGTATGTTTTATATTTCAATGGTGACACAATAGCACATCGTCTGATGGTAAGCGAGCATGCAACACCTGAAGGGTAATTGCGTAATTATTCAAACGAGCGTTAGGAGTGTCATTTTTCCACACAAAAGTAACACGTAACCTTATGCAATTGAACAGCTGGGGTATTCTTTAAAAAACCGGTCAAGTGCGAGTCTGACTCGCGCGCCGAGAGTTCCGTACAAAATGTCATATATATAACATACGCCATTTATACGCGATAATTTTTTATCAAATGAATTAATTTCGATAATTCTTTTTTTATTTGGCAGAAGGTACTTTCAGAATAATTTCATACGAATTTAAAGGAAAACAATTTAATACAGAAGTACTCATTTACAAACTTATTTAACAAATGATTTTTAATAATAAAAAAAATACGCTAGATAGAGGTCTCGTTATACTTTTCCGGTAATATTTACGTTAACATTATATATATACAGCGTGTATTTTTGATATTACCTCAAATTGTAACCAGAAGTAGGTGTTAGAGCTATGAACATAATATTGCAAGAAATTTCTCTTAACTACCAACTTTTTTTGTCCATATAAAATAATTCAGCACGCAATGGATCACTACTTTGTCTTACTGACGCGACGTCACAACTGTCACAAGTGACCCGCTTCTTCCATGAGTCAAATGAGTGTACGCAATACATTGCAGCTCGATAAATTTTCAAAAATTAATTACTCTTCGGTAGTTAAGATTAAATTAAATTTTCTTGCAATATCGGTTCACAGCGCTAACAGCTACCTCTGGTTACAATTTGAGGTAATATTAAAAATTCACGCAGTATATATATTATTTTTATTTTTTTTCGCTTGGTTACCTTCGGAGTTAAGAGAGAAATGGTATTTATTTCAACATTTTCCTTTATAAATCAAAATTTTATCATTGTAGAAAAAAAAATACTGTTTTTGAATGTGCAATTCAAGCCCTTTGATATGATACACTTTCTTTGCTTGCAACTATTCCAAATTTTAATTTAATAGCATTAGAAGTTCCTTAGATATTTGACTTTTGACAGACAGGCAGACGGATGGAGTCGGCAACATACGGGTTCCGTTTTTACCTTTTTGGTCTGGAACCCTAAAAACCTGTCCCCTGTTTACACAAAAATCACTGGTACTTTCTTCGTAACTTCCAGGTGGTGAATAATGTTGCTAGAGCTCCCGAGGATGCGCTATGTCGAGAGTATGGGACCTGTATTTGTCTCTTTCTAACTATGGACTTGTTTACTTGTCAGAACGTGACGAATGTCTTATCCACAGCGATAAGTGATAAAATGGCAACCATGCTACGCCCGCTGCGGAAATTGAACATTCGAACTGCCAATAATTATCAATTTAAAAACTATCTAAAACATTGCAACATCTCTGAAATAATGTTGAGTGCAAGAAAACCACAGCATATTTTATGTTATTTTAACAGTACTCGAGGGCTTTTTAATAATTAGTCTGCGTTGCTAATTACTAATTACTATGCGCGTTTCGGGGCTCGAAAATTGTGATGAAGAATAAATATTAATTTAGCGACGGCAGTGTTCAAATTAAAGTCTCTGAAAATTTTGAGTATGCTAAAGTTATATTTCTTGATTTAGTTTTGATTATATTTATTTAAAATCTTTATTTTAACCTTGGTCAATCAATGATGGGTCGTTGGGCTACGATAACCTTTCGCGTCAATTAGTTACTCGTTTTAATATGGATATTGACCATTTTACTATTTAGCAGTAACACAATAATATAACCACTGCGATATAAACGTATATGTATTACTTATAATATTATCACCGCAATAGTAAGTATAAATAACTAGCTATTTCTTAAAATAAGTGCAGGATTATTTACGTGCTTACACATACTCGCAAACTTTACCTATTTATAGTATTATCATAGAAGTAGGCAAAATTTAAACACTATCTCAAAAAAATTAATATTATGTGATAATTATTATACTAGTATTAATTGGCTTTAGAAACTAAATAATCAGCCGCCAGTTAATGATGTCAAAGGTTAACAACATAACTCCCAAATTAATTATTAATTATCTAGACTGTTAATCAACAATAGATAGCGCTTTAGCATAATCCTATGTAGAGTTTAGAGGACGACCATATTAAGCGTCGCATCAGTCCGATGATTTATATTTATTTAATCTTTTAAAATTACCCTCTACATACAAACTTACAAACATACAATCTCAAAGACTTTTCCTGTTTATAATATTAGTCACAAAATAACGTCAAACAACGTCTCATTCTACATATAACTTAGTAAAATGTATGCATAGGCATAGGCAATATATGAAGAAATGTTCTTTGATGCAAATCGGCAATCCTATACTTGAGATTATTTGAGTTGGCCGATTTGCATTAAAGTCCATTTCAAAACAACTGTAGTACCGTCCAAGGTAGAACATTCCAATTCCAATTACTCTTTTATAAAAAGTCGGCTGCATTAAAAAATGTCGACCATAAATGGGTCATGTCTCCCGATTATCTCGAAACTGAGAAAATGGTTGGCTGTAAAGTCGATTTACGGACGATAATTTTACGTGATAATGTCATAAGAAAACATTGATGAAAAATTGCATAACACGTATTTACTAATTTATCGTTAGGAATACTCCTGTGAAGTTTCGAATAAAATAGTCGATCTAATCTTGTTTCCCCATACAAACTTTGGACCCCCATTTCACCCCCTTAGAGGGTGAATTTTGAATAATTCTTTCTTAGTGCACCCCTAGACCTTATAAGGAACCTATGTGCCAAATTTGGAATCTCTAGAACGAGCGGTTTGGGATGTGCGTTGATATGTCAGTCAACGGAACGGGACAATGGGTTATACTTTTTCGTGCGTGCAGCCGGCGTTCATTCGCACACACACGTAAAAACCCACATACTCAAGCATGTGCATAAACACTTAAATGTATGCAAATATGATAAATAAGTTTATATTTATTTATTTTTATTTTTTTTTATTTTTATATTTATTGGTAAAAGTAGGTATAACATTTTACAAGTCAATTTTTTACATAGATTCAATAATTATATAGTTTTATTTCTTAAAATAAATTCATCGATGCTATAGCATGCTTGGTCAATTAATAGAGTTTTTATCCTATTGATAAATATTACATCGCTTGCCGAGTTAACTATTTCAGTTGGGAGAGTGTTGTATATCTTCGCACCAATGACACCGAGTGACTTTCGTGTTTTTGCGAGTCGGCGAAACGGGACGAGCAGGAGATTTTGCCCGCGTGTGTTTCTACCGTGATTTTGTCCACGGGTAGTGTATTGATCGATATTAGCTCTTACGTATTTGCAGGCCTCCAATATGAAGACGCACGGTAGTGTTAGTATTTTATGTTCTTTGAACAAGTCCTTAACCGGGTGGTCATATTGTTTTCCCGACATAATACGCAAGGCTCGTTTTTGTATTTTGAAGGGCCTATCGCGGTCTGCTGCTGTTCCCCAAAAGTCTATACCCAGAGTTAGGATGGAATGAAAATAGCCATAGTATGCTGCTTTTATATTTTCGATTTTCAATCTGGGGGCTAATCTTGATAGGGCGAAGCAAGCTGAGGACAGCTTTTCACATGTCGAGTCGATGTGGAGTGACCACGTCATTGCCGAGTCTATAATAAAGCCTAAGTACCTCACGTGATCAACGTGTGGAAGGCTGATGTCATCTATTTCGATGTTAAACTCATGGTAGATGGTTTTTCTTAGTTGGAAGTGAATTATATTTGTCTTATCTATGTTTACGAGTAGGACCATTGCGCTTGCTGAAAACCATTGATGCATTTTTTTCGTGACAATATTTGCCTTTTCTTTCAAGTCTTGAAAATTTTCACCGTTTATTATGATTGCTGTGTCATCGGCGAACATTACAAATTCAGCATCAGAACAAGCTGATGTTATGTCATTTACTAATATTAAAAAAAGGTAATTTCCCATCGCGGAACCCTGGGGCACTCCACAGTTACTTATCGGTTTAAGATCAGATTTGGCGCCAAGTACGTAAGTACTCTGTCGACGGTTATTTAAAAACGACACGATTGTTTTGTACAGGCTGCCCTCGTAACCATATCGTGCTATCTTTTTTAGAAGTAGCGAATGGTCGATCATTTCGAAGGCACGCGACAAGTCGCAAAATAATGCTGCGACCTGTCGCCCGCCCTCGATATGCGACATCACTCGAGCGACAACATCACGCGCTGCGTCTGTTGTGGACCGACCCGATTGGTATGCATACTGCTGTTTATTTAATAGACTGTTAGAAGTTAGATGCTGTATTATTGACGTACACAGTAACCGCTCAAATACTTTCGAGATTATAGGTATGAGTGATACTGGTCTATACGATTTCGCAACATGCATTTCATCTTTACCCATATATATTGGTTGCACTTTAATTAACTTCAATATATCAGGATACATACCAGCAGATATGCATTCATTAAATAGAGTGAGGAGTATAGATATTACGCTGGGCGGCAAGAAGTCTAGGATGTAAGTCGACATGTCGTTTATGTCCTTCGATGTTTTTCGTTTGATGTTACGTTTTGTTATAATCTAGATAAATCTTCAACTTCTGCAAGTGCCTAAATAATACGTTTCGAATTAAAGGAAAACCCGAGTCGGATTCGAAACGGCGACCACAGGCATACGCGGTACGTCATTACTAACCAACTGAGCTATAGGAAAAACTCGTCTCGGTCACCAAATTGCTGATTGAACCATTCTCGCTTACAACGCCATAAGAAAGGCGTGTAGCGACATCTATAACAAGAATACTCAGGCTTCCTAACGATACCAACGTCTCAAATTATGTTGACATTAAATTATTTTTGTTTTAAGCAGTAATGTCTGCTAAGAAATCTTATAAATATCAAATTAAAGGAAAAATGTAATGCTCCGAGTCGGATTCGAACCGGCGACCACAGACATACGCGGCTCGTCGGTACTAACCAACTAAGGTATCGAAACAATACGTATCTCGGTCACCAAATGTTTCAAACAGCCTAAACTTACCTAAGTAGGTACTTAATGTAATATTGTGCAGTAACAATAAGTTAGAATTTTATAACATCCGAAGCAACAATAATTTTCTTAAAAGCCGTGTATTGTATGTATGCTTCCTACACACACTTAGTCATTCCTCGAAGCAAAATCTCTAATTTGCAGCGCAACAATCACTCAAGGCAGACGCAACGAACCGTTAAGGAGCGTTCAGCGTGGGCTGTCACTTAGAGTCAAGAGAACACTCAAAGGGGCAGAGATATTACCTCGCACTACCACCCCCTGCATACGTCAGCCTGAAAGACTCGACACAATAGACCAAGACGGCTGACTGCGCCTCCAGATTAAGATAACGCCTTCACGGGCTTCTTTCGGAGCAGCGAACCGTCAAAGAGCAGAGCTACAAACGTATGTTGACTTTTGAAATGTACACGGCCCTCTAAAAGTCACTTAAAGAGCATACGAGCGAGCGATGTTTGCGCGGGTTAGCTGTGCAAATATGGACACATAATTTAAATTCATAATTATGTGTGTTAGTGGTGTCAAATTAGGTTATGCTTCATTACGAAGTATGAATAGCGTTTCCAGAACAATAGGTACAATTTGTTCGTTGTTTGATCTGCGTCATTAAAATAGAAGCTTTTGATGCTTGTTATCGGAGTTGTTCACTTCTAATGAATTGAATTAATGTGAAAACATATACTTACGACGGCTACAGAAAAACAGATTTTCCTTTCTAAACGAGAGAAACTTTCTTTTGTAATTAAGGCAATTTCAGGCTGCGTAAGAGACTTTTAGACAACACGGGAGAAAAATCGAAGGCACACTGCGCCCTCATTAATGCTGTAATCTTATTATGAGGCTTCGTGTATTATGGGGCTTATCTGGTAAACGAGATCATTATGTGTCGTTCCTTTGGAAATAATCCGTTTACATGCGAACAGGATTGGTAAGTCGAAACAATTGCGATGGAGCGATGTTAAGGACGGTTTCGTAAATAGTATAAATACGCTCAGACGGACAACTCGGCCATTATCCTGGATGACGAAGGAGATGCGACGCATTGTGACTCGTTACAAAAGTTTATCTATTCTCTTATTACTGTACTAATTAAAATTTAATGGAAGTGGATATCGTTGACTGTGCATGTGCATTTATTACTAAAAACCGTTAGTAAACTTTAAAACAACAAACAAATATGTTAATAGGTATCTAAGGTGAACCTCGGTCCTCGAAGATGTACTAGTGCATGACATGGGCAGAGCACTTCATGTCAAAGCAATATGGGTTATATTCGAACTAAGTGGATTTTTCATCATTCGAATTTAACACATTCAGTGCCGGGAACCCGACATCGGGTGCCTACGCCGTAGACGCTTTCAGCTATATACGAGGAAAACCACGGAAACGGCTACGAGCGTAGCGCGTAGCGATTCTCGGCAGCGAATGTGTTAAGCCATGTCACTTTGACATTTTAAAGTCCCCATGTTATACACTAGTGCAACGTCAAGGACAACAGAACTTCCTAGTTTACCCTGTTTATAAAAATTGCACTTTATTTATAAGAAATTATAAAGTGACATCATTCTAACGATTGCGTCGATGAGGTGTTGACGCAACGTACAATTTTGTGTGAGAATCACACGATGTCGATAGTATGGGGTCTGCCTAGAGCCCGAATCCTATTCTGAATGCCCACGGACTGTACAGTCAGCATCATAAACATGTATACACTATTCGACCTTATATCTAAGTAATAAAGTCATAGAATGTATACATGTTTATGATGCTGACTGTACCTTTACCTTAAACAATCCTTTGACATGCCGTCTCCAGTTCTCCAAAGGTCAGTCGGCTAAGGGGCATGCTCAGTCTTGTGAAATGAATACCGGCTAAAGGAATCACAAGAAATCTTTGAAGCTTAAGGAGGTACGTTTGGCGTCGCTTTCCATACAAACGTTTTCCACAGGGTCGATCACGTAACGCATTGTACTGTACGTACGTCAGGTAGATCTAACCCTTTCAGACCGGAAAAACAAGACCCTGGTAACGTAAAATTAAACATATTGACATGTTTTTGATTTGACGATTAAATGTAATCAACCCGCACAATAGGCATGATGACTAATTTTTTTCACGACGCCATTCGAACCAGTTTTTGGAGAGGAACAAATGTTTCTATGGAAGCAACTACAATTAATACCCAAAATATTGTGACAAAGATTGACCTCGCTGGCGGCATCCCAAACGCTTCATTGATTGACTTAAAAGTATGACGTCACACGTTGCTATTTGAACTAACCGTTGAAAGAAAAATTAAGTAAATTGCTGTTTCGGACGCGAAATACTGCGTTTAGGTCCATAGTTGTCATACAATTTTGTTTCTATAAAAGCCTAAGGATTAGCTTTAAATTTACACTTGGACAATAAAAAAATGCAAGTTTTTTCTAAACTATCAAGGTTCGTATTTTTTATGATAGTAATTATATTTTTTTAATCTATACTTTATTTCAATAACTTGATGGTTTACTATCCATTTAGAAACACTATGTTATCAATTTTAACATGTGTCAATGCCTATTGTATTGGACGGTTGTGAAAGAACTAGTAAGTGTCACTTAAATAAATAACGTGATGAACACACAATAATAATATGAAAATGTTTTGAATTTAAGGAATGGAGGGGTGATCTCGTAACTTTTCGAACGCACGTTAAGACAACTCAACTGTCATTTTCCCATACAAGTAAGTAATAAAATTGTATGGGGAAATGACAGTTGAGTTGTCCTAACGTGCGTTCGAAAAGTTACGAGATCACCCCTCCGGACTACATCCTTAAATTCAAAACATCTTCAAATTATTATTGTGTGTTCATCGCGTTATTTGATTCCCGCAAATAAAAATATGAAAATAAGTTTATTCATGACGTTTTAAAACTTAGGCTAATACATAGGAGAAGAAACAGTAGTGAACATTTTAAATCGTCATTGAAATGGCCTCAACTCAGCTTTATGTCAAGGTACCTTGTAAGTACCTTGACGTTATTTTTATTGAAATTGCTACATATTTTTCCATTATTAGTTTCGTACAGTCCCCATCATATATATTGGAGAGCCCTAAGTGCTCACAAATATCTGAACACGTCTCTATTGTCGAGGCATTAGAGACGTGTTCAGATATTTGTGAGCCCTTTGGCCGCTCTGATATATCTGATGGCGACTGTACGTGAATTAAAAAAAAACTATAAAGTACCATATAGTTCGTGGGTTCAAACCCCGCTCATGGTGATATCTTTTTCACATTTTGAGTTAGATCGGAATTTGAAAAAAGTATCTATTATTCACTGCTATTGTTACGAGTGTGGGGTGCGGGACAGAGTTAAGACACCTGTTTAACACAACAGTAGATTTAATACGTGACTTACACTGGGTAAAGTCCATTGAGTCCACGCGTACGCACACCGACCCAACTAACACTCACAAATTCACTGAGTCCGCGCCTACTAAGTCTGACACAGTTAACACTCTACTATTACAGGCACTAGAACTTCACTTTCTCACCACTTATTTCCACTGTGTTCTTCCTCTTCCAGTTCTCATTCTGGGCCTCTCTCCGAAACTCCACTACGAGAACTAATCTGCTAGGCGATCTTAGTCCCCTTATATACCCCTTTCCGCAGGTTCTAGAGTCTAGACGGTAATTTCGATATTCATTCCGGTATTCATTTTATTACCTATTTGTTTTGATTAGCATATGCTTTTCCAGATAATGGCACTGCGTACACGTTTCTCGAATATTCCAAGCCCATAGATGTGTGTATAAATTTCCGTAAGAATCGAATCTTCCATTCAGTTACTTTTTCTAGAACCTTCCATGCATTTTGAAAATGTATCACTAAGGGCGGGTTGCACCATTCTACGATTACAGGCCGATCCACGTTAATTAAGCCGGCAGTTTTTATTCCATAGAAACTTGTAAAACTTTCCATACAATCAGATTCGAACACCGCTTACTATTACAGACGGTTCGGTGCAATACACCCTAAAAATTTGAAAAAAAACTTACAAAAAGTGAATGCTACTTCGCTGAGATCGAACTCGGGGACACCGACTCCGTATCAAACCACCGGGCTACTGATGACTTGAGCATCGACGGCGAACTTTCAAATATCTTGCTGACGTGTTATCTCCATGGTAAGCCTTAATCAAAGGGTTAATAACGACCTCCGTAGCCCAGTTGGTAGTGACTCTGCCTACGAAGCTGGAGGTCCCGGGTTCGAATCCCGGTCAGGGCATTTATTTGTGTGTTATCACGAATATTTGTTCCTGAGTTATGGATGATAGGTTATAGGTTATAGGTGTACGCGGGCTGGGTTTCCGCAACTCGACGTCATAATTGCGCCTATTTTGCGTGTGGGTTGGCACTACTATTATTCGTGCCAACCCAGTTCCACCAGGAAGCCTAGCAGACCCTTTATGTTGCCGACGGCCTCCGGTAGTGACCCCGGTGTTCCGAGGTGCTTTGCCCGGTAATCTGCCACCCCAGGGCACGTCAGGATGACGTGGGCGGCTGTCTCCTCCTCTTCCATGCAGGCTCTGCAGAGAGGACTGTCTGTAACACCTAGGGTGAAAAGATGTTTGTTTAATAGTGCATGACCAGTTATGGCTCCCGTCAGGAGACGAAGTGCTGGCCTCTTTAGCTTCTTTAGCTTCCTTGACAATCCGGGGTTGATTGTCGGGAGGGCCTCCCTGGTTTGCCTGCAGGTTCCTAGGGTATGCCAATATTTTTGGTGTTCTACCTTGGTGTTTAGTCGCAGTATGTTCCGCAGCCATGCTATGGGTAGAGGAATTGTGGGTTCCGGTCCTACGGCTCTAGACTCTGAACCTTCCCTAGCCAGTGCATCCGCTGCGTCGTTACCGCGTGAGTTGCTGTGTCCTTTGATCCATTGCAGGGTTATGTCGCCGTTATTACATACCTCTGATAGGATGTTGTGGCACTCGTGTATTAGCCCAGAAGTCGTCGCGTGACCTTGTAGGGCTTGCAGTACAGATCGACTGTCGGAAAGTATGCGGATGGGATATCCCCTTACCTCCCTGGAGGCGATTGCGTGAGCAGCCATTATTATACCCATACACTCTGCCTGGAAGACTGTGCTGTGGGCCCCTAATGGTGTCGAGATGTGTATGTTTAGGTCCTCCGAGAATACACCTGCTCCGGTGCCTGACCTTGTCTTGGACCCGTCCGTGAAGATTCTTAACTCTCTGGGGTTAAGTCCTTCCTGGGGGGTTTCGTATAGTTCGACTTTGTACTTTTTGTCAAAGACGAACCGTCTTGGGATGATGTCGGTTGATGCCTCTATTAGGGGTTCCCTACCTACAGCCTCGTAGAGTATTTCGGTGTGAGGAACCCTGGGCGGTCTCCAGAGATGCTGTTTTTTGAGGCGTATGGCTGACGCCAGCGCCTCCCGCCTGATGAAGATGTGTAGCGGCGGAATGTCCATGATGACTTCCAGGGCTGCAGTCGGTGTAGTCCTCATGCAGCCACTAGCCGCCATGCAGGCCAGTCTCTGGAGGCGTTGCAGTTTAGCTTCGACCGTGGTTAGTGTGGTACGGGGCCACCACACCACAGCGCCGTAGCTTACTATTGGTCGAATTATTGCCTGTTAAAGCCATAGAGTGATCTTGGGGTTTAGCCCCCAAGTCCTACCTACCATTCTACGGCATTGCCAGAAGGCGACTGTAGCTTTCTGAATTTTGTTGTCTAGGTGACTGCTCCAATTAAGTTTGGCATCGAGTGTTACACCCAAATACTTTACCTCTGTTGACAGTTGGAGTTCTGTATTGAACAGTCTGGGTAGTCGGTAGGTTCCCAGGTTCCGTTTGTTGGTGAACATTACTAGCTCGGTCTTCCTTGGGTTGACTGTTAGTTCATTGTCGTTGCACCAGCGTTCCACTATGGCGAGTGCGGAACGGGTCACATCACACACTGTACCTGCGTGGATACCGCTAGTGAGTATCGCTATGTCGTCAGCATACCCGATGGTGTAGTGATGACTGTTGTTTAGCTTGGTGATTAGGTCGTTAACCACCATGTTCCAGAGTAGTGGTGAGAGGACGCCTCCCTGTTGGCATCCCTTCGCTACCTGTGCTTGCTTTGTCTTGTCTTCCCCGAGCCTGATGACCCTTTGACTTAACATGTTGTTTATCCATTTAATCATAACCTCATGCACTCCGTGTCTTGCCAGTGCTGCGGTTATGCTGGTGAATTTGGTCTTGTCGAAGGCTCCCTCGATGTCAATGAAGGTGCCTAGACACATTGTCTTATTTTTGATTGCGACTTCCGCTTTGGTAACCACCGCATGCAGCGCAGATTCTGTTGATTTACCTGAACTGTAGGCATGTTGATTCTGATGCAGGGGCGCCCGCATTAGCGCCCTCTCCCTCAGGTGTCTGTCACACAGCCTTTCCAGCGTCTTGAGCAGGAAGGAGGTTAGGCTTATTGGTCTAAAGGATTTTGGGTCCGTGTAGTAGTAGTAGTTATGGATGATATTATGTATATAAGTATCTATATGTATTTATGTATTATATATATCGTCACCTAGTACCCACAATACAAGCCTTACTGAGCTTACCGTGGGCCTAGGTTGATTAGTGTAAGATTGCCTCGTAATATATTTATTATTATAATATTTAATAATAAACTGTCTAAAGAGCAAAATTATTACTACTCAAAAGGCACAAAACCAGTGATGAGAATCCTGACAGGACATTACAAATTGAACAAACACCTGTTTCAAATGGGTATGAAACAGGACGCAACTTGCAGATTCTACGAGGAGACAGAGGAGACAGCAATTGCTCCTGCGTAACACTCATGCACAAAAGAAGTACCTACCTAGGGCGGCACATCATTCACCCAGAAGAGTTACAACATATCACCGCCCAAAGAATCTGGAATTTCCTGGAGGCAATTGGCCTTAACGGTGAACTCTAAAAAAGGGCTGCCACAATAGATCACTTGCTGGTCGAAGCGGCATATTATGCCCACAAATCAATAATAATAATAATCTTCACGGTACCGAAACTGTTATAACTCTGCCAATTTATTTATCAATTTCGTCTATTATGCAGTAAATAAAAGCTGAGAGCCAAAGCTCCCGAGACTGCGCTATGTTAAGAGTGAGAGACCTGCATTTGCCTCTATCTGTCAATACAACGAATCGGCAAATCAATAAAGGATTGGCAGCGCGCTTGTGCTTCTGAAGTCGAAAGCGTCCATGGGCGACGTTGACTACTTACCATCAGGTAGGTCGTATGCATGGTTGCCACTGTATATTAAATAAACAATATAGTCACCTAAAGTGCACCGTGAAGTACTCCTTAGGCATTCGGTAGCTCGTTTTCGTCGGCTTATTTATAATATTTTAGAACTCACTCATTTGCACCCTGCTCCTACTGCTGATTGAATTACCTAACTTTTCAGCGAGACGTCTTAATTAGTGTTCTCGTTGCTCAGTCGACGCTCAACGTAGGTATGTGAAATTTGGAATTTTATGTTAAAACATAAAATAAAGCTAAAGCTGCTAATTTCTATTTATTTCACCATAGTAAAAATATTGGCGACCGCTTTAGTCTACTTAGTAGCGATTGCCTACGAAGTGGTATCCCTTAGGTTCGGATCCCAGTAAGGGTATATCTGTTAAAATAGTTTTAATTATGTGCTGTGTGTCACTGTTTGACATGTTTACATATCACATCAGTAAAAACTGCATCCGTTATTAATATTGTACTTTACCGAGATATTACTAACGTAGTATAAACTCTTTATATTACAAAAAAAAACATAGTAAACTGTCGGTATCACATTTGAACAGTAGCGTTATGTGTCGCGGGAACGATTCAGTATTGTACGACTTCCACCGAACGGGCCGGACCTGTACGCTTACCATGAGTGGCCATCGAAAGCATACAATAGTTTACTTCGAAGCGATCGAGCTAACGCGCTTCGAATAGATTTAGATTCTCGCAAGTCGTCGTCGCGTACGGGTCGCGTGGCGCCGCATCGCAACGGATACGGAACGGTGCAGTAGACTTTTGTCTACTGCACCGTTCCGCCGGACGGAACCGGTTGGATGCGACGACAGCCGAACACAGCCGTCCACGTCCGCGGTGAGCCGCAGATCCATTCAAATATGAAATGTAAATCTTCAATTTTCTTTGGCAACTTGTAAAATGCGCTCAGATGCGCCCCGGCCCGGCGCAATCATCACAAAACATGTCACGGCCGCTATACCACAACAACAGCCATCTTTGACTTTGAATGACGTTAGGAATACAACATTTTTCAGGCAGTGGAATCGCCACATTTGCCTTAAGGTCACCATATCCTAACTGTTATAAACAAATTGAATTCTTCAAACCTCTATACCGTATTCCAGATAAGATTAGAAAAATCGTGAGTTAATTCGGCATGCGATTTATTGTAAAACCATTTTGAAACGCAAAAACATTAGTATTCTTAAGTTTGATAAGCACTCAATGATCGAAATAAGTAAAACTAGTTCAATATTTATCTTTGCTACTCAAGATAAACGAAGAGACGCAGCCGAATTTGTCCGTTAATATTCTAATGTGAAATGGAATGAGGTCATCATCCTCTTAGAGGAGGATCCTCTGTGAGGTCATCATTCGCGGTTGTGCCCTATAGGAATCCAGGATCCGCTTTGGCAAGGCCATCTGACCTTCCAACCCAGAAGGAAAACTAGACCTTATTGGTATTAGACCGGTTTCCTCACGATGTTTCCCTTCACCGAAAAGCCACTGTTAAATATCAAATGATATTTCGTACATAAGTTTTTTTTTAAACCTATCGGTACGAGGAATAAACTGTAACAAGAAAACATCACCTTTACCGTGGAGAGTATTTTATCAAGACATCCCGATATCCTATTAAACGGTGCTGTAAAGCTTCCGAATCTATGGACTATGTAATTTAACGATACTTTTTAAAGACAGCCTTTAAAGCGAAATAAGGTTTTATAAGGGTAGGAGGACAATTTGTTTAACTTTTCAGCTAACATTAGCCGTGATGAGTTTTCTCGGTTCTCTTATGAAAGTCGCCGAGCCACTTAGCACTACCATAAAAGTTAAATGCCCCATAAATCATAGTAGGCGGCGACAGCGGAGGGCAGGGCGTAATGAACTGGCTTCTTATTATTAATAACTTGTTGACGCTCGGAACATCCCTTTAAGCTGGCAGATTATGAAGCCCAACCCAATTTGGATCAACTTTCCTCGGCTTGGTGATTGATGAAATCAATAACACGGTCCGCTGGTTTAAAAAACTAATTAGCGGTGTAATTTTGAGTAATAAGCGTAATTAAGTGATGGGAGTGTTAATTTGATAATATGATTTCGAGGGTATACTGTGTGTTCATTCAATATTGACTGAGCGTCGTTTCTCATATATATTTAAAAGGTGTGACGATAATTTTATTTTTTGCTATATATGAAATTTAACACTGTCACTGCCACCTAGCTTTTTAGCGGAAAAACCACGGGATCGGCTACGAGCTTAGCGCGTACCGAAATACGACGAATTCAATCATACCCTGCAATGTTATAAAACTCGCATACGAGTTATTGCACAATGTCAGAGTGGACGATTTCTTGTAAATAAACCCCATACAAGGATAACCAGAATTATGAATTGTGTGGAAATTATTCGGCAGATAGACTACTATAATAGCACAAAATTTATCGATTTATATCGATCTCATTATTCATAATCGCCTATTAGGCCGGGACTAAATTTTGTGCTTCTGAAATAACAATGTAATTTAAATGTTTGTGAAACCTATTACGCGATTATAATAGGTACCAATTAATTTCCGCAAATATTTATTTATTGATTATATATTGAAAAACTGAAACAACAAAAATAACTCGTTCGCTTCGCTCGCTCGTTCAATCATACGGGTACTTTCCTGGGTAAAAAATAATAATTCTATTTAGTCCGTCAATTAGATTATCAAAAAATAATGGACACGTATTTTATTTAAACAAAAAATTACGAAGATATAGCCCATTAAAGTTCCGCGTGACGTCACATTATGATAAAAAGTGTACCATAATGTGGAACAAAAAAATACGTGTCCAATATGTTTTGATAATCTAACTGACGGACTAAATTTACAAAAGTAGCCAGTTCTCGTAATACCAACACTGGTACTTATTGTTGGTTGAAGCCTTAACTTAGTAACCAATTTATTTCGAAACCGCATAGATTAAAATATTTACCTGTCAAACTCAGGCCCATCAATAACAATCTCTAATCGAAGTCTAATTCAGTACGAAGGCTGTGTGTTTATTGAACCCCAATTGATCACTATCATAACGTAGCACTAAGTAAGGCCGATAAGCCATAACACAATTACCACTAATGACATAATTCTGTGGTGATCTGCATAGTTACCTGTAAATAAATATTAGGGGACAATATCACACACATCAAAATAGCCCCGTGTCAATCAGGTCTGTGTTATTAATACTATACCTACCCTATTATATACATATGACATTAGAAACATCGTGCGTTAGTAAAATTGTCATGCGATTTCAAGGAAAACCAATCTGAAACGCAATAGTACATTACTTACCTAAATATGTATTGCTATACGTTTGAAAAGCACTTAATAATCGAAATAAGTAAAACATTACTAAATGTAACAATATTGTCAGCAATCCCACCTTCCAGACCTGGAAATACAGTACTGCTAACGCCATCCAGTGACAAATAGATGAACTAAACCAATGCGAATAACAGTACCTACTACTGCCACCATCCAGTAGTGAATAGATGCACTAAACACATGGGAAATCGATACCACTAGCGACCTCCCTCGACGAGCGCCTGTACTAAAATAGTACCGAATCCGCCAGAAGATGTCACTGTCACCAACGCTGCAACGCGCTGTTAAGATTTTTCCTGATTTGGTTAGGTCCGTCTACTGAACTTAGGGAACCGAATATTTTTAGGCATAGCCCCCTGCTTCCCTTGCTGGAACTATGTGCTCATACCTATCTATAGTCCTCTATCGTGCATCCGCGCCAGTACAGCTCTACTCCTTACTGGCTGTGGAACACGACGCTTGATCTCTCTTATATCTTCTACGCTGTATTTTTCGTGCAATTTAATACACGCCTTGCTGTACGTCACGCCTTTCCCTTCACCCCGCACGCACCCTCGCTACAGTAATTATAATTTCCGCCATGATACTACAACCCTTAGTCCTTTGTAGGACGTAAAGGAAGGCCCGTAAAAATAAAAAAATGTTAATATTGAAGTATACCTCTACCTACATGTTATTGTATTGTTTCTCTCTGTAACTGCTTTTTTTGTGTGAGGTGTGCAATAAAGAGTATTTGTATTGTATTGTATAATAAGAACACCATGGGGGACTATGAGACAGTCAATCCGGAGGAATGGTGGAGACAATATAATTAAGTTAAAGTGACGGATATTGTTAAGTGGAAGCTACTTGGAGAAACAGTATTTTAACCCCCATAGGGAATGAATTTTGTAAAATTCTTTTTTCTTATTATAATAACCTACTTACTCAAAAAAAATCAACTTTCTAGCTTTTCCGTAGTTTCAGCTCGGCGTTGATGAGTCAGTCAGGACAAATGAATGTATACATATATATACAGATAATCACGTAAGAAGGAGTTTTATTACACTATATGAAACAGATATCAAACATTTAAGTATATCGTTGCCAGACATAAAATAGGCACAGTCTATTTACTGCTTTGACTGCAATCCTAAGGCTGGAAACAGTGCTCGACCGACGTCAGCGCGTATGGTCGGTCGCGCGTGTTTTACTATGGCCGCATACGCGCTGACGGTGAGCATCGGTCTGAACCAGGGATCGGAACCGGATTTTTCAAAAGTCCCCGAAGTAGTCTAATATTTTGAATTATTTTAGGCTCTTAATGTAGGACTCTATCATTTATTTATTTAAACTTTATTGCACAAAATACAAAAAAATATGTACAAAGGGCGAACTTAATGCCAGATGGCATTATCTACCAGCTAACCATTGGGCTAAACAGAGACTTATAACAGTTGCAAAGAAAAAAGTATGATAATTTCTGTTACGAATATACTTGAGGAGAGAGGAAAAAAATACAAATGTATTATACACTACATATAGACATACATAAATAAAAATATATAAGATACATACAAAAAGATATACTACTACATATTCAATATATGTATACTACCATTATGTGGATGGATTTTAGTCGAATTCTTGTTTAAGCAGATGCTTACGCAGCATCCGCTTGAAAGCAAACTTGCTTGGGGCTTGTCTGATGTTGAGAGGGAGTGAATTCCAGAGACGGCTTGCCTGTACGGCGAAGGAGTGAGTCATAAAACTAGTGCGGTGCGAAGATATTTTGAGGACACGGGAGGTACGCAGCTCACAGCCTGGGCGAGGGGTATCGAAAATAAATTTACTTTTGAGGTATCCAGGAGCATTAGCAGGATCATGTATTAAGGTAACATTTTCGTATTATTAGACAGCCTGATCCAAAATGAAATTATAAACCAAAGAACGAAATTGAACGAAATAAAACCGGTATTTTTGTGGTGAAAATACCGGTATCCGATCCCTGGTCTGAACGCACAGTATGCTTTCTACACTTCTACAGCGATAGCTACGCCCAACCGAGCATACGCGCTGACCGTCGGTCGAGCACTGTTTCCAGCCTTAGTGCGATATTGATATATTTTTCCGAAACGCCACATTCCTGTTATTATTGGACCCGGTATTTAGGAGAAGGGGAGGGATTTACAACTTTTGAATTGGACTGTCATTATCTACATACGATTAGGATGGTGGTTCATACACTAAATACATTAAGTGCCAAATATTTCGTAGCACTATGTCATCATCATCATCATCATCATATCAGCCGAAATACGCCCACTGACATACACACGCCTCTCCCAAAGAGTGCTAAAGTGTTAGGTTTCAGTATTTTACCAATCAATTGCTTTCGTTTTTAGAAAGAGAATAGTTAAAATGTTCTATTTAATAAGATTTGTTGATCGTGTAAACACATTTTAACTATGTAATTTAAATCTCATTTTGTAAATTGGTAACTCCTAATTCGTAATAATGGCAACACTTGGATGCCTTGATTGGTATATTTTGTGGCGCGAAAATGAAGCGGTTCTCTGATTGGGTTACGAAACTGATCGCCTGATGTCGTAAGCTAATCAGGGAGCTGGATAACAGTGAGTTTCTTGGCCAGGAGTTGGTGTAATGTTGCATCATTAAGTCTTAAAAAGTTTATAAGTGTATCTAGTTAATTAATAAAAGTATTTATATACAATTATTAAGAGTCGTTGGAGTTTTCTTCAAGTGCTGCTGCCTATTATCGTCTTACAAAAGTCGACATCGGTCCGGCGCCACCTGCATCCAGCGTACTCTCGCGGTCTATTTAACCGAAAATGAATTATTTTTGTATCCTAGTTCACGCCTATACAAAAAGCGGTATACCGCCTTTGCAAAATCCCACAATTTTCCCGTTCATTTAAAGTCAAAGTTAGGACCCAACCGCAACCAACCGCCACTTTTGTTTCGAAAGACAGAGCTAAAATTAAACCTCGATGACAACTGTAGGTATTGTTTATAAAAACCCAGTCTTAAGTAAGAACGCTCCTCGCTCGAGCATCGTAAAGACAGGCAATAAAAAAGGTAAAGCCATAGAAATTATAGATCATAATCTCACGGCAGAGAGCGCGTTACTTTTATGGTTCGAGAAGCACGTTTGTTTGTTTTGAGTATTGATAAAATCAAAGGAAATGGGCTGTAAAAACGTTTCTCGAATCGGTAATCTGGGATTACGTTGTGACAGGTTGACGTTAACCTGAATAATTGATTGGAGTCCCCAAATGACTTGCTCGAGTAATTTTTAACATCAGTTTTGTTAGTAACACTGATGGAACTTCCGTATAACTGTAACTTTTCAAAAGGTTGCTTTCATTAACGTGTATTTTCAGCTGGGGCAAAAAATATTTTGTATGTCCGGCGTCGGCCCGGCTGTTCTCCTCTACAGGTCGCATTTCTCAAGGGTTCTCTAAATCAACTCCGAAAATTTTATGTACGAATATCACATTGGAGTTGGAGTTGGTGTTCGAGTTGGAGTTCGAGTAGGAGTTCGAGTTGGAGTTCGAGTTGGAGATAGAGTTGGAGAGTTTGAGATAGAGTTACAGATCGAGTTGGAGATCGAGTTGGAGTTGGAGTTCGAGTTGGAGTTCGAGTTGGAGATCGAGTTGCAGATCGAGTTGGAGATCAAGTTGGAGATCGATTTGGAGTTGGGGTTGGAGTTGGAGTTGGTGTTGGAGTTGGAGTTGGAGTTGGAGTTCGAGATGGAGTTCGAGATGGAGTTCGAGATGATGTTGGAGTTCGAGATGGAGTTCAAGTTCGAGTCGGAGTTGGAGTTGGAGTTCGTGCTGGAGTTGAAGTTGGAGTTGGAGTTGGAGTTGGAGTTCGAGATGGAGTTGGAGTTGGAGTTGGAGTTCAAAATGAAAATCGAAATGGAGTTGGTGAAGCTGGATGGAGATCGTGCTGGATTTGGATTTGGAGTTCGAGTTCGAGTTGGAGTTGGAGTTGGAGTTGGAGTTGGAGTTGGAGTTGGTGATTGTGCTGGAGATCGTACTGGAGATCGTGCTGGATATAGTTGGAGTTGGAGTTGGAGTTGGAGTTTGAGTTGGAGTTGGAGTTGGAGTTGGAGTTGGAGTTGGAGATCGTGTTGCAGATCGAGCTGGAGATCGTGCTGGTTCAATATGGAGTTGGAGTTGGAGTTGGAGATAGTGTTGGAGTTGGAGTTGGAGTTGGTGATTGTGCTGGAGATCGTGCTGGAGATAGTTGGAGTTGGAGTTGGAGTTGGAGTTGGAGTTGTAGTTGGAGTTGGAGTTGGAGTTGGAGTTGGAGTTGGAGATAAAGCTGGAGATCGTGCTGGATTTGGAGTTGGAGTTGGAGTTGGAGTTGGAGTTGGTGATTGTGCTGGAGATAAAGCTGGAGATCGTACTGGATTTGGAGTTGGAGTTCGAGTTCGAGTTCGAGTTCGAGTTCGAGTTCGAGTTCGAGTTGGAGTTGGAGTTGGAGTTGGAGTTGGTGATTGTGCTGGAGATCGTACTGGAGATCGTGCTGGATATAGTTGGAGTTGGAGTTGGAGTTTGAGTTTGAGTTGGAGTTGGAGTTGGAGTTGGAGTTGGTGATTGTGCTGGAGATCGTACTGGAGATCGTGCTGGATATAGTTGGAGTTGGAGTTGGAGTTTGAGTTGGAGTTGGAGATCGTGTTGCAGATCGAGCTGGAGATCGTGCTGGTTCAATATGGAGTTGGAGTTGGAGTTGGAGATAGTGTTGGAGTTGGAGTTGGAGTTGGTGATTGTGCTGGAGATCGTGCTGGAGATAGTTGGAGTTGGAGTTGGAGTTGTAGTTGGAGTTGGAGTTGGAGTTGGAGTTGGAGTTGGAGATAAAGCTGGAGATCGTGCTGGAGATCGTGCTGGAGATAGTTGGAGTTGGAGTTGGAGTTGGAGTTGGAGTTGGAGTTGGAGTTGGAGTTGGAGTTGGAGTTGGAGTTGGAGTTGGAGTTGGAGTTGGAGTAGGAGTTGGAGTTGGAGTTGGAGTTGGAGTTGGAGTTGGAGTTGGAGTTGGAGTTGGTGATTGTGCTGGAGATAAAGCTGGAGATCGTGCTGGATTTGGAGTTGGAGTTCGAGTTGGAGTTGGAGTTGGTGATTGTGCTGGAGATCGTACTGGAGATCGTGCTGGATATAGTTGGAGTTGGAGTTGGAGTTGGAGTTTGAGTTTGAGTTGGAGTTGGAGATCGTGTTGCAGATCGAGCTGGAGATCGTGCTGGTTCAATATGGAGTTGGAGTTGGAGTTGGAGATAGTGTTGGAGTTGGAGTTGGAGTTGGTGATTGTGCTGGAGATCGTGCTGGAGATAGTTGGAGTTCCAACTCCAACTCCAGTTGGAGTTGTAGTTGGAGTTGGAGTTGGAGTTGGAGTTGGAGATAAAGCTGGAGATCGTGCTGGAGATCGTGCTGGAGATAGTTGGAGTTGGAGTTGGAGTTGGAGTTGGAGTTGGAGTTGGAGTTGGAATTGGAGTTGGAGTTGGAGTTGGAGTTGGAGTTGGAGTTGGAGTTGGAGTTGGAGTTGGAGTTGGAGTTGGAGTTGGTGATTGTGCTGGAGATCGTGCTGGAGATAGTTGGAGTTGGAGTTGGAGTTGTAGTTGGAGTTGTAGTTGGAGTTGGAGTTGGAGCTGGAGTTGGAGTTGGAGTTGGAGTTGGAGTTGGAGTTGGAGATAAAGCTGGAGATCGTGCTGGAGATCGTGCTGGAGATAGTTGGAGTTGGAGTTGGAGTTGGAGTTGGAGTTGGAGTTGGAGTTGGAGTTGGAGTTGGAGTTGGAGTTGGAGTTGGAGTTGGAGTTGGAGTTGGAGTTGGAGTTGGAGTTGGAGTTGGAGTTGGAGTTGGAGTTGGAGTTGGAGTTGGAGTTGGAGTTGGAGTTGGAGTTGGAGTTGGAGTTGGAGTTGGAGTTGGAGTTGGAGTTGGAGTTGGAGTTGGAGTTGGAGTTGGAGTTGGAGTTGGAGTTGGAGTTGGAGTTGGAGTTGGAGTTGGAGTTGGAGTTGGAGTTGGAGTTGGAGTTGGAGTTGGAGTTGGTGATTGTGCTGGAGATAAAGCTGGAGATCGTGCTGGATTTGGAGTTGGAGTTCGAGTTGGAGTTGGTGATTGTGCTGGAGATCGTGCTGGAGATAGTTGGAGTTGGAGTTGGAGTTGGAGTTGGAGTTGGAGTTGGAGTTGGAGATAAAGCTGGAGATCGTGCTGGAGATCGTGCTGGAGATAGTTGGAGTTGGAGTTGGAGTTGGAGTTGGAGTTGGAGTTGGAGTTGGAGTTGGAGTTGGAGTTGGAGTTGGAGTTGGAGTTGGAGTTGGAGTTGAAGTTGGAATTGGAGTTGGAGTTTGGAGTTGGAGTTGGAGTTCGAGATGGAGATGGAGTTGGAGTTGGAGTTGGAGTTGGAGATAGAGTTGGAGTTGGACTATCTCCAACTCCAACGAGTTGGAGATGGAGTTGGAGTTGGAGTTGGAGTTGGAGTTGGAGTTGGAGTTGGAGTTGGAGTTGGAGTTGGAGATTGTGCTGTAAATCATGCTGGAGATAAAGCTGGAGATCGTGCTGGAGTTGGAGTTGGAGTTGGAGTTGGAGTTGGAGTTGGAGTTGGAGTTGGAGTTGGAGTTGGAGTTGGAGTTGGAGTTGGAGTTGGAGTTGGAGTTGGTGATTGTGCTGGAGATAAAGCTGGAGATCGTGCTGGATTTGGAGTTGGTGATTGTGCTGGAGATCGTACTGGAGATCGTGCTGGATATAGTTGGAGTTGGAGTTGGAGTTGGAGTTTGAGTTTGAGTTGGAGTTGGAGTTGGAGTTGGAGTTAGAGTTGGAGATTGTGTTGGAGATCGAGCTCCAGCTACCACGATCCAGATCGTGCTGGAAATCGTGCTAGAGATAGTTGGAGTTGGAGTTGGAGATCGTGCTGGAAATCGTGCTAGAGATCGTGCTGGACTTGGAGATAGTGTTGGAGTTCGAGTTCAAGTAGGAGTTCGAGTTCAAGCTGGAGTTGGAGTTGGAGTTGGAGATTGTGCTGTAAATCATGCTGGAGATAAAGCTGGAGATCGTGCTGGATTTGGAGTTGGAGTTGGAGTTGGAGATAGTGTTGGAGTTGGAGTTTTAGTTGGAGTTGGAGTTGGAGTTGGAGATAAAGCTGGAGATCGTACTGGATTTGGAGTTGGAGTTGGAGTTGCAGTTGCAGTTGCAGTTGGAGTTGGACAACTCCAACTCCAACTGCAACTCCAACGAGTTGGAGTTGGAGTTGGAGTTGGAGTTGGAGTTGGATTTGGAGATTGTGTTGGAGATCGAGCTGGAGATCGTGCTGGAAATCGTGCTAGAGATTGGGCTGGACATAAAGCTGGAGATCCTGCTGGAAATCGTGCTGAAGATCGTGCTGTAGATAAAGCTGGAGATCGTGCTGGAGTTGGAGTTGGAGTTCGAGATGGAGTTGGAGTTGGAGTTGGTGATTGTGCTGGAGATCGTGCTGGAGATAGTTGGAGTTGGAGTTGGAGTTGGAGTTGGAGTTGGAGTTGGAGTTGGAGTTGGAGTTGGAGTTGGAGTTGGATTTGGAGATTGTGTTGGAGATCGAGCTGGAGATCGTGCTAGAGATTGGGCTGGAGATAAAGCTGGAGATCGTGCTGGAAATCGTGCTGAAGATCGTGCTGTAGATAAAGCTGGAGATCGTGCTGGAGTTGGAGTTGGAGTTGGAGTTGGAGTTCGAGATGGAGTTGGAGTTGGAGTTGGAGTTGGTGATTGTGCTGGAGATCGTGCTGGAGATAGTTGGAGTTGGAGTTGGAGTTGGAGTTGGAGTTGGAGTTGGAGTTAGAGTTGGAGTTGAAGTTGTAGTTGGAGTTGGAGTTGGAGTTGGAGTTGGAGTTGGAGTTGGAGTTGGAGTTGGAGTTGGTGTTGGACTTGATAAGACTAAGATTGGAGTTGGAGTTCGAGTTAGAGTTTGAGATAGAGTTGGAGTTGGAGTAGGAGATTGTGCTGTAAATCATGCTGGAGATAAAGCTTGAGATCGTGCTGGATTTGGAGTTGGAGTTGGAGTTGGAGTTGGAGTTGGAGTTGTTGATCGAGCTGGAGATCGTGCTGGAAATCGTGCTGAAGATCGTGCTGTAGATAAAGCTGGAGATCGTGCTGGAGTTGGAGATAGTTACACATCGAGTTGGAGATCGTGCTGGTTCAAGATGGAGTTGGAGATGGAGTTGGAGTTGGAGTTCGTGCTGGAAATAATGCTGGAGTTAAAGCTGGAGATCGAGTTGGAGTCGGAGTTGGAGTCGGAGTTGGAGTTGGAGTTCGTGCTAGAGTTGGAGATACGAGTTGGAGTTGGAGTTGGAGATAGAGTTACACATCTAGTTGGAGATCGTGCTGGTTCAAGATGAGTTGGTGTTGGAGTTCGAGATGGAGTTCGAGATGGAGTTGGAGTTCGTGCTGGAAATCATGCTGGAGATAAAGCTGGAGATCGTGCTGGAGTTGGAGTTCGAGTTGGAGTTCGAGTTGGAGTTGGAGTTGGAGTTGGAGTCGGAGTCGGAGTTGGAGTTGGAGTTGGAGTTGGAGTTGGAGTTGAACTCAAAACTTAAAATGATCTTTATTCAAGTACACTCACTCACTCTTTTTACAAGCTTATTTTTAGAGTAATTTAGTCAAAATTAGTTCCATGGAGTTTTATCATTCATGTAGTCTTGTGTTTAAGCTGTCGAGATAAGTTTACGCTTCGCTTCTTGAATTTATTAATAGATAACTCAGTTAAGTTTCCTGGAAGTTTTTTATAAAACCTTACACAATTGTGTGGGTAATTACCCATGAATGATTTTTTAATTTTTTGTATCCGAGTGGTGGGCACCGTGAACTTATGCTTATTTCTAGTATTAATTTTATGTGTGTCACAGTTTTTCCTAAAATTGACAATGTTTTTATGTACAAAGAATAAAATATATATGATAAAAAAAATGTTCAATAATATACCTACACAGTTTTCGGAAAATATATACAAAATATAATTATATATCTCGTTACAAGAAACTGTTATAAGAAAATACAATTTATCGATAAATGAAATATCGTTGGGAAGTCCCTACGACAATTATATTCGTGCCACAAAAACTTCTATGTCTGCAGATTACGTGAACTGACCTGGGATCGAAGCCGCAACTAACAATAAACCAAAACTATAACTATAAGGTGATCCACCGATTCTATTCTTAGAAAAGGGTTGCACGGCCTTACACCTGAAGGGTTTAACAGGGCGGCTTTTCCTTCTAAAATAATCCCTTTAGTATTAAGGACAGAACACGGAATTGGATGTGTTAAGGGTCCAAAGTACTAATGGAGACTAATAAAGGGATGACAGATGTGCACATTTAGGATTTATAATATGGTTGCTTTGTGGGTTCGCTTACGGTAATTGCAGATGGGGTTATAATGAGCTCCCCACGCTTTTATTGAGGGGTACAAGTATAATAGACTCGGAGAAAGCAGTTGACGACCGAGTTGTGTTTAAGGGTTTGCTTTTTACAAGCTTTAAATTTCTTGCACTGTTCGTATTTGAAGACTGATTGGCCTAGTGGGTAGTGATACTGCCTTCGAAGCTGAAGGTCCTGGCAAATATTTGTGTGTTGAACATGAGTGCGTATTTCTCAGTCTTGGATGTTTTCTATGTAAAATAATAATAATAATCTGTTTATTTTTCAGAAACGAAACAAAACTTTTTCTTAGCTAAAGTAATTTTAAGATTGTAGATTTTGACATTGTATTTTAAGTATTTATATCTATGAAATATATCGTCGTCTAGTACAGTCACGAACTTTAATATAGAACCCACCTAAGGTTGACAATTCCGTCAAATTGTATAGGAATACAAAAAATATTTTACCGAAAAGGCTCCTAAATTAAACCTACCTACCCGTAATAGCCGTAACACAAGCCTTATTGAGCTTACTCCATTCGTGTAAGATTGTCCCCTAATATTAAAAAAAAACTGGACAGTGCTAGTCAGACTCGCCCACCGAGGGTTCCGTACAAAATTACAAATGTATAGTTTTAGATTTTTCCCTGTTCTTGTGGTACCTATATGACGATATTACTTGCCAAATTTCATAGGTCTTGGTCAACGGAAAGTACCTTATGAATTTTGATTCCCTTGAGAGTGTCGAAATATACGTTTTTTGCGGCATAAACGACTGTATCTTTTTTACGTTAACTTAGAAGTTTGATTTATTCACCGCTTCAAGGGACTGTAGACTTAAGTACATAATCATCATCAGCCCATATACGTCCCACTGTTGGGCACGTGGAGGTATCGAGTTGAAATTAAAACCATATGTGTACTTAAGTCCCTCTCATTCATGAGAGGAGGCTTTCTCATGAATGAGAGGGACTTAAGTACACATATGGTTTTAATTTCAACTCGATACCTCCACGCGTTCCCGAGACGGACAACAAAGAGATTCCGTTTCTTGCTTTTGAGGTACGGAACCCTTAAAAGGAAGTAAATAATATACATTTAAGTGTGAAGTTGTCCTTTAAAAGCAAACCATTTTACAGCCTCCTGGCGGTATCTGATTGAGCTAAAATTTGGCAAACTTTACTTAATTTGAAACACTAGCTTCTGCGTGCGACTCCGTCCGCATGGACCTCGTTTATTATATCGTAGCTCCATACAGACTTTCACTTAACATATCACCTCCTAAGGGGATGATTTTCGGGATAAAAACTATTCTTTGTCCTTCCCCGGGATTCAAAGTATCTTCATTCCAAATTTCATCTAAATCGGTTTAGCGGTTTAAGCGTGAAGAGGTAATAGACAGACAGACAGACAGACAGACACACTTTCGCTTTTATAATATTAAGTATGGATTTCCCCGAAAGGAAATGACGAAATTGCACCAGCGTATATTATTTAATACCGTGCCAGTTAAGTGTTGCAACCTGTAATAAACAATACAACCTAGTCATGATTAAACTTGGGCGCAACTCGGCGGTCAAGGAAGTAAAAAAATATACTGTGGAGTTGTGCGATAAATTCCTGTAACAGTCTGTAATTTTCCTCCGGAAATAAAGAAAATGTGTACTAAAATGCACTATATTCGGCCATAACCGTGTTCTGTTAAGTTACACTTAAAGGTTACCTACTTATAAGTTTAATAAGTCTAATTGTCTGACATCTCTTTTGAAGATTTGTCACGTCGTTTAACAAAATCTCAATCCTAATTATTAACCCAGCCTGAAACTATACTAGAAAGGTACCTACTATATCGGATGATTATATCTGATGTCGATCCTTAGAACCGTAGAGTGGAATATATCTGTATCTTACGATATTGATACATCATGCAAGTAGTTCGTCGGCCTAAACTGTAACCTTGCAATTAAATTTACCGGTTACATAGGTACATACTACTCACAGACAGTGCTGATAATGCATTTAACTCCATCACCTTAGGAGCGACTGTGCTCATATTTCAAAAAAAACCGGTTAAGTGCGAGTTCAACTCGCGTGGTGAGGGTTCCGTAAAATTCCTATTCTCTAAGCATTAGGCGCTCCATACAAAATACACAAAAATATTGAGAATTTTCCCGTTACTTTGAATACTCAAACTTCTTATAGGTTTTCTTGTAATCTTTAGGCAAGGAACTAATTTCCATATTTTTTTCATAATTTAAAGCCAAGCAGTTTCGGAGATAAGGGGGGAACGGTCAATTTTCGTCTTATTTCCTAAATTAATTCAAATCTATTTATGCTAAAATTATAAAAAAACAGCACACAATACAGTTTGCGAAACTTTTTTTTTTAATTTTCCAGTTTACCCCCCAAAAGTGGCCTCCTTGTTCAGAATTCATTACTTTACTTTACGCGTCCATCTTTGGGTCACCAATTTACATATGTGTACCAAATTTCAACTCAATCGGTCCAGTAGTTTCGGAGCAAATCGGCTGTGACAGACGGACAGACAGACAACCGAGTGATCCTATAAGGGTTCCGTTTTTTTCCTTTTGAGGTACCGGAACCCTAAAAAAATGTATTTATGTCACCTATGCTTCTATAAAATTGCATCAAGATCTTATTACAAACATTTTTGATCCTTCTATCTGACAGCCCTTTATATTTGAATGTGAATCTTCTTTCGCTCGTATTGAGCATTATTATATTTATTATTATAGTGCGAGCATACCCTAAAGTTGTGACTTAAACGCTACATTTAAATGCACATTTGCCCCAAATAAAATACAGTAAGAATGTACTACCCATATACACAGCCTTCTTTAGACGACTGTGTCTGAACAAGTTTGCCCAGACTGATCCGTTGCACAAATTCCCAAAGAAGCTTATGGTGCAAAGTAAGGCGCAAACAAATTTCACGCAGAGGAGAATTCGTTTAGGTCGTACCTACCTAAAAGAATTTGAAATTCCTTTTTTACGACTTTGAAGAGCTACTTTTAAAGTAAGATGCACGTGGCGTGGGAGGGAGGCTAGATAGTTTTTGTGTGAGGGAAAAGTTAGATTAGTGACATTAAAAAGTTTTTAATGGATCTCAGATGCATTTACTACTGTCGGTCAGCAATGCTACGTTTACACCGGGTGGGCAATTTATAGGTTTACAGTTTTTTTTGTATTCATTTTTTTGGCAGCAAAATGCACGATTATTTTAACACATACATATAAAAAGTGAAGACGCAGCAAATTTTGTATGTATCGTTTTACGCTTGAGATATTTACTTCACGGAACGTGGAAATATGGAGACCAGCATTTTGTTTTGAACATGATATGGCCTAAGGTGTTTGAGTTGTCACCAGGGAGCGAAACTATGATGCCCGTGACGTCATTATGACGCAGTGTCGCATATAGGATGTTTTTTAAAACAACGTTGCAACACCTCAATCATTTTTAGTAATGTAATAATGGTAATATAAATATTATTGTTTATTTATAAAAAAAAATGTATTTATACAAAAAATAATGTAAATATAGAAAAACTATATGAATAACATTTTTTATTGGGTAATGTAATTCTATCAATTTTTTTTTACCTCAACTAAATGAAACAACACAACAAATATTTCGTTGGATGACGAAGTATGCAGAATGCTTAAAGTTTAAACATAATATCGCATCTTCTTTCTTATATACATTTCATACGTTTAGGTACTTTCGGGGCAATATAATTATGTATAAGTTGTTATTTGATTAGGTATCTATAATACACTCTGTATGTAGCTTGACGTCATACGTCTGTCATCGGCACCATAGTTTCGCTCCCTGGTTATCACTGAACTGGCTTTCTGAAACAAAAGGTCATCAGTGCAGTGAGTTTCCTATGAAGATACGATCTTTTGTAACGGAGCTCTTCATTATGGGTGGCCCGTCACACTCTTGCCCAAAATGTTTCGTTGCTACTTAACTCTTTGTTCTCGATTTAACTCTATAGTTAATATCACTCTTTACCACACTGTTTGCAACGACGTGTTACCTGGTGAAACCCCTTTAACCAACCGTACGTCTACAGAAACACAATCGTACGGAAATCGAAGGAGAAAACCACAAGCGTGACTGGACTGCACAAACGAAGTGACGGTATTCATATTTCAGGCGATATCGGCGCGAAATCGTACGTGTAAATGAATGCATCTCGACTATATACTAAAACTAGCACATTCAAAGCATAGAACTCAACGAAACAGTTTTTAAAAGTAATGCCAAGAAATAAGGGCAAGTTTTGCGTGATTTCTGCTTTCAGAGAAGCATCGTCTTAGTTGGTTTGGGAGTAGAATAAGTATGCAATAAAGACGTCAATCCGTGACGCTGGATGCAGCCATTATCCAAGTGGATGCAGTGAGTGCTTTACGGTGTAAAGTGGTATGGAATAGCGATGGAGATAAAATCTTTATGTTAACAGTTGATGTTTTTGTGCGTAGTTAGCTTAATAGCTTTAGTTTTACCGTTTTTGTTTGGTAAAGAGAAATACTGAAAATGAACAAGAAGAGTAGTTATTGTATGCCTACCTCAGGGCTGATTCTTTACGTGCTCATGCGCCTCATCGCACCTGTCACGCCTGACGAAACTAGACAGCTACCGCTTAGTTACTACGAATTGCGGCGTCAAGATGTATTTGTGGGTGAGCGTTGAGGTGAGCTTAAAACAAGTTACAAAATAGCGGGGCAGAATATCTAAAAAAAGAAAAGAAAAGAAGACATTTATTCACTACACAAAAGACACACAGAGACAAAGAGGAGTAGACATACAATACAATTGACACATATTGTGTGTCTTCGCGGCAGTGAAACGGTCGCTGTCTCAGCATTGTGCCGAGGTGTCAGACAGACACCTGCAGCGCTGGTTTTCAGACAGCACCGCAAGTGGCCCACGGAACGCAACGCAACACAGCATTAGATAAAAAGTAAGTAGACACATAATAAATAAATAATTAATGCAAAATATAAATATATCTATGTATTTACATCATTTGGTGAAGTCACATCTAAATGTGATATAATTTTACCACCGCCAACATAAATCTGGTGATGTATGCCTCTCAAGCCACCGCCAAACGAGTGAAATCGGCGGACGGCCGAGGAAGGTCACAGAAAATCTAGTCCGGAGTGACCTTGGATTGGCCGTCGTGCTTCGGGCACTTATCCACACGGGCCAAAATCACGCGGCGGACTGCATGTAGTCCGCCGATTTCATACGTGTGGCGGCACACATACATCGTTTTTATCGGTTGTAGTGCGGATATGATGTCCTAATTCTAGCACCCGGGAAGTTGTCAGAACATGACAAATATTTTATCAACAACGATAAACGAACGACCGTTTTTTTTTAATCTTTATTTATTTAACGAGGGTTTTACAAATGCCACCCTCATAGTGGCTCTCTTATTCTAATTATCTACTTCTTAATTTTAATATAAGCTTAACTAAATTGTACACTGATTCCGCCTCTTCGGAGGTCGGAGCAGCTAATATACTGTTTATCCCACCGAGATCATAGTTATCTAAAATATTTAGTAGACGCCGCTGTGCGTCACCCCGGCCACACTCCATTGTAACGTGGTATACATCTTCCACAACCCCACATATGGTGCAATTGGGAGAGTCAACTTTCCGCATCATGTATGCATAACTATTTATTGGAATGTGGCCGGAGCGAAGTCTAAGAGCAACAGTCACATCTTGTCTACTAAAGAACGACCGTTGTGCTTGCGCAGCATGCTGGTCCCATATCTTTTCATATCCATGTTAGTAAACAACTGTATTTTTTTGGTAAATTTGGCAGTTGGTAATTGGTATTTTCTGGCGCACCTTCGAGAAGTTATGAAACTACCCTACTGTAGTAACTCGCTATAAATATGCAATTTTATAAAATTTGTACAGTGCTTTTTCTTTCACAATTTTGAGATTTTAGGTTATCCCTACGCAAAAACCTCATTCAGCCTTATAGAAAATAAGGTTGTAACACGACTTTTCCACACATGATGCTTGTATGAAAGTATGTAGAAGTTGTATGAAAAATGGGCTCCTTTTTTTTCCTATAAGGATGACGAATATGGTTATCGATTCTGCGTAGGGATGCCTAATCTAAAAAAAATTATCAACAACGATAAACGACAAACGAACGATCATTGTGCTTGCGCAGCATGCTGGTCCCATATCTTTTCATATCCATGTTAGTAAACAACTGTATTTTTTTTGGTTTTGGCAGTTGGTAATTGGTATTTTCTGGCGCACCTTCGAGAAGTTATGAAACTACCCTACTGTAGTAACTCGCTATAAATATGCAATTTTATAAAATTTGTACAGTGCTTTTTCTTTCACAATTTTGAGATTATAGGTTATCCCTACGCAAAAACCTCATTCAGCCTTATAGAAAATAAGTTTGTAACACGACTTTTCCACACATGATGCCTGTATGAAAGTAACTGAATGCACAAATGGAAGTTGTATGAAAAATGGGCTCCTTTTTTTCCTATAAGGATGACGAATATGGTTATCGATTCTGCGTAGGGATGCCTAATCTAAAATTTGAAAATTCTGAGCAGAATAGACAGTGTAAGTACCTACAACTTTTCATAAAAATGTCCCGAATGCAAAATACGAACGTTGTAATATTTTTACACGTAATGTAATAATTTTCAAGATAATTCCTCCTAACAAATGCGTAACATGTTGGAAAGTACGGTGCAGCCCGGATCGGCTTACCACTTTTTATAACAAAACCGTCGGGAATCCTCAAAACAGCGGATTATGCGGATTACAAATTCATTTAAATATGCATGCATTTTATATTCGTTGCAGTTTGGATTTGTTTAGGTAAATTAGACTTTAATCTAATGGTTTTAAGTGATATTATATCATGTGTAAGAATAGGTATATCTTTATATAGAAAACTCCTGTGAGTCTCGGACATATTCTGTAAGATCTTACAAGAAACTAAGAAAACTAAAAAGCTATACCTGACTATGAAGCTTGAGGTTCCGGGTTCGATTCCCGGTCGGGGCAGATATTTGTATGATGAATACGAATGTTTGTTCTCGAGTCTTGGATGTTTAATATCTATTTAAGTATGTATTTTTCTATATAAGTATGTTTATCCGTTGTCTAGTACCCATAGTACAGGCTTTGCCTAGTTTGGGACTAGATGAATTGGTGTGAATTGTCCCACGATATTTATTTATTTATTTATTTATACGCAAAATTCCGTCTACAACCAAAATTAACGGTACCTTTGATGTCGCTGCACTGAACCGCGCCGTCGCGCTGCTAAGTCTCCGTGCGCCGAGACACTGCACCCGATCCGCCTAATTGCGTGTCACATACTGATACTTGATCACAAAACTTAATTTAACAATACTTAAGCCGATAAAAGCCTTTTATCCGCACACTTTTTTCCGTCGACAGGTTCTTGAGTGACGTTTTGGTTTATATATTTTCAGCGAGCAGCGAGCGCTCATGTCATGCGGCCAGTGCGAAAGGAGGTTTCCATAGAAATTGGAATGGTAGTGTTTTGTTTTGACATTCACTAGCGTGCCATTTATTTCGGTGGAAACTCATGTTAAAATTAATAAAATAGCATTGCTAAATGGATAGTAAAAAAAAACGTAATAAAGTATAAATTAAAAAATATTATTAATATCATAAAAAGATATGAACCTCGAAAGTTTAGAAAAAATGTGCATTTTTTTAATTGTCCAAGTGTAAATTTAATACAAAAAAAATTGTATGAAAACTATGGACTTAAACGCAGTATTTCGCGACCGAAACAGCATTTACTTGATTTTCCGTACAACGATTAGTAAGGTGAACGTCCGAGTGCTCGACGCTGTACTAGTATATGGCATGGGCACTTTATGTCAAAGTGACATGGCTTAAATTCAAAAGAAGAAAAATCCTCTTAGTTAAAATTGAACCCATATTTCTTTGACATAAAGTGCCCATGCCATAGACTAGTATAGCGTCGAGCACTCGGACGTCTACCTTACCTACATTACATATATAGCATTGTGACATGGGTTACGTCATATTTTTCAATAAATTAGTATGAAGCGTTTGGGATGCCGCCAGCGAGGTCAATCTTTGTCCCAATTTTTTTGGATATTTATAATTGTAGTTGCTCCCATACAAACATTTGTTCCTCTCCAAAAACTGGTTTGAATGGTATCGTAAAAAATCTGTAAAAAGTGACATTTAGATCTTCCTCACGTGATCGACCTGCAGGTATCTTTTAACGCTACAATTTTGACAGTCATAGACCTATTTTGGCGCAGCGGTGTTCCATTTAGCTTGGTGGAGCGAGCGGTCTTGAATAGCCTACTTATATAGCTTTAGGTATAAAGGTACCTATAGCTATATACCTACAAATTAAAGAAGAAAGATCATAATAAACTGTAATGTAACATTACTTTAATTTCACAGTAAATTAATCAGGCGAGATTAAATAAAAAATGTCTGTCAAATGTAATATAATTTAATCTAATCCGAAAAATATTCACCCTTATCTAAAAAGAGGACTGCGGCTGAAATAGGACGTCGCAACTCCGAGAGATGGACTGCTGCGGCAGGGCTACCACTAATCATTAACAGTAAATATACTTTAAATAGTAAACTCCCGTGACTTTTTTTTTTTTTTATTTTTTTTTTATTTATTTCGGACATCGGGTATCCATATAAACACACAAAAAAAAGAAAAGAAAAAGAACACAAAATTATGTTAGTAATAAGAAATTCATTGTTAGTTAAACACAAAATGCTCATTATACATATATTATCTATACTAATATTATATCAAGTGAAATCACAAGATTTTGTAAAAATCCCAACCGCATTTTCAAATAATAACCTAGATGTCACTTATTTGATGCGATTATAAGGAATCCAACGACAGCTCATATGCCAAAATCCATCAAACCGACTAGACTGTAAGTAGGGTTTTGGATATTTGAGCGAAAGTGTTATTAAGCCAACTTTAAATCGATATAAATCCTAAACGGTTATTTAAACAAAAAAAAATATTAAGTAAATCTAATAATTATTTTGAAATACCTATTCAACGATACCCCACATGACATAGTTCATCGACTTTTTTTCTTTTTTTGTGGCAGCCGCCATTTTTAATTTTGATTACGGTCTTGTCTTAAGTGACACCCGCAAGATTGAAACAAATCAATTGACGTATGATTCATTAATATCGACCCACGCGTTTGATCTCTAGAGTGCCACAAAGAAACAAACATCCCTCCTTTGCGTCTCGCAATCGGGTAAACAGGAAAAGTCTGTGAGATTGTAGCTCTGTAAGTTTGTATGTTTTGGGTAATGTCCAGAACCGCTTATCTGATTTCAAAAATTCTGTCATCTGCGTGTAGAATGAAGTTGAATTTTTTGAACTGAGCCGATCTACTTATCTTCAAAACAATAGCATTCAAGTTAAACAATACGATTGTGTGGTCGACGCGTGCCAACAAATAATGAAGGAAAATTTCTTGTTTATACCTGGCTCGCAGTGAGTAGGGTTTTTAGGGTTCCGTAGCCAAAATGGCAAAAACGGAACCCTTATAGTTTCGTCATGTCCGTCTGTCCGTCTGTCCGTCTGTCCGTCTGTCCGTATGTCACAGGCATTTTACTCGAAAACTATAAGGTGTATTTGAATAAAATTTTGAGGATAGGTGTATTTTGTTAGCCGCTACAAAGTTTTGTAATTAAAATTACTAAAAAAAATTTTTTTTGCGGTGTACTCCATACATAAAACTAAAAGTCAAAAACATTTTTTCATCGTGAGCCCACGTGTGGCACATGAATCGATAGGCCTTTCAAAATAAATATAAGGTTTTTCGGGAATTTTTTTGATTAAGTGAATACAGTCAGAGATAATCGCCCCGAAAATCACTAAAATTCTGTCCCCCCCTCTAATTTTTGAACGGTGTATTTTAAAAATATGAAAAAAATCATGGACACAGCGCTTATTAAGTTCATTCACCGAAAATTGTTTTGAACAAGATCGGATGAAAGGTTTCCGAGATATTGCTGAAAAACTGCCTGCTTCAAAGAAAAGGACGTAAGTGCCGTTAGATTTCTATGACGATACGACCTTTTTAATAGGCACGGAACCCTTCGTTTTGCGTGGTCCGACACGCACTTGGCCGGTTTTTTATCTTTTAATCCATTTTGAATCTATTGAATAAGACGATAGAGTTCATTATTCAATGAACATTTTATGTGGCGGTAACCTCTTTTTTGCAAAGTTTGGCACACGTCAACCACCTAATCGTATTGTTTAACTTGAATGCTATTGTTTTGAAGATAAGTAGATCGGCTCAGTTCAAAAAATTTCAACTATACCTGGATGGTTATAGGCTATTATATTACCCCGCGGATAGGATACTCCCTGACGGTCGTGTTTTTGGTCATCGTCACTCGTTGGGGGTTACCTACTTTCCGCACTTGTATCATAAATAACAATAAAGTGATTGTATCTGTCATATTTGGCTCATGGAATATTAAACAAAATTTTATATTTCTAAGCAAAAGTACCTATAACATATTGTACTAAAAAAACTATTCGGAACATTCCATAACATCCCATGACAAAGGGTACAATTTTATTAATCTTGAATTAGACTTTTTTCTTAACTGAATGTTTCATTAGACTCTATAACCCAGCGGCAGCCCTATAACCGAGCTAGAATTGCATTAGGCATGCCGTCCCCTTGCGTCAGTTAATTTGTTGCTCAGCTAGTTACCATTTAATTCCGCTCCCTCTTTACGGATCGAGGCCACAGTTGATGAAATTATCTATTTTGGGGACTACCTAGTCGCGGAGTTAAAAAATAATGCTCGTACTCGGTTTGTGCCTAGCGGCTGGTTGTAGGTTTTATTAACTTCCCCTTAATAGTCTGTTAAGGGTAAACCTCGGGGTGATATTTAATTCAAAGTGTTTTCAATTCTTACCTTTGCGTTACATTAGTTATTTAGGTACAAATCAATTTCATGTTGCAGTTTTATTTTAGATTTATCAGTTTTACAAATCTAGTAAATATTATATTTCTTTCTTAATTATCTTAGCGCAAATTCAACCCTAAATACACCTTAGGGTTGATACAGGGTTGTATTCTAATCCCCCTCGAGGATGCCCGCCTTGTCGAGGCGTGGGGGCTTAGTAACCGTGGACTGGTCACCCATGGCGAAGCTAAGAGGAACCCAGGAGCGGCCTGTGTAGGCTGCCAGCAGGCCCGAGGAGGGCGCTCCTAGCGGGCTTGGCTAAGCCCACTTAGGATGCGTTGTGAGGAGGGTCCGCAGAAGAAGAGGAGTACCTTCTTATCTTCTGCGGCCGAGGTGGGATCGTAGGGGAGAGGCGTGTTGGTATCACGGTGCGCCACTCTCCCTACCCCCTGCGAACTTGGCGCCAATCTTTCAGAATTTTAAGCCAGCAATTTTCCTCATTTTTTACTAAATTACTTCAAATCTGTTTTTGCTAAAATTATAAAAAAAAACTGAGATGCTTACAACCACCCCTTTCATTTGTTATGTCACACAATACAGTTTGCGAAACTTTTTTTCTTATTTTTCCAGTTTACCCCCCAAAAGTGGCCCCCTTGTTCAGAATTCATTCATTTACTTTACGCGTCCATCTTTGGGTCACCAATTTACATGTTAGCATGACGTCATTAAGCCAGGTTCGCAGATATTTCCGACGAGTTGTAGTCTATAACGAAAAGCACTACCGTTTACACTTCCTTGCTAATAGTAAAAAGGCGCGTAGGTACTATGTCACTAAAACACCCTCGAGGTTACGATCTTTTAGCTGAGCTGATTCATGACGCTTATTGACAACTCGTCTCAGTCCACCAGTTTACGTGTGACCTTCGATTACCCATAGTTGTTACGACTCTTGAGGTCAAAATATACTAGACGAGTGGTGAGGTGTGTTGAGTTGGTGACTAGTAGGACAGCTAGACGGTATAATATACTAGCACTTACATCACAAAGAGTGCTTTTAGTATGAAGCTATTTGATACGAGCCGTGCCGAAGACATGACTAGTTAGGTATTAGTGTTAGAAAAACCTTTTCGATAGGTATATAATGAGGAGAGATGGGGAGCAATGCAATAGGCACTACTGAAAGAAAGAAAAAGAAAGAAAAAACATTTCTTCGTGAATGAATTACAAAACTACAATAGAAAATAAAATTAAATTAAATAAAGTAAAATAAAACAAAATTCACAAAAAGGTCCCGCCTCAGCATAATGGCCACTCACGAGCCAGCGCTAATATCCCGGCGAGACCTAAAGTGGAGATTGTCAGAACAGTGTTTGTAGTACGCAATGGCTTAAGCTGAACGCGACCTATCCGACAGCGCTGTCTAGTGACAGTGGCCCGAACTATCGGTGTCTCAAACTTGTCAAAGACGCGTTCAAACCGGCCATGAGTACTACAAACTCCAATAAATTATACATATATAATTCAACAATGCGACATATGTACAAACAACACAGATATAAGGTAAATTAAGATAGTTACAAAACAGCACACAAAGCCAGACACAAAGCACAAAGACAATCGTCGAGGAACATTACATACAAGATGGGACATAAAACGCAGGCAAGTACAAGAAATGAAAGATCAGAAATATAAAGAACACATCAATATTTGATTTGATTTTTGACATGACAAGACACGACGACGATATTATACACCAAAAAAGTTCTGACAAGGATGGACTTACATAAATGAAATTAGACCAAGAACTGAAGACTGGAACATCGTAAAAAAGTTGTCTGCATATCGGTGTTCTACAAGATGCATTTCGGAGAGTGTGCGGATTACAAGAATTACTTAGCAATGTACAAGTTGCAGAACATTCTCAAAATATCAGGAAAGTTCTCAGAAATTTCCGGAAACTTGCATGAGAATTTAAAAATAAGTTTCCTTTAGGAAGTTTCTGCTGGGAATTTTTCATGGATGAATCATTATTTACATGTATAATCTATTATACTTTAAGCAGGCAAGTTAAACAGCTGATAATGTATGTACCCAGAGAGTTTTGGACATGTTTTCAGTGTTTATAAAATTTAAGTTCTGAGAACATTCCTTATTAGAATTTTCGCAACTTTGGAAACTTCTCCGCGGTGCATTGCTAGAATTACTTAATCCCTCCTTCACTATTTGGCCATCTTAGGACTAGGCGCAACGTGGGTTCCCCCCTTGTGTTGTTGATTTACCACTGACACGCACATAATGCTTTGCTTCCAGTTTTCTTACGAGGACAGCTAAAGAGTGGAACTCACTTGCGGCAAACCTTATCCCAGCTACGGCATAACTTGGATTTTTTTCAAGACGAGAGTGAATAGGAACTATCTAAGTATGCACGTAACATCAGGTGAGATAGTGATCAAATGCGTACCTACTCGTATATGTAATAAAAACAAAAAGACCTTGTTTATGGAAAAACGGGGTGAGCGGCGGCACAGCGCCCGCGTCGTAACATCATCATCATATCAGCTGAACATAGGCCTCCCCCAAAGAGTGCCACAATGACCGGTCCTGCGCCAGCGGACTCGGACTCCACGTCGTAACGGACGGGCGGGAGGGCGATTCGCGCCGCCGGACACGTAGCCTCGCCAGTCCATGAACGTGACCCAGGTACCAAATTAGTTGTCGACCTAGTTAAGAGTCCCCAGCATGGTCGACTCAAGTCGACTCTCCATACAAACGTAGTTTGGTTCTCATTTCAAAACGGCATACTGGAATAATATGAAACTTTTTATACACAATGAGATCTGCCAAACTAGTTTCTGTTGCTATAAATTATGATAGAAAAAAATGTTGTTCTTTCGTTACAATGCTCGCTAAAACCCTGCTGTTTATTTTGTGAGCTTTTACCTGAAATGTAAAATTCGCTAGAATGCTCATTACAAGTGAATGCTCAAGTCTATTATCACCTTGAAACTTTAGATGTGTCCACAGGAAAGACAAGACACTAACTCGTACTAAAAAAACCGGACAAGTGCGAGTTCAACACGCGTGGTGAGGGTTCCGTAAAATATTGAGAATTTTCCCGTTACTTTGAATACTCAAACTTCTTATAGGTTTTCCTGTAATCTTTAGGCAAGAACTATTTTTAATATTTTTTTCAGAATTTTAAGCCTAGTAGTTTCGGAGATAAGGGGGGAATGGTCAAAATTAGTATTTTTCCTAAATTACTTAAAATCTGTTTTTGCTAAAATTAAAAAAAATAGATCTGAGATGCTTACAACCCTTTCATTTGATATCGCTACCGCAATATTACAAGGTTGTATGTTACATGAACATCGAACGGAGATAATTAGCTTTGAAAATAAGTATAACTATATTTCGCTGGTTATAGATCTGGTAGATAAACGAATATGTCAATTGTTGAAACACAAATATACTTATGCCAAAAATACAAAAATACGCCTTAATCATTCAATTATCTATTAAATATAAACAATTTGTTATTTACATAGAACTTTGGTCCCGTTAGGTAAACATTCTGTTGAGTAACATAGGACTATGTTTGTCTCTAGCGTAGTACTTAGTACTAAAATTATTTATTGAAAGCGGAAAAATGAAGAATATATATAGAGGGAGCAGGTGATTGGAGGCCGAGCCACAGGCGAGCGGTATACGGGGTCTTAATTTAGATCTTTTCAATATAGTATTATGTTTAATGAGTTCCGCTTTGGCTTACTATTCGTTAAAAACAATTTCGTAGTACTCCACATCTGCTCGTGGCATCCACCTGTACATTGATTTGATAGTATCTATTTTTGTCTTTCCTTCAACGGGTTTTTTCAAAATCTTTGGAGTACCACAAATATTGCCGTTATCCTGCCTTCGGGTTCTTTGGGGTTTTAATTTTTTTTTTTATATGTTACCTCTGTGTGAGATTGTTTGTAGCTCACTTCAAATACTGATTGAGTGAACTTTCATACCGTAACTTTAGAGAACGGCACCAGTGCGTATTTAAGCCTTGAACCTGCTTTTTGAAAATCTAGGTAGTTGTTTTTACTCATTTGTATGATGCAGTAGGGTTATACTAAGTTGATAGCAGCAGAACCAAGGTAACCGATATAGCCCTCCGAATTGCTAAACTTAAGTGGCAGTGGGCGGGGCACATTGCACGTAGAACCGATTGCCGTTGGGGCGGAAAGGTTCTCGAGTGGCGACCGCGTACCGGAAGGCGCGGCGTGGGTAGGCCCCCCACAAGGTGGACTGATGACCTGGTAAAGATCGCGGGAGTCCGCTGGATGCGGGTGGCGCAGGACGGTCAATTTGGAACTCTCTGGGGGAGGCCTATGTCCAGCAGTGGACGTCTTTCGGCTGATATGATGATGATGATGATGAATATTCAGACTTTTTCAAGACTCTGTCAATACAACTGTGCACATTATCAATTTCTTGTATACAGGAATGTCCAGGAGTCGAGAATTTCATGAAGATTTCTCTCAAATTTGGGTAATTGCCTAAAATACATCTCATCGCAAAGCTCATGAAGCTGTTGCGATTCTGTGGCACACAGCTATCACTCCACAGTATAATTGAGCTAAATTGGGGGTTTTCATTTAAAACTTGCTTTAAAATTGCAAACATAGCTCTTGCTATATCATTCCCACCTCTGCCCGCAGTAGCTTCAGTCCAAATAGCACAGTAAACTTTTTTTTTAGTGGATTAGTGGACAATCAAACAAACATAGAATCTTGTTGCCCTTGTTAGTTTTATAACCATAACATAGAACCATGTAACATCGGGATTTTTTGACTATTAGTTGAGGATATTAAGTTACAGGTTTCAGTAAAATATAGCTAAAGACACGCAGAATTACGTACTAATCATAACTCACATTATGGAAAAAATGTAACACCTTGTAATATTGCGGCAGCGATATGTCACACAATACAGTTTGCCAAACTTTTTTTTTAATTTTCCAGTTTACCCCCCAAAAGTGGCCCCATTGTTCAGAATTCATTAATTTATTTTACATATCCATCTTTGGGTCACCAATTTACATATGTGTACTAAATTTCAACTCAATCGGTCCAGTAGTTTTGGAGTAAATCGGCTGTGATAGACGGACAGACAGACGCACGAGTGATCCTATAAGGGTTCCGTTTTTTTGCCTCTTGAGGTACGGAACCCTAAAAAGATGTGCAATATGCACAACAATGCCATTTAACAATGCCTGAGTGTATCCATACTAATATTATAAATGGGAAAGTGTATGTGTTTGTGTGTTTGTTTGTTTGTTTGTTCCTCTTTCACGGCAAAACGGGGCGTCGAATTGTCGTGATTCTTTAATTGGATATAGTTGAAGGGATGGAGAGTGACATAGGCTACTTTTTGTCTCTTTCTAACCCCCCACTTCCCCAAAATGGGGGGTGGAAGTTTGTATGGAGCATCCCGCTATTTTCAAGGTAGAAAGCTAAAAAATGGAATGCGGACTATTTGTGACTAACAAAAAATTCGTGCATCATTTTTGTTAGTCACAAATAGCCGATATGTAGAGTCGATATGTAGAGTCGATATGTAGAGTCGATATGTAGATTCGATATGTAGAGTCTATGTTCGATATGCAGAGTCTATGTAGAGTCGATCTAAATATATAAAAGACTGAAACTGAGATGCACCTTTTTTGTAGACGGTTAACATTACTCTTAGTACGCGGGCGAAGCCGCGGGCAAAAGCTAGTTATTTGTATAAATAGTATGCCTTTAAAACTTAGTCCGATTTATCAGTCTTTATAAAGACTTATAAGTTTAGTTACTTGCAGTGGCAATGTGTCTTCAAAACACTATACATACCGGCTTTTCTCTTTGATTTGATAACTACATTTTTCTACCCATCAGCGCCAATCACGCCACTCATGCGTCAGACCGCTACGGGTGCTTTTCGCTATACATCCTCACATACGAGTCATGGCTCTACGAGTGTTTTACTCTACATACAACTACATTATTCTATGTACTCATCAGCGCTAATCACGCCACACATTCGTTAGACCGCTACGGGCGCTTTTCGCTATAGATGTCTCACATATGAGTCATGGCTCTACGAGCGTTTTCCTCTACATACATCTACGGCAAAGCACACGTTGATCGGCATCGAATGGGTTAGGCTGCTACGAACTACGGGGTAGTGTTACGAGCGTCGCGTGGTGGTGAATGAGTGAGGAAAAGTAAACCATATTAGCTTCGGGCTTTCCTACGGATTTGTTAGCCGCTACGCCTCTGCTAAGTAGTTAGAAAGTTGCGTGTTTTCATTCCCTCTTTAGTTCATTAAGAAACACACTATTGTACAACCACATTAATCCATAGTACACTGTGTATGCAGAGCGCACAAATGGCTCCAGAACATGCCCGTGTCTGGGATGATATTCACAAAGCTTACAAACTCGTCTGAAACGAACCCGCCTCAGAACTTAATACGCACATCTCCTGTAATCGGGTCCACTTAAACTAGGGATGCGTGGTGAGGTGATTTGAGATACATTGTGAATTGTATAGCTGTATTCTTCAAGATTCCCCATTTTATGCGCAAGGCGGGACGTAAGTGGCTCTGTGTAGCGCATATAAACAGACTTATGTGGTAGACAGTTCCCTACTTATAGCCCCTTTTGAGCGGAGTAGAAGGGGACTTGGGAAATGCCTCATACGGTAGCATTACTGAGCGGATGCATCGCTTTAGGTGTCTTATTTAAATTTTCTACCAATCCGTTTGAACTGGGGCGCTGGCGGTTGTAACCCGATTACTACGTATAGACGGAATTTATAATAGCCCTGTTAAACCTTCGTAATAGATATTTTCCGTACACAGCCGCAAGAAACATGTTTAACATAAGCATTTTTATGGCATAATATATGTAAATTGCTGTTATGGGGTAAATTTCTGTTAGTTGTCCTAACTTGCCTATGAAAAGTTATGCGATCACCCTTCGGATCACGTAACTTTTCGAACGCACGTAGTGACAACTCAACTGTCATTTTGCCATACAAAAAGTGTCATTTAGAATATACAAATCTACCTGACGTACAGTAAGGGAAATGTATTCATGTACCACCGTAGAACCCTGTCGCAATTGATAGGCCGCCGTCACTCAAACTCGAGTGATATGTCATCTTATTGCGATAGGGTTCTACGGTGGTACGTAAATACATTTCCCTTACTGTACCTAAAATGCGTTACGTGATCGTCCTGTTGGTCGTAAAATACTGCATTTGGGTACATAGTTGTATTACTTTTTATTTTTATTTAAACACTTGCTTCCGCCCGCGACTTCGTCCGCGTGGACCCAGGATAGTTCCTATATTATAGTCCAGGCTATAAACTATCTTGTTGCAAAATTTCATCCAAATCGGTTGAGCGTTTTAAGTGCGATTGAGTAACAAACATCCAAACATCTAAACATCCAAACTTTCGCATTTATAATATTAGTAGGATATATGTCATAAACTGGTAACTTTAAATTAGTATTGGACGATAAAAAAACGAGATGATTCAAATAATTTATTGGTTTATTATCCATATTATAGCGACCGCAAGTTACTTATAAATACATTTTAACATAAAGAATAAAACTTTATTCATATTCCTTTCAAGGAAATTGCAGCATGAATATAATTATTGTCATTGAATTTCGTCGCCATCAAAACGAGGTCTAGAAATTTAGTGACATTTTGGTTATTTGCAACACAAATTGTTTTGGCAGCACATTAAAATGGAAATCTGTTTATATTTATGCGACGTACAAATACTATGCAAATAATTTTGCTACGGCTTCAGCATGTAGAGATTTGTATGTATTTGAGACGATACTTAAGCTACTTAGATTCATATATTCGAAGGCCCCGTGTAAAGTACTACTTAAAAAACAATTAACTATGAATTTCAAATTATGTGAAAAATTTAGTGCTCCGAGCCGAAGCATTATTTTAATTTGAAAATTTATAAATTTTGTTAGCAGCATTACAGCTTACTAAAAAAAATACCATGAATTTCTTCTGGGGGACGTGACAGAACTTTTCGAATAAGTTTTATGTAAGTTGGTAAAGTTTTTGGTTGAGGTATTTTTTTAATTTTTCTGTAGCTTTACCTAAGTAATTTGTAACTCTATGTTACCTAGATTATTTTTTCTATCTCTGTCTATTATTAGATCTACGATATTTATAAAGTTAGTAAGTAACCATTAAAGATTTTAACTAAGTATAGCATTTTTCCTCCTGATCAAATTTCACACCTTTGGAGGTTGAATTTTTAGACATTAATTATTAAATGTTTTAATCCAGTTAACATACTATCACTATGCAAAATATTGCATAATTCACCCGTTTTGCATGATTATTATTACTATGAGACTAGTTCGATTTGTGTAAGATTGTCCCCTAATAACTTATTAATTTATAATGTATCACAACAAAGATACATATATCCCAATTTTCACATTTATATTAGTAATACCATACCTATATTATAGTCAGTAAGTAGTTCTAATGTACCTAATGGTCAATGCACGAACGGTTACCAATTTAGCTTTGGATATTATAAACCAAAGGGCCATTGAAAACGGTTTGAGCTCTCCAACGTTAAACGACTATTACTGCCTAAGACTGCCCAATGTACATCATCAATGGAAATGTGCGTCAAATTAACTCGCAGCCATCACCAATGCCGTAATACACGACACTGATAGCTTCATGGCTCGTTTAAGGGTAAATATCGAACAGAGGTGTGAGATGTTTTAAGAGGGCGTTACAGTGCACACTAGCGCCACTGGTAAATAATTGTGATTATTTAAATTTAACGATAGATATTTAAAAAAAGGAGGCCACTAAACCCTGTATTTTGCATTTAAGTACCCTGTGAATACATCAAACTAGTTTTTATGTTGCTGGATTCGTCGATCTATGAAATCAAAAGAAAAACGTCCGTTTTAACTTTGGCCGCATAGATTGACAAATCCAACAACATAAAAACTAGTTTGATGTATTCACAGGGTACTTAAATACAAAATACAGGGTGTAGTGGCCTCCTTTTTTAAATATCTATCGTTAAATTTAAATAATCACAACTATTTACCAGTGGCGCTAGTGTGCACTGTAATGCCCTCTTAATATTACAGGTATTTGACATCGTTGGGGCGGAAAGGTTCTCGAGTGGGGACAACGTACCGGCAGGCGCAGCATATGGGTAGAGGGACTGATGACCTGGTAAATGCTGGATGCGAGTGGGGCAGGACCGGTCATTGTGGGGGAGGCCTATGTCCAGCAGTGAACGTATTTCGGCTGGTATGATGACGATGATGATGATTTGACATCGCATGTTTGACAGCTAGGTGTCAGATATGTAACACAGCTTTGCACTCGGGATATTCACCTTAAACGGGCTGTTCGTAGTCATCCACGCCACTTAGCAACGAATAAACGATCCTTACTTGCGCATAGAAGGCACACTGTCTGAGAAAATCTATGTTTGACGGCCAGAGCTCAAATCATGGCGATTCCAAAAGAATAAGAAGCGCGTTATTGATTTGAGGATTAATTGTGTTGTTAGCTAGCTAGTATCTAATTGTTGTAATACCTTCGTAGCTTAGTTTGGTCGTTTTATTAGAAAACACGGCTCCGTTCGACAATAAGCTTTATCCTGACACTGTACGTAGTCGAGCCTCACCTTCGGCTTTGTCATCTAATTCATACTTATCCAATGTGTTACATAGTAACATCTTCAGTAATTTTGTTATGAGCTGATTTTTATTTTCTTGACAATTTCCAATATTCATCAAAATTGTATAAAAGGTTGAAAGGGCTCGTTTTGTGATTCTGATCGAAATCGTTAAAGCCGTTCTCGGGGATCCATTAATAAACAAAAAAAAAATACAAATGTTGCTCGTTTAATAGTGAAGAAAGTGTGTATACCTAAACCCATTTCACGAAAAAGTTTTTTTACGCTAACCCAAACTTACTCAAATCTTACTTACCTACGACATTAAATGTTTAATAATAGGTCTAAGATATTGTTTAATCCGAACCGATCAAAAACTGGCACCAAAAAACACACGAGAATCATAACCACGCGCTTCCGTCACGTCCGCAACGAAATAAAACGCCATAAAAAGTCACTTGCGGATTACTAAAAATCTGAGTACAATGTTGTGTTAGGTCCCGTTTAAATTCCGCGGAGGTCTCGTGACGGCGGGCGCAATAAAATATTTCATTACCGTGAACATCGCCAGGAATGCCTTTTTGGGGTCTCGATCGCTGCAGCGCTGGTAATGTGCGAATTGGTGCAAGTTTGTTGCGAATACTTCTCTCCCTAGGTGGGTAAACTGGGTAATGTTTCGTTCCGTTTTAAGCGCGAACAAGCTAGTTTGGACATTCATTCATTTAGGTATTCATAATAAATTTGATAAAACATAGGTATATAAAAGTCGCTTACTATGGGCCTCATAAGAAGGTTCAAAGTTACCCAAAGGGAGTTGGGACTTGGGAGTTTCTCTGCGTCATCGCATCAGAAATGAGGTTATCCTCAGCACAACCAAGGTAACTGACATAGCCTTCCGAATCGCTAAACTTAAGTGGCAAGCACATGGACATTACACGTAGAACCGATGGCCGCTGGGGCAGAAAGGTTCTCGAGTGACGTTTTTTCTTCTACTACACAATTATCGATATCGATAAAAGAATGTTTCTACCACTGGCTAGATTACGATAGTGTTTTGTTTTGACGTGAAAAATCCGGGCTCTGCTAATTACAGTATTTTTTTAAGCACAACTTTTACAGAAACTTTTTATAAACTAAATTAAATCTTATTTATACACAGATACCTCCGTATAATCAGAAATGAAATTGGCCAAACATATTTTAAATCATCATTAGAAAAGTCATATTTGTATGCAGTTGTATGGGGGAAAAAATCTTGTTCTTAATTAGCTAGCCACTACTGTACATATACTGGTAAACACATTAGCCTGTTTTGCGTCGTGCAGTCGTGTAAACCCTCACCCCTCAGGAAGCTCTCATGAAGGAGTGTAGTATAGGATCTGTGCTGGCTTGACTGAACGCACCGAGCTCACACGGACAAATGCGGAAAGGGTCTAAATTGAAGGCCATCATGTATCGTCTTCCACATCCTTCGTTCACACGTCACACTTAAACGTATACTAAGTAAACAACTGTATATTACTAGAGACTTTATCTCAGTTTCCGCCCGGGCTCACCCGCGATACAGTGAAAATAGTGGCACAATAAAACGGTCCAACTGTATCGGCCAAGGCTCTTATCGGAAAACTGTTCCGGTGATTCATTGCGGTATTTACTTACCGCCTTCGATTGCACCTGCGCTGGCTCTAAGATAATTAAATTATGTGTAAAGCTAGGGGAAATACATATATTCACGCCTATGTTCCCAAATGGGGTAGACAGGACACATGAAATATAATTTTTAGTGCCACTTGTAGGCATGGATGGAGAAATTGATATAGTAGTGCTGGCCCATAGCCCAAAACCAACACTTAGGGCTTGGCGTCGAGCGTTGCAATGTGAGAGATCAGAGCGTGGCCTCGCTCTCACGTATAACGGACCGCTGCCGCTGCCGCTGCCACTTGAAGTCATAGGCCGAGACACGAGACACCCGCCGGTAAAGAAAGGTAGGTATTGTTCTAACCCACGGTACCACACGGTGAAATAAAAAATAGTTCTAAGATAAATAAATACTCCATGTTGCGGCTTCGACTACAAAACCTATAATAGTAATATGTTGAATTAATTCAAAGTAGTGTATCCAGTCTTTAGCAAGGTGTGTTTAGCTTAATAAATATTTACCTAATAAGTATTTGTTCTCGAATACTCGTGGATCTAAAAACCGGCATAAGTTCTATGTAACAACCAAATTATTTTTTACGTGGGGAAAAAACTGCTTATGACAGCAGACAATTTGTTATGTGACCTATAATTGAACTAGAACTTGTTGAACTTTAATCTAAATAACACAATGGGAATTGGGACGCATTATGAAATCAGTAGAGTCGATATCAAAGATGTGAACTTGTTCTATTGGATTAAGATGCAAACATGTTTACATGTCTTCGTATTCAAATACGTGAGGTACCTACGCCGTTCGGTTTTCCCTAGTCGCTGTCGTGGCAAACCGAACTCCAATTTGTGACCAGCCGTTATTGAAGGATAGGAAACGTGTAGTCCAATCAACTGGGAAGTCTGCATGAGCAATCATTTCCTTGTTAAACGAGGGATGCTTGGAATCAGAAATGAAAATGCAAGTTTACAAATAGATCTTCAAATGAGTATTTGGGCTCGGATACATACATCCGGAATGCAGTGGATAGCACTGGCGTAAGTACTTGCTCTTTTGGAATTTAGTGTTGTGTTCCTCATGGTGAATAAGGTCCTCAAAGCTACCGAGGATGCGCCGCGTTTAGAGTGAGGAACCTGCATTTGTCTTCAGCTTTCATCATCATACCAGCCTAAAGACGTCCACTGCTGTACATAGGGCTCCCCCAAAGAGTGCCAAAGTGATCGGTCTTGCGCCACCCGCATCCAACGGACTTCCGCGACCTTTACCAGCTCACCAGTCCACCTTGTGGGGGCCTATCCACGCCTTCCGCTACAGCTTTCAACACCATGAATTCCCTTCCCAAGAGTCGATTTTCTGGTCTCAAGGGTCCCTAGGCTACGGTGTCATTGCCATCAGGCAGACAGTATGCAAGTTTGCCTCAAATTGGAGTCGAGCAATGATAGGGATGAGTGTCAGTGGAGATAGAAATACCGCATAACCCAGCCACTCCCGATGACTTGGTAGGCACCAAAATTGCAGGTTTTCTCCACGAAAAAATTATAAAAATGTACAGGTATAAGTCCACTTCCATACTCGCCCAACAGGGCGGGCCGCCAAACGCCCTCCCTGTTCATAAACACCACTGTACATTGCTATCTGCACTCTGTTATTCTTTTGTTATAACTAACAATAAAACGAGTGCGGCGCCCGGATGATCATTCGTCAATCTAGCTCGACTTATGTCGGGGTACGCTACCAAACTAAAACGCCACAAGCGCGTAAGGGTTACATAGATTCTTCTGCATTCTCAATTTGGACGGTAGGACAATGCTGCGCGCTCGTGCGAACAGATAACACACAAAAAGGACGCAGAGAGACGTGAGCCTGGGCGAGTCAAACTATTCATTATCCAAAAGTTCCTCAAAATAGGATCAAAAATGTATTTTAGTAGACGCCTACGTACCAGCCGCTTTTCGAGACATTTTTCATGCTAAAGTATTCAGGCTTTGCGCAACTACAAATACCTCGTGCAAAATTAGTACCAAAACATTTCAACAAAAGCGCTTCAATATATTTAAATAGGTACTTAGCTGTCCCGACGGCTCCACCCGCGTATTACAATAATAGCGAAGACACAGGATAAAATATAGCTTAGGTACTACATTTTTTCCGCGAATTCTGCCACATGGACTTTCTAAATATAAAGACAACACACTACATACACGCAACATCTAGACACGCGGCAGCGTGTCCAGTTACACGAACCGTTTAAAGCCACTTTTTAATCCTAAATAACTCAAAATCTATTGAACATAAAACTGATTAAGTAAGTAGAATTGTCATCTGGTCAGGGACTGATGATGGAACCGAGAGAACTCTTCATAGTAACACGTGCATTAACTCTTGAGAAACACCATTTGGTGAAGTAAACCTGATTTATTGAAGAAGATTCGTCATCTGGTCAGGATCTGATGATGGAGTCCTGAAGGAAACTAGGGAACTCTTCAAATGTTAAAGGCACTCCGTAGGGTTTTCAGTAATTTGTACTCGTACATTATCTCTTGAAAAACACAATATTTGGTGAAGTAGAACTGATGATGAAGACCATAGATGGCCACTGGAACAACTAATCAATCAAAAATAAGTATTTTATGGACTGCAATTCGATTTGTGTTAAATTGTACCATTATATTTATTTATTTATTTTTATTATTTCGCGCATATTTGGAGCAGCCCAACATGGGAAGTACAGAAGACCTTTAAGGCATAAACAACAACTGCTCTCTCTGTAGTGTAGGTATGAGGTGTTGTGTTCTTGGTCGCTAAGGCCGCTGGGGTCAATCACGTAACGCATCTAAATGTCACTTTTTATATGGAAAAATGACAGTTAAATCTACCTAATGCGCGTAAGAAATGTTAAGTAATCGACCCACAGATTTACAAAGCTTGCGCTGTGTTGAGATAAGGAAAGGATAATCAAAGGGTTGGCAACGCGCTTGTGATTGTTCTAGAGTCGACAGCATCCATAGGCCTCGGCGTCTGCTGGCCATCTGGTAGACCGTATGCCTGTTTGCCATTATCGTAGTATAAAAAAAACTATCTAAGCTTAACCGCCAGTTTCAAAATCTCATTAGATAGATTAGAAACGAACGGTTGCACAATTTTACTGTGATATACACCAGTATTCCCACTACGTATGTACCACATTGTTTTGTTTACTCAATTCCCACCTAGAACAATTACTGATGTTTGCTAATGGAAATGAATTTTAGTGGAATTTAGTATCCTAGTGCGGTAATTTGAGCATTAAGCATTAAACACCTGCGTTCTGACACCGCAGACCGCAGCCGATATTCAGATCTGCATTATACCCGTTTCAATCAATATAATTATGCGTGGTGTATTAATACTATTAACTGCTATTAAGATTAACTATATCTTAAAAGCATCCCATAGGTAAATATATCTGTAGTTTAGTAATTTTACTAACTTAAGTCGTATCAGTACTTCCTTAATCGGGTCATTGTCAGATTTAGTTCGCGTCTCTTCTGTAGACATTGCCAAATTAAAAGGCTTAAAAGCCTTATTTTTGGTTGAACTCTGAATCCGCATAAACGGCGTTGCCTCTTCCATAATTCTATGCTCTAAAGACATATTATCACACTTCACACTAATATTATAAATGTGAAACAGTGTCCATATGGAAATCCATGTGGTCAAAGATACATAATAAAATAACATCGACGGAAATTGTATTTATACAACTAACGTTAAAAACTTCAATAGTGTGAAGCAGAGCTTCATACATTTCCAGGCATATTCTAGCCGTAGTAGGTAATTCTTCCGATTTTTCTATGCGTTTAAACTCTGCCAAACCATATGAGAACGTATAAAAAAGAGTTTGATGGAGTTTAGGTATCGTAGACAGAGTTTGAGAAAAACCGATTTATGAGCACATCACCAGCGCCATCTTTTGGTAATCAGTAGAAACATGGATTCTTCTCTAATGTGGTGTAGTGGCGTCGAGGACAAATTAAACAAAAATATGCGAACCGATTTTATTGAAACTTTCCAATATTGTTGTTTATACCTCAGAGTAGGATATAGCGTGCCGTTTTTTTAGATATAATAACTTCAGAGGGAGGAATAAGGAACCAAAGATTGTATGGGACTTATTTTTTTTTTTAAATAGAAACTTGAAACTTCGTAAATTGATTTTATATCAAAATATTAGAAAACTAATTTCTGCGTTTTTGAAAATTCATTCCCTAAGGGGGTCAAAAGGCGTTTGAGAATTTGTATAAAAAAACGGTCACCCATCCAAATATTGACCTCACTCGACGTTGCTTAACTTTGGTGATTGTTGCGAAGTGTTCATCGCTATTAGACTACGTCGTATTATAGGCAAGTAGTTTCTGAAGGTTACATTATATTTTAATGATTTTTATAATTACAATATCATTGTTTTTAAAATAAAACTGTACTGTTTACTAGAAGGCGACATATTTGTATAAGTCAGCTACTGTCTGAAAGCATCACGCGTGTGGACCAAGGTGAAAAAGTTCCATCTCACGACAAACATGCGAGTCCAGCTGTTTGATGATGTAGAGTCGAGTGCGTATGCTCAAAAATTGCTTGATATAGGCGACGGTGGATTAAAAACTTATGATGAAGGTATGATTCTATTCACCAACCAACTTTGTCATGTTGTGGATTCGGAAGACGAGCTTATTGCTCAAGTTTTTCCGAATCTGCAACAAAATATTCTGGATGAAAATTGGTTGTGTGAAAGAACCATACTGGCACCAAAAAATGAGACAGTATCAAAAATAAAATAAAAACTTTGGAAAAAATATCAACCGAAACAACAGTTTACAACTCCATAGATAAAGTTATGACATCCGACGACAGCACCAGTTACCCGGTTGAGTTCTTAAACTCTCTGGAGCTATCCGGGGTACCTTCCCACAAACTCGAATTAAAAGTAGGCGTCGTACCCGTAATGTTAATGCGCAACTTAGATGCACCAAAATTGTGCAATGGAACAAGATTACGGGTCACTAAATTGGGAAAATACATAGTAAAGGGCACAATCTTAACTGGTGAAGCGAAAGGAGAAGATGGGTCGTTCTTCTTTTCGACCGACAATAGCCTGTCCTTCGTCTTATTACGGCATCTCATTTGAGTAATGATGTTTACGGTTTTATAATGTTTGAATGAACGTCCATATTATTTTATTAATTAGTGATATTTAATATTTCACTTTCTCTAACTAGCATTTTTTAATGTTTTTTTTTTCGTAGAATGCCGTGACAGAGTGGTAAACCAAAATGTGGTCCCCACTGAAAGAGTCCACTTTGTCACATGTTTAGAAACCAACCGTAAATAAATATTTATATTGGCCAGAAAGGAAACTTTAATTAGTTCTAATGAAGAAACCTATGCATTTTTTTTAAATCGCACTTCAAAACCACAATTTTCGATAGTTCAAAAACCAAAAAAACAGAAAAACCTCGGTTCATTGTCGGTAAAAAAGAAGAACGACCCAGATATTATACTCATACCCCGTATTTCAATTATACCTAATAACTTGACATTTAACTTTAAACGACTACAGTTCCCTTTAAAAGTAGCGTTTTCAATGACAATTAACAAATCGCTACCTTAAAAGTAGCGGGATTACATTTAGGCACGCCATGTTTTTCCCACGGGCAGTTGTATGTAGCTTGCTCACGTGTGTCTAAATCTAAAAATCTACATGTTTTAGCAAAACGAAATAAATCATACAATATAGTTTATAGAAGTATATTGGAATAAGTAGCAGCAGCGAAGCGGCCCACTTATTTTTTTTAGTTTCAGTATTTTTGTAAGCTTTTCGCTTTGGTGCTTTATTGTCTGACAATATACTAGGTAAGCAAAGTATTTGTTTTAGTTTTAATTATAAATAGCGTGAAAAGGAAAATAATCTCTAGAGGGGGTAAAATAACAACAATATGTGTAGTGAAACGAATTCTACGCGGACGAAGTCGCGGGCAAAAGCTAGTATACCTATAAACGTAAGCCCTTAACTATTGACCACAGAAAAGACGATTTTTGTTTTTTTGACTGACAATGACCCAATCACGAAAAACTTTTTCACTAACGACTCTATCACGAAAAATTTTATCATAAAAATACAAAATCACAAAAATTTAAGAGTTCTGTTCTTCTCACCTTCTGGCTTCAAAAATATTGTACTTATTGTCACCTTTATTAATACATATATGCAAAATTTCAAATCCAAACTAGGTACAGTCGCGGAATGAAAAGGTTAGCCACTTTTCGACCTTAACGCTTTCAAATAAGGTCGAAAAGTGGCTAACCTTTTCATTCCACGACTATACTTATTATCGGTTGAGAAATATGCGACCTGTAGAGGAGAATAGCCGGTCTGCGGGACATCTGGACATGCGGACAAGAAATAATTTTAGCTCAAGCTAAAACTGATTACTTCGTTCGCTTCGCTAGTTCGTTCAATAAATATTGTCAGTTACTATATTATAAACAGGGAGCGAAACTATGGTGCCGATGACAGACGTATGACGTCAAGCTACATACAGAGTGTTTTTATCTAGATTATAGATTCCTAATCAAATAACAACTTATACATAATTATACTGCCCCGAAAGTACCTAAACGTGTGAAATGTATATAAGAAAGAAGATGCGATATTATGTTTAAACTTTAAGCATTCTGCATACTTCGTCATCCAACGAAATATTTGTTGTGTTATTTCATTTAGTTGAGGTAAAATATTTTTGATAGAATTACAATACCCAATAAAAAATGTTATTCATGTAGTTTTTCATTATTTACATTATTTTTTGTATAAACACTTTCTTTTTATAAATAAACAATAATATTCATATTATCATTATTACATTACTAAAAATCATTGACAACGTTGTTTTAAAAACATCCTATATGCGACACTGCGTCATAATGACGTCACGGGCATCATAGTTTCGCTCCCTGATTATAAACTAGTTTTTAACTAAAACTTGCCGAGATAAAACATCACAAGTCAACAGAATCTACAAAATGCTTCACCTTTCGCGAAGCCATAGCAACGCGTCAAAAGTTTGTCGGGGTTTAAAATAGAGGGTGTAGTGTACTCATAGATGTAAGTACGCACCAAGAAATATAACGCGAAATCATATATACAGCCCTCCTTGTTTATTGAGTATGCTTGACTGCTTGCTACATGCAAGACATCAAAGTCCTGTCAAGGCGTATTGTGAATTTCATAAACCGAATCGTGAAAAGCCTCTGAATACGTTTTCAGACTGTACACGCTTACGGGGCTTACAAAAAAGTCGTAAAGGCATTTGTAAATTTTATTTGCATTGCCTTTGTGAGATCACAGTGACGTGAAGAGGGTGTTGTCAGGATAACATGGGTTAATGCATAACGGCTTACTATCACAAAGTCTGTTATGCCTGTTTGGAGAGCTGAAATCGAGCTGTGTTCGCGTTTACGGCTCAGCGCGTTTCTTGGCCTGAAGCCTGTCAAAACCTTGTGTTCAGCCGTGTATCCATTATCAAAGATGTTGGTCAAATCTGCCGCTAGATGACACTGTACCGATTCCTCAGTATAATAGTGGTGTTGAGATTTTTCTTAAAATAATTACCTCTGGCCAATAGCTATGATTTTTGTACAAGTTTTATAAATTGATATAGTGTGTTAACTACTCACATTGGTGGATTTTGGAACCATTTGATTTACAATACCGGTTACAAACGTACACACAAGAGCAATAAAACTGGTACTAGGAATATTACCATTTGCATAGAAGTCCTATACAAATATGACCTTCATCTGATTACCATTATTATCAACTAGTCGTGCTCGCACACACTTAGTTATGCGCTTAAGGGCAGATTGTAAACTAAGATGTTAGCTACATCAAAAACGCATTCCGGAGTAAATCATCGATACTAAAATCTTGATTTTTAAGGGGATAATACGAGTGTAATACGAGAATACGAGTTGTCCCATTTGATCATATACAGTTTGTGGACCTATATAGTTATAATATCAACTACAGTTTATTTTAAAGTCGTTAAAAATTAAATAAAACTAGCAGATGCGTTTTATTTTGCCACGTGCCACCAGACCGTCTCTAGATTCGATAAAATACGTGACGCAAGTTTTGCAGTCTTTTATCTGGTCTATAGTAGGTAGGTAGTCAGAAGTTTATTATAAGATTCCTATGCGGTAGTGCTAAGTTAACGTTTTTACAAGCAACTAAGGTGAACATCCCAGAGCTTGACACTGATCCAATGCATGACATTTTAGAATTAATTGCATAACAACAGAGGTGTTGTGTCAAATATTAAGCATAAAGGTAATCAATTGGAACTTTGAACGTATGTTATTTTTTTTCCACAAAGTCTATAGGTATATATAGGTAGATATGGAATCTGCGGACTAATATTATTTATTATAACAAGTAGGTCGCGAGAGTCAGTGGCGCAGGACCGGTAATTGTGGCTGTCTTTGGGGATGGCCTCTATGTCCAGCATTGGACGTCTTTCGGCTGGTATGATGATGATGATGAATTTCGTGGACTGGATGGGCTAAACATTTTCACGCCAATTGCCGTTTCACAGACCACTAGGCTACCTTAGCTCTCATACGACCCATTTTTTTACGACGATGCACCAATCTGCTTAGCAACATCCATTGATCGCAAACCTTTATCGAAGAGGATTTAAACGTATCCGAGAATATGGAACACTATAGTTGAACGTATTTGCCTAATGCAATTCCTGCAGTGCAGCGCTCTGGAAATAAATTGCCGTAAAATAAAGCGCAGGTTGCGCCGCTCTGATACTTGTGATGCGAGACTAACCACGTTTCGTTGTATTATTTTATTCAGATGTGTTTTATTTTATATGAAATGGTTACTGTATTGCCCGTTTGATACACCTGGGGGCTGACTTTTGAGCGTTCGAAAATTGAATACCTACGAGTAAATAAATACGACTGTAGTGTCAAAATTGTAGGCACTTACATTCTACCGATAGAATTGAATAAGAGTGGTCAATACCACTCATTTTTCAATTTTTTATCGCTGTGTCAAAATAGCATATCATCGTTTTTGACAGTTTTCTAGTGAAAGAGTCAAGGGTTCGAAAGTCAAAGTTACAATTTCAGTTTAGTTTCAATACAATAGTACAATCCTGTCTCATTATCGGTGCATATCGCTCTCACACACAGAGGGAAGGAGCACTACACCAAGACATTTCACAGATTATTTTAATATGGTAAAATCATGTGTCAGAATTGAGTGCCTCTACTAAATAAATATCTTACACCAATCAACCTATGTTACCTTATTCCATATAACATAAAAAAAATTACGAACAAATTCGTTTGTTTCTTCGTTTATCTATAACTAAAACATAATTATTTATTTTTAAAAAAACCTTAATTTACTTACTTCAAAGAATAGTTCGCCAACACAGCGTTTATTGACGAGTAAGTGCACCGACATTCAAAAACATTATAGTACTCTAAGGTAAGGTAGAGTACGATAATGGTTTTGAATAAAATCTGATATAAATATTGTGAAAGAATTAACAACTTTTCAGCCTAGTTTTGAAGATAAGTTTACTAGTACATACATGTTCCGGAAATCGTTTAAGCTATTGCAAAATTAAAAACGAAAAGCAGTTGTATTTTTATCCTCTCATTTATCCTAAAGCTTTTAAAACTAGATCACCAATGGAGTAACGAAGTTTCTCCGTCGAAGAAGTTAAACAAGCAGCAAGTCTCAGCAGCCAAAGGCGCTGACCCTTCGTAACGAGCTCGAATTAAAAACTAACGTAAGCGCAACCTCGTTTAACGTGGAAGGTTCTGTAAATACCTACTGGATCTAGGATTATGGTTTGGGGGGCTTGACTCCGCTGAGGACAGATTTTGGTATAGATTCAGATGCTTTGGAGAGGGAGCTGAAGATAAATAATAGAACGTTGAAATATCAATGTTCTTTTCTTATTTAAGAGCTAAGCTCTTGTCGGTGTAGCTCAAAGTAGGCCCTCCATCTACTCCAGACCCACGCAACCTCTTTCATATCTTGGTACGACCTAATACTGCTGAGTGGGGTCCATTTCGTGATAGATTCACATTTTCTTTTGTTTCTGTCTTGTATTAACCACTCACTTGCTTGTGGCAAACACAGTTGACAATTTCGCAGACCCCTAAACTGAGTTGTGGTTGCCAAGCGAAATATGGGCTTCTTTGATAAAGAAAATTTTAAAGAAATTTAGGCTACCTTTTTTCAAATCCGAAATCATGTCACGAATAAATGTTTGATTCTTATTCTAACATTAACTCTCTTTTTGATCTTTCCTTTAATTATGTTAAGTATAAAGTTGTGGTGTCGTATGAGAAATATCAATATGACTCCAATACTCTTGTGGACTCTGCCAAGTCCTCGAGCGGCGGCGGCAGTGCCAGCAGTGCACCGCAGTCCGCACTATATGTGGGGGCAAGGAGCAAGAGGCCGCGCTCTGATCTCCCGATCCCACGTATGGCGAATTGGTACCAGTGGTAACAGCCACTCCGTGTTGGCTAAGCTGTTAAAGTGAATGTCACCATCATCATATCAGCCAAAAGACGTCCACTGCTGGACGTAGGCCTCCCTCAAAGAGAGCCAAAGTGATCGGCCCTGCGCCACCCGCATCCAGCGGACTCCCGCGACCTTTACCAGGTCATCAGTCCACTGTCTCCGGTCTACCCACGGTAAGTGGTCGCCACTCGAGAACCTTTCCACCCCAACGGCTATCGGTTCTGCATGAAATGTACCTTAAGGTTAGCGAATGTAGACGTAAAAAAATTGTCTGGCTTCATCGCTAATGTTAACCCGACGAGCTGTGCAATCCGCATAAAACAAGTGTTTTTTTTTTAACAAAAGAGAGTTTTCTTTTCCCGAATGAGCGGCCAAAATATCGCGTATAGTTAAGAAGCAGTAGCAAATTTTAGTAAAGAAACAGCCTTATTTTAATATTTTCATTATATAGTAGGTAGGTCCCAATATTTTTTTTAAACCAGCTTTAAACAGATATGCGGTTATCACCAAAGATTTTCAGGCAGGGATCCCTAAAAACTGCATCAGCAGTCATGCTAAGTGGAACATTATGTAAATACGCTTCACGTGAAGCTACAGATGACATTTACATTACTAATGGACTTTTAAAACGATACCACGATAAGAATTATAATTGTGGATTGGTTTATGCACTCGTATGTTTCAGTGGTCATTATCCAACTGAACTATATTATACAGTATATATTATAATAGTGGTTTTAGTTTCTTGAAGGTAGATGAAATTTTAACACTTTGCCATTACCTAACGCACAAAACTCCTGTCACAAGTATGTGCGTTTTCACACACGCCTCACACGCCGCGTCACGCGTCGCTTGTTTTCTCAAATCTCCACTCGCCAAAAGGTCCGTACGTTCGCGCCTAAAAACTTACTAAGTGAAATTAAACTCATAAATCCTACTCGCTTTCAACTGCGCGATTTAACTAACTTGAGATAACATGTAAGTTTATAACTTATAACTAATGTGTAGCAACATGAGATGCACACGACATAGAGCATGTTACAGAAAATCCAGTTCTAACATAAAATACATAGCTGTTGTAGCAAATTAACTTACATCTAATAAGTTAATAAAAACAAGATAATATAGATAACGTCGTTATAATAAACTCGGTCAAAGAATTGGCATCGCCATTCAGCGAGGAAACGTAGCCAGCCTTATTATGGGCACCCTACCGCAGAGCACCGACCTAGGGGACTACATTATAGAAAATTTGTAGATACATGTTATAATAAAATAATATAACTATAACAAAAAAAAAAACTAGAATATACTTAAAATCTTTATGTATATTAAACTTTATAGGCGTTGTAGTCCGAGAAAGTAACAAGCTAAGTGATCTGGGTTTAGCTGTTATAGTGTTACAGTTAACCTCGTACATTTGTATTTGTTATAATTGAAATAAATAATATTTAAAAACAAACAACAAACAGCCCACGGCTTCGTCCGTTTAGAACTCGTTAAATGCAATAGGTAGGTACCATGCAAACCATAACCAGTAAATGTTTACTGCAAGCAGAAACGTCTGTTAACGAAATTATAAACGATCGTAGTGGTTTTTTTAATTAAATATTATATACCACTAGCGGGATTTGAATCCTCAACCTCTGGAATCCGTCCATTGCTCTTAACCAACTGAGCTACCGTGGGCCCCACTCGTGGCGAATCTTTCAATTCTTTCACTCTTCTAATTACACCTTAAAGGGGCTCCTAGAGACATCTACCGCGAAGTTATTACAACCTCTGAAACAACAATCAATCAATAAATCTTTCACTTCAATCGAAATTCAGAATTTCGTGAGAAGACGTTTCTGCAAACCTTATTTTACTGTTAATACTCAATGTAGGTAATTGCCTACTTTCTAAAAAAAAATTAGCCCGTCAGTTAGATTATCAAAAAATATTGGACACATATTTTTTTGTTTGTCAATTAAACAAAAACTGACGAAGATATTTTTTTATTTAAGAAAACTGGGGTCCACAGTGGTGTTCATATATACTTATCCTAGGTTAGTTATCTTATAAATTAAATTAAATTAAAATACACAGGTGGGAGCAAGTTCATTGTATCAGTTAAGCAAAAAAAATGTATATAGCCCGTTAAAGTTCCGTGTGACGTCACATTATGGTACACTTTTTAACGGGCTATATCTTTATAATTCTTTGTTTAATTGACAAACTAAAAATACGTGCCCAATACTTTTTGATAATCTAACTGACGTACTAAATAGAATTATATACTAAATAGAATGACGCGCGCGCTGCGCACTCTGAACCTCATAGGGACTGACCTAGATCTGTTCTTCTGTACACTGGGTGAATTTACAAGGATAGCATTGTTTAAAATTTGTTACCTATTATAATTTTTTTTTTTTACCATATATAAAATTTATTGAATTAAAAATACAAGATTATAATTAACATTAACTAAGATAAATTAAAACTAAGTTAAATCTAAAAAAGGCCCTCGAGGCATTGTACCGAGGATGCTGGCGGCATTTCCTCGCTGAATTGCAATGCTGATGCGTTGCGCGAGAAAGCCGCCAGCTCTTCGGTCGCCAGTTACATCGACCAGACGTTTCGCGATTTCTGCAAATAACTTATGCGCACTGGGACCCCACGGACCGAGGGTCTCGACGCCAAAGGGTACAAAGTCGTACTCTCTGCCGAGGCCTCTATATTTATTACATTTCAGATTTTCGGCGTTTTCCGCCGCTGCACCCGCTTTAGAAGTAGTCCGTTGGAGGTGAGACGGTGCCAGTGTGTCTACACATGTAGCGTCCCACACAAGCATCCGTCCCAACCTCCATAAATAATTAGTTATAAGGTGTGTTGTGCAAAATTATCGCAATGGGTCTAGCCTGTAATGATAATTGTATGTATCGAAATAAACAAATATTTTTTTTACTTAGGAAAGTACCTACCCAATTTGAGACGTTAGTGCCGATTCAGAAGTTGTAATAACTTCGCGGTAGATGTCGCTACGAGTCTCCCCGAGATGTAATTAGAAGAGTGAATTGATTGAAAGATTCGCTGTAACCAGTATAAACATCAGCCTAATTTTGATTTTTGAAGGCTTATATTATGTATTCTTATATTAGAGGTCCTGTCTAGCTAGGACTAGATATAACACCCATTGGTCCCACTCGCACTCACATATTTGTTAGTAAATGACAAATGCGACATAAACGCAATGACGCTAGCTACGACCGCTGACCTATCGCCGAGTACGATGAGATTTTTATTTATGGTGACGTGAATTATTGCAGTATATGCTTGATTTTTTTTGTGTGCTAAGCTGATAGATAGTCCAATTCAGTATGGTAACATTTACTATCGTTAGATCTGTGAATGGAATAAAAAAAATTAAATGCCAAGAAAGATAAAATTAGGTGAAAAATTAAAAAAAAAAGTCATAAATACGAAAAATCGCGGAACATACATGGGGGTAATTCAGATAGCCCTCTAGGTCTTCTACCTCCCAGATTCAGTATATCACTACTTCTTAGGACACCCTGTATATCAACGATATTAAGTATTGTGTTACCTAAATCTGTATGTATATGTCCCGTAAGAGAGTGCTACGCACAGATCAATTTTACTATTGGAGGCATATGTGTCTACTGGCCACATGTAATCATTATTACCGTTGGTATATTATTTTGTTTATTAATGGATCCCCGAGAACGGCTTTAACGATTTCGATCAGATTCACAAAACAAGCTCTTTCAACCTTTTATCCAATTCTGACGAATAATGGAAATTGTCAAGAAAATTTAAATCGGCTACATATTAAAATTACTGAAGATATTACTATGTAACACATTGGATAAGTATGAATTAGATGACAAAGCCGAAGGTGAGGCACGACTGCGTACAGTGCCAGGATAAGGCTTATTGTCCACCGGAGATAAGCCGGGCCCGTGTTTTCTAATAAAACGACCAAACTAAGCTACGAAGATATTTTTTGATACATGCAATGTCAAAAATTATTAGCTTGCTAACAACAAAATGAATCCTCAAATCAATAAATGGTCGGCAATGTCCATAGGCTACGGTGTCCGTTCACCATCAGGCATACCGAATGCTTGTTTGCCACCTTCGCAGTATAAAAAAGACGTAGCGCTACGAACGTAGTCTGACAAATAGCCGAGGCAAAATACGGTTTCGAAAAACATTAATTTATAATAGCGTTTTTTTTGTTTATTTCATTTTAAAACATTATTCTGAGATGCTTTATTCAAGAATCCACCAAACTTTCCACCCGGAAGTAATTATATAGATATAAATTAAACATTCATTGTCTTTTTTATTTTATTTATATTGAATATTGTAAAGCAAATGTAAATGAACCTAAATAAAGATAAAAAAAATATTAATATTTATCCGGACTTTTTAGGAGCTACTTGAATATTGTTTTTTTTGATGTCTGATTTTTTGGTGGATTTTGCCTCTAGGTAACAATTTAATTGATAATATATCCGTTACATTAAAAAAATTAGCTATTATAAATTATTTCCAAATATGTCATTTTTTCCATACAAGTTGTCAGTTCATTGCCTGGACTAAAATAGGTATTCCCGATATATCAAGGAAAGCGCTTAGGAGCACAGCGCCCATCTAACGGGTTCCTGGCACTGAAAATTATAATTATATGAAAACGTAGCTTATGGTGAAAAACGGCACTTCTCCGAAGTATAAAACCTACTAAAAATGCATTTTAAAGTAACAACGTAGAAAATAAAGTTCTATACTGAGCTATATTATCGAGTTTTAAGCAAATAAGTACCTATCTTCTATAATCATCATCACAATATTTTCTCTATAGAGGCACCCAATGTGAACATTTGTGAGATTTTTCAATAAAGGCTTATTTAACTAACCTCCTTAGAAGCTCAGCCTTTGTTCCGCTTATAGAGGTGTGCGATTTATTTGTTTCATTGATTACTCAAAGGCTCAAGGTTGCTACGGCATGCAGATTCCCCTTTCAGCTGCAGGCCTTATGTACAAACCGACTGAAATACATTCCGGGATTCGGGAATGTATTTCACCAGAATGCGATTACTCACTGCATTCAAGCCGTTGAATCATTGGCGCCTTTAGATGGGCCAGTGAACCAAGCAAAAGGTAGCTCGCAGTAATTCGTGGCACAGAAACTACACAACTGAATGAATTCGAAAATCAAACCACGTCCGTGAAATATTTTCGTCATCATTACGATATTCTCGGCAGCGGCTGGCAATCCTAACTAGACGAAAGAGCACGTGCTCAGCTTGTAACACACTGGCGCGGCCTGCGGTGACGGTCAATAGTAAACTTGACAGTTATTGTCAAAACTATTGACCGCGACCGCAGGCCGTGCCAGTGAGTTTCAGGCTCTAAGCGGTACAGCTAGAAAATTCAATGAAATGTTCGTTTGCAAAAATTGCGGACCGATAAACAACACGGTCGGTCCTTTGTCATTCAGTCCCCACCATTACCGCTGCTCTAGTCTCGCTACGCGTATATCCTTGTGTAAATGTGTAAACAATTATTGTAAAAACTTGTAACAAAATCAAACTGTTTCTTGCATGTGTAAGCAATTTTTTTTTACCATTATGAGTATCTAAACGGTAGTTTATTTAATTTAAAAGAACAAGGATAATAAAAACAAACAATAAAACAACAACTTAACCTACAAAGAAAAAAAAAGACTAAATTAAAACTTTATTATTCGTAATTATTCATCAAAATAAAAGTTTTCTATTAGCTATACTATAAAGGGGGAAGTGGGACCACGAAACTGGTTGGCAAAATCTGTTGATTGGATGTGTGGGATCTATAGGTAATACAATGTTATATCATAGGGGTAATCACGTAACGTATCGAACACGCGTTAGGTAGATGCAACTGGCATGTTCCCATATAAAAATTGATGTTTAGATCTACCTGACGCTGTTAAATTGCGGTAATAAAATCAGTGGAATGCTTGAAGAAAAGTATATTAGTTTTTGCACACAATGAAGGATAAAATTGGACTGACATAAATAGAATATAAAAAACAAATATCAAAAAGATTACAGGGTGTCAGTATTAAAAAGCTAACAAGAAGGTTTAACACCCCCCCCCCGTAATATGATCACCCTGTATATATGGTTATTATATTCGTATATACAAGTAAAAGAAACATATCAAACACACACTGTACACATAAATTAAAATGAGCACTAGAAATATAAACACCCTGTATATACACATACTTATCATAAACTATGTACACCTTATCTAACCTAAACCTAAAGAATTTGTACACTTGTAGTGTTTAATTTTAGCCAAAGGTTTGGTCAGAATATCGGCGATCATATCGTGAGTTGGAATGAACTGGATATGAAGGTCGTGGTGTGCTACTGCTTCTCGAATGAAATGGTGCTTGATATCGATGTGCTTGGTGCGGGCGTGATACGTGCTATTATGTGCAAGTTTGATGGAACTTTGATTATCAGAATGTATGATCATGGGATGACTAATGGCGAAGACTTCATGAATGAGGGTTTTAAGGTAAATGGCTTCCTTGCAGGATTCTGCTAGCGCCATATATTCCGCCTCTGTTGTGGATAGCGCGACAGTGCGTTGTTTGCGCGCTTCCCAGGAGATTGGCCCTCCGCTCATCATAAAAACATATCCTGTGAAGGATCTTCGATCGATGATGCTATTGCCGAAATCCGCGTCTACATATCCCGTGACACTCTTTTGGCCATTCAGAAATTGTAGTTTCATGTCCTTGGTAGCTTTGAGGTACCTGAGAGCTCGCTTTGCAGCCTTCCAGTGTACCCCCCCGTAATGTGTATTGAACTGGGAGAGATATGACACTGTATGTGCTATATCGGGCCTGGTTCCAATGGCAATATACATTAGAGATCCAATGAGCTCTCTATAAGGAACATCAATTTCTTCTTCTTCCTTAGGTAGGTTTAACTTAAGGCCTGGTTCCATTGGTGTGGTGACAGTAATGGCATCGGTCATATTATATTTTACCATAAGTTTCTCAATATAATTCGTTTGATCAAGAGTTACGCGTCCTTGACTCTGGGTAACTCTCATGCCAAGACAATCTTTAACAGGTCCAAGATCCTTGACTGTAAACATCTTTTGCAGTTCGGTTTTAAACTTTGTCTTCAATTTATCGCTATTGGACAGAACGAAAAAATCGTCGACAAAGACTGCTACAACAAGTAACTCGTCACTGTTCCTAGTGTAGTATATGCAGTGCTCTGTTGATGCTTGGGTAAGCGATAAGGCAGACATAGCGTTGCATACCTTTTTATTCCACTGTCGTGGAGCTTGCTTTAAGCCATAGAGCGACTTTTTGAGTAAGCAAACTTTTTGCTTTGGATCCGTCGAAAAACCTTCAGGTTGTTCCATAAATATTTCCTCCTCCAAGTCTCCATTTAAGAAGGCAGTCTCGACATCTAGGTGGTCAATTTGACAATTTAATTCCGCTGAAAATGCCATCAGAAGTCGTACTGACGATAGCCTTGCTACCGGTGAAAAAGTTTCCCCGTAGTCTACTCCTGCAACTTGAGTAAACCCTTTGGCTACTAGTCTGGCTTTGTATTTGACGACTTGTCCACTTGTGTCTTTTTTGAGTTTGAAGACCCATTTGCATTTGGTCGTCTTTCGATCCTTGGGTCTATCAACAAGAATCCACGTTCCATGTTTTTGTAGCGAATCATATTCAGCCTGCATGGCCTTTAGCCATTCATCCTTTTGAGGATGATCTGAAACTTCCTTAAAAGTTTCAGGCTCCAGATCAGAAGTCATATTGACTGCACATACCTGTATGTACCTCTCAGGAGGGCGTCTGTCCCTGGTAGGGTATCTCCGTTCAGGTACTTCTTCGGAAATACTTTCAGGTTCAGGATTCTCTAGGCTCTCTTGTTCTGAGATGTCAGGTTGCGGTTGTTCTGGAGTTGAAGGTTCAGGCTGGATATCCAGCTGTGTTGGGATTTGGTCTTGTGATGATGGAACTGGTTCTTCAAAGATTTGGATTTGGACTTGTGATGGTTCTGCTGGGACTTCGATCTCGATGTGAGGGGAGTTTGGATTGGACTGTACCTGCTTATCTTCTATGAAGACAACGTCCCTTGCGATTGTTATAGCTCGAGGATTTGAAGGATCGACTAAGCGATATCCTTTGCTATCTGTCGCATATCCAACGAAGATACATTTTTTGGTCTTGGGGTCGAGCTTCTTTCGTTTTTCCTTAGGTACTAGGACATGCGCTTCACAACCAAAGATCCTAAGATGTGAGAGGTTGACCTTCTGTCCGGTCCAAACCTCTTCCGGAATTCGGTTGTTGAGAGCTTGCGTGGGGACGTGATTTTTTATATAAATTGCGGTATTTACCGCTTCCGCCCAATATGCTCTCGGTAGCTGCGAGTCCTGAAGCATTGACCTCGCTTTTTCAATAATTGTGCGATTTGCACGTTCAGAGACGCCATTTTGTTGTGGTGTGTACGGAATTGTCGTCTGGTGAACTATTCCGTTCTCCTTTAAAAAGGTAGAAAGACTACGGTTAACGTACTCACCGCCGTTGTCCGTTCTCAAAGTCTTAATTCTTTTGCCCGTTTGGTTTTCCACAAGGTGCTTGAATTCGACAAATTTGCCAAAGACTTCATCTTTCGACTTTAAAATATACCCAAAAGTTTTACGACTGCAGTCATCTGTAAAAGTCAATAGGTATAAACCTCCACCAAAAGAGTGCGTACTCATTGGACCACATAAATCCGAATGAATTAATTGCAGTACGCAACTCGACCTACTTGTAGATTTCGGAAAAGGTTTTCTCGAAAGTTTGCCTTGTAGGCAAGGAATGCACTTTTCATCTAAACTTTTTGCATAATCTATGCCAACATTTCGATTTTTCAAAATATTGAGAGATTTGGCGTTCAAGTGTCCCAAGCGTCTATGCCATAGCATAGCAGACTCTTTGCTTGACAGACACATGGCATGTGGCGTACTTTGAGTAACGTCTAGTCTAAACATGCCTTTATGTGCAGACCCTGTAGCAATGACAGGACTTGTCACTTGACATCCTCCGTTAGGAAAGATGCTCGCGCCTTTCGATGTAAACAAAACATCGTAACCATTATTGGTTAATTTGGGCACCGATAATAAATTTGTCGCCAGCCCTGGGACATACAGCACATCACTAATTTTATTTACACTATCGGATATATACATATTTACAGTACCTTTGCCGAGACTAAGTATTTGCTCCTTGTTCGCAACTGTAATAGGCATCTCATGTGGCGTCATGCTGGAGAACCAATCTTGCCTGTTACTCATGTGAGAAGTAGCTGCTGAGTCAATTAGCCAATCCTGTTGATGACCTGTGCCTGTGGAAGAAATGTGAGGGAAACAAGATGAAAGTGTGAATTCGGGTGTATTAAATGACTTTATGACCGCCGAATCATTCTTCTTGTTGTTAATTTTTCTACATTCTGACACTTTATGCCCTAACTTTTTACAATATTTACAAAAAAGCTTAGATTTTGGGGCTTTGACGTGTAGGACAGCAGGTCCGGGGTGTGATGCGGCTGCACGGTGTTGGGTACTTGATGTAGACCGAGAATCTTCTTTTAGAAGAGCTGTGACCACATTTTCCGATGTGATTTTGATGTTCGCATGTTCCAAAGTCATGACTAAAGGCTTGAAGTGTTCGGGCAGTCCGGCGAGCATTATGATCGCCAGGAACTCATCGTCCACTGAAGCGCCGATTCCTTGTAGTTCCTGTTGTGTTGCTAGAGCCTTGTTGACATACTCCTGCATATTACCGCCGTATTGGTTCGACAATAATGCCTTCATGAGGCTGAGCCTTCTTGTTAGGCCGCTGTCAGCATATGCCTTCTTTAGGCAGTTTAAAGTTTCAAATGCACTTTTTGCTGACCTTATTACAGGGTATATTGACTCGTCACAAGTTAGACATATTTTCGCTCTCGCACGTGCATCCTTCTTCTTTGCGACGGGATCTTGGGAACTGATTTCTTCGGAACAGACCTCCCATAGGTCAAGGTCTGTAAGCAGGCATTCGATGCTGAAGAGCCAGTTATTGAAGTTTTTCCCTGTCAACTTAGTGATGGAATGACTGGAACTCTGTAGCTGTGCCTCTGATCGAACTTTTGCTGAAGACTGTTCTGTGGCTGAAGACAAGGGCGATTCCATGGTGGCAAAAATCGAGTAATTATATTATTTACACTATTTAACTTCAAGGCGTAAAAAGGGCTCCCATAACCTGTTAAATTGCGGTAATAAAATCAGTGGAATGCTTGAAGAAAAGTATATTAGTTTTTGCACACAATGAAGGATAAAATTGGACTGACATAAATAGAATATAAAAAACAAATATCAAAAAGATTACAGGGTGTCAGTATTAAAAAGCTAACAAGAAGGTTTAACAGACGCGCGTACAATGCGTTTCGTGATCGACCAGCTGGTCTAAGCGGGATGCCATGAAACTCAAACTCAAACTCAAAATGATCTTTATTCAAGTAGGCCTAGTAACAAGCACTTTCAAATCGTCAGTTAATTTTTTAGAGTAATTTTTAAACATAAAGAATAAAATATATATGATAAAAAAAAATTATAAAAAATACTAGTAGAATATTTCTAGAAAAACAATCTAATGTCAAAAAACAAAATATTACGAAAATAATAGATTAAAAATTCAGTCAAAATTAGTTCCATGGAGTTTTATCATTCATGTATAATAAGCTTTCGAGATAAGTTTACGCTTCACATAGTTCGTGAATTTATTAATAGATAACTCAGTTAAGTTTCCTGGAAGTTTGTTATAAAACATTACACAATTACCCATGAATGATTTTTAAATTTTTTCATGATTTGAACTCTAACTGTCAAACATCTATTATGACATGTTGTACTAGTTTTACTTATTTCGATCGTTCAGTGCTTTTCAAACATAAAAATACTTTTTTGCGTTTCATAATGGTTTTCCTTGAAATCGCATGACGATTAACACACAATTTTTCTAATCTTATATGGTTTAGCGTATAGCGTATCACTGAACTCTGCTGTAAATAGCGTTATATACAACTTATTTATTTACATTAATTACAAGTGGAGTTTCTGTTCCATTGCCCTGTTCCGAGTCACAAGGTCCGCTCCATCAACTCCCACGGTAGCGTTCCGCGCGGCTCGTCCTAAGATAACAATGTACAGTCAGATTGCGACTGACATTACTTGAGGATGTACGTTTGAAATTCCCTTTGTAGTAGTCTCATGTTAAGCCTTGGCGATGTATGAATCATGGAGCGAGTATAATAATACCACCAGAATCGCAACAGATAGGTATGATTATTTTCTGTTTGAAATGAAAATGAAATGAAATGAAATTTATTGCCAAAAAAAACGTAACTTAAACAATCCCTTAAAATTAAAACTTAAATACTAAATTGTGCTTGGCAATGGGTCCTCGTCTCAGCATATGCAAAGCTTGAAGTCTTGCGCTGGTTTTCAGTCGAGTCCCTTCGACAGAGGGTTGGTCGTAACACTATGATCCTAGTAATATTTGATTGCCCTACGAATTTTATAATTACATTATGATATTCTTGTTAAATATTTAGATGTATAAAAATACTACAAAAGAAAATACAAATACAAATAAACGTCTTGAGTCTTGTCCATCTATATTTCCCTACGTATATATTACGATTGTATGTGAGTGATGTGTGTTTGTTGTGTGTTAGTTGTTGTGTGGTGTGTTGCTGTTTTGTGTGTCGTGTTGAGTGGGTTTTAAATTTGCTTTTGCAGTTCGAGGAAGTGAGCTCGCAATATTTTTTTTAAATTTAAGGTAGCACATAGGTTGCCTTAAAGGCGGCGGCAGGTCATTCCAAATTTTAGTTGCGGCAAATTTAAAACCCCCTCTGTAGAGTGCTGTGTTGTGTTGCGGAACATCAAGTTTAAATTCCCTGTGGCTTCTCAGTGGTCTTTTGTGTGCGGATTTGATCGGCTTCAGCTCATCAAACAAGTACCGCGGCGTTTCGAACTCTATAACTCTGCGTACGGTATTCGCAAGGTGCATCTGTCTCCGGCTGGACATATTCAATATTCCTCTGGCATTAAGGTGTGGCGTAATATAGTCTCGCTTCGGTATGTCGTAGCAGAATCGAGTACATGCATTTTGCACGCGCTGTATAGATTGGTTTGGCCTCAAGGTTGACTGGTAGAGAATGCCTTGTTGCATTAAGTTCGCATTTTGTATTTGTAACTGTGCAATAAAGTTTAAATCAATAAATAATATGGAAACTACAAGTAAACCTTGACAAATGAAATTAGGCTACATATGCAAAGTAACTATTCGACTGTTTTTAAATTGTCCTTAGATTAGGCTGAAAAATGAGACTGAAAGGGACTCACTTTGTCTTCAGTGCTTCGCTTTCCCACTCATTGCCATATTTAAAAATATATGCATACTAGCCGCTCACATGGCTTCACCCGCGTATTGCAAAGAGCGCAGGTAAACCCGGGCATTCGACCATCCAGAACGTCCATTCTACACGCAGGTGAAATAATTTTTTCATCACACTTGCTCGTAAAATGTATTATTCCATGCCTGTAATGGCAATGGCCTAAATTGTTTCAGTGGGAGTTATGGCGACTTTGTAGTCCCTAGGGAGTTATGAGCTTGTATGTGATCTGATTGGTCAAAAAGCAAATCTAGATGGCCACGCGCCACAAGAATTCTGCTCTGGTTGAAATATTGAAGCTGCGCGCTCCACTAGCACTGATCTGGAAGTGAAGTTGTCAATTTCGCCAATTTTTGATTGGTGCTGTTGTTTGAAACTTAGATTCTTCTGTCTTTCGTAGTTATTTATTTCCTCGCAAATGTGATGAAAAACATTGTGTATGTGTTATACACAATGTTTTTCATCACATAAGAATATTGCAAACTCGAGTAATAGGCTCTTCTTCGCAATATTCCATTTACGCCCCTCGATAAACAATGTACTATTGAAATCGGATAAAGAATAAGCATAATAACAAGGAGGTGCGTTGCTACAAAACCGCCTTTGCCACCGCTCAAATAGCATTCTGAATGTGCTGGCGCAGTGCTGGGACTCGCCGCTGCTCGCGCGCTGGATTCGGCTCTGCACGCGCCTGTAGTTGCCGTACCACGCCGCTTTTAATTTAATTAATTATTTTGATTGTCACTAACATAATCTTATACGAGCCGACTTAATCATAAGATGTATGACTAATAAAATAAATGAGATAAAAAAAAACATAATCCTATAAATTCCATTGTTACTAACATTTTATATGGATTACTATTTTCCGAAATAATAACTTTGAATTTGAATTAAACGTTTCCGGAGATTACCCAAAACATACAAACTTAAAAACTTACTAAGCTGTAATCTCACGGAATCCTCTTTATAATATTACTATAGAAGTATATAATTATAGTTTAGTTTGAAACAAAACATCTATTTAAGTTTGTTATGCTTTGGCCACAGGGTGGACACGAGGAACAAATGAGTCAGTTCCGGTAAATATGTTTGCGCGCCTTGTCGGTGCGCACATCAATGTGTGCGTGAATGGCATAGGGTTGGCACATTCGCTGTAGACGTTCAAGTCGCTAGACGGCGTCATTAAAAACAACGATGCACACGGCTGAATATTATTAAACCAATATAAATTGACATATATCACTTCGTATACTGTATTAACAAATTATTTAATACATTTTAAATCGTTGTTAGGAGATCGAAATCGATCTTGAAACTCGCAATATCTCCCCTTAAGTCGCTTGAATATGCAAGTGCGACAGAGATAGAGATAGACGAACGAACGATTGAAGCCTGCGTATGTACCTAATGACTTAAAACTTAAATCCTACTTAAACCTAATTCGTCCGGCTAAATCTGTAAGTGGTTTTAGGTAGATTAGGATGTGTTCTACTTGTTTCTTTTTTTATTTTAAGTATACAGATTTTTAATTAAGTTAATAATCACAGAAATTTAAATCCAATTTAAACCTTACTCGTTCAGCTCAATCTAATAGTGGTCTTAGGTAGATTACCATGTGCTCTATTTGTTTCTAATTTTTATTTCAAGTACAGCTTTTTATTTAATTGAATAATACCAGAAATTCAAAGAATAAAAAATAATTTGAGCAAGTAAAGTTTAGCACGGAACCTATTCATCATCATCGGGTCGTAATTAGATTCTACCTATTATACTAATTGTATCATAACACCTAGGTTTTGAAAAATTAACTTACCTATTTGCATCGGATGGGAACTGGAAAAAACTCCTACCCACGTCTTTGTGCGTGGATAGACAGCCAAACAGTGCGCAATATTTACCCATCGCGATATTACGAACGTGCACGGCAGAGCGGTGAGCGTCGCACTGGGCTTACCCGGCAGCGCGCCCGGTAAGTGGCGCCCAGCGGTGAGGTAGCCGACTTCGGTGGGGGGCGGTTCGTGTCCGTTCTGTATGTAATACTATTATACTATTCTGTGCTTTGGCGTAAGCTGTAATTGCAAATTGCACTTTGGTGCATAAATAAAAAAAAATAGATATATACGTACCTATATATACTCGTAGATTTTATAGTTATCTAGTATTAGATAGGGATACACTATGACAAAGTGAGTCTTATTCGGCTTGCGTTTACGGCCACAGTGGTCCTCCTTTTATACGTAGTATCTCCTAACTCCATGGTATGAATAGGGTCTGACATTGCGAGGTTGCTAGGCAACGTATAGTGGTGATAGTGTGAATTAGGCAGTGACCCTACTGTAGATAATGGTGTCTCAAGGTCAGGGGCTTGATTAGGGTACACATTCGTGTATTCAGATTTCAATTCGTTTGTCTGGTCCTACACGTCAGCTCGGCGCGATTGGAAGTGAGCGCGTGAAACGCATTGGAATTTGAATACGACGGGAAGAGACAAATAATAGGGAATATGCATGGGACTTCAATTTTGAATGAATTGCACTCAATCGATACGGATATACGTAGAAATATCATACAACAGAAATATATATAAAAAAAAAACTATTGTATTTTTATCTCACGTTAAAATCACTCAATATTTATGTTTGTTTTTTCGATGAAATTACATAACAGTAAGACAGAATATTGAATTAGAAATGATATTTTGTATAACAAGTATAGATTTAATCGCAAATTTTAAGGAGATAATTACAAAAGAATGCAACTCGATAGTCACACAACGCTATGGACCTTTAAGTTGTCTGAAGATAAACGCTTTTTTTATAGTAAACGCGCCGAGAATATGGATTGTGACGTCATAGTCTATGCCCCTTTAATATAGAGCGTTATCGGTGGAGATTTCAAATGCCAATAACATCAGAAAAAAAAATCGTAAGAAAGTTTAAATGCTACAGTTGATATGCCTCTGGATTATACTTTTGATTTTCGCAATAAAAAATAAAGATGCATATTCCCTATTAAGTTATTTATTTACTCTTGTATTATTGCTAGGATGTGTGCATGATAGCAAACGCGTTAGTATTATAATACTCAACTGGCGTCTAGTTATGTAACATTAGTTAAACTTAACCCGCGATAGTGAATGGTGTGTTTGTTTAGTTCAGACTTTATGACTAAACGCCAGCTTACATTTTTATTATTTATGATATAATTTGGCGATTCGATCCCCACCTAACATGGGTTCACATAACAACCGATTGATATTAATTGGCTGTCTGCGGCCGGTGACTTGTCACGAACGGAAAATGTAAGTTGCTACCGATGATTTGGGACGTAAGAGAGCATGATAGATAGGTACCACTTCTGCTGAATTGGTTACGTAATTAACAGTCAGTATAAAGCGATATTAAATGATTGGAACATTCATAGCTAGGTAAATATTACAAAATACTGACTATCCGTACAAAAAGGTCTGACGGATCTTTATAAAACCATGGATTAGGGGCTCTATTTGCCTTAACCCATATGCACGCTTTTCGATACATTTCGCATTGAACTTTCTGTGAGCAAAATAAAGAATTTAATTTTATTGAAATTAATATTATGGAGTTTAACATATTCAGTACCGGGAACTACGAGCGTAGCGCGTAGCGATTCTCGGTAGCGAATGTGTTAACACATACAGTGCCCAGAATCGCTACGCGCTACGCTCGTAGCCGTTCCCGTTGTTTTCCTCTCATGTAGTGGAAAGCTACTACGGCGTAGGGACGCATACATATGTGTCGTCACGGGCCGGGAATGGGGTAAGCTACCACGCTCTACGGCGTAGCGCTACGAGTGTAGCGTAGCGGTGAATAGTTAACTCATATGGCGTAGTCCGTAGCCCTTAACACTTTCATTGCCAAGCACCCGCCTAGCGGGTGCCTATGCCGTTGACGCTTTTCGCTACTTAGCCAGGAAACCACGGGATTGGCTACGAGCGTAGCGCATAGCGATCCTTGCCAGCGAATGTGTTAAGTACCTACCTTAGTTTTTTTAAGTCCTGATAGAGATAGATTAGATAGAACATGATAAATTAGATTAGATTAGATTATTTATTTCATGATAAAAAATTACATTACAAATTTGCATACATGTCAAACAAATAAGATTTTTTATCACGATCGTCAAGATTCATGAAAAATAAATATACAATAATTGGGCGATGTCAATAAATGTGTACACAATAATGAGGAAATAGAAAAGTAAACCTACTAGTAAACTAACCTCAAGCTACACTGTCCACTGTCACGGATGTTTACGGCTTATAGCAAACATCAAGATTGTATTGATCTAAACTCGTCAACTATCCCATTCAAAAAAGCCACGATTGCTGACAAGACTTAGTAATTATTAGTTAAGAGTAAACATATTGTAATCTGTTTTTTAGTTAAATTTCACTGTTAATTGATGCATGCTGTGTCCTTCTGTAATTAATAAGGTACTTAGTTTTAATTTGCGCATATAAGAGTAATATTATGTAATGGTATGCTTATTGTTGAAGGTCCTAATAAATAAATAAATAAATAAATAAAACAAAACCGCAAAGCAAATATATCAACCACTGGGTATCGTCAATATAACCTTAATTTACACAAAGCCAATTAGTGGAAAGTACTCGCGGATATAAGTTATGTAAGATAGTCTAAGTAAGTCACCCATCATCCATTGCAACCGTGACCCATCATTCATACACAGAATCACTAATTCCATTCGAAAACATTAAATACACAGTAATCGCGAATTCAGTGGCCCGTATCCTTCGCGGGGACTGATTTCCCGATAAAACAAAAAGAAAGAAAAATATAATAAGAAATATAAAGAACCTACAACTTTAATTTGAATATTATAAGTTCTGCTAAAAATGTCTAGAAATACTTATTTTAAAAAGCGCCTATAAAACTAAAGAAAAAGAAATTTCTTCCAGAAAATAACGACCCATATTTGAACAGAATTTAAATTATAACTCAGATTTACAACTTTCAACAGCCTGACACGGCATTATCGAATCCGAATTTTGCTCAGAATAAAATTTCTACATGATAAGTTAGGAATAGAGATGCACCGAATATAGGTTTCATCGAATACGAACATTCGGCCGAATATTCGGTTCAGCTGTTGCCAAACCGAGTATTCGGCCGAATTATTCGGTTCAACGTAATGCCTCCATCCGTTGTTCTAAAATAGACTAATTCAGTGGTAATTTTTTTGTTTCTTATCAAAGTGAAATATTGACAATAAACCAAGTTAAATAAGAATAATAATGGGTTAAGAGTATAAATTTCACGAAACAGTAACTATTTTAAACTAACTATTGTAAATTGTAACAAAAACCTCTTAAAATTGTTGGGTAATTATTTGGCAGCTGAAACGAATAATTCGACCGAATACCGAACATTAAAAACATGCCGAATACTGAATAATAACCGAATATTCGGCGCATCTCTAGTTAGGAACAAACGGCAATTTTAACAGTTAAAGTAGTTTAGAAGTCCTCAACAGGTTCTTACTTCGAAACTTTCCCGTGGAATTGAGGATTTCTCAATCTACGACAGATGTGCATATTTTATTTCGTCTCTCGAGTCCGGGACTGCTTTAATTATGTAGACTGGGATGATCGTGCTCATCTTCCACTTTAATGAGGAGAGACTGTTATCCAGTTAAGCAGAATGCGAGCACTGTTTAATTTATTCATTTGGAAACATTTTGGCGTCTGTTGCTGCCACGGCACTGCAATTATAGGAACAAAATCTACTAAAGTTCTTCAAGAATCGAAAAATAGAACTCTCGATCTCGGCCACACCGAGAGAGCTACCTACGCTGCTGATTTTTTTTTCTTTGCCCGTAAGGTTTTTTATAGTGTTTTTTTTTTAATAACCCTGATGCGAAAAGGGTGTTAATTAACAATAATCATTTTCATTTCAATAAAACCCTATTTGAATTTAATATTAAACAGTAACCAACACAGAATGTGTGTATATTATTATTACCTGATATCCCCAGAGAGACAAATGACGATTTTGAGTGATGATTCTTGTCGAATACTTACAAATACCTTTCTGTGAAAATAATCTATGTGAATACTAGGGTTGACACTATTTTTTGCCTTTGTCTTTTTTTTGTGATTTTGTAACACGTTGTATAGATGTACGGACATACATCACATCCTTGACATATGCCATGTCAATAGAAATTGACAAGGTCATTAAGAAAATTCATTTTTTGCTCCCTTTATCTTTTCTAGGAAAAAGTAGGATATTATTTAAAAAAACTAACCCCATATGCTTTGCTCGTTTTTATATCTTGAATGGCCACTTAAGTTTGCGAAAAGAGTACCTATTCAAACTTCATTAGTTTTCAGACACGTGTACTACACTTTTGACTCACTTTCATTATTCTGGGGCTCAATTCACCCCCTGAGCAGTGGAACCACAGCTTCTTCTTTTCTAAATAAAAAATGGCTTCCATCAAATTAATTATCGTGATTTTGTCGAGTTCGCTTAAAAGTGGTAAATTGTTCGATGGCTAAGCCAAATTCGTTATTATTCAATAGTTTAGAGGCCTTGCTACTTATAAAGCGATACCAATATTAACATAGAAATTTGGCGGCTGTGGCCGACACGCCTCCCGAATGTTTTCCAAACAAAGGTTTCATTCGTTTCCAGGAGTAATCTTCATCAGTTGCACTTGCACACTTATTCGTTAGTTTACTGCACAATAAGCTATCAATACAACACATTAAACAACAAAATGAACAAAAAATAAAATATTAGGTATTCCAGATCACGAAACGCCATATTGCTGTTTCAACCGAAAGTCCGAGACACGGGTTAAATTAACCCATTTTCACGATTGATAGTTACAAAAAGGTGTCATTTATGAAACGTGGCATTATCTGAGGCCGATCGCCCGAGGCGGGAGGGCACGGGATAGGGTGCAAATCACAATTAGGTTGAATTTGTCTTGTCTAACAGGTTGGGATGTAAAATAGGATTCCTGTCACATGGAGAATTGTGTCGCCGTGCTGTAATAGCGGTTTAACGCGCGGAAAAATGTATAGGTAATCCACTAAAGCTGACTGAAACTAGCCACGACTGTACTTAAAAAAGTTTAACCACACAGATCGTGATGTATCGTTGTATGTCGTTGTCACCGAAATTAAATAGGTATTTATACTTATGCTAAATTTCAGCTCAATAGAATACCGAAAAAAGCAAAAAAAGGGATTGAAAATATTGAAGGACAGCACACTCATAGTGAAAATGCCCTTACAATGTTTGACAGCTGTCATCCCACTACAATAATTTATGTCATCATATGTCATCATTGACGTTTATTGTACCAGGATGACGGCTGTCAAATATCGGCTGTTAAAAAAATCTAATTATAGATACTCAAGCATACGAAAAATGCAAGGTAATTGAAAGCTTGCAAAAATAGATTATTATTAAAAGCCAATATGAGATGTTGATACATGTCACAATCAAATTAGATTTAAATGTCGACGAATCGAACTGCGCGTTGTAGTTGAGACTAGCCTTCTATTGTAAAAAAAAACACTATTAATGACAGCTGCCATCTCAGTACAATTTTACGTTTAAGGCCTGAATCACATTGGCGCGGCTTGCGCTGGCGGTCAATAGTAAACTTGTCATTAGCTGTCAAATTTACTATGGACCGCCACCGCAGGCCGCGCCAGTGTGATGCAGGCTTTAAGGTTATCTTATCTTATCTTATCTAGATGAGGGCCCTTTCGGATACACTTCGACCCAGTGGGATCTTTTGTGCATTTGCCCTCTCCTTTATACCTAACTCCCAATCTCGCTCCATCATTTCCACAAAACGGATGATGCAGCTCAGCGGAAGCACCTTGAATTCCTTTGGTTGCGGATAGCCGTTACCAAAGTAATTCATTCTTTGTCTGGCAAGGGCGTGACATTCACATAGTAAGTGTTCCATAGTCTCATCTTCCTCGCCACACATTCTACAGTCTACATTATCCGATCGTCCCATCTTGGCCAAGAGATCCTTGACCCCGAAGTGACCTGTGAACACCCCAGATATAATTCTGAGTTGCTTCTTTCTTGGTCCAGCCCGAGTCCACTCCTTCTATGAAGAGCTTAGAGTGCCTTAAACCGGCCTCATTCCTCCACTCATGTTGGTGTTTGGTTTTGGCGTAGGTTTTAAAGGCCGATAATATGGTTTCCTGCGAGAGTCTCACAAACTTATATGCTTTAAGGTTATAAATTGTTCGGAGAACAGCTGTCATAGGGATCAAGATTTGCCGCGATACGTATCGAACGAACGTATCACTTATTTTTCTTATGTATTTACGGAAAGTTTATACAAAAATTATTGGCGTAATTGATCTCGACAACCGCCGACTGCCCCGTTTAAAGTGCAATAAGTGAAAACACTACAAACGGTCCCGTATAAACATAAACAACTTACGTCGGACTCGAATGCACAAATATTTTGAACAATGTCACTGGTCCGAGAAAGTCATCTTCGTCGACAAATACGCCAAGAAAGTAAAGGATATACAGAAACTGGTGGGAGCAGAAGTAATTTCACCTTCGCTTCGTTGTTTTTTTTATGTTTTGTAGGAATTACAGGATGGAACTTTAATTAGGTACCAAGACTCTATGCCAGAGTGATAAGATAACACTGCCGCCGCACCCCGCTGCGGCGTGCGGAGCCACGTACATATTTTGCCGGACGGAGGTGCAGTGCAGTGTGAAGTACCGTGCGGAATTTATGTACAAACTGAGGTACTGACATACAACGTTGCGAACAGGTTCTCCGCACATCGCAGCGGGATGCGGTGGCAATGCGATGACCGCCTATAGGTACTACAAAAAGGTGGTTTGCAACATGTAAAAATGCTTGCAACTATTGAACATTATATTCATTCATAAAGGTCATAAAGCCACGCATTCGAGATGCATGGAGATTCCCAAAAAAACACATTTCTCAAAATAAATAAAGCCCGTAAAAATGCCATTCGTTATTTAATATTTCGGAAACCCTTATTGTGCGCATTGAGCAGTTAGTTAGGTATTGTAAAGTGAAAAATCACCTACCAGCGGAGTAAAATTGCTTTGTGTTGGTCAACATTAATCACGTGATACCGCTCTGCGCGCACTGCACATGCGCAGCGCACAAAGCAACTTGCACACATTCGCATCCGCAAAACATTCGCAACGTTTGATGCGAATGCGAATATCGATGCGAATATGTGAAATGATGCGAACCATTCGCATATGCGAATGCGAATGCGAACATTCGTAACATCCCTACTCTCTACCTCTCTTTGCCCGACTACGGCAGAGCCGAAAGGAAGGAATATGATTTTAGCGGTCTATGTTTGTATTTACGTGTGTTCCACAGTAGAAGAATTTAAGATACTCAACCGATTTTGATGAATGAAGTGTCAGTCGATTGGAAATTATGCTCCGGGTGACATAGGGTAACTTTTGTAGGAAAATGAACTGTTTTTTCTTTAGTTACTTTTCCGTAGCCGGGTTACAGTTTTTTGAACTGTTTAAGCTTGTTATATTACATCATTAACGTTAAACATAAAAATGTGTAGGTACATATAGGTATATCGTTGTCGCCAACCGTACACAAGGAACATTGCCTCGGAACCAAACTTGACACAGCGAGCGAACGGCCAAGTTTAAACCGCCCTGAACACAAATAATCCCTCCACTAACAAACATTTGCGGCGCAGCGCGAACCAGTATCTAAATATATGCCAAGCGGAATCCTTCAAGGGTGAATGTCCACCAGAGATGTGCGAAGCTATGTTTCATATGTTTGACACCTAGCTATCAAGCATGTGAGGTGTCATATCATATGAAATATATGAAAACACAAAGATGTTACCTCAATATCATCATTATCATCATCACCATCATCTCTCTTATTAGTTTTATAACATTGCAGGATTTGATTGAATTCGTCGTACTTCGATAGCCCGCAGCCCCGCAATGTAATGAAAATTGTATACGATTTGTTGCACCATGTAAAGGGCCCTTAAGGTCCCTCTACATTTTTCGGTGCGCGCTCGGTTCGGTATCAGTAAGTTGTCAGTTGTCATTATCAACCATCAGATTGGTTTGCTAACTTATGGACATTTTTACCAGAATTATTAATTTCTCCTAATTTTATTTCCCATACCTATTTTTTTCTGAAACCGTAAATCAATAAACCTTACCTTAATTAATGGGCTCTATGAATGTTTTTTTTAAAGCAAGATAATCTAGGCGACAGCAGTTAAGCTCTCAGCAAAGTACAAAATACCGCATATCGATTCCGCTCATGCGAAACCGAAAATGGCCTTACTTTTCATTTTTCTCAGATTGCAATATTATACAATACAATACAAAATAGTTTAATTGAAAAAAACAAATGTTACATTACATTGAGGCTGTCTGTCAGTGACCAAACTAGGCTGAGCCTGTATCTTGGCCTACTGCGAGTGCGGTTAACAGATCGTACCTACTTGAATTCCAGTAAGAATTCGAGTAGAGAAGAGAAAAAAATAACAATAGCAAAATGAGTAACACTAAAAATTAACATTATGTAGTCTAGAGAAAAGGAAACACTATTGAGACAAATGGGAGACAACTAATTACAGTACAGGTGTGTGTGTGTGTGTATGCGTGTTTAGTGTGTCAGTGTGTGTGTCAGTGAGCGCGTGTGTGCGTGTGTGCTGTGCGTAAGCCCGCATTTATAAATCAGTTCCAAGGTTAAATGGACGTAGTTACGCGAAAACGTTCCAACCCACAAGTCACTCGAAAATGAGTTACCATAGCCAGGGTACTATTTTTGACATATTACATCATGTGCACACAAAGATGCTAGTATTTTTTAGGTTAGTTTCATCAATAAAGTTTGACCCAAATGTTCCAACCCACCATTATGCCAAGGACGTGTACTCAAAATAAAGTAAAAACATTACATGCATACTGAAACATATTGTTAAAAACTCTTAATAGAATAACATAATCGTTATAATGTTCCACTTGTCTTGGAACATTATACTAAATTCATAAAACGCACATTCAATTGTTTCTTAAATGATCCATGTGGGTTGGAACGTTTTTGCAAAATCTTTATACATTTTTTATTTCTGCAAAAATATTCCATGTAATTTGAAACTTTTTAGATTATTCCATACTGTTTTTTTAAACTGCGAAGACTGTTCTAAATAAATTGGAACGTTTTATTATAATATATTATTTTCTAATTTTTTGCTATAAACGATCCACATATACTTGATCCATTTTTGCTATTAAATATGTTCGAGAGAAAAAAATATTTTTTACCAAAATAAATAACTATGGTATATTTAAGTTTATGTATTTAGTCAAAACAATCAAAGGACAGCACCAACTAGAGATGGGTAGTGGGTAAAAACCCACGGGTAAATACCGGGTATTTACCCGGTATTTGCCCAATCTACCCGTATTTACCCGTTTCTTCCCAAAAAGGTGGGTATAAACTCTTCGTGAAGCGGTTTTTTGCAAAATAATATAATGAAAATGTTTAAGTTATAGAGGAATGTGTAAACGTTGTTTTCATTGAAATGTTGCCTAAATAATATATATAATAGAAGAAACAGACTGACTGACGGACATATCAACGCAGAGCCCAAACCGCTGATTCTAGAAATTCCAAATTTGGCACGTAGGTTCTGTATAAGATCTAGGGGTTTATTCAGACAGGATTTTTCAAAATTCACTCCCTGAGGGGGTGAAATGGGGATCCAAAGTTTGTATGGGGAAACAATATTAGTTCGACTATTTTATTCGAAACTTCACACGAGTATTTCTAACGATAAAAGAGTAAACACGTGTTTTAGGGTTTTTGAGAATTCTACTCCTAAAAGGGGGAAATATGGTGACAAAGTTTGAAAAATCAACATGGGTGTTGTTTCTATGGTTTATCGGGTCGCTGTCGTCGCTGATTACGAAAAACAACAACAATAATATTAAAATCAAACGTGGTAGACCTGCAATACCATCTCTCCTGTTGGGGTGTGGTGGGGTTGAAATGTCTCGATATCAATATGAGTGTCGTTTTTATGGCTTTTTGGAAGATATAAAAGAATAAGAAATTGATTTACTGACTGACATATCAACGTACAGCCCAAACCGTTGTTCCTAGAGATTCCATTTTGGCACGTAGGTTTCTTATAAGGTATAAGGGTGCACTAAGAAAGGATTTTTCAAAATTCACCCCCTAAGGGGGTAAAATGGGGGTCCGAAGTTTGAATGGGGAAACAAGATTAGTTAGACTATTTTATTCGAAACTTCACAGGAGTATTTTTAACGATAAATAGTAAACACATGTTTCAGGTTTTTCGAGAATTCAACCCGTAAAAGGGGGAACTGTGGTGATAGTCTGAAAATCAAAGTGAGTATTGTTTCCATGCTTTATCGGATTGCTGATTACGAAAACAACAACGATTTTAAAATCGAACGTGACAGAAGTGAAATACTTTATACTCCGTTTCGGTGCGATGGGGTTGAAATGTCTAAATATCAATATAGGTGACTTTTGATGGTTTTTTTGGGACGTTAATTATGAAAATAGCCTCGATTTTTAAATTTAATATTGTGCACATCTATCTAAATATATATAAAAAAAGAGACTGACTGATTGACATATCCACATACAGTCCAAACCAATTGTTCTAGAGATTCCAAATATGGCACGTAGGTTACTTATACGGTTTAGGGGTGGATTAAGAAATGATTTCTCAAAATTCATCCTCCAAGGGGGTGAAATGAGGGTCCAAAGTTTGTATAGGGAAACAAGATTAGTTAGACTATTTCTTTCGTAACTTCACAGGAGTATTCCTAATGATAAGTGAGTTAACAAGTGTTACAGGTTTTTTGAGTATTCAACCCATAAAAGGGGGAAATGTGTATGATTTATCGGGTCGCTGATCATGTAAACAACAACGATTTGAAAATCCAACGTGGCGGACGTGAAATACCATCTCCCCTGGTTGTTGTCCTGGGTGTTGGGGTGCAATGGGGTTGAAATGTCTAAATATTAATATGGGTGTCTTTTTTGTGATTTTTTTGGGACGTTAATAATGAAAATGGCATCGCTCTTCAAATTGAATATTGTGGACATAAGAATTATTGAAAGTATTTGTGCCAAATTGTAATTCAATCGGAACATACGGGTCAAACTGAGAACCTCCATTTTTATAAATCGAGGCCATTTTCGTAATGAACGTCCCAAAATACCATAAAAACGACACCCATATTGATATTTAGACGTTTCAACCCCATCGTACCCCAACAGGGGAGATGATATTTCACGTTTGCCACGTTGGATTTTAAAATCGTTGTTTTCGTAATCAGCGACCCGATAATTGAAACAATACCCATGTTGATTTTGAGACATTGTCACCACATTACCCCCACATTCAACCCACATTAGGGGTTGAATTCTTAAAAAACCGGAAAACTTGTTTACTCAATTATCGTAAGGAATACTCCTGTGTAGTGTCGAATAAAATAGTCTTACTAATCTTGTTTCCCCATACAAACTTTGGACCCTTATTTCACCCCTTAGGGAATGAATTTTGAGCAATCCTTTCTTAATCCACCCTTAAACCTTATGAGGAACCTACGTGCCATATTTGGAATATCTAGAACCATCGGTTTGGGCTGTACGTTGATATGTCAGTCAGTCAGTTAGTTTATTTAGATAGATGTACACAATATTAAATTTCAAAATCGAGGCCATTTTCATATTTGACGTCCCAAAAAACCATAAAAACGACACCCATATTGATATTTAGACATTTCAACCCCATCGCACCCCAACAGGGGAGATGGTTATTCATGTCCGCTACGTTGGATTTTAAAATCGTTGTTGTTTTAATAATCAGCGACCCGATAAACCATAGAAACAATAGCCATGTTGATTTTCAGACATTGTTACCACATTTCCCCCTTTTAGGGGTCGAATTCTCAAAAAACCTGAAACACTTGTTTACTCATTTATCGTTAGGAATACTCCTTTGAAGTTTCGAATGAAATAGTCTTACTAATCTTGTTTTATACAAAGTTTGGACCCTCATTTCAACCCCTTATAGGATGAATTTTCAAAATACTTTCTTAATCCACCATAAAACCGTATAAGGTACCTACGAGCCAAATTTAGAATCTCTAGAACCATCGGTTTGGGTTGTACGTTGATATATATATAATTAGTGGACTTACAATCCATGTACCACTACATACCTGAGGATTGCCTTCAATTTTATAGAACGCTTCAAAGTTCTGAAGAAGCTACTGATGGCTTTGGTGGAGTTCCGGACTTCGACATCATAGAATACGATGATGAAAATTGAATGTTTAATATAAGTTTTTGATAACTTTTGGAACCATATCAGCTAATTTTTGGCATAGGTTCTAAGCTCAAAAGATCACGTCCTATTTTTTTTTGTAATACATTTTCAATTTTTTTTTTGTTGTTTTTGTATGTTCCTCATTGTTATTTATTATTTTACATACCTATTTATTTTAGATATATTTATAAAAATAAATAATACACTCAAATTCGTTTTGGACCGTTTACGCATAATTGCTATTTAACAAGGTTCATACAAAATTAAATTTAGCAAAAACGTTTCAAACTCGTTTTACCTATTTATATGCCCCTTGTATTATGTATTTACAAAAAATATGCATATCATTCAATAACCAGTTTGGCATTCCACTGTAAAACCAATAGTATTTGCCTGAAATAATAACAGGGAAAAAGTGTACCGCTAAAACACAAAATTGCGTTTATCTCAAAATGGGGTCGCTGTGGGTTGGAACGTTTTCGCGTAACTACGTCCAAATTTGCTTATCTTTGAATGATTTCTTCAGTCTCAGAGTAAGATAGCGTGTACAACCACTATTTCACTACTCTCTTAGCTTTGAGAACTGGCTGATGTTTTATATCACATATTATATTAAAAACCTCTCAATCATCGCTCTTCCAACTACCCTAAATCTTTGTAAATCCTATTGGCTATCTGCTATCTGGACATCTGTTGGCGTTCTCCAGTGTTTACTTTTCATTTCTCGTAGCAACACACGGTGTGCTGCGCGCGCAGTGATCGCCGCGGCGATAGCTTTGAGGGCTTATCGCGATCGTCGAGCATGCGCCGTGGTCCTGTGTGGCTGGCTACGCAGTTTATAAGTGGCCAGTGTTAAGGAGAAAACATGCGTTTAAATATGTATGTATGTGCCAGCCTGACAGATTAATGAGGTTGAATGATACATTCGTAAGGAATGCCATCCATGAGAGGAGGCCTTTGACCAGCAGTGGGAGCAGGACCTTGGGATTTGTGATGAGAATTGGCAATAGCAAAACAATTTCATATCAGAGAGGCTAAAATTATCTTTCGCGCGTTTGTAAGCAGCAAGTTGGTATACGGTGCTGTTATATGGGATCCGTACAAATACTCTGTCATGATTGAGAAAGTACAACGCAAATTTGCTCGCTGGCTGTATAAAAAAGCTTACGGTTACTACCCGTACCTCTATCCCTCCATCTTTGTCTCGGGCATGGTCGGGCTAGATACGCTGGCACTGAGAAAAAAGTTATTGCTATTGTGTTAGTCCACTATCTGTCAGTTGTCCAGAGATTAGATCCTCTTGTATTTCTTGTATTGTTATTGTATTTTATGTCATGTCCAGTCAGCATCAAATAGTTGTACTCAAAGCAGCCAAATATTTCGGAACACGTCTTTATTACTAAAAGATCAAGGATGTGTTACGATATATTTGGCTACTTTGGCTGCTACTAACTATACGATGCTGACTGTACAATAAATAATTGAGGCACATACAACAAGTTTATACAATATCAGATTTTAATTCTGATGAATAATTATTTTTCAGCATTCACAAATGAGCTAGATATCTTTATTGCATCAGCAATTGCTACCGTATACAAGAAGTTTACTTATCTACTATCGGTGGCAAATACAAAATAAATTATCGTTAGATATGAAAATGAGTATGGTTAAAAACATATAATTCAAAACAAAGTTTTATTCAAAATACAAACTATCTACTCATTATATGCCTATTTGAAATCTAAAGAGAACATATTTATAACTCTAGATATACATACCTAGCCGGATTGTACCTTTTGATGCGTAGTTTCCAGCTATAGTCCGTTTTTAGGGTTCCGTAGCCAAAATGGCAAAAACGGAACCCTTATAGTTTCGTCATGTCCGTCTGTCCGTCTGTCCGTCTGTCCGTCTGTCCGTCTGTCCGTCTGTCCGTCTGTCCGTATGTCACAGGCATTTTACTCGAAAACTATAAGGTGTATTTGAATAAAATTTTGAGGATAGGTGTATTTTGTTAGCCGCTACAGTTTTGTAATTAAAATGACAAAAAAAAATTTTTTTAGGGGTGCACTCCATACATAAAACTAAAAGTCAAAAAAAAAAATATTGTGACCCCCCCGTGTGGCACATCAATCGATAGATATTTTTCAAAATAAATATAAGGTTTCTTAGCATTTTTTTTGATTAAGTGAATAGGGTCGGAGATAATCGCCCCGAAAGTCACTAAAATTCTGTCCCCCCCCCCCCCCCTCTAATTTTTGAACGGTGTATTTTAAAAATATGGAAAAATTCATGGACATAGGGCTTATTAATTTCATTCACCGAAAATTGTTTTGAACAAGATCGGTTCAGAGGTTTTCGAGATATTGCTGAAAAACTGCTTTCCTCAAAGAAAAGGACGTAAGTGCCGTAAAATTTCTGTGACGATACGACCTTTTTAATAGGCACGTAACCCTTCGTTTTGCGTGGTCCGACACGCACTTGGCCGGTTTTTTTTGGGATTAGAAATACGGTAAACAAAGAAGCAGTCGTCGTCAACCTTTTCTGCTTGGGACAAATATTAGATGTTGCGAAGTCCTTAACAGAACGAGAACTTATCAGGCATATATTAGTTATTTTGTATTTTTCCTATGTAATTAATAAAAAGTGCGTATTTCCACATCAATTTATTATGTAAATAAAACTATGTAAGTACTATAAAATAAAACATGTTTTTATTTACTTATCACAGAGCTAATGCTTTTAAGTACGATATATGGTGTTTACGCGGTTGGTGCAGGCGGCGGCCGCGTCGAAAAATTAATATCGATAAACTATGTAATTTAATACAAGAGCGAGCAGCAAAAGAATTGAGGTGCCTCGTCAAAGAGAAAAAAATGATTGCACTCCTACCACTTGTTTACCTATTCCTCATCTGAAGATGTTCTGTCATCAGTCATCTCAATATTAATTAACAAATAGATACTCGTATAATAATCTCGTTATCTGAATTCAACAATTTGTTGATTACCAAGAAAACAAGAAAAAGAACGTGATACGATTGACAATTTTGACAAAGTCGACAGCGAAAAAAACGAACCGATCGTTTCAAACCTCTTCTTCTTTAGGATTTTTATCATGCAACCTTTCCAGAACTGAATAACTAAATTTAAAATAACAGAGTCAAATAATAAATACCTTCAAAATAAATATATTGTTGTAAGTATTATTTAGATATAAATAATGAAAACACTTCTAATGGCTCTTTGAGATACTTTGACAGTTGTGTGACATAAAGTGTCTTATATAAAAGACCTCGTGCTTCGTTCTTTATCCTTCTTTCTAATGCTAAAAAAACGCACTGTAATAACTGTACAATTTATACTTGTTCCAATCTAATTGAATGAAAGGACACATTTTTTTTTGGTCCTAGTCATCTCCGTACTATTTTTCATTCAAATTGCAGGAGCACTGCATATATTATTTGACCAAAACATTACCCATTTTATGATGAAATTGTACATGATAGGTAGTTATACCAAAAAACTCGAACCACAAAAAGGCCCAAAGAAAATTGTCTCCTTTGCTCGTTTATTAACCTTAATAAGAAGATGACGCGTATTTACACAAGAATTCTATATTTTATTTACTTATTATGTGAGCAAATAATTCTATTTGCTGTTACTACTCCATTCCTTCCACTATCTTACTTAACTTCTTCGTCTCTTTTATCAGTGACTCGAAAGACTCATCAGACTCATTCGCATTGAGGGACCGAATAGCTGCTTTTTCGCTGGCGGTCACAGGTGTCTTCCTTCCCCGCCATTGTTGGGCCCGTTGCCTTGCAGAAGGGGACCTCTGACACACGCATTTTGATCCACTCAGTACACCATTATTCATATTCACACGATATACCCTTGATCTGTTTGCACATTCTCTGTTAAAACAGTTGAATTTTTCACCGTCGGCTGTATAATCTCTATTTGCGATGTCATTGATGAATTTATTTAGTTTCTGAATATGTTCTTGTTCGGATGTGAGGGGCAAATACTTTTTTCTTTCTTGGGGCTTATCGAACTCTAATGTAGGAACAAGAATAGTTGCTGAAGCAGGCACTACATAAGGCATTTTATAATGACGACCAAGATGGGGCGGTAAGTTTATACTTTTATTATATTTGGGATACTCTTTCTGGCTATACATATTTTTCTGTGCCTTAGCTTTCATTGGAAGTTTAAATCCTTGTCTGTAATATGACTTTATGGTAACAGGCGTAGGTGGAGGCAAGGTTCTTACATTGGATGAAACTCTCGGTCGTTTGTTGTCTCCCATTCGATTTCTCCCTTTCATTTTGGATCTCAAAGGGTAATTTACTGAGCTATAATAATCTCGATTCCGCATGTTTGACTGACTACAGTTTTTATTCATTCGCACATGTCCGGGAGTTCTGTCTTTTTTGTAAAATCTATTACTATTCGGCAGGCATCCAACTCTGCAGGGATTAAAATTACTGTCACCATCATTAAAAACTTCTTTGGCGTTGGTAAAATCATCTAAGAATAACGACCCATGTGTTTTAATCTTCCATGGTAATTTAGACTTAGCATTTTGTATGTATATAAATGACCGTTGGTGATCTTCTTTGGCGGTCTGTCCATTTTCAAATAGTTCTGATTCGTTTATTTTATTTCCAGTTAGATCAAGATTTGCTTCGGTTTGACTCAAGTATGAATTGGTTTCAGTGGAGTCATTAGTTGATAATGATAAATCATCTTCAGTAACACCTTCATCTGTAAACTGTAAAAGAACGGTAAGAACTTTAAACATATTAGTGTTAATTTCTTACTATGAGTACGCTGTCACATTGTGACATTAAAAATATATAGTACTAGCACATTACCCGTTACAGTATAATATGTGCACCCCGGGGCGTGACGTCGTATCGGCGCTCTGAGATCAGTATGAAGCGCACATAACGAGCGCGGAGAGAGAGATTGGGGAAGTGCACAGATACTGTGACCCGGTAGTATGTAGATATGCATATAAGTCTACAGGTACCTATAGTGAAAAAACACGAGAAAATATACCCTTCCCTGTCTATTGTTCACAGTGCTGGTGAGTCAGGAGTCTCAGAGGCGCGGGCGATTTTTAGTTATTCAAAATATCTATTTCGTATTTATCATACATACAAGATAATATCCAAGTTTCTAGCTTCGATTTTTTTATCAAGACGGAAAATACATTATTTTACAAGATTCGGTTTCCTTACACCACACGATATTTTGTCATCAGCCTGTCTGATGGTGGCACCACACTTGGCAGTATTTGCCCAAATATTCGTGTTGCATCTTTTTCCTTCCTACGGCAAATGGAAGAGAGACAACGATGCAACGCGAACACGCATTCCCAAGTGTGGTGCTACCATTAAATATGGCACTGCATCTGCTACACAATTATTAAGACGTTTTCACACCTACTGTTCAGAAAAGATTCATTGTTGCCCTCAAATGGGGGATCAAAGTTGTACTTGCCCTTGATCTGGCTTGCCTGTACCTGCTTTTCAGAAAATAAATATTGTTGCCCTCAAATAAGGGATTTCTATTTTCCTCATAGGTGTGAAAAGCAGTGTGTGTTACTCGGTAGCAAAAATATTTTTGTCTTGGGCGTAAACCCTTGACTTCCTACTTTAGCTCAAGATAATGTAGAATCGTGAGCGTTGAATCAGCATTCAATATACCGCCTTCGCCGTAAATATATCATTTTGCTCCCTTGAGACACAATCTACTATTAACCTATACTTTCCTTATATTTAGCTTAAATGAAGAAATACACTTTACAGGTAGTACAACACTCCTATACTCACCCCCATTGTACTCGACGGAGCGGTGAATCCAACGGTACATAAAACTTGGAAACCGAAAACGGCAGCGAACGCAATTTTCATTATCGACGCTTGATCGTGCAACGTCCTAAGTACTACTGAGATCGACCCGAGAATTGCAGAAACGGTGTCATTATTGTTGAATATGTTGTTTACAAATAAAATATATTGTGTGCCGATCGTAGATGTTGCTGATTATTCTACAATGTTCGTGTACAATAAACAAAAGTGGTGACTAAGTCATAACAAATCATAAAGTAATTAATAGATTCAGAATAAGACCTGCGCGATCTTCAAGCAATGAACAGATGGTAAATTGCGCAAAATCGGGACAATGGCGACAACTCATGTCGGATTCATTTAGAGGCGGCGAGCCATTGAAGTAAGTAATTAACAAATTATGTACCTATATGTAAAAAACCAAGCGTTGAATCAATTAGGAAAAACAAATTCTAAGCATACTTACATTACATGTTTCTCTCAAACGAAATTCGAAGTTCGAAGTATACTTCAGCTTGGGCCGAAAATCGTTCGTATGTCCGGTGTCTGTCCTGATTACGTCGGTTCACCTCTACAGGTCGCATTTCTCAACCGATTGTCGTGAAATTGTGTGAGCAGGTTCGTTAATCGTAAATGTTCGTATATTTAGTTTTTTTTTTCGAGTCACTGTTTCGAAATTTAAAAATATATATTTAACCCCTCGTATGCTTAGACACGGATCCGTGCAAAGCATTTGAACCTATTGTTTTACGTATCAAAGTCATAATTTGATTGCACAATTTTGACATCCGCATACGAGGGGTTAAAGACAGGCTCCCGAGTTCTATAGCTTATAGAGCCACTAGTACGAGTATGTAAGTACCTACAGCTAAGTCGTACTTTAAAATATGCAAACCACTTTTTAACCAAATCCCCATATTTTTGCTAAAATTCTGTTTTTGCTAAAATTACAAAAAAATATGTCTGAGATGCTTACAACAACCCCTTTCATTTGATATATCACACAATACAGTTTGCGATTTTTTTTTTTTAATTTTCCAGTTTACCCCCCAAAAGTTCCCCCCATTGTTCAGAATTCATTAATTTATTTTACATGTCCATCTTTGGGTCACCAATTTAACATATGTTTACCAAACTTCAACTCAATCGGTCCAGTAGTTATGGAGCAAATCGGCTGTGACAGACGGACAGACAGACACACGAGTGATCCTATAAGGGTTCCGATTTTTTCCTTTTTAGGTACGGAACTCTAAAAAGAGGTAGATATGTTGTCTATACGAAATTCCGTGTTTAAAAATGGTCACCAAATCTGACAGCTACACGTTTCGATTGACGACTCGAAACTGAGGACAGTTGGTAATTGACTCAATTTTAGTGTGCCACTTTTGGAGCGCTTATAACCTATCTACCTCTTTTTATATTACATCATTGGTTCCAATCATCTAACTGAAGTTTTGATAACAATGGGACCAACCTGGAAGCATATACTTTCAAACAACAACAAAAATGTACAAATCGGCTCATAAATGATGGAGTTCTGATGTAACACTTTTATGAAGTCGGCTAAAAACCGAGCTGATCTGTTGATGATGTGATGAATGCGCAAAAAGTTTAGGTACAACCGGCAATAAAACGTACTAAATTATATTTTTTTGACAAAAACGTGTTTGTTCGTTAGTCAACACGTTTGCACGTATTAAATGTTCCGAGTACACAGACTTGGAAAAACAAGCTTTTGTTTATTCATGTGGTTAGGGATATTCAGTCTCCTTCTAGATATCTCTTCTCTGCATCGATTATTTTTCAAACTTACGTAAGTAAGTAACGTCATTGAAGGCTTTCAAGAGAAAGACGCATTTTCCCTCCTTTCAGTCAGGTCTCTTATACCGAATCGTCACACTCTCACACTATTTTCATCAACGCTTAGTGTATCCAATGAATGTGGTACCTCATTTAATAGTATTGTACGATCAGGTGGCTCCATGTTTCGATATGAAAACTGTGTACTTAAATATAATAATGAAAATTAAATAATAGTTTAGTTTGAAGAAATTATTTATTTATCATAGTGAGCCAAAGTGTCTATAATTTCTTAAAGACACCTTTGCTCTTACATTTCATATGTCGTCACTTGTTTTGCCCGAAAACAGCTATGATTTCGCGTATAAGTGCATCAAAATCGACACCGTTGTTGTGCAGAGTTTCAACCTCCTGCTGGAATTGAGGCGTCTCCAGAAGAGTGGTGAAGACTGCGTGCCATTCGTCGGAGAACAGATTGTCAATGGCGTCGCTGAAGGTTTCGTCTTCGTTCTTCTTCTGTTTGAAGAGGTCGTCCAGCTTTTGTTGAGGGAAAACGGCAATGCAGTCCTGGATGAAGGAGGTCAAAGAAGTGCCGGAGGCTTGGCGAGCGATGGCGCGGGAGCTGGGGATAGTGTCTGTGGATATATACAATCATTTTAATCCACATTTTTTTACAGTTCTCACAGCCGGCGTTCGTAACTGTTTGTCTTAGTTGTGGGTGGGTGGTCCTTGGACCTCCCCACTGGCACAGATTTAAGGATGACTTCCAGTGCATTGTATAATGGCATATAAGTGGCATTGTCTAAGTGTGTTTGAATTGAGATACGGGGATTGCTAGTGTGCCAAGGATTTTTCGGCAAGACTTGTAGCCGCACGACTAATTATAGAAGTCCAACTCTTCTAGTCAAGTTAGAACCCTTCGGAGCAAGTAAATGCCGAATATCTTTAAAGATTAATGGTCAAATTACTTACCGAGAACCTCGTCAATTAGGTTCAAGAAGAAAGTGATATCAATGTTGTCGGCTTCCAAAAAATCTACGACCTGCAACAAAATTAAGAAAAAATCAAGGAAAATCCTAGAGCGAGTAGGGTAAATATTTTACAGTAAAATATGTATTAGTATGTAAACTTCCAAATGCTGGACACCTTAATTCCCATAGTTGAGTTGACAGTATCTTGGCATCCCACCTTTATTCGAATGCATTAAGATTAAAGGTGCAAACTGTTGGAGCAGTGTCGAGTAATAGAATAGAATAAATTTATTTTGGGACAATAACAGGAATATACATCACATAAGGCTTAAATCTAAAAAGAAATCTAGTGTTGCTTCAAAAAAGGAGTCCACTGATGACCATAAATCGAGACACAGAGTGCAGCGACGCTGCTTTTCAGTGGATCCGATAAACTAAAACTAACATATTAACCTATTTAACAGTATAATTAACCTAAAAGATACGGTATATAGAAAAATTGCAGGGTCCACGCTTGTCCAGTGAAAACCAAACCAAAACCCGAGTTGCAAGTACTAAAATAATAAATTCTTAGCACAGACACGTATTGAGACAAATCAGCTAGGCCAATGGGTACCTACCTTATCACCTTTTTAAAATGATAGGGAACAGTGGAGTGTTATCTCGCTAGTAGAGTAGTTCAACTTAGAAAGATTAAGAAAGTATTTCCATCTCACAGAAGACCGCATACAAGTTAATACTTGTACGCGGTCCTTAACCACGATTAGAATAGGGTTGGGGTTGAAGATGACAGTTTTGGCATATAAATACGTCACAGTTTATATGAACTGACGGCTCAGATCAAGAGTGACAGCTATTCCATTAATTGAATCAGGCGTTAATTTGCTTTGGAAGTCCATGATAAAGTTACGAGAACAATAGCAAAGCAAAATAACAAATAATAATAGCAAAGGAATATTGTTATGGTAGCTATTCTATCCCCAAACTCATCACGGTCGAATACATACACTACCCACGCGCATTTAACCCGACTAATTAAATAGTTCCTCAAACTCATTATATATTTCGCCGAAAAACTTACAGCTTGGAATTCTGGCAACGACTCCATCTCCAACACAATTTCCTTGAAACTCGAGGTCTTAATATAGACCAACGCCGCGTTGAACTCATCAAACTGCTGATAGGTAGCCATCAGCTGCTCAAGCTCGTCCCCAGCTTCATCCCAGATCAAGCCCATGAAGTCATCAAAATGCTCGTGGAAATCCTTCCTCGGCTGAGGAACGGCGGCGGCGAAGCCGATGAGGACAATAAGGATAGCGGTTTTCATTTTGGAAGACTTCGGACTGATACTGAGCTCCCGTCGCGTGGGTTTTTATACCGAACTGTTGATCTCGTATCTCCGATATCTTAACTGGATACTCGAGATCTAGCGGTTTATCTTTAAAAAATGCGAGATAAGCGTTTGCTGAAACGTGTTTTGCATGATTCTAAATGATATTCGCGGCTCAGTCAATAAGGTCTTTTTTCGATAGTACAGTACACTATTTAATTATGGACCGGGAATTCGACCAGTTCGATTCTCAGTCTGCTATATCCGCTAGTATGATGATGATGATGGTATCCTGTTGTCCCTCATCAGGGCCACAGGGCTCTAAGAAGGGTCTTCCATCTGTTTCTGTCCTAGGCGGCAACTTCAACCTCCTTCCAGCCAAGGCCCGTTGATGCAGCCTACGCTAGTATACGCGTTTAAATTATTCTATATGCTTTGGTGTCCTAGTGGTTCAGGCATGCGGCTGTCAAATGGCAATCGTGGGTTCGAATCCCAGCTCGTACCAATGAGCTTTTCAATCATTCATCATTATCCATTCATAAATCATTTGATATTTACCGTTAGCTTTTCGGTAAAGGAAAACATCGTGTGGAAACCTGCATACATCTGAGCAAAAATTCAAAGAGGTATGTGAAGTCCCCAATCTGCACTGGGCCAGCATGGGGACTATTGTCCGTTCCCTCTCATTCATGAGAGGAGGCCTGTGCCCAACAGTGGGACGTATATAGGCTGACGATGATGATGATGATCTTTGCACCAATGGTTGAATACACTTCTTTTTACCATGGTTGCTACTGCTAATTAACTGAATTATATTAAATGATCGAAAAAATAACTTAGACTGATAACATTCAAGGATCGAAATCGTATTTTAAATTACGGCAACACTATTTTACCGCAACTAAACGGATAAGCATAATAGATAGCAATTGAAAATGGACTTTGTATGTAGTGGGTGGACACGGTTTCAAATACAACTCTGATAATAATAATAATATAATTAATCTCTAATAATTATAGGTAATAAAATATCTAGAGGATCTAAAAACAAAGAGGGTAGATTGGCATTTATTATTTTCATGGAGGTACCTTACGCTTTACTATAGCGCATTTGTCAAACATTCAGCAAATGAGACCTGCCACCATCAAGGAATGTGATTAACTGAGAATTAATCAAAGTATTTAACCGTATTTTGTACCTACGGAATCAAATATTCAAGGATTTTAAGCGAAAAAGCAAGGGTAAAAACTGTGGAACCATGAACCAAGAAAACAGCGAGGCAACAAAAAATTCATCGAGTGACTTCATTGACGACTATTCCCACCTAAGGCTATCGTATTATCAACTAAGAGGAAGAAACAATCTTTATCATTCGATCAACACACTCAAGATAACTCGGAATCCAATCATGCCGATATTGCCGATACCAGGAGACTGATAATCGATTCTGAGTCACCCATCACTACTCAAGATACTTCTGAAACCGACAGACAGCGTCAGCATCAGCGTGAATACTACATATCTCAGATACCAGATTCGCCGCATCCATCGTTCACTATGGCGTCAATTATAGCAACTAAGACAAATCAAATGGGTGTTAATTTTGTATACCACAACAGAATTGAACAAGGAAAGAAGGCAAATGATAGTTACTTTTGGAGTTTTCACCTCGAGATAGATCGACTATGTTACCAAATCAGTTTAAACGTGGCATTTGAAGTGGCATAGGTAAGGTGCAAAAGTGTAAAAAGAGAAATACATTTTAACTGACATGACTTTTATGCGCAGAATTGTTGTAAAACTAATAATGAAGTGGTGTAATGTTTTTTTTTGTTATTATGTAATCAAAAAAATTATGGCATATGATTAAAATCAGAAATAAATTACCTATCACTAGTGGGGCATTTCACGTGAAGCGGACAGGGAAAAAAAAGTGACATCTTGGATTTCGCTCATATTTAGGTCAATTACAGTATTTAAGAATATAAAAAAGTAATTTCATTTTTTTTATTCTACGGCACTTAGTTTAGGAATTTACGGACTACCAAAAAATTGACCCACTATGAAAAGCCATTATTTTAAATCAGTGCTGTAGGTATTAGATATAAAGTAAAAATATATTGTAGGTATGTTTTAACAAGAAAAAAATGTGTATTATTTTTGTGATAAAGTCGGTGCAAAAAAAATTTTTTTTTTCTTGCTCAAAACCGGAAGTAAAGTTTTCAAAGTAAAATTTCAGTAACTTCGACCATTTTTTTTTTAATTTTTATTTCTGCAAAATAAAGATAAAACTATGTAGATATTACATAAAAAGTTTCAAAATGGAGACTTAACCCTTCGTATGCTTAGGCACGGATCCGTGCAAAGCATTTGAACCCAATGTTTTACATATTAAAGTCATAATTTGATTGCACAATTTTGACATCCGCATACGAGGGGTTAAGTCGTTTTAGAGATATGGAACATTATGTCTCACAGAGCGTATTGCACGCGTAGCCAGGTTGGGGCGGTTGGACGAAATTTACTTTCCTATATTTGTTAATTTATTCGAAACATTGATACGTTTTCAACTAACTTTCAATTCTTAATTGTACATACGTTTTTGTGCGTGATAACATTTACTTTGTAATTTAGATAAAATAGTTATTTACGATACTAGTGTGGTAAAACAGAAAAAGGCCGAGATCACAGAATTTTAAGGCCCGAGCCGCAGGCGAGGGTCGTTAATATGTGATCGAGGGCTTTTTCTATTACCTCACGTGTATCGTACGCAGTGGCGTGCATTCCCACCCAGTCTGGAAAATGGAAACCACAACATACATTTCTCTTCTATTTGGTAAAAATACTATAACGGGATTTAACGTGGCTAAGTAATATTTAACATAGACAAGAGATGGCGCTGTCAGTCGTGTTCCTTTTTTGTACTATTGATTAATATTTAATAATTTATTTCTCTATAATATGTTTGTGAAAACTTCCTATAATAAATGAAATAATACTTTTGAAAAACATTGCTAATATGTACTTATGGATTTTAAACATACAGTGGCTTTTAATAAGTTTTGGCCCCAACCGTTAACCTATATGTATGCGCTAAGTACAATGCTAGGCGCGTAATATTCTATTCAATGAACTCTATCTTAAAAACGACTTAAGTCTCCATTTTGAAATTTTTTATGTAATATCTACATAGTTTTATCTTTATTTTGCAGAAATAAAAATTAAAAAAAAAATGGTCGAAGTTACTGAAATTTTACTTTGAAAACTTTACTTCCGGTTTTGAGCAAGAAAAAAAAATTTTTTTTTGCACCGACTTTATCACAAAAATAATTCACATTTTTTCTTGTTAAAACATACCTACAATATATTTTTACTTTATATCTAATACCTACAGCACTGATTTAAAATAATGGCTTTTCATAGTGGGTCAATTTTTTGGTAGTCCGTAAATTCCTAAACTAAGTGCCGTAGAATAAAAAAAATGAAATTACTTTTTTATATTCTCAAATACTGTAATTGACCTAAATATGAGCGAAATCCAAGATGTCACTTTTTTTTCCCTGTCCGCTTCACGTGAAATGCCCCTAATGTTAAGCTTACAGTGTATTTACGAATGTGTGTGGCCAGGTGGGGAATGCATAGTATTAGGTACCTAAACAAATAAAATGCGAAATATTTATTAAATAATAGAATGTAAATAAAGTTTAGAACAATAGCATAATATTATTTATCTTTTTTTCTACTGTCTATCATATTAATTGCGTAATAATGACAATCGATACCCACATTCCGTATCATTTAACTTTTTACCAGTTAATGGTAAACCTATATGCTTAAATTAGTAATCTGTAATGTCACTATAGTATTATTTTGTCACGTCAATTCTGGTTATTTTATCGCCCAAAAATAGGTAGGTATTTCGTGTGTAATTTATGTAAAAAAATACTAAAAAATAATACAATAAACTCGGTCAGACTGCCCTTATTTTTCAAGAAGAGCACAGTTTTTTTTTAAGTTCAGTGTTTAGTTCTAAACGACACTAAACGTCTAGTTGGGGCATACAAAAGACGGTAATTATTATTTATCTTAAGACAGACACAAAAGTATTAATACCAGTAGCACTATACGGCTTCTTCATCAAGACATTGCGACGAGTAAAAAAAGTATAGTAATTACTGACACCAGTGATTTCCCTCGACGCTGCAGCAGTACTTTTATGTTTCCGCTTTATTATGTGTTTTTTTTTTATTTAAACAAAACTTTAAGACAAGTCTGAAAGTGTAATTGTTATTTTATTACGCTTATCATTATAAAAAATGCATTTATATTTTCGGCATAATTATGGAAGGTAGGATGGAAGATACTTATGTAAGCTTAGTAAAAATTCGTTTAAAGATAAAGAGAATTGAAAGACATGCCTTTAAGGAAAGTTGCATATTGTATGTTATGTAACTGTAATGAGTGATTTATTTTTACTTAATTAGAGCATTGTGCTTATTTGAGGATTGTTTTTAGAGTTCCCTACCTAAAAAGAAAAAAAAACGGAACCCTTACAGGATCACTCGTGCGTCTGTCTTCCGTCTGTCACAGCCGATTTGCTCCGAAACTACTGGACCGATTGAGTTGAAATTTGGTAAACATATGTAAAATTGGTGACCCAAAGATGGACGCGTAAAGTAAATTAATGAATTCTGAACAAGGGGGCCACTTTTGGGGGGTAAACTGGAAAACTTAAAAAAAAGTTTCACAAACTGTATTGTAAAATATATCAAATGAATGGGGTTGTTGTAAGCATCTCAATATATATATATATTTATAATTTTAGCAAAATCAGATTTGAACCCTTTTATCTACGAAACTACTAGACTTAAAATTCTGAAAAAATATTTATATTACATCATTGATGGGAACAATAACAAATTGAAGGAAATCCTCAAATAAAAGGCTCGCAAGTAGTCATTTCGGTATTTTTTTAATAGGCCAGGCTGGATATAAAAATGTATTATTTGCGAGTTACGTATTTTATGATTTTCTAAACACTAGCAACATTCAATGTAATGAATAGGTAGGTATATCATGCTAATATCAAGTCGCATTTGAAACGCATCTAATTTGTAAAATAAAATATGAATTGGTTCCTTTTTCGTATAATATTTTTAATCCAGTTACAATACGTTTAACGCTCGTGGACTAACATAATGTGACAATATATGTCCTGTGTAGAACTGCACATAAGCATGGTACGAGATCGGTGTCCGCGGGTAAATTTGACGTGCCTAGAATTAATAACTATTTTGGAGACAGAACATTAAAGAAACGACTACCATATATTCTTAACAGCCTACCTGAAGACATCCGACTCGAGCAAAATGCACGTATATTTAAGAGGAAACTTAAAAAACATTTATTGAATACACTACCTTAAATTTAACTAAAATAGAACTAAATTAAGCATAATATGTATATGTTAACATGTTAACCTAAATTGTATTGTATTGTATTTACTTTAAAAGCCTTCCTGCAGACAAACTGTATAAAACAGTTTTGCAGGACTTTTGCTTAATGTATAACCTTGTTGTAAGATTAATAAATAAAATAATAAAAAAAAAAAATATGTCCAATTTAATTAATACGATAAAGTATAATTTTTCGGAACACTTTGCTAAAGGGTTAAAATAAAATACACCGTCCCCGGCCATAAGTCATTTCAAGTGCCCCAGAGGGCCTTTTACTGTTCGAAAAACACTCGCCCGCATCGAGATATGCAATCCGCGGGGAACACTATTTATAAGGTTCAACAGTTCAAGTTAAAAACGAACTGTCCAACAAGTAGCTCGGGGGACAAAAGTTCTGAATACCACTAAAGTTTCGTAACGTGTCCTTATTTCTTTATTGTTCTACTTTGGTTCTTGTAGTGTTAGACGTAAGGCTTTATTTGCAGTGGCATGGAACTGATTACGCTTTTTTGGGCTACAGGGAAATATGTTTAAATGTATAAATATTTTCCGTGGCACATTATCTAGGAAAAGAATAAAAAACGGTTCGAACGACTTGCTCTGGTAGCATTATCGCGTTCATGTCCTACATAAAAGCATTCTTCCCTCTCGTAAGTGAAGGACGCAAATACTATCCGTCCGGCGTAAACGCGATCGCCCCGCTATTCTGTTACTTGTTTTAAGCTCACCTCAACGCTCAGCATAGGTAGTAGTAACTAAGCATAGGTAGATGATTGCTAAACTTAAGTGGCAGTGGGCGGGACACATTGCTCGTAGAACCGATGGCCGTTGGGGCGGAAAGGTTCTCGAGTGGCGACCACGTACCGGAAGGCGCGGCGTGGGTAGGCCCCCCACAAGGTGGACTGATGACCTGGTAAAGGTCGCGGGAGTCCACTAAATGCGGGTGGCGCAGGACCGGTCAATTTGGCACTCTCTGGGGGAGGCCTATGTCCAGCAGTGGACGTCTTTCGGCTGATATGATGATGATGATAGGTAGAGGTCTAGTTTCGTTAGGTGTGATGGGGTGAGGCGCATGAGCGCGTAGCGAATAACAGCGCTGGTCGCTAGTTGGAGGTCTAATCTTATGGAGGCCATTTGCACATTTGGCCGTGTGAAACCTGTATGCGCCCGTATGCAGTATTTTGTTAGTACTTTACTTTTTGATGTCACCCATTACGGTTATCACAAGCCTATTGCAGACATTCGCATCCGCATCAAATTTAACATCAACATCCGCATCTGCATCCGCAAAAATCGATACGGAGATTTTGCGGATGCTGATGTAGGGAAAATCGCGACAAAAAAGGAGCAAAGCTCGGTGTTTACCCTGCGCGTTAGATATTATCACCATTAGGCAATAAGAATGTTAATTTCGTTTCTGTAATAATATGCCAATTCGAAACATTTTCCCTGGTGACACGAACTGGCGCGTTTGTTTGTTTTCTTCGCAAAGATTGTGAAAGATGGGTGTAGACTCAAAATGTATTAATACTTCAAAAGAAAGAAGACAAAAAATATGCCTAATGACGAAAATCTCATTCAAATATCTCAAAAAATTACGAAGCTATTACCGTTTTAATGTTGATTCTTAGAGGGAGAAAACGCTCGGGGATCGTGACGTCACGATCATCGAATTTGACTACATTTTTAATCTATTTTCAAGAAATTACAACATTATTGATTATTTTTTAGTGTCTATACCCCTATTCATTCTAAACGTGTTTGGTTACTGCTTGATATGATATGGACAGATTTTGAGTGTTTGACCCCAAAATCCGCATCCGCGGATCTCAATAAAATCGCATCTGCAACATCCCTGCCTTAGACCACTTCCGCGGAATACAAGTACGTATACGGTATGCACTTTACCGAGAGTCGATCATCACTAACAGAAGCCCAAAAGTCCAACTCAAGATTTGCCAGCGAGCAATGGAACGCAGCATACTCGGAGTTCGTAGGATCGATTGGATCAGGAACACGCAGCTGTGTACCAAAACCGGCATCGTAGATGTGGGTGCCAAGTAGGGCTTCCAATCCCGGGATTTATTACTACTACAATACCGCGGATCCCGGTATTGCAGAAGTAATAAATCCCGGGATTGGAAGCCCTGGTGCCAAAACCGCGAAGCTAAAGTGGGACTGGGCTGGACATGGCTGTCGGATGCACGTGGAGCGATGGGCCAAATTAGCCACCGAATGGACCGCACAAGATGGCTTCCGAGGTAGAGGCGGATCCAAAAGGAGATGGCGGAACGACCTTGATACGTTTTTTACAGATTGGCGAAGGACCGAGACGAGTGGCGGAAAAAGTGGAGGGCTTTGCCTAGCAGTGGGGTGCAAAATAGGCTGATAAAAAAAATGGAAAATTGAGTTAGTGGAGTGAGGCGAATACGAAGAAACGATTTTGTGTACCTAAAGCCTAGCATCATCATCATCCTCTTTGCATTTATTCCCGGTTGTGTCCTAACGGAGCTCGGGGTCCGCTTTGGCACCTAATCCCAAGATTTGGCATTAGGCACTAGTTTTATGAAAGCGACTGCCATCTGAGCTTCCAAGCCAGAGGGAAAACTAGACCTTATTGGGATTAGACCGGTTTCCTCACGATGTTTTCCTTCACCGAAAATACACTGTTAAATATCAAATTACTTATATTTCGTACGTAACTTTTATTTGAAAAACCTAGTGGTACATACGAGCCGGGGTTCGGACCTACGACCTAAAGATTGAAAAGCCTAGCATAATGCATCTAAATCTATTATTCGCGGAGTCATCGTAAATACTCGTATTAGGCCTACATCACACTGGCGCGGCCTGCGGTGGCGGATCATAGTAAATTTGACAGCTAATGACAAGTTTACTATTGACCGCCGCGGTCAGGCCGCGCCAGTCTGTGAGAGGCATTAGATTTCTCAGATATTCTGGCCGTATAACTTTGTAACAAGATACGCCGTTGTATAACCAAGGCAGAGTTGCTTTGTAGTTTCCTGCTGCTGCTAATTGACAGCAGGAAATGCGTCGGGCGGAAACTTAGGGTTGCGTTTTCGTGGCAAATTTGATACAAACGTTTTCAAACATTTAAAAAACATAACGTTTTGATCTTAGTGAAAAGTTTTTTGGAATTCGTGGGAACCTTTTTTTACAAGCTTTATATTATTTGTGTAATTGTTTAGGGTTTAGACAATAATTTATTAATAGTCCTACGTCTCAGACTCAAAGAGGGATTCATCACTGATATAACCTTATCATGGTGGAGCTATCATTTCGTTTGGTTACATTAAAAGTCTTAGTCATGACCTATCATAAATTGTCCGTTGAGGCATCACTGCCGGCAACATATATATGCATTGAGGTAATTACAACTTTGGTCCTTTATTTGGTGCCCAATAATGGATGCATAAGTACCTACTTGTAGCGTCGTTAAATAAAAATAGCATTCAATCTACGGGGATGCGCTCCACTCCACCTCACTGCGTCCTATTTTGTTTGTATTAACCAAATCCACCATCCATCGCCATCGGTTTTGTCCAAACTCATCTGGATTGTCATCCGTATAACATGGGAGCGCTCCTAATCAGCGGGAATCCTGCTCTCATCAAGAAGAGATCGTGTTAACGGCGACTGCAAGTGAGACAATTGCATAGACGCGGCGCGGGTGCCTCTAACGATCGTCGGAATTCAGACCATTAGGAGTGTTTATAGCATCCGGGCAAGTTACGACTGGTTAGAGTGGTTAGCGAAGTACATAGAGCCTGCCCGGAAAGGGGATAAGGCGGACGTTAAAATAAAGAAAAGAAAGTAAGAAAGCTACATTTATTCACAAACACACAGGACACACATATTAATTGGATTTGTAGGGCATCAAAACTGCACGCTTGAAAGAACCAAAGCAGCAAGCACAAGACAGTGCCCAAAATTCCGTCTGTACGCTGAGAGTTAAGACCATGAGATGGTGGAGGGAATGGTCAGCCATGTCCACCATCCACAATATCCATCTTTTCTGACCACGATCTTTTGTGTGTACACAAGCACCTGAAAAGCCGTAAAAAACAATTGTTTGATGGAATTAAATATTCTATTCACAATTCACCACTCTAAACCAACAAATAGGAAGAAACGCCTTTGAGGAAAAATGAGGACTGTGAAGAAATAAAGAACGTGGTTAATTGTTGTACTGGAAAAATGTGTTTAGTGAAGAATTGCGAGTTAAGAGGAAACGCTTTTAGGCGAGCCCAGCATACCTAATTCACCCGTAGGTAAGCCTTTGGTGTGATCGAGCAGCGCGGTCTTAATATGTAGAGTGGGAATACAGGTCCGATTTCCTTTTATTTTTTTATAATTTCCTTCTGATCAGAACAGACTTTATATTAAAATTATCCCAAATATCCATATAATAAATGGAGGGGACTATGCTGGGAGTTTCTCTGGATGAGAACCTTTTAACCGATTTAGCCCTCCGAATCGTTAAACTGAAGTGGCAGTGGGCGGGGTACATTGCACCTAGAACCGATGGCCGTTGGGGCGGAAAGGTTCTCGAGTGGTCAACACGTACCGGCAGGCGCAGCGTAGGTAGACCCCCCACAAGGTGGACTGATGACCTGGTACAGGACGCGGGAGTCCGCTCGATGCGGGAGGCGCGGGCCCGGTCATGATGGCACTCTTTAGGAAAGGCCATTATCCAGCAGTGGACGTCTTCCAGCTGATATGATAATGATCCATATAAGTATTTGTATGCGATCAGAAACCGGATCGGACGTCCGACTCGGAAGCAACACCGAAACGTTTACCATTGCCGATCCGATCATCTGAAGACGCACTCTGGTTACTTTTGTGGAGAGGTGAAATACAAGTGAAATAATGTCAGCCCTATAACGTCTATACGATAACTTCTACTCCTGCTAATCCTCTAGAGCCTATGGAAACAGACCACGAGGTCGATATTCAAAATAAAATACAAAATAAAAAATACAAGTCCAATTTCACCATCCGACTTTGTACATACGTGCAAATGACAAAGATATTAAGTTCAGTAAAAGTAGTAGTTTACATTAGTTCATATAAATATGTTTTAATTACTTCTATCTTACTTATTTGTTTCATATAATAAAGTATAAATAAAAGGCTGACGCTAGAATTGGACGTGTATTGATTGAAATCAAATGGTCAGATGCAATTATCGGACGAGTATTGCCGCCGGCATTGCCCTTACATATGTACGATTTTCACAGACCGGGCCGGGCCGGAGCGCGCCTGAGCATATTTCACAAGTTGCCACAGGAATTTGATGCTTTAATACACACGTTACATTTCATATTTCAATGGATTTGCGGCCGGTCGGTTCCTCGCGGACGGACGCATCTGACCGGCTTCGTCTGGCTTTTGCCTACAGCACTGCACTCTATTAAAACGCAGTCGGCTACCACCTGCGTTTTAATTTAATAGAGTGCAGTGCATGCTCGCGCATCCGTTGCGATGCGGCGCCACGCGTCCCGTCCCGGCCCGTTCAGTGGAATTCGTACATTATGGGCTACCTACTTCAGCGTCGCATCGAACTCGTCACGCCAGCCTAAAACCCAGCGACGATTCCATTCGACTCTGAAAATGGCGTCCCGTTTGCCGTGAAATGGCTACGCAGGACGTGAAAACTAATTGGCGCTATTTCCACAAAGCCCGACGCATAGCGCCGAGTGATTTTAATTTATGTGCCTACCTAATTATGGGGACTAGTTTGGTTCGTCTCGCGTTGATTGCATCATTTGCTTTTCACACACTTATGCTAATTTGATTAAGTGGGAAGAGGGCATATATTGGTTTAGTTTTCAGTAACGAAATGTTTGGGCGGTCTCATTAGACCTTTAATAATTACCTAATTTAAAAGGCAATACTAGATAAAAACTCATAAGTACCTAAGCTATTGCAGATAAATCATTAACATAATAGTAAATTAATTATCGAAATAAGTAAAACGGGACAATAGTTATTTTTGATAGATATCCTAAATAAACGAATTAACGTAGACGGAGGCGTCAAAGTGTATCCCGATCGCACTTATATATAGCAAAGAATATTTTTTTCATCAGGGACTGCACGCGCGGCTAATGCGATCTAGTCTGTGAGTGTGGGGGTAAGGTAAGTTTGTGTGCGTGGTAGTAGTATTTACATACACAAACGCACTAAGTGTGTCAAAATATCGAATCCTGAGCGAGCGCTTTTTATGATAGCACTCTTAATGTTCGGGAACGAAAGAGGCTAGGCGAATTTTGTTTTTTGGTATGCAAAGCACATAAATTTAACAGAAACAACACAAATATTTTTTCATCACACTTGCTCGTCAATGGCGTTATTACTTGCGAGCGTACAGAGCAGTTATAGCCGTTTTACCTCCCACGGGCTGTTAAGTTTAGTCTTAAAATATAGAACCCTCTGATTGGCTTAAGCAAATCTGGTTGCTCTGTGATTGGTTGAAAAAAAAAACTAGTTGGCCAAGCCGCCCCGCCCCGCAAGAATACTGCTCTGTGATTGGTTGAAATATTGAAGCTGTGCGCTCCACTAGCACTGATCTGGAAGTGAAGTTGTCAATTTTTGATTGGTGCGGCTGTATGAAACTTAGATTTTTCTGTCTTTTGTAGTTATTTATTTCCTCGCAAATGTGATGAAAAACATTGTGTATAACACGGGCGTAAGAATATTGCAAACTCGAGTCATCAAAAGCCCTCCGCCTTCGGCGTTGGGCTTCTGATAGACTCTCGTTGGCAATATTCCACTTACGCCTCTCGTTAAACCATGTACTATAGCTAGGTACAAAATACCCGACTACATTGCGTAAGTTTTACTGACATAAAAGTACCTAACCTATTTTTAGTCCTCACCCTGTTATGTCCCGTATACACTATGCTCATTCTTAGATTGTTTGCCTACATCTATTAAGTATGTGACGGTATAATATGTACTTAACTCTGTCTTGTGAGCGCGTATTACGGAGCTACGTTGTACGCTGATATATTAAAAAGGTGAGACGACACTAAATTAATTTTACCGCGGCGCAACAATCTCTTTGAGTGTTCATAACAGGGTGCCTTATTTAAAGTTAAAAAGGTGAAGTGCAATGTGATCAAAAGCGAATGCCAAGTGGGCGAAGGGTCGAGTCCTTCTGATCTCGGATACTTCGTGTATTTTCGAGTCTCTGCTTCCTGTAATCTTTTTACAAGAGCCGCATTAGCTCTGATATTGGATCGTTGCATGCGAGTGATCCTTTATTAAATTTATGCGAAGGTATGTCAGTTTCGAAGCGCGTATGGCGGGAAATTGAGCCGCGGTTAAAATTGAAGGTATCACTTAACCGAACATACGTTACAATAATAGGAACAGGAAAACGTGTAAGGCAGCTTTTTGTTCCAATTTACGTTCATAATTGGTTATGACAACGTTTGGCGTCTAACGCAGCGAAGTTGAAAGGAAATGTTACATGTTAGGTATATTGATTGGTGTTGATAGGTAAGTATCGGAATTTAAGACACTCCTCCGCCTTCTGTGCAATTTACGAGCATCATGTTACTTTATGTTCCTCTTCGGGCTGGGATATTTTAATTGGTTGCTTTTAAAAGTGAAGAGAGCAATGAAAATAAGTCACTTTCTGGAAAACTTCTATACAATTTGTACACGTGTTTTGATAATGATCCTCCTTACCTAGCGATGGAGTTTTTCCGGTTGTACCCTATAGCAGCCCGGGGTCTGCTTTGGCACCTAGTTCTAATATTTGGCGTAGGCTGAGTTACGAAAGCGACTGCTGCCATCTGACCTTCCAACGCAAAGGGAACGCTAGACCTTTAGGATTAGATGGGTTTTCTCACGATATGTTTTCCTTCACCGAAAAGCTACTTTTAAATATATAATTACCTATATTTTGTACGTAAGTAAAATGTAGTGGTACAGTCAGCATCATAAACATGTAGGTATACACTTTTCGACCTTATGTCTAAGTAATAAAGTCATAGAATGTATACAATGTTTATGACTACGAGCCGGGGTTCGAACCCACGACTTCCAGTTTGAAAGTCACGTACCTTTCCGCTCGGCAACAGTGGCTTCTTTCTTCTTGTATGTTGTTAAAGTATTTATATTTTTCCCGTTTTCCCTTTATGATGGTCGCTCAAGTCCGATTTAAATCGGCTCAATCTACCTTTGCAAAGCTTCCCTAGTTGAGGATCGTAAACCGCATCCTATGTTTGTGTTTTGTCGAATTCTAAGCAACATTGAATTTTTTTAAATAAATAATAAATTAATAATTTGTTAAAATAGTTTAAAAAATAAATAATTTATTGTGAAATTTTATTTGTAAAGTATGATAATAATAAAATGTGTAAACAAGACATGTACGAGCAACGTTACAACTTTTGGTACATAAATATGATGCATGTATCAGAACGTCGGTGTCAAACAAGCGTACGGCCCGCCTGATGTAAAGCTATCACTGTAGTCTATGGAGCTTACAATTTCAGGGGACTAGCATGCGCGGTGCCTTTCCATTGCAATGGTATGATGAAATACTCGAGCTTTAAAGGAATACTTTGCCTTCACGGATAAATAAAACAAAATGTTCTGAGGCAATTACTTACCCAATGATTAAACGTTTCTACATTTTAAGTTATTTTATTTTATTTAATTAACAGAAGACATACATCGCGACATAGGCCGTCGACTCAGGCAAAAAGGGGAGGACCCTCGCTCTGAGTCGTTTCTGGTGCAAAGGCTTTCCTTGGCTATCCAGCGTGGAAATGCCGCCAGTGTCATGGGGACTTTTGCACCAGGAACGGCTAGGGGCGATTTGTAAGTAACTTTATGTTAATTATTTGTAGTGTATTTAGTTCAGTGATTAACAGAAGTAAGAATTGAATCAAAAAGTAGTAAGTAAAGTAAGGCAGTTTTTCAGCAATATCTCTAAAACCTTTGAACCGATCTTGTTCAAAATAATTTTCGGTGAAAGAATTTAATAAGCCCTATGTCCATGATTTTTTTCATGTTTTTAAAATACACCGTTCAAAAATTTGAGGGGGGACACAATTTTAGTGACTTTCGGGGCGATTATCTCCGACTCTATTCACTTGCTGAAAATGCCGAGAAACCTTATATTTATTTTGAAAGGCCTATCAATTGATGTGCTACACGTGGGCTTACAATGATTTTTTTTGACTTGCAGTTTTATGTATGGAGTGAGTGCACATCTAAAAAAAATTTTTTTGTCATTTAATTACAAAACTATGTTAGCGGCTAACCAAATACACTTATACTCAAAATTTTATTCAAATACACGTTATAGTTTTCGAGTAAAATGCCTGTGACATACGGACAGATGGACAGACGGACATGACGAATCTATAAGGGTTCCGTTTTTGCCATTTTGGCTACGGAACACTAAAAACCGGAAAATAACAACTTCGCCCGATAGAAAATCATAACAACAAAATAAAACTTAAAGCTATTGAAGTGGTAGGTCCACTCAGCCATGAGTCCACTTAGCGAACATAAGACTCTAAAAATATCAAACCTAGTCGTGCAATGCGAATTACCTATTACCTAAACTGTACGTAATGTATATCATAAACAGCTACAAAAGAAACATGATTAAAACGAAACTTAATACAATAACGAGGTACGTAATTTTATAGCGGCCTTTTAGGTCAGGCGTCCAATTGCGATGTGACGCGAATAGGAATAGGATCGGACACAATATCCTGCCCTGGGGAACTCGGAAAAATCACAACAATCCCGACGCCCGCCACGGATTAGGTAGATCGGTCTTACAGATTTACATAATAAGGATGCAGCCTCTCAAAAAAGATCGGGAGCGATATTAGCATTTAGATTGTGCGTGGAACAGGGCAATCAATCAAGTGCCTAGCTCGCAGGTTCTAACAAGGTAATCTTCTGGAACAAGTTTATTGTCTTCTATTGAAAGTTTGGCCCATCTATCATTCATTAGGTATTGTCGCTCTGCTCGGTCGTTTGATTCCGGTTCGCAGCTGACAATGAACTTTGTTGAACATAGGATGATGTGGGGTGTAGGTATAATGACTTTTGACAATATTTATATAATTTGATAGGCATTTGGTAAACGCCTGGCTCTCATTTCGATTTATCTCTTATACTTTCCAGTCACATTATATGTTTCTCATAATGTGTCAGAAAGACGCAGACGCAGAACAGCGTTTCATCACCGCGCTCATCAGCCGCGTTTAGCGGACCGCGTGAAAGCACGCAGAGGCGGGTGCTTTGAGAAGATACCCTTACACGTTACGAGTCCAGACTACAATGCAATGCCGCGTTCGCTGCGGCTACGTGCGTAGGTGCGGCGCCGTGTCAACAGGTCGCGGGTGTTACATATATCATAGCAAAGTTTTGCGCGGTGCTGCGCCTTAGCTCGAAACACTTGGGAATGAGCGCGTAAAACACATTTAAATGTTGTGTGAAATGGGCAAAGGACTTCATGCGCACTGCCGAATTAAAAGAATAATTTAAAAACAGCTTTCATTTCTTTCATTAGCATCAGATCGCCATGTCAACAATATTACGGAGATTTTCGTGCTTCAAAGAGCTGTTGTTTCGGAAAACTAATCCATCGCGAATATGGGGACTCTGTATTCTGTAAACGTTGTCGAAGGTAAGGGGCAGATTATTCTATAAGTAATATAAATTCATCACGTAACTGCGTGTTAGGAATTCCATGAAATAAATTAAATCATAATGACAAAAGAAAACATATAAACCTATATTTCCTGATATGAAATTACGAATTTTATTTAGTTTGCTCTTCAATATCGATTTTACATCAAAGCTTTTAAGGATTTTACCGACACATACCTAGTTATTGCTGGAAGCTAATAAATAAAAGAAACACTCGTCTTTTATTTAAGACCATTTTAAAGCAGACACCAGTGTTTAAGATTTGAATTGGCTACTTTCCTAAAAAAGGCTTAAAATTCTGAAAAAAATATGGATAATAGTTCTTTGCCTAAAGATTACAGGAAAACCTATAAGAAGTTTGAGTATTCCTGTAATCTTTAGGCAAGGATCTATTGTCCATATTTTTATCAGAATTTTAAGCCTAGTAGTTTCGGAGATAAGGGGGAAATGGTCAATTTTCGTCTTTTTTCCTAAATTACTTCAAATCTGTTTTTGCTAAAAATATATCTGAGATGCTTACAACAACTTCTTTCATTTGATATGTCACACAATACAGTTTGCGAAACTTTTTTTTTTAATTTCCCAGTTTATTCCCCAAAAGTGGCCCCTTGTTCAGAATTCATTAATTTACTTTACGCGTCCATTTTCGGGTCACCAATTTACATATGTTTAAATTTCAACTCAATCGGTCCAGTAGTTGCGGAGCAAATCGGCTGTGACAGACGGACAAACAGACGCACGAGTGATCCTATAAGAGTTCCGTTTTTTACTTTTGAGGTACGGAACCCTAAAAATACGTGTCCAATATTTTTTGATAATCTTACTGACGGACTAAATATAATTATATTTCTTTTACCCAGGAAAGTACCCAATTATCATCTCGTGCATACAAAAGACAGCAGTCATCATCAGTCCACTGCATCCAGCGTACTCCCGCGACCTTTACCAGGTCATCAGTCCACCTTGTGGGGGGCCTACCCACGCCGCGCCTTCCGGTACGTGGTCGCCACTCGAGAACCTTTCCGCCCCAGCGGCCATCGGTTCTACGTGCAATGTGCCCCGCCCACTGCCACTTAAGTTTAGCAATTCGGAGGGCTATATCGGTTACCTTGGTTCTTGGTTGGTTAGACAGCAGTCATTATAATATTACTACATACTTACTCTGTAGATACTTATGTGGTGTTGTGTTCCTGGTGGCGAATACGGTCGACAGAAGCTGTCAAAGTGAGACTGAGGACCTGTAGGTATTTGTCTTTAGCTGTCAACCTCGGAACATCGTTACATAGAATCCTCGTATCAATAAATGTTACACTGTGGGGATGCAAGCGTCCATAGGCTACGGTATCTGCTTATATATGTAGTAGCCACGATGATGTCCCAAGGAACCTCATATGCTGTGTGTGCAATGCGTAAAAATCACCTTTTCCCACCTGCTATACAGCAAAGTGTCATTGTTGCCCTCAAAAGAGCGATCTAACTTGTACTTTTCTTCCCTGCTCCTATTCAGAATAGTTATTTACGATACAAGTGCAGAAAATAGGAAATTCGCAACGAGTGGCGATAAATTAAAACACGACCGAAGGGAGTGTTTTAAATCGACACGAGTTGCGAATTACCTATTCGCACGTGTATCGTACAACGTTTTACAGTACATATGGCTCTTTAAAGTTTCAACATATGCACGGAAAGTTCTCATTTCCGCACTCGTGCGGAAAAGTAACACCATGTGTACTGTAAAAGTCATTTTGCCCCCAATTGAGAAATTACAAATCTCCTCATAGAAGGTGTGAAAAGCAGTATATGTCACTCGATAGCAAAACTATTTCTGTCTTGGGCGTACACACTCGAATTCCTCGTTACGCTCAAGATTCTACTTTGAAGAAACTTTAGCTTCACTCGGGATGCAATATACCGCCCTCGGCGGTTATATATCTACATATATAATTTAGCTCCCTTGAGACACAATCTACTTTAGTGCATTGTACTCGTATTTGGGTACAACAGAATAAGGTGAAAAAATGGGTACATATTTTTGTAGTCAACTGTACGCACGTTTCCCGGTATATGAAAATAATTGCCTAACCGCCTGAGGTTTTCATTCATACCCACACCCATTCAGTCGCAAGAATGTAACAACTGTTGTCTATAATTAATGCTCGATTACCGAGTCGATAATTCGCAAGCGTGAACACTTGGAATTAGAAGTTATCTGTAAAGTCGAACCCAGACATATACGGACGGTACGCATTGGCACGGCGAGTTGCGATTTGGGTTCGCTGGCGCGTATTTTTTCGCATGGATGCTTGGCGTGCTATCGCAGTCAGTACCAGCGCCTTTCCGCTTTTCCGCTGTGAACGGGCTCTATAATACTAACTTTCAGTGCCATAATTAGCAATTAAGTATAAGCGTTCACCAATAAATTAGATTCAATAATTTATTCTTGATAAATATAATAGGTACCGATACGACATTTAAAACGGACGACCAAAAAAGACATACGTGAGACGTTCTTACCTACTTGGCCGTACTTTACAGCCAGCGATAGTCTTCAGTAGGGCCCATTTTGCAATAGATAAATAAATAAATATTAGAGGACAATCTCACACAAATCGAAATAGCTCCATGGTAAGCACAATAAGGCTTGTATTATGGGTTAGGTATAACGACGATATATTAACAAATAAATATTCATACTCATCACACAATTTTTTGCCCTTACCGGGATTCGAACTCAGTACCATCAGTTTCGTAGGCAGGGTCACTAACCACTAGGCCAAACCGGTAGTCCAAGGATAAAACGACATATACAGCTATGTCTTATGTCCTTGCCCTCAAATAACTTACTAGTACGCCCGCGCCCTGTGATCTATAATGCCAATAATTTTTTTCTCATATGGGTTTCAGGTTTTGCACCACTAAATTATTCAATAAACGATGGGATTAATCGAGGACTTTACTAGTGTTCATAAAGACCCTCTCTAGCCGCCCAAAGACCTCACCTTCTTCAATGGAATTTAAATTGGAACAGGGCTGCATTTGATATGACGTTCGATTTCAGAAAACAAACTACTCTATTTCCTATTATAAGCTACATAGTTGATTCAAATATCATTGCCGATTTTTCTTGTATGGTGTCGGCTAGAGGATAGCGAATAAGTATTTTAACCCTTAATATATCTGGACCCAGCATTACCTACGTTATAGAGGCGCGACACGTGAATTGCGTTTCATTCAGGGAAATTAGAGCCTTGAGCGATAATTCCACGGATTAATTGATGCTAGTGTTAAACGTATAGCCTCCAGTCACATTAATTAGAAGAATGGGCGGGACAAACACGGTTATATAATAAGGTGGCGGAGCAATCACAACGATAGAAGACATGGAGTGGCTGGTAGTATTATATCTGGCTTTGGGCGTTCAGGCGGTAGAGGTATTGTTATTGTAGTGTTTATATACTGGGACAGTGGCAATCAGGCATACGGCTGCAGTAAGCGGACAGTAGACTCTTGAGACGACAGCGAGGAGTACAGAGTCACAAGATGTTGCCAACCCTTTATTGTTTTGATGATTCGTTTTGTCGACGCTACAAAGGTCTCATGGTTACCTACATTTTACGTGACGTTTCAATACATTTGGGCCGTAAAACGTGATCATATAACCTACTAGCTTCTGCCCGCGAATTCGTCCGCGTGGATCTTTCGCCCCCTTAGGGAATGATTCCCGGGATAAAAAGTATTATATATGTTAATCCAGGCTATACACTATATGTAGGGAGACTGGGGCTGGTTGTAACAGGGGTAAGTAGTTACAGGTAGCAACGGTCGCGAAACAGAGATCGCTAAAGTGACGTTAGAAAGAACTAAATGCTCCCGCCACCGTCGGCTAACACACCGCGAGAGCCAGTGGCACTAGCGTTGTTGTCACAACCAGCCCCAGTCACCCCTATATCAAAATTCATCTTAATCCGTTTAGCTGTTTTTGCGTGATTGAGTAACAAACATCTAAACATCCAAACATATAAACATCCAATCTTTCGCATTTATACCAGGCAGGAGCACAGTAGATGCAGAGCAAGTAGTGTTGTTATTTAAGGCTGCAGTGTTCTTTTAGGTGGATGTGCTTCCCCAGTAGAGCTGCTCCAGGAAAAGTGAGATGGCATTCCGATTTGCTCCATCTCTCAAATAAAATATTGAGTATTTCCTGTGTCCTAACTGTCTCACATCATTTATTGTTATAACGTCTGTTTGGGAATGATTTTAGAGTTCCTTATTTACGTTTCTTCTCTATTCACAGTGGCCGACGCAAGAATTTGTTGAGGTCCTCAAGCCAGTCATTGCAAAATGTGAAGCAGACACTGGTGTTGACAAAGGTACCTAAGTTTTTATTACTAGAACTTTATTGGTTAATAAGTTATGAGGTGTTCCCAAGGCTTCGCCCACGCATTACTTATCTCTTTCTCCGATACCCAAAGGTTGTCTGGAAGAGATCGCTCGTCAGCGATAAGACCGCCTGTTGTCTACCTCTACCTTCATGTTATTGTATTGTTTCTCTCTGTAACTGCTTTGTTTGTGTGAGGTGTGCAATAAAGAGTATTTGTATTGTATTGTACTTTACTTAGGCTGTGTCTATGGAGAAGCGTCGCGTGCGGCGACCGACACGGGAGCCAACGGGCGAGTATGGAAACACTCACGCCTGTGCATACACACTCCTAAGCAAGGCTATATACCTATTTGTGATTAGGTGACTTCCAACTGCCCCGTTTCTCCAAATACAGCCTTAGATATGATGCGAATTCACATCTATTTGTACCTACTAGGCACGCAAAGCCATTGTCTTTCATTGCTAAGTGTAACCGTTAATTGTTTACATTGTTCTAAGTAGTAAGTATGCTTCAGCTAGGTACTAATAAAAAGTTGTTAATACCGATAAACCTTACGTTTTGATTTGAACCTTGCTCGTTTAACGATAGAGTCAGTTCGAGTAAAGTATTTATTAAACAGACCTCTAATTTCGAAGAATTTGTAGCACGTGGCTAAATAATGGGTTTTGTTGGACTGATTTGTCTTGAGATAAGGATCCGTTCTAGAAAAATGTTTATTCGTTTTAATTTGAACATGATCTTTTCATTTCGTAGCGTTTGTGGCACGTTGCTAATCAATGGGTTTTTAAGACAAATGGGTCTTAACCTTTCGTATGCTTAGTAGCAGATCTGCACTGATCAGGGCTATCGAAAATTGAATCTGTGTCAGAAACAAAAAAACCAAATTCCTTTAGCGCTGTAAGTGTCCCAGCATACAAGAGGTTAAGATGAGATCGGTTCTATAAAAAAGATTCTCACTATACCTGTGCATTTTTCAATGTCACAGAACCCTGAGGAGAGAAGATAAACCTGACCACTTGCCTTTATTTATTTTTTATTAGACTCTATACAAACGATATAATACGCAGCTACTTCCTGTGTACAGGGCTTGTAGATGACTTCAGCAAAGGAACCATGGTCGACGATCAGAAACTAAAGGTATTTATTTATAAGCCATCGAATATACCTATACACACACACGCACGTACACGCATACGCACACGCACGCGCACATGCACACACACACACAATTAAATTTATTTCAGTTTGTAGTAAAAAGTAAGTAAATGAATCAAGCAAACGAAGAGCGGAGCCTCCCAACACAAGTACTTATTGATAGGTACTTACCAGGAGACGCACCAGCCACGAATGCACTTTTACCTACTTTAGAATAAATATTTTTGATTTTGATACGTACCTACTACATAATAATAGTAGGTACATTACCGTGTACCTATTTCGAATCCTAGCAAGGGCATTAATTTATGTGATGTATTAAGTAGGTACTTATTTATTTATCTATATACAAATAATTTATTGAATCAGGCGTTACTTTGCGGAAATTCATGATATATTACGAGAACAATATTCCTTTGCTATTCCGCTCGGCATAATCACCCGGACAAGTCTAATTTCGCAAAACATTTATTGGAGGAAAACCATGCGTTGTCTGACAATCATTCTTTCAACATCTTGCATGTTTGCGGAAAAGGACTGCGTTTAAGTGTTCTAGAACAATTAGAAATAATTAGGTACAACAATAGAGGCGTGATTATTAACGAACAGTTGAATGTTGCGTCATCACCGCTGTTACGTATTTTTCCGTCTCATTCACGCATGCATGGTAGTATGGGGGGTTAGACTATAAATAGGGCTGACGGTTCTAGACGGCTCAGTTGCTCAGTGGACGTGGCGCAAGCAACATCTCCTGCCTGCATCTCCTGATGATGCCTCGTAGAGAGGCGAAACACGTGTCGAGGTTTTTTCATTATTGGTGGTGGTTTGCTGTAATTATTTGCATGTTTATACGCAATTAGTTACATTTGATCTCCGCTGATCGACCTGCACGTTTTTTAGCGGAATAGCAAAGGAATATTGTTCTCGTAATAATTTATCTATATACCTAATTTGTTTATAAGTAATAGTTTGGTTAGTTAGGTACCTACTATTATAGCTCGACGACTCGAAGATTTTTGTAATATTGTCTCCAAATCTACGCTATCTTCGCATACGCATATACATGTTTGAATTGGATACGATTGTGTATGCCACGTCGGTGGCAAACAAGCATACGGCCCATTTGATGGTGAGCGGTAACCGTAGTCTATGGACGCTTACAACTACGGAGTATTAAGTGCTCGTTGCCGATCCAAGTTGATTTGCATGCACACGCTCGCTCTAAGCATAATAGGTACGAAGGATTAAGGCATAAAGGTCCATAAGCTTCAGTGTCCGCTTTCCATTCATCATCATCCATCATCCAGGATCCAATAATCAGATCTTGACCTGATGGCCATTGGGCTATCTAGGAAGGATACCCTTTCAAACAAAAAAATAATTTTCCAAATCGGTCCATGCGTCTTCAAGTAGGTAATCGGGGAACATAGGATAGGTAAGTACATAAAAAAATTAAAGATTCCGACGAATTGAGAACCTCCTCTATTTTTGAAGTCTGATAAAAACTACAAATAAGGATGGCAGAATAATCTATAAATTACGTTAAAAAAGCCCCAGACCCGATGAATCTCAAAAACTTGAGCTTAGAAAGCAGTTTCCTTAGTTTCCGATGCGACGCTTTTGCTACAACCGTTGTATGAGCCTCAAGAGACTTCAATCTCATGTAGTTAACATTTTACCTCGCGATAGAGCGCCTCTGGGATGAGGTGATGCAGTTTTTGAAATTTCAGACATTTTTAAAACACCGTGCAATTTTTAACAAATTCCAGCTAAGATTTAGACAGCGTATTTTAATGTTCACCTATTTACTGCTCTCATAACCTGACATCGTAAATTGTGTAGCATTTTCAGTGCAGTGTAGTGTTGTTAAAGGAATTGGTATACATAAACAATTTCAATCGTAATGCTTAATTAACGTTAATAACATTCATATTAACCTTAATTAACAATTTTGATTGATATTATCTATACCAACTCCGTTAACATATAACCATGTTGCACCGAATATGGTACAAAACGTACAAAAATGTACAATAATAATAATAATATTTAACCACCAAACGATAAGTTGAACTATCTGATCTGTACATATATGTGGATGACTATGAAGTAAATACCTAACTAAATTTGTTTAATTTACAGTGTTACATGAAGTGCATTTTTCTGGAATTTAAAGTGGTAAGTATATAAGGAGAAGAAAACCTTTCTGTAGAATTCAGTATTTTACTTTCTTCTTATACAAGTACATAATTATCTATAATATAATATGTTTCCCAAGCATTAGGCATCTATGTCCGATAGGGCTTCCAATCCCGGGGTCCCTTTTTTAGAACGGTTTTCAGTACCGGTACCTACGGCAGATGTAACCAGAAAGCAGAAAAACGGTCAACAAACCATCCAGTTACTGACGCTGCTGAATGTGCTTATTGAGTTCAATTATGTATTATTAAATTCTTAATGTTTTAGTTATTTTATAATCTCAACTACATAGTAAGATGTAACATATTATGACATTTATAAACTATGACATGCTGTACTAACGCCCACGAAGTAATTGAATAATTTTTAATTTGAATCTCGACGGTTGATTTGCAAAAAAAAAGTTTAGTACCATGTTTTTGGGCATGTCATTCATTTCTATTTTATGCATAGTAGGTATAGTAGGTACATACGATGAAACCCAGTTATCGACACATAGGTATCTTTAATACAACTTTTTGAATGGTGTTGTATTGACATATAGATACTTAGCAATGATTTTTCGTCGTATTCTTGCAAACTCAAGTGATGACTAACCAACAGCACAAAATGTAGGGTCAAGGTATACGGACATATCTTACACTATGTCAGCTAGTCTCTTTCAGCAACAGGCAAGACAGGCAGTTGAGCGCCGAGTCGAGAACGCCTGGAAGAGCTACTGATCCATGAAGGAGCTAATGAAGGGCAACCTTCCTGTGTCACTGAAGCGGAGACTCGTCGACATGTGTATTTTGCCTGTTCTAACCTACGATGCGCCAACATGGTCGCTCACAGAGAGTCAGAAGTCCAAATTGAAAGTTTGCCAACGCGCGATTGGAGCGCAGTATTTTAGGTGTTAAAAGGACTGATCGGTTCGGATCTGAAACACTACGCTGGACTCCAAAACACGCATAGCTGACGTGGGTGCAAAAACTGCCAGGCTTAAGTGGTACTGCAGCCACGACTGTCGGATGCATGCAGACAACTACCGAGTGGGTATAACCACGTATAACGGGCGACGCAGACGGGGCCGATCTAAACGAAGGTGGCGGGACGGTCTGGATGCATTCCTTACCGATTGGGCAGAAAAAGCACATACTTAGTAGGGACAGGGACTCATGGAAATCACGGGGAGAGGCCTTTGCACAACAGTGGGACACTGAATATGGACAGAAAAAAAAATTCACACATTTTCATTTGTCAAATTAGTTTGTCTAATTTGGATATAGCGACATCACTAAGTTCATCAACTTCCTGTTAGTTTTGATGAATAGATCGTCAAATAAATGTGCAAAGAAACTAAAAGGCTTGTTTTAAAACGAAATTTTGAATCAAACTTTTTTTGTATCCAATCCCGAGATAGATGAGGACAGTTTTGGGAAAGGTCCGGTATTTGGAAGGATTCCTACGCCAATGACGTATGTCAAACCGATCTTACTTAGGTACTACTTTCTTCGTTGACCCACAGAGAACCTTGACACAAGTTAATATTTATTTTAAAGTTATAAATCTTACTTGCCTACTAAGTCGATAGTTGTCATAATGTAGCTATAGGTAAAAAAACTCCAGTAAACCCCCACTCGAGCACCGTAATTTATAGGTGCTCGCGGTATATAGTATAAACAAATAACACGTGCCTGCTACCTTATCGCAAACTATACCTTTACTATTCTCAGCTAGACGAATCAACGGGAGTCTTCCGTTACGAGAGGATGCTGGGTAAACTCCCGCAGGAGATGAAAAGCATCGCGTACGAGATGGGGCGGAACTGCATCCACTTCAAGGGTGAAGATGGCGCGGACCTCTGCCAAGTGTCGTTTGACCTGCACAGATGCTGGCAACAAGCTGACCCGGAGGTACCCACTCATACATTAAATACCTACCTTTAAAAACTTGGTCACACAGCTTCGCGACGCAAGCGGGACGCGTTGAGTGAGCGACGGGGGGCGCGCGGTCACACAGGACACGCGCGCACCGCACATTCTGTGTGGCGTGACAGAATAAGTAATAAGTAGTACTACGTACAGAAAGTTCTCTGTTAACAAATTCCCTGTTTAGGTACGCCAAACGTGCCTAAATGTGGCCATCTCTTTCTATCGCATGCAACGCGCTCTTTCGGACGCGGAAGATATACCGAACCGATAATAGCGGAAGGGGTGTTCGATCACGGGCGTAGTGTCATTTTGTGCATATTTTTGTTGTTTTATTTTCTTTTTTTATACAAAAACAAGTTACATTATTAATTCTAAATATTTACTCGCCAGACTAATAAGTTTGATGGAGAGACGCGCTCATTTTACTATAGCTATTGTAACTTAACTTATTTTGCTTTTATTTCTATTACCAAATCTCTTTTCTAATCTTATATCTACAGATGTAGGTAGGTGTAGGTTTTGTCGTATTGTCAGTTGATGATATTATTACTCCTAAACCACTAAGATGGTATTATATTTGCGCTAAGTAATCAATATTGTTACTTGAATAACAAGGTAATCAATTATCTATGGCCCCTCTCGGCTCGATTAAGGATAGATTACGAAGATTAACATGTAACACCTACGCAATGTTTGGCGGATAATACCTACCTATTTAATTAAATGTACTAAATGGCTTAATAATTGAAACGGTTTACCTATTCGAATTCATTAAAGCGCGTACCTATTTAATTTTCAATTTTACAAGAAATTTGGGTTCAGGGCATGAATCGGAAAAACGCGAGATTTTTCAAAGGCTGCCTGGACTAGGAAACAAAATTAATACAATAAACTTTCGGATATAGTTTCGAATATAGTCAAGATAAGTACCTATAGGTACAAGTAGGTATATGGTATGGCTACGGTCTACGGTGGCCGTCGGGCAGGTCTTATGGTCGTTGGCCACCATCATCAATTTATCTGCTTTGCCTTAAGGTTGACTGGTGGAGAATGCTTTATAGCATTAAGTCCGCCTTTTGTACTATAAGTTATTCTTTTGTGCAATAAAGATTAAATAAAGAAATCCATACTAATATTATAAATGGGAAAGTGTATGTGTTTGTTTGTTTGTTTGTTTGTTTGTTTCACGCCAAAACGGGGCGTCGAATCGACGTGATTTTTTAAGTGGAGATAGTTGAAGGGATGGAGAGTGACATAGGCTACTTTTTGTCTCTTTCTAACCCCCCCACTTCCCCAAAATGGGGGGTGGAAGTTTGTATGGAGCATTCCGCAATTTTCCAGGTAGAAAGCTAAAAATTGGTATGCGTACTATTTGTGACTAACAAAAAAATAGTGCATCATTTTTTTTTGGAAATCTGCACCCAACCCCTTAAAAGAGGGGGTGAAATTTTATATGGGGGTCCAGATATGTAGTCGATATGTAGAGCCGATATGTAGAGTCGATATGTAGAGTCGATATGTAGAGTCGATATGTAGAGTCGATATGTAGAGTCGACATGTAGAGTCGATATATAGAGTCGATATGTAGTCGATATGTAGAGTTGATATGTAGATTCGATATTTATAGTCGATATGTAGAGTCGATATGTAGAGTCGATATGTAGATTCGATATGTAGAGTCTATGTTCGATATGCAGAGTCTGTGTAGAGTCGATCTAAATATATAAAAGACTGAAACTGAGATGCACCTTTTTTGTAGACGGTTAACATTACTCTTAGTACGCGGGCGAAGCCGCGGGCAAAAGCTAGTCATCATATAAAAATCCATCAAATGATACATTTGCTTACGCTTACCGACTGTATTGCAACATTTGCAACTAGCCATAGTTCACCTGTCTAATCACCTGCACGGCTATCACAAGACAACGCGCGAGCTCTCGATTTTTCTCGCACTGTCCGTCTCTCTCTCTTATTAGAATACTTAGAAAGAGAGGTATAGTGCGAGAAAAATCGAGACAGCTCGCGCGCCGTCTTGTGATAGCCGTGCTGCATCGCTACTGTATCGCGTTTGCTGTCGCTGCATAAAATGTGTGTAACCGCTCTTAGGTTTCCTGTGTTTCTATGAATATTATACCAAAGTTTTGTTTATTTGTTCCAGCATTATTTCATCATGTGAGTTAACGTGCTGCGAGTCTCCAAAGGTTGTCAATGAGAAACCTAATCGCCATGTATCATTTAATGGAAATAATTGTGGGAACGCTGAGGATACTGGACAAAATAAAATATGATATTCGTAATTCGATTTTTATTACTCAGTTGAAGTATATTAACAGCAAATTATTGTGCGTTAGTCGTACGATAGTGAGCGACTTAATTGTTTTGAATTGGTGGGACATTTAAACAGAATGGCATCATGAAAAACAGTAGGAAAGTACCTAACTGCATATATAATATATATTAATTCTTAGTTAAGTCATCTATACCAGCCCTGCTAGCATAACTTGACTCTCTACTCTACTCGCGCGCGAGATCCACTGTCCGTCACTTTCTGGTTAATGCTGTCAAAAAGTGACAGATAGTCTATCATGCGCGCGAGTAGAGTAGAGTGTCAAGTTATGCTAGCAGGGCTGGCCTAGCTAACATGGTCGCGTTTATGCCGGACTTAAAGGACTCGTCCCTTACTAGCAAGTATGTAAGTGTGAGAGAGACGAATGCTTTATGTCCAGGGACTCCAGGGATCGGATAATTAGATAGATACATGCCTAAAGTTATCGTATTTCCGGAAAATGTTAAGCAAGAATGGATTCGAAGTTCTCTGCTTCAGCTTTGCCTAAATTCTTTCGTATGTCCAATGTCCAGATATCCAGCTTTTCTCCTTTACAGGTGTCATTTCTCAACCGATTCTCGTGATATTGTGTGACCAGGTTCAATAACATTACATAGGTACTTAGACATTTTTTCTTGATTCAGTTTTTCGGTATATGGATTCGGCTTCTGTACAGAACGTCACGAGAATATAATACCTCGCAAATATGTTTACGTTATTGCTGTTTTAGAATATTCTGTAAGCAAACAAGTATTTATCCAGATGTAACGATATGCTTAATGCATAAAGTAGCCACAGTAGGGATACATTGAGATTTATTGTTATTTAATTAAGAAACCTCGGGAATTGTATTAATAAAATTGAATTGTGTTCGCCTCCATACAACTCAACATCAACGCCGCTGCCAAAGTGTAGGTAATATAACCGATTGCCCGATCCCTGTTTATGTCCAACATAAACGCGATCATACTACCAGCTACTCAGATTCGATTCAAATAACCATTACAGTCAATGATGTAATATAAAAAAGGTAGATATGTTGTCTATACGAAAATCCGTGTTTAAAAATGGCCACCAAATCTGACAGCTAACGTTTCCATTGACGACTCAAAACTGAGGCAAGTTGTACCAATTGATTGACTCAATTTTAGTGTGCCATTTTTCGAACGCGTATAACCTATCTACCTCATTTTTATATTACATTTTAGAAGTGTACAACGACAACAGTAATAACAAAATTAACAACGTATTACATACCTGAAATTTTAGTAATTTTGACTACCCACAAACACCTCAAGACAGTCTTTGAATAAAAAATCTAATTGTAAAACCTTACGATACAATACAACCTTATTGAATACACTACAGAATATCGCATGTACCTACATATGTATGAATACATACCGATTAAAACTTAGACGGTGCCTGGGTCAGGGGACAAAGACAAGAGAGTAAACGTCATAGGGTACCACCTCCTTCGCTGTCTCAGTTATGCGGTCGCCGTATACAGTACACTACAGTAGGTAATTTAGTTATAGTACGGATTATTTTACTAGACCCGATCTTATCTTAAGTCCAACAAAGCTACAATAGCCACGTACCACACAGAATACTTTACTCGAACAGCGACTTTATTGTTAAAGTTATCTTTTGTTTTAAATACAAAATGGTCAAGTAGTATTTTTTTATGTGGACCTGCTTTCCTTAGAAATAAAGTCGCCTTTTGGCTGAAACATTGTAGATGTTTGATGTTTACTACGTTAATTTTACAGTGTCAATTAGCAGTTACATTTAAAAATAAAAGACGATCGCTTTGTTTACCACTTAACAATGAAACACAATCGCATTGTTTACTAGGCACAAAGAGAAGACGTTAATTCGGTCTAGCTAGAAGAAGGATCCGCACTATACCTTCTGCGCTATCTCAGTTAACACTTTCACTGGCAGGAGCTCGCCTAGCGGGCGCCTACGCCGTAGTCGCTTTCCGCTACATACGGGGAAAACCACGGGATCGGCTACTAGCGTAGCAATTGTTGGCAGTGAATGTGTATTAGATTTTTTTAACACCTGATATTTGAAAGCCGTCATCTCGGTACAATAAACGGCAATGATGAATTGATGTCATATGATGACATAAATTGTACTGGGATGACAGCTGTCAAATATTGGATGTAAGGGCATTTTTGCTATAGTTACAATCTTAATAGTACTAATATTGACTAGAAACCAACCATACCTTACATTATATAACTCGATTTTTGACTTACTTGTAAAGTTTATTTAATTTACGGCAAACGGAATGTTATCTAACTACATATCATTTTATTTGGGTAGGACCGTCAATGTAAAGGAATTTTTAGAACCAAAGTCTGCTTTTGTGTTACGTTTTGTTTTGTGTTTGGTACTTTTGTGATACTTTAGTGTCATCCATAACACAAAATTTGTGAGCAATACAAAAGGTAAAAAAAACATTAATTTTGACGGCCTTAGCCATTTATTTGACAGAAACGTACTGATACTGTATTCGTGTCTAATTGAGTGTGCTGTATTCAAATTCAAATTATTTATTTCAGACTATGTCCATATCATGTTAGTGGCAATAAAAAATAAAATACTTATAAACTATGTATTACTTTAGTCTCCGGTGTCGCCCGCTCCGTCTGCCTGTTCTGTTAGTAACTCCTGGATCTCCGAGTAGATGCTCTCCAGCATCAGAAGACGTGGTTTGGTGTACTGCAAAAAAAAAAGTTTTACCCCCAGTCTTTTCAACTAGTTTGGATCACAAAACATTTTTAGTAGCGTTTTAGTTTTTGGCCTACTATTATTGCTCGACTAATAGAGCCGAATGGTAGATTTTAGCAGTCTAGTTTGCCTTTGTGTTCCACTGTAGCGTTGAACATACTCAACCGATTTTGATGAATGAGATATCAATATATTCGAAATTATGCTCCGGGTGACATAGGCTACCTCTTGTATGACAAAAAAATATGTTTTTATTTTCATTAAGTTTTCCGTAGTTGCGATACAGTTTCTTTTTTAGGGTTCCGTAGCCAAAATGGCAAAAACGGAACCCTTATAGTTTCGTCATGTCCGTCTGTCCGTCTGTCCGTCTGTCCGTCTGTCCGTCTGTCCGTCTGTCCGTATGTCACAGGCATTTTACTCGAAAACTATAAGGTGTATTAGAATAAAATTTTGAGGATAGGTGTATTTTGATAGCCGCTACATAGTTTTGTAATTAAAATGACAAAAAAAAATTTTTTTAGGGGTGCACTCCATACATAAAACTAAAAGTCAAAAATGTTTTTTTCATTGTGACCCCCCGTGTGGCACATCAATCGATAGGCCTTTCAAAATAAATATAAGGTTTCTTAGCATTTTTTTTGATTAAGTGAATAGGGTCGGAGATAATCGCCCCGAAAGTCACTAAAATTCTGTCCCCCCCCCCTCTAATTTTTGAACGGTGTATTTTAAAAATATGGAAAAATTCATGGACATAGGGCTTATTAATTTCATTCACCGAAAATTGTTTTGAACAAGATCGGTTCAGAGGTTTTCGAGATATTGCTGAAAAACTGCCTTCCTCAAAGAAAAGGACGTAAGTGCCGTAAAATTTCTGTGACGATACGACCTTTTTAATAGGCACGGAACCCTTCGTTTTGCGTGGTCCGACACGCACTTGGCCGGTTTTTATTATTCTTGTCACAAAATTCTTTTTTCTCAGTATATACTTAAAACTTAACTTAAAGTAAGCACAGTCCATGAGCACTTATCTTCAGATCTGTATTTCCACATACTTATCTCTCTTTCATCCACACCTGAAGAGTGTTCTAAGAAATCACAGACTGTAAATGAGTTTTTTTTAAAGAGAGAGTGAAGTGAACAGTGTTCTCTGCTTCAGCTTGGGCCAAAATTCTTTCGTATGTCCGTTTGTCGAGCTATTCTCGTCTACAGGTTGCATTTCTCAACCGATTCTCGTGAAAATTTTGTGAGCAGGTTGTAGAATGAAGCAGTTTTTTTTCGAGTTCTCACCAGTTTTACAGCTCACAAAGCCACTATTGTATACCTAATTGCATAATGACATTGCAAAAATATTATCTTTTGTAATTATAATCTTTAAAACTATGAGAATATAGTGGTGCGCGTGCCGCGGCCGCTGCAGGAGACCATCGCGTGTGCTGATTTCTGGCCGAAGGGTGTCGAGTTTCGGTGGTTCCGGGCAACCTACAGATTCTACACCGGACTTGTTGACGCATCGGAGCCACATTGTTTCGTTTATTGTTTCGTCGCCTTAATAATAATTAGTAATTCATTTTATAATTGTATTGCATGCATGTTAGTCTTTAAGGTATTTGTAACTATGGGCCTGGTAGGTAACTGGAGGAACGTGGCTGAGAGAGGCAAGGGACCGCACTAAATGGAAGGCTCTGGAGGAGGCCTATGTCACCAAGACGAGTTGAAGTTGTCGATGGAATGGAGCATTATAGTTTATAAGTTTTCAGCTTCAATAATAAAGGCTATTTTTATTTTATTTTTATTTATTTTAACTATGGGCCTTAGTTGCCTGAAATAAATAGTTATTATTATTATGTATAATGCAATTTACCTTAAATACTGGTATCAGTTTAATGGTATCACATTCACCATTGACTTTAACCAGTAGCGTGAGGATGTACAAAACACGATTCTGTAATAAGAAAAAAAATCAATTAATAGACAAAATAATTTGAAGAAACAAGTTTCCGGTTGTAAATGACTACTGTTTTAAACAATCCGGAGGGTTGTGACATCATGTTATGTTCCTCAGTTGATATTATGTACATGGATTTCACAGGTGGATAGATATCGACGACCAGTTAGCCTAGTGGCTCTGCCTATGAAGCTGAGGGTCCTAAGTTCGAATCCCGGCGAGGGCAGTTTGTATGATGAGCATGAATATTTGTTACTCAGTCTTGGATGTTTTCTATGTATTTATATTTATTAAATATTATAATTTAAAAGATAGGAAAAATTATAGAAATGGCCGGCAAGACCCATGCCAGAGTGGTCACAGAAAGGAAGAAATGGAGAAGACTGGGGGAGACCCTTGTCAGTAGGCACACAGAAATGTAAAATAATCAACATTGCGTTGCGGTTAACATAGTTTTAAGTATTTCATCATAATTTTCTGAACAGGCTATAAATAAATAAATGGGCTAATCAACTATTTTTGGTTGCTCGTTGCCATGGTTGCGTCCCATGGGTCACTCTTTAAAAAGAACTATGATTTTATGGGGCTTAAATCCACTAAACACATGTTTTTGTTATATTGGTAAACCCATTCCATGGTGGGGCAACTCCTCACCATGACAGGAGCCCAATTTAAAGTATTTTTTCTAAGAAACTCTGTCATTGTTGTCTCTTGACTTAGGTACCGGGACAGAATAACAACAAGAAAAAGTTGATTGACCCAAATAATAAATAAGAATCTATCAAATATTTATATCATCATTTAGTGCCCATAACACAAACCTTATTGAGCTGCGGCTAGTTCAATTTGTGTAAGATTGTCCCGTAATATTTTTGGTTAATTTCATTTATTCATAAAGGACCCATACTAGGCCTGGAATCAATATGCTGATGGAGTGTTTTGGGTCCACTATAGCAATAGATGCATTGAGACTTCTGCCCGTCAATGCGAGAGGCATGTCAAGTATGTGAGGAAGGTCTTGGTATATTGTGCATAGATGACCTTTCTAATAATAGGTATCCCAAAAAGGATGCAAGATTTTCCATACATAATGTATGAAAAATCTTGTGTCCTTTTTGGGACACCCTATACACGGTGGAATATAATCGGTGATCAGGAATCCAAAAATCTTAATTATCAATCTACACAGAAAACAATACGTGAGATCTCGTGCAATATAGCTCACAATCTAATTAATCACACTTAATTAACATCGGTAAAATGTACACTGCCTGAATAAATAGACACCCTACTTTTATTGAAGGGAAGTCGTAAGTGTACATACGTCAAGTGCTTGCTGGCTTTGGCGGGAAACTAGACAGATCAGACGTCAATAAATGATTGCCGCCATTTGTTATCTGATAGTTTGAAAAGAGGTATTAAACTTTTCAGACTAAACCATTAGTAGGGTGACAATAAATTATAATTAAAATTTAATTTCAACTTAAAAATTAGTTATGATAAAAAAAAACTTGGTTCCACTTAAGTACTACATAAACGTGACCGCCATCGATTACTGAATTAGAAAAATGGGTTCCTGTTCACCAATTATATTCCACCGTGTATAAGGAGATGCAATAAGCGACATATTCAGCAAGCTACAAATCATTATGCTTGGGGCCCGTGATAAATATTTACGATTTTTACTTACCAACTTAATAGCTTCATTTATAATGATGTCATCTAAACTAGACCATGGCACATAACTATCTTCTCTGCCGATGACATACTGAACTGAGCTTTGGATGCCAACAGTTGGAATGACTAAAAGTATCTCTGAAAAGAAACAAGAAATTAATTAGAAGTTCAACGGTACACATTATCAAAAGTAAATATGTGTTGTTGCTAAACAAAAGATATCACTCCTTTGGTTGTTGAAGTTACATTTTAAATTTGTATTTTATGCCTTATCAACTACCAACAAAGAGGTCCCCATTGTCTCAGAACCACACACCATATTACGCTTATATAGTTGCAAATGACATACCTGACTGAACACTGTGGGTTACCCAAAAAAATACTAAAAATGATAAAACTACAACTATCACCACAAGTATAGTCAAACTTATCCGCACGTAACTTAGAGCTAAAATATTGGCCAATATGGCTACAAACAGCGAAATAATCGGCCAATTGGTTTTGCTTTCCCCGTTACTGGTGCTGTAAGATATTGTAAACTGTCTTGATTTCGGCAAACTATTTCTGCCGTCCACTTTCAACGATAACATCACACCGTTAACATTCTCGTTATTAAGCGTTTTGTCGCTTTTCGACATTCTAAATTCATACAGTATATGAATTCAAATAGTGATGTCGCTTATAGCAAAACTGATCTTATTTTATTCTAATTTATTTTGTTTTGTTTGAATTATCAAATATGTTTGAATGAATTGAAAACAATAGTCAATAAGTAATGTCAAGTCAAATTGACAAGTAGGAGACCATAGGCCATAGGAGACGTATTCCCACAGATTACTAATATGTAGCTAGCTACAGATGGGACAGTGACGTAAAAGAGGTCGGCATTAGTTCCTATTTTCGTGGTATTAGCGCTGTATACTTTTACAATCTGTGGCATCTCATTTGACAGTGCTAGGGCTTACAATTGCACCATGTATCGATATCGATATTCACTAGTGCTTGAATACGATAAAATTTGTACGATAATATAGTAGGGGGTATTGATACTTATACATCATAAATTAAAATCAAGAAAACTACGAAATTTACTTTTAAACTCTTTATTGTATATTTTTTGTTGCTTTTTGCCTTAACCTATGTACTTTATATTTATTGAAAGCGGCTATGTGTATGCTGTGCATTTTTAAAATATATTTTTCCTCCACTTTCCCATTTAATATTTTATTTATTATATTACACCAATTGTGCACGTGTAAGCGGATGATTAAGTTAACAAAAAATGTTTTTATATCTTGATGTGCTTTACACCCTAACCAAGACATGTCGCAGCGTTTGCCGATGATAATTTTCAATTTCTTCTTTATATTTTTTTTGTGGCATTCAACATTTAAATAGTTGTGGATGATCTGGGTACTATCTGAATACAATCTTAGTAATTTCCCACTAGGATACGCTAGATTTTTATTCTTTAATCTTTTATATTCGCGTAGACGAATAAGCTCGTGGATCCCCTCTTCGTCTTTGGCCGTGTAAGTATTTTTACATGCTTTACATTCAAATTTTTTCGTCATTTTTCGACACATATAGCCCGCAGTGTATGCCGAAGTTTGTACTTTAATTTTTTCAGTTATAACAGATTCTTTTTCTAATATTGTTCGATTTTGGGTGGTTGAGGACGATGACGGCGGCGCATTCGTGTTAATGTTTTCCTCATTTTCTTTATTATTCTTTGCTGAATTGAACAAATACGCTAAATCTATTAATGTCTCGCCGTCATCGTCTTCACAATTTGCAAACTTCGACTGCGGACTTAATATATTTGCAATTACAAGTGACTTAAAACTATATATGAATTGATTCGCATCTGGATTTATATTCCTGTAATTCATTGCTCTTACTCGACCAAAGAAGTTTTCTAGGGGATCTTGATTTATAAATCTGGAATAAAAGTATTCCACTTCAAACTTGGAAAATAATAATTTTGATAAGCCCAGAAAACTATTTAACGTTGTAATCCACCCCTCTAAAGATGGCACGCGGACATATCTTGGCTTGCCAGCACGCATGGCGAGTTTGCTGTTTGTATCAATATATTTAATATTTTTCAATTTTTTGATGGCCTCCTGCCAAAATTCCCTGTGAGGTGAATTTTTTTTGACGGCGCATCTCAACTTTCCCTTGCTCTGCCCTGGAGATCCGTTGACACTGTCGAACAACTCGTCAAGAAACAACACCAATTTAGCTGTTGTTTCCATGGTCTCCATTGGTGCGTTGAGATGAGCATCTGAAATATAAGTTACAATTTAGTTACTTAAATTTAACGGACCAAGTTAAAATTAATTCATAATTCAAATCTCTTGCTAGCATAGACCTACAAATTCTGCTCCATAAAATACAAAAACATTATCTTACGAGTCCCCGGCAAGCTCGGCCGAATTTCACCTTCCTATACAAACGGAGTCTCGTTCTTATTTAAAAAAAACTACGTGTTGGATGGTAACGAAACATTGCATATACAATGACATGAGGTATATTTAGGTTTGTAATTAGTTTATATGGCTCCAGTTTATAAAACAAACGAAATACAACAATAATAAGTTTTGTATGAAAAACTGAATTTCACTGTATTTTTTTACTATGGTATCTAAAGCTACATAAACTAATTACAGACCTGGATATTAACTTATTCTAAGTACAAAGTTTCAGAGCAAACTAGCTAGTCGTTTTTTACTCTTAACAGGTGGTCATTTTAGCCATAAAATTTAGATTGTACCCTATAAAGGGTAAAAATCTATAATGTAAACTGGTTGCTGACCCACAAATCTTATAACGCGGTCACTGTTCATCAGATCTCATGAAAATCCAAGCTAGCACTACAAGGACTTACGTTGTAGGTCCTTCCTTCATCTGCAAACCCTACTTCTTTGTGTAAAAGTGTGGTTTGACCACTTGAACGTATGATAAAGTGCGTGTTGAAATAGAGTCCACAAGTACTTTTTACAAGTTTATTTCGTCATTCTACTATTAGTTTTAAGAATTGCTAACTTCATTACTAATCAATACTCTTTTCACACCTGGTGTTCAGAAAAGAGCCATGTTGCCCTAAAATGAGTGATTAAAGTTGTACTTTTCTTCCTTGATGCGGCTATTCAGAGAAGAGTAATAGTTGCCTTCAAATGAGGGATTTCTTTTCTTCATAGAAGGTATGAAAATCAGTATGTGCCACTCGGTTGCAAAATTATTTTCTGGGCGTAAACACTATCCCTCGTTACGCTTAACTCGCTTAAGATTCAATATACTGCCCTCGCCGTAAATATATAATTTTTCTCCCTTGAGACACAATCTACAATTGCATAGGTAATAAATTAACCTCGGATCTTTAACATAGCTTTATGCAATACAAGTTTCATTCCTCTCCTATTTCATTTAAAATTTAAGGGGAGTCAGATCATCAGTTATAAAATGCTAAGGCTATTAAATGAGCGTTTGAATAAAACTAAAAACACAATATTACAATTATAATCTCAATTATAATTGTAATATTGTGTTTTGTACAGGCCTTTGAAAACCATTTTTCAATTCAGGGTTGCGTTTGCGTGATATTGGGCTTTAAATACCTAATTTTTATTAGAGGCATGTGTCCGGCCCTTTTCCGGCTAAATAAGGTTATAAAAAAACTAATCATCATTTACCTAATGAATGTGATAGTAAAACTATCATGGATAACTAGTTAACGAGTAATTGTGGACCAACTTAATAAAGTACTTGAAAATGCCAACTTTCGTACAAATTCGGGCGACGCAGCCGCAACGATTAGTTGGTGCGCGCGTGACGATGTAACAAAGGTCAAATACAGACAGGCAACTACGGAGCCCTACAATGCACGTGGTCCGACACGCACTTGGCGGTTTTTTTTTATTTTAATTTCGCAAATGCGCGTGCGAAAAGCACAACATACCTAACAGTAGCGAGCGAGCGAGACAACATTATGGAGTAGCTACTCCCTTAAGTCTTCTAAATTTGTTTACTTTAATGATTAACACAATGGTATTGAGACTGATATGAGCGGTACTGATACGAGATTTACTTACGCAATGTGTGTGCAAAATTTAGTTGTGCTGCAGTACGGGCACTTAACACTTGAGCAGCTACTTTCACTTTCATTTTTTTCATTTTTTTCGGGTCCACGTGATCTACCGTTAGATTAGGTAGCGCTCTTGTATGGACATTTTTCATGTCCAAATCATATACATATAAAATGTCTTTCCACGAAGCTCTTTTGCCCTCAAACAAAATATCTTTATCCAAGAAGTTATTTCTAATCCCCTTTAATAAATGTGGCGGATCATGAAAAATGAATAATTCATGGCCGGCGACGTGAACCGTGTCTGGAACAAAAAATGATATTAAAAGATATGCGTATACACTTAAATATAATTAAATTTGGAAATATATTAACATAAGTCGTTTCCGAGTCTTAGATTTTTTCAATGTATTTAAATCGGTTAAATATATCATCGTCTACTACCTGTAGCGCAAGCCCCATTGAGCATAGGTACAGTCAAGTGTAAAAATATGGGTGCATACAACTTACTACTAAATATGTCATAACGCTCTTATGTCAGCGGGTTAAGGTTTTGGTTCATATTTGTGAGAATATTAAATCAATACATATTTTTGCACTTGACTGTACTAGGCTACTATTTGTCTAAGAGTGACACCTACTATAATTTATAAGTACCATTTCTCTTCAAATTAGAGAGAGAAACCTAGAAGACCTAAAGAATCGCGTACGCCTTGCCATTGCTTTAATTACGCCGTAAATTGTAAGGAAAGTTTATTTAGAAACATGTATCGCACTAAAAATGCGTCACACTTAGAGCAACGGCATCAGGTGTGTTATAGGATACTTCCTTATATTTTGGATATTTCTAGTTTTATTTTCAGAAAGTTATTGATGTTCTTTTACACATTGGGTAACGTTATTTCGATATCAGTTTAAAGTTTTCTGATATATGTTATATTTACGGAACAATCGCCTGGCTACGCTTAACTATTACACCCTGTATGTATGTTTACACTTTTGCACCTTATTCCTTTGTAATAAGGCGAAAGATATAAACATACCTTCGATGTCGACTGTACTTGGCTGTTCTCACACCGGTATTTGGATCCGCCGTGACGAACGGAGTTACAGATTACGCGTGCGTCGACAGAGACCAAGTCTGCTTAACCGCACGAAGCGGCAGTGTAAAATGGCTTCGCGCTTATGAACAAAAATCCGCGTTGTATTATGGAAACCTGAAACAGGTGTGTTATATTGGCAGAACTTACGCGCGGGACGCACTAGCGCGTGTTGAAGCGTCGTCAGTGGTTACATCGCAACGGAACGTGTTACCAGTGTGATAACCGCCTTTGCTGTATAGAATAATATCATGAAGATAAAACCTACCGTATCTCTTTTCATGATCGGTTCGAAGTAGGGAAGTCGTGGCTTTTAAATGCTTGAAGCACGACCGGAATGTTGATCCCTGATCACAGACGAGAGCCAGTGGCTTCAGGCCGGCTGCCGAAAGCTGCGGTATAATTTCTTTTAGAATCTTCTCCAGCTCTGGTGCAGAAACAGTACCGGTGCAAAAGTAGTAGGCAATGCTTTGCCTCCATGATGAGCAAATACCTCGTACCATAAAAACCAGTGCATGGTCAGCGAATTTTTGTTTGCGCTCTTCAGCTATTTCGACAAACCCATTTATAACATCTTTACTTTCATTAAAAGTTAGATGCGGTGTCAAAGCCACTTCATCAAACACCAGTGAGCACAGTTTTTTCTTATCCTCCCAGTTCTTTACATTATTTTTTATATAATCGAGAGTGCTTTGATTCATTCCCGTCTCAAAAATTATTTTTGACGAAAGACGAGACAATGTCCTTTTTGTCGGTAAAGCAAAAATGTTTTGCAAAAATTTATACCCCTTTGGGCTTTGCTTCATCAGACCAAGTGCAAACAATTTGTCTTGTAGATTAAATCTTCTCGCCATCTTATTTTTCCTTGCCAGTCTTAACTGCATAATTAAAAAGGCTTTAGCCTTATTGTTCAGGTTTTCAAAATTTTGCATGAATTCCGGATTGGCATAGTTTTGCGCATTTTGCAATCTTTCTGTACTAGCTTGACCCAGAGTACCAACAGCTATTTTAGTTGTCTCCTTTATGAGTCGTCGGGTATGTGCCTTGAATTGTTTTATGCTCCCTGTAATAAACAATATAATATTTCATTACATACCCATACATTATAGAATTTGTTTTACAAACAGTAGCATTTCTCTCTCATTTGTCTAATGGTGTAACATACATTTTGTTATTCTATGTTGTCATGTAAAATATGTTAACATCACAAGTTTTAACATTTCAATGCATTAACTAGAAATTGTTCGTGAAGTTCATTCGCAAATACAGATAAATCACATAGGGGGTCTTTGGCATAACTCCTTATACTACGTAATACAATAAATCATAAGTAATTTATTGCTTTATCATGTTGTGTGTGCAATGACATGGGCAGGGACTGTTAGCCGAGTATAATTGAGAATCCTCTCCTAAAAATGTCTTAATTGTATTTATAACTTTTTGTGCCCCTGCGTGAAAATAAAGATATTCAAAGAACTCATATCAACTCCCTGTTTCAACGTTTTGTTTAAGCCTTAACTTTGAAGTGTGTTTATCAGCACGGCTATCACAAGACGGCGCGCGAGCTTTCTCGATTTTTCTCGCACTATCCGTCTCTCTCTTATTAGAACACTTAGAAAGAGAGGTGTAGTGCGAGAAAAATCGAGAGAGCTCGCGCGCCGTCTTGTGATAGCCGTGCTGTTCCTCAAAGTGTTTTCTGCTCCAAAATAACAAGTTTCACATCTAGTCTGGGACTTATTTAATAAACATTTCAATCCTACAATTTCGTAAAAAGTGACATATATTTGTTAAGTTTCAGTAACTAAAACTTAACAAATATGTCACTTTTATATAAAATTGTAGGATTGTAATGTTTATTAAATAGGGCCCAGGTTGATCTGACAAATATAAAAAAATATCACAGTAACAAATTTTGACATACCTTTTGAAGTGGATGCCTGAGATGTCTCGATTTTGTCTGTTTGGACGATCTTCTTCTTCCCTCTTGATAAGCCAGCAATTCCTGTAAATACATACAAATATCAAACTATATGTGTTAAGCGTAGAACACTGCGTTGTAGATTTTAGAATAGATACGGTAAACATGAGCAAATATAAATGTTTTATTGTAATTTTACTGCCACGCCTCGCCTGCAGTAGACTTATATTTAAAATTACAAGAGATATGTACATAAGTAAGAGTTTTGTTTACAGGCGTCAAGTTAAAAATGTACTTTGCCGTTGGTGGCCAAAAATAACCAAACTATTTAAAAAATATTTTTACTAAATTTTAACTTAAAACTTTTTTCTCAAATTTTAAAATCTGCCTCTAAGCCTCTCACACACTGGCGCGGTATAAGCGCGGCGGTCAATAGTAAACTTGCCATTGTCAAATTTACTATTGACCGCCACCGCACGCCGCGCCGGTGTGATTCGGGTTTTAACCAATCGCTGTTCCACAGGTTATTAAAAAAATTGTCAGTTATATTTTATTCGCATTATTGGGTAACGTACCCTTTGACGAAGTTGGGTGTGGCCCCTGGTGCTGTTTGCTCGTAACATTTTGAGTATCCACCACCGGTTCTTGTGCAGCCGATGATACTAAAGAGGAAAATACATATTAATAAACAATAGTAGTAATTTTTTATATGAATATGTTTAGGTTAAAATTGTACAAGTTTTGTGTCATACAAGGTTAGGACCTCCTAGTAAGTAAAGTATACCTGTATCAGGAGGACCCCGCTCTTCCAACAATAAGTTTAGGTATTATAGATTTTAACCTAATGGACTAACACCTACTCTAATTATACTAGGTACAATTATAGATTTAGGAATATAAACAAAACAAAAAGAATATGTGTATAATAATAATAATTAAGCAACCGTCTAGCGATTGCTCGAGTATGTGTGTGTGTGTGTGGGTATGTGTGTGAGTAAAAGTGTGTGTGTTTATATTTCGTTATAAATCGAAAATGAAGCCCTTTTATACGATACCGGACATGGTACAGTCACCTCACTTTAAATTTTGGACCCAACATTCCCTGTAAAGGGACCCTATGGTTTTCAGACTTTTCCCTATACCTGTGCCATAAGACCTAGCTTCTTGTCAAATTTAATGATTCTATTAGGTTAACGGGACATTATTACCTTTTGACAAAGTGGGCAGTTTGCTCTCAACATTTTGAGTATCCACCAATGGTTCTTGTTGAGCAGAGGATCCTAGAAAATAAAATTGTTAAAGCGGATATTACATTGTCCTGAACTCTGTCTGAGTTAAGTCCTAACTATGTTATGAGGGAGGGGATAGAAAGGAAGCTCCTGATCACACTACTCAGAACTCAGTCACTGAATCAGTTTGATTCTACTGAGCGAGGGCTAAAACGTGGCGTAGCGATGCCCCAGATATTATCAAAACAACAGAAAATTGCCCTTGGCGTAGCACTGGCAGTAGCAACCATGTCAATAAAAAAAAACCGGCCAAGTGCCTATTAAAAAGGTCGTATCGTCACAGAAATTTTACGGCACTTACGTCCTTTTCTTTGAGGAAGGCAGTTTTTCAGCAATATCTCGAAAACCTCTGAACCGATCTTGTTCAAAACAATTTTCGGTGAATGAAATTAATAAGCCCTATGTCTATAAATTTTTCCATATTTTTAAAATACACCGTTCAAAAATTAGAGGGGGGGGGGGACAGAATTTTAGTGACTTTCGGGGCGATTATCTCCGACTCTATTCACTTAATCAAAAAAAATGCTAAGAAACCTTATATTTATTTTGAAAGGCCTATCGATTGATGTGCGAACGGGGGGTCACAATGAATTTTTTTTTTTGACTTTTAGTTTTATGTATGGAGTGCACCCCTAAAAAAAATTTTTTTGTCATTTTAATTACAAAACTATGTAGCGGCTAACAAAATACACCTATCCTCAAAATTTTATTCAAATACACCTTATAGTTTTCGAGTAAAATACCTGTGACATACGGACAGACGGACATGTCACATGACGAAACTATAAGGGTTCCGTTTTTGCCATTTTGGCTACGGAACCCTAAAAAGAAAAACATGGATAAAGGAATATTTACTACTAAGGAATAGATTAACAGACTTAAATATTAGGAGTGGGATCCGGAGGATTTCCGTAATTCGTAACGCTATTGGATTACAAGTACCAGCCATAAGCGAAGCTTTATCAGCAGGCACAATCTACCATGACCACTAACGTTGCAAGTATCATCCTGCAAGGATGCAGAGGTCATTGATGACGAGTTAAAAGAATTTTAGAACATTATTACTTCAGATAATAATTTAATTAGTTAGGATTACTTGCCTTTGGACAATGATGACTGAGGTGTCTTGCATTGTTTCCGAGTATCTACCAACGGTAACTGTGGAACTGCGGATCCTGCAAAAGAAAATAACAGGTGATAAGAACTCGAAGATATTGTTCAACTCTTTAGTACTAAGAATTAATCGAGTCCAGCCCACACGCTAACCAGCGCGACGTTGGATCACCGAGCTTTTCATATATTCGCCGGTGCCCGTCGAAATCGCATAGGCAGCAGAATGACAATATTTAATAGGCGTGATTATGTGACGGTGAAATTTATTTAGTCAGATTATATACGTTCCGGCGTCGGCCCGGGATCAGCTCTCGGTTTCTGAATTTCAGCTCAAATGGATGTCATCATTGCCAGTTAAATATTGTGGATGTTTTAGTCTTTGAACAAACTATACGTGACCCTTTAGCCTTTAGGTACTCGCTAAAGGCTGTTTCTGTAATTTGTAATATTACAGCTCAGTGCTTTTATAAAATTACAATTTTAACAGTTTTTACAAGTGACGTAATTTTGCATATTTTGTAACTCGCAGGTTTACAAAACAGAGCGTTAGTTTTCTTTCTCATCTTGCTCGTTCGTTATACTCATGGTCTCTTTTGACTGCCGTTAGTTATTATATACCTACATGCATACAGTAGTCAAAACTACCATTGCAATTCGATAAAAAGCTTGTAAATAATAGAGGTAAACCCATAAACTGTAGTAAATCTTAGTATCGAACTATTCAAAATTGCGGCCCTCACCTTCAATCCCAGGTTCAGAACTGACTGCTGGTACCTCTGTAGTTGTCTGAACAAGCTGTTGTTGATCATCTGCAAAGACAGTTGAACGATAGTATAATTCATAGGTACCTACTAGTAATAATGACATGTACTTGTAAGATATGACCTATGTCCATCACGATGGTTCATTTAATATGTTGGTGAAAGAAAGAATTATTGAAATCAGATGGGTAGTTTCAAATACAAACTCTCAAAGCTACTATTAGCATCAACTAAAGGGAGCAAAATTATATATTTACGGTGAGGGCGGTATTTGGAATTCAGACTGAAGCGAAAGATTCTACAATTGTATCCGGAGTTCTAAAGTAGAATCTTGAGCGTAACAAGGGATTCATGTGTTTACGCCCAAGACATAAATAATGTTGCTACCGAGTGGCACATATCTACTGTTTTTCACACCTATGAGGAAAATTCATATCCCAACAATTGCTTTTTCTGAATAGCAGGTGTGAAAACAATTTTTGAAATTGGATAAGTGGTTCCGGAGATTACTCCCTAGATACACATATTCAAACTTACAAAGTGATACAATCTAACAAACTTTTCCTCCTTATAAAATTAGTGTAGATAGTATCGACTAGCTACCAGTGCGGCTCCGCCCACGTATTATATACATGAAGCGTGGGATAAAATATAGCCTGGTGAAATAAGTTTTGAAATGGAACCAGTTGTTAAGGAGTATACCCCACAGACTTTTCCTCTTTAATATATTTGTATAAACAAATAAATAATATAAAATAAAAATCATTTAATTAAGACTAAAGTCCATAAAATGGTTAGTAAACATTGAAACTTATTACTAGTGTTAGTATGATGTGTATAGTACATGTCACAGTGGCTATAGATACAAATTGAACACTCACCCTGGGCGTTCGGTTTTGTTGACATAGCTGGTTGATTTGTTACAGGAAATGTATATAGATGTTCTTGTAGGTGAACATCTCCTGCAAAGTAATTTTATAATACATAGTACATTACTGCAGAGGCCCGGTAAATCTAGACTTAGGATAGCGATATGAGGCTGAGAATCCCTTTTCACGCCGAAGTATGTACAATAGGCATGATGACTCATGTTAAAATTGATAACATAGTGTTGCTAAATGGATAGTAAATCATCAAATTATTGTAATAAAGTATAAATTAAAAAATATAATTAATATCATAAAAAGATATGAACCCTGAGTTTAGAAAAAAATGCATTTTAACAATCATTTACCCATGGACATCGGGTCACTTCAGGGAAAAGCCTTCAAAGTCAAACTAACCAGAAGGATTTTTTTATTCGCAATGTATATTTAGCAACATATTATAAACTTTATTGTCCTTTCTGCCCACCTACTATAAAATGTTATTTAATTTAAGTTAGATAAAGATCTTTCAATCACATGCAAATGTGATAGGATCATATATTATGCTTTATGTTGTTGATAGACACAATATGGGGGCATAAAGAGATTTCTCAACATACCTTGCATGCCCATGAGCACAGTTGGTTCTAGCAGTTGATTGTCATCTTCCTGCTCTTGGTTGGAACAGTAATTATGTTCACTAAGAACATTGTTTTCTGAAATTTAAATTAATCAATATAAACACTATGGCACTTGCATGCTAAGGGAAGAAAATAAATACCATGCTCGCAAAGCTAAACTTGAATAAGTACTAGAATTTTTTATATCCACCTATGCGTAATGAGGGAATTTACATATTTAACAAATTAAACTTCCATCTACAGAATAAACTATGGAACAAGTAAATCTGAACTTCAATATCAACTTGAAAATGATGATTGTATTTAGTTACTAGTGACAATTCCCCACTGAAAAGAAAAGTACATTATGGATGAACTGCAATTCTAACTTTTTTCTTAAATACCATGGTCATAACTAATATATAAGGCATTTACTATTATATCACATAATAACGTACCTTCTGAAGAGAGGGGCACACCATGGAAAATTTCCTTTTCCGTGAATAGGCAAGGATAAGAATAGCGAATTCTTACACCTGCAGAATCAAACTGCGTTTCGTCAAAATGTCTTCGGCACACACGTTTTGACACTAACTGGGCTTTTGTTAGTCCTAGTAAATATGAGTTCACAGGGACAAGAAACGACATCCACAAACTACGTAATTTGTCGTTCATAGGCATGCAGAATAGTCTCTGCGTGGTACTTGTGGAACCACAACCGATAACACAACACTTTAATGGTGCCATGGGACCAGGTGGAATATATCCCACAATCACTACACACACGTAAAACGGTAAGAAGTGAAGAATTGTATTGCAAACAGAGGAGGGTGGCTTCTCAGGGAACTCAACTCAACCAAGAAGGGAGGAGGACACAAGATAACCGGCGCTCAACTCGAAGTTTACAAAACAAGTGGCGAATTGTCAAATTTAAATTTTTCACTTTGACAGCAACCAGATCACAGATTAGATAAAGTTGGTGTGACTACAGCGCTACTATCCAAAATTTGGAACTAAAGCTGTCAGACCCCTGCGTATTCCCCTTATTTACTTCGCCGATCGGTGGATTAAAACACGTTCCGTTTCACATTACTTCAAATCGTGATTATTGTTTGAAATTAGTAAAAACTAAAGTAAAAATGTTTCAGAAGCATTTATTTTATGTTTTTACAACATTTTGGTCATAAAATAATGGTAAATATTAAAGCTGCACCTTCCCTATTAGGTACGTTTAGTTATACATGAATGAAATCTACAATCAGTTAAGTTATATTGTAAATGTAAAAAGTTGCTGAAAAGTTAGCACTAACTTGGAAGCCACCTTTGTCCGGGCTGATAATGCACGACCCAATAATCAGAGTCGAGTCCACAAAAAGTGCATTATTGGCTACCTACCGAATATTATAGAGAAGCTGGTAACCATAACAACTTCCATTGCAAATACATACACACATTCGCGTAAAAGTATTCTAGGTGTCGCTCACAGATTACTTTTGGTGTCGCTTCATGCTGAATTGAGAAGAAGAAATTGCGGTAAAACGGGACTGAAAGTTGGAACCATGTCAACGGGGAGTTTAGATGGCAACGCGTGGGTATTTGACTCTCTTGTGGGTTTTCTGCATGGTCCAGTTTGGAATGCCCCATTGCAGACTTTTATAGAAGAGAAGTCTCTACGTAAGTTACAACTTACATTCCTTTGTTATAATATAGTTAATCTAATATGACGGTGATCTAATAAGAAAATTATGATATATCTTAACTGTCGTCCTGAAATTATAGCTTTCGAGCCTACCGACAATGGAGATGTCCTGGACAGGCCAGAATACAAGAAGATTCATGATGAATATCGTAACTTGGTAAGCGATTTTTCATATAACTTTATCTGCTAGGTACTTAAGAACTTCTATCATGCAGAACACAAACTTTGTTTAGGTACCAGCAAGTGTGCCCCGTGTTTAACCAGTCATCATTTTTGTATTTTTTATTTGTTCCATTCAAGTACCTATTTAAATTAAAGATATCAGTATCACTCGCGGTAGCTTATATACACCGTGAAATTTTAGTGGTTAGTTTAGCGGTAGAGCGACGTGGTCATATTCCATCTTTTTCAACCGTTCAACTGCTTGCCGATAAGCGCGTATTAATCTTACATACGACAGGTAGATGTGATGCTCGGCTCCTTCATGGACGACATCGGCATCTCCGCTGACCAATTCGAAGCTGCTTGTCGCTTGTCCGCGCGCGACCTAGCGGGCCTGCCAGCTCAATTCCACCGCCGACTGTTTGAGCAGATCTGGGCTGCCAACGACTATGATATTTTCGTCAAGATGATGACGCATAAGAACGTTGAACTGCAGTTGCAGGTAAGTGAATGAAGGAGATCCCTTAATCTGTCTTATTTTAAACCCTGCGTAAAGAGAGGGAGAAAGATATTTATGTGGACGCGAATTATGTTTTGTTGGAATAGTTAGGTATTAATTTGATCGGACTAACTATCATTCTTGACATTGTGGATACGACGACTGGCGACAAGTTTAAGTTTCTTTTGGCGTTGAAAATAAAACACGCTGTCCATTATAATGTTGAGTCAATATAAGTCATGGATGTTGAAATATACCTACCTAATCCTTTATTGATATTTTAAAGGCATTAGAGTTGATCGAGAGGCGCTTTGGAGCATTACCCAGTATATTCGCCACAGTGCCGGAAGACCTGGAGTCGTCGCGGAGCGATGAGAGCGAAGACTGGCCAGATACAGATGATGTCATGTCGGAGATTAAAAAGTTATTTCAGTTTAAATTAAAATAGATAAACCCGTTAATGTTTGAGTGGATGGGAAGATGTGTCGTGTTACATGATACCTACGGCAGGCACAAAAAACAATGTACACCTTGATTAAAAGCAGTTAACCACTGACAGATTGGATCAAACCTTGGGATATTCTACCTTAATACCAGTGTAATTAAGTCTTTATTACAACCGTTATATTTATAGGCAGCGTGTTTACAAAATAAACTCTAATATTCTGACGGTAAGATAGAGTATCGAGTGAATTAATGCCAAATGTCAGTAGTTAACTGATTTTAATCGTAGTGTAGGTACGTAGATATGTATATGGTCCTTCGAACCAGAGGGCCTACCGCGAAACGAAATTCGTTTTCGTTCGTGTATCTCCGTCTCTGTCGCACTTGCTAGTTCGAGCGACAGAGACGGAGATACACGAACGAAAACGAATTTTGTTTCGCGGTAGCCCCTCAGATTTTATTAGAGAAGTGGTACAGGAAATAGTTTTCAGATGACAACAATATAATAGGTACCTACGTGCCACGACACTTCTTTCCACTCATTCTTTAAGGCCTGAATCACTCTGGCGCGGCCTGTGGTGGCGGTCAATAGTAAATTTGACAGCTAATGACAAGTTTACTATGAACCGCCGCGGCCGGGCTTAAAGCATAAATCGATAGAGTTTGTCACGTCTCATCTCACTCGTACACAGGTCGGTAGATGCACAGCTATTAGTCATAATAATGCTAGCTATGTTTGTTTTAGTAACGTTCGACCTTAAACTAGCATGATCACGTTGATGTCGGACATAAAGCATTCCCTTAAATACTAGGTAGCCAAAGAACAGAGATGGGTATTATTCGAATTATTCTTTATTTGAATAAAAATCCACGAATAATATTTAAGAATGCGGTTGCTCGTTACAACTAGGGCTCCTGCTACACGTGTTATACGCCCGCCCGAATACCCGTGTTCTTAAACCCGCGGTGTTAAGCGTCCGTTCTACGCAAACACGCCCGAACCCGCCCGGTCAGCGGGCGGGTACCCGTTGACCCGTCCTGGCGGGTTCTAATTACACGCGGGGTTTGAGTTGAAGCAAATAGAATAAATTATATGAGGGGTATAGAATCAAAGTCAGCTAAATCCATTGATTGGGTATGGATTTAGCTAACTTTGATTCCATACTCCTCGTATTATTTTACTCTATTTGCATTAGTAATTCTATAAGTTTGATATTGTTTTAAATTAGGTACCTATGCGGCAAAAGGAAACATCGCAGGAAGCTTATTATTGAATTGTCATATCTAAATTTCTAACACCTCTTCTTCTTCTCTCCTTGCCTTTTCCCTATACGGGGTCGGCCCCCCTAATACTATCACGCCATTTTTTACGGTTCTGTGTCATTTCTGGGTTTATGCCCAACGTCTTCATGTCAGCGGAAATGGTTCGCGTCCAGGTAGTGGGAGGGCGTCCTCTGCCTCGTTTGCCCTCTTCAATGGCCATAACTTTACGGGTCATGTGATTATCCTGTCGGCGCATTACGTGACCGTACCACCGTAAACGAGTTTCTACCAGTTTAGTGGATATATCAGCAACCTTGAAGGAGCCACGGATATATTCGTTTCTTATTTTGTCCAGACGGGTGACGCCTCCAGACCATCGTAGCATCTTTAACTCGTTCACATGAAGCCTCTGTGTATCATTTTTTCGCATGGGCCAGCACTCCGAGCCGTACAGCATTGCTGGTCTTACTGCTGTTTTGTATACCCTTCCTTTGGTTTTGATAGGCATCTTTGGATCACAGAGTACTCCGGTAAGCGATCTCCATTTTAGCCAGCCGGTTCTTATTCTAGCCTCGATGTCTTTCTCTACACTCGCCTTAGCGTCTATTACGGAGCCAAGATACTTGAAATCATGTACTTTGCTTAGCGGGATTCCATTTATTAAGGCTGTGCCGTCTTGGATTGCATCAGAAAAGTTGCAGCACAGATATTGGGTTTTACTGATGCTGACCCTAAGCCCACTTTTCTCTAGCGTGTTACACCACACTGACAGGTCATTCTGTATCTCCCCCAGGGAATCGGCTATTAAAACAATGTCATCAGCGTATAAAAGATTCCATGGCGCTGGTTTTTGTATTTGTTCTGTAACAAAGTTTAGGACAATATTAAATAGCATTGGGCTAAGCGCTGAACCCTGATGTACACCAACTCCAACCTCAAATTGGTTGCTTATGCCAGCAGGTGTAACAACTTGGGTTCTTATGTTGGTGTACATATCTTGAATAAGATTCACATAATATTCCGGTACATTTTGATCTCGCAGGGCCTCCCAAATTAGCTGGCGCGGTACTCTGTCAAATGCCTTTTCAAGATCAATGAAAACGAGGTGCAGGTCTTTTTTCAGTACTTTATACTTCTCTGTGAGTATTCTTATAGTATGGATCGCGTCTGTAGTACTGGCACCGCTTCTGAAACCGCATTGATTTGGTGTAATTTTTGTTATCCCAGTTAACCTCTTAACAAGTACTCGCTCCCATATCTTAAGAGCATGCGATGTCAATTTTATCGCCCGGTAATTTCCGCAGTCTGCGACATTTCCCTTATTTTTATAAAATGGAATAAGGCTACTGAGTCTCCACATATCTGGCATTTTTCTCTGGTGAAGGATTTGGTTGAATAGATCGGTCAGCCACGCCACAACACCTAACTCATAAAAATAAAACACCAAACTCATAGAATTACTTACTAATGCAAATAGAGTAAATTAATATAATTTATTCTATTTGCCTCAACTCAAACGGTCACGTACGGTCCGAAGTCCGAACCTGCGTGTAAATAGAACCCGCCAGGAACGGGTACACGGGTACCCGCCCGCCGATCGGGCGACAAGAAAGCATCTCTACAATATTCATTCAAGATATTATTCACGAAAAGCATTGGGTCGTTCTTCTTTTCGACCGACAATAGCCTGTCCTTCGTCTTATTACGGCATCTCATTTGAGTAATTATGTTTACGGTTTTATAATGTTCGAATGAACGTCCATATTATTTTATTAATTAGTGATATTTAATATTTCATTTTATCTATCTAGCATTTTTTTTAAATGTTTTTTTTTCGTAGAATGCCGTGACAGAGTGGTAAAATAAAATGTTGTCCCCACTGAAAGAGTCCACTTTGTCACATGTTTTTTTTTAGAAACCAACCGTAAATAAATATTTATATTGGCCAGAAAGGAAACTTTAATTAGTTCTAATGAAGAAACCTATGCATTTTTTAAAAAATCGTACTTCAAAACCACAATTTGCGATAGTTCAAAAACCAAAAAAACAGAAAAACCTCGGTTCATTGTCGGTAAAAAAGAAGAACGACCCCATTACGAATGATTAATAATGAAGAATTATTCGCAAATAAATTATTCTAAAATAATTTATTCCCGAATAATTTATTGGTCGAATAAATATTGGCGAATAATTATTCGAAATATTTATTCGTTATCCGCGAATAATTATATTTATTCTTATTCGTATTCGAATACATTTTGCCCACCTCTGCCAGTGAATATAAGCGTGAGAGGGACGAATGCTTTAAACATAACTACCTAGGCCTAAAGGTGATCATGCTCTAGCTAGGCAGAAGTATTAAATTGTCTGCGCCAGATAAGAAATTATGATAATAGTATTTTATGCAACAGTTATATAATATGGGTTCTTAAAATTCGAGAGTCGCTGTAACAAAACGAGCTTTAGCGAGTTTTGTTAATAAAGACTCGAGAATTTTAAGACCTAATTATATAACGTTGCATACAGTACTTTTTCTACGACAGCTAGAACCAACTTATACTTTTAGTTATAAATAAATAAAAATAGAGACATGTAAAAACAAACATTTTATTTATGGTAATGAATATGAAGGCTTTGAATGGTGTTTTTTGTTATGATTATTGGCGCGTTGTTTTGTTTTAAGATCTGGGACATATTTATTTCATTTTGTAGAAAGTCCGGAGCGGTTGGCATTGGAGATGGATCAAATTCAGTTACAACCTCAAAAGTTAAATAAATTGCGTTACCAATGAACCTAACTGACAATTGAAAATAATTCAATTCCCGCGCTTTATGTTTTTTTATTACCATAGACAACAATACTGTTTAAGTAGATGTATTTTTCAAACATAAATCTTTTGGAAAAATTATATTCTTATTTCATATCTGTAATTTACGTAATAATAAACGAGTCTTTATTGTAAATATGGCAGTTACAGTAATAATAAGTTCATTTACATGAACTTTTGTCATGGATGCGGTCATGGAAACATAAATTTAAATAAAACACTTTCGCGCTGGCACATGGTCTGTAGGCGCTGGCCACTTTAACGCAAATTAAAAAAAATACCAGTTGGCTTATAATTTATTATAATATCCGTCGGAGCATTATAATGTAATTCATAGATCATAGATTTTAGTGGAATCACGAAAAGTGTATATTTTTAATATTGATGTTAGCCTTTTAATTGTCAAATTACAGTGCTGGAGTAGAAAATAGTATTTTATGCAACAGTTATATAATATGGGTTCTTAAAATTCGAGAGTCGCTGTAACAAAACGAGCTTTAGCGAGTTTTGTTAATAAAGACTCGAGAATTTTAAGACCTAATTATATAACGTTGCATACAGTACTTTTTCTACGACAGCTAGAACCAACTTATACTTTTAGTTATAAATAAATAAAAATAGAGACATGTAAAAACAAACATTTTATTTATGGTAATGAATATGAAGGCTTTGAATGGTGTTTTTTGTTATGATTATTGGCGCGTTGTTTTGTTTTAAGATCTGGGACATATTTATTTCATTTTGTAGAAAGTCCGGAGCGGTTGGCATTGGAGATGGATCAAATTCAGTTACAACCTCAAAAGTTAAATAAATTGCGTTACCAATGAACCTAACTGACAATTGAAAATAATTAAATTCCCGCGCTTTATGTTTTTTTATTACCATAGACAACAATACTGTTTAAGTAGATGTATTTTTCAAACATAAAAATCTTTTGGAAAAATAATATTCTTATTTCATATCTGTAATTTACGTAATAATAAACGAGTTTTTATTGTAAATATGGCAGTTACAGTAATAATAAGTTCATTTACATGAACTTTTGCCATGGATGCGGTCATGGAAACATAAATTTAAATAAAACACTTTCGCGCTGGCACATGGTCTGTAGGCGCTGGCCACTTTAACGCAAATTAAAAAAAATACCAGTTGGCTTATAATTTATTATAATATCCGTCGGAGCATTATAATGTAATTCATAGATCATAGATTTAAGTGGAATCACGAAAAGTGTATATTTTTAATATTGACGTTAGCCTTTTAATTGTCAAATTACAGTGCTGGAGTAGAAAAAATGTATATAACTACTTACCTACCTGTTCTTTTAGATTACAACTCGAAGATTACGATGATAATGCCATAGTCACCGTCCCACCGGAAGAAGTCGTGGCAGAGAAGAAAACCCTTTTGACTAAAGCATCTAAGCTGCAAAGTTTTGAAAAGAAAGAGGATAATGAGGGAAAGACTGCAAATCCACCGGAACCGTCTATTGCGGAACCGCCGAAGCCCGCACCGAAAAAAGTTGAGGTACCTACCTACTGTATTAGTGTAGCAATTGACAACATTTCAAAATATGTAATGATGCCTAAATCTGAATCCATTTCGGTAAGTATGTTACCTGAACGTAATAAAGTAGTTTCAGATTTTTTTTCGCACTCGTTTTTAAGAAAATCGCGAAATTGTATAAACGTGTTTTAAACCGTGGTGCGTGACGTCAATACTAGGTACGCCTGTCATATGAAAGATGTGCAAGCTGCCATACAGAGCCGTAGTATTGACGTCATAATTTACTAACGACCTTCTGGAATTCGCTTCTTTTCAATTTGATATATCTGAATAAAAATTACAATTTAGGGAGAAATAAAAAAACACGTGTCCCTTAAAAAATAAAATGGCCCACTTGAAATACCTAATGAAATGTTGTCAATTGCTTATCATTATCATTCCTTTTACTAGACCCTTGAAAAGAAAGTATAAGAGTCAGATCAGTTTCGTCTTCAGACTGCAAAACGTAGGTACCTACTTACAGTGCCCCGTTCCACGAAGTTACAATTTTATAAATCTAAGCAGGCCAAGTGGCTAGTATGGCTGCATGTAGTCCGCCGCGTGATTTCTTCCCGTGTGGATAAGTGCCAGAAGCACGGCGGCCAGCCAAATGAATGTCACTCCGTACTAGATTTTCTGTGACCTTGCTTGGCCGTCCTTCAATTCCGCTCGTTTGGCGTCGCCTATATGGAGACGCTCGCTACACTTACGTCGAGCGCCTCAGAGCTATTACCACGAACTTCGAAGTTAGGGTCTATCTATCTCTATCGCACTTACTGTACTTGAGCGACAGGGATGCATTTATACGAACTTCGAGTTTCGATTTTCGTGGTAGCGCCGCAGTGTTGATTGACTAGTAAAATTGAAACTGGTAGCTTCGTGAAACTGGCCCAAGGCGTGTTAGCTACCTACCTACTTCTGTTGTTACCTTATTTTGCGTCTTTACCCTACTCAATGATGTAATATAAAAACCGGCCAATTGCGAGTCGGACTCGCGCACGAAGGGTTCCGTATCATTATCTATAAAAACGGCAAAAAAATCATGTCTGTTGTATGGGAGCCCCAGTCCGACTCGCACTTGGCCGGTTTTTTAGTATTAGTTGTTATAGCGGCAACAGAAATACATAATTTGTGAAAATTTCAACTCTAGCTATCATGGTTCTTGAGATACAGCCTGGTGACAGACGGACGGACGGACGGACAGCGAAGTCTTAGTAATAGGGTCCCGTTTTTACCCGTTGGGTACGGAACCCTAAAAAGAGGTAGATAGGTTGGAAGCGCTCCAAAAATGGCACACTAAAATTGAGCCAATTGCACCAACTTGCCTCAGTTTCGAGTCGTCAATGGAAGCGTTAGCTGTCAGGTTTGGTGGCCATTTTTAAACACAAAATTTCGTATAGTCAACATATCTACACCCTACTGATGCGCTCGACGATTGAATAGTTTGTTTACTGTCCCTAGGTCAGCGAAGAAGAAATACGCGCTCGTCAAGAGTACTTGAAACAGCAACGAGACAAGCTGCTAGCGCTCAAGAAGCAGGTCCGCGAGCGAAGACTGGGCGCTGCTGAAATTGGGGAAGGAAAAGGTACTACAGAATAGTAATTAGTACATACTTAATAAGGTACTGAAGCTCCACTCCCTTAGTGATGACGTTACCTGCCGTTACACTATCGTGGGTCGTCAGCTGAATTAGCATCCAATGAATTTTTTTCGCTTATACTTACTTCAAGACTAAACTCTAGAAAAGTTCCGTTAGGTCCTTATTTACCTTCTCTCCCCCTCACCTCACCTCCGCCTCCGCCATATTAACGTTCCGTTCCCACGTTAATTACGTAAGTGTAATTTCGCGCCAAAATGGGAGGACACGAAGAAAGTGGCGCCCTCATTTATTTTCTACTCTTTTGTGTAGGTACCTGCGTCTATCGTAATACGCGCTAGATACGTAATTAGGGTCATGCTTGACGCCGGTTACGCGACCACCTGAAGGAAGGTTTTTTTTTCAATTAAATATTTTTAAAGGTTGGTGGCACACGAGCTTACGACCGGATGCTAAGCGGTCACCGTAGCCTATGGACGCTTGCATTTCCAGGGTCAGATGCGCATTGCCGACCCTTTAACAATTTATTATACTTCTTTCTTGAAGTACCCCATACTGTAGAGTCCCTCGGGAAAACCTCGTCATAGCTCATTCCACAACCGGAGCGTTCGAGGGAGGAAATTTCTTTGAAACCTTGCCGTACGTGACCATTTAGGTTTTAGGGTGTGAAGATAATAAAATAAAATTTCAACAGACGTAAACAACCCGTGAGCCGTATGATTTTTTTTAGTATTTATTAACACATTCAAGGCCCGTGACGCAACATACGCGTCATGCCTCTACGTGCGATTTCCGCTACAGAGCGGAACAACGCTGCTACGCGCTACGGCGTAGCACACGTAGCGATGCGTGGCCTCGAATGGGTTAAATAGGAATCTACCTATTGAAAATTCTTCTGGGTGGTCGCAAACCGACATACTTAGGTGGTCGCTAACCGGCGACATGACTCTAAGCAGCAGGTTATGTACGGTTGGCCTCACAAGGGGTTTAACACCTTTGTACTGTGTCGCATTAATGTTAATCTGCCATATGAAGTTGTCAAACGAGTGAAAACGACAAGGTACTTAGGTGTTCAGCTACTTATGAGGCCGACTGTAGGTACCTATAGATCGAGCTTCAATACTTATATCCTGCGCATTTTACGGGAGTAATCTAAATTTTACGTGGTGGTTCCGACTGCCCTGAACTGGTGGAGCGGATAGTGAGGCTGCACATTCCGTTGCAATTTCGGATACATCTACGTCCGCGAAACCGACCACTGCTTGCTCCTCCGGAGACGCGAACTGTGGCACATAGTAAGTCGCCGCTATTCGAGCTCAGGGGGGCTAGCACAACTGACGCTGCGCCGCGACGCGAGTCGAGAAAGATCTAACCCTCCCTTTTCTAATTTGTACGGTACGAGTGAGATAGGAGACGTTTAGTCGCGCGCGAAGCGACTGAGCAGCAAGTTGTGCTAGACCTACTGCACTACCTCAATGTACAGTCGAGGAAATTGAATGTTTATCACTTTTGGACCTTAATACCATTACATAGAGTCCAAAAGTGATAAACATTCAATTTCCTCGACCGTACTTCTCGCATCTGCATCTGACTGGGATGTTTTTGGAAAGTCTGTTGTGAATGCTTGAGGTTCTGCGAGGCGATGGACAACCGACGGTCCTCGGTAGTATATTAAGTGATCAAGTAGGTATGTTAATTCTAAGATTCACAGTGCATTAGTTTTGTAACTGTAATACTGTGTAATAATTGTTTAAATAAATAAATAAATAAAGTGTGGCGGTATAGGGCGCGCGTATCCATAGCAACAAGTAAGTACCTACCTGTAATTTTTTGAGTATGCTTTTTATAGGTGAAGGTCCAAGCGGGGCCTCTCGGCCGCGCTCGGCGCGCGCTGCGCAGGCGGCGCTGGCGGGCGCGCCGCCCGCGCCCGCGCCCGACGCCATGCAGCTGCGCAGGGCGCTGGCAACTCAACTCAAAACTGAAGTCGTCGACAACCACTAGCTCCATCTCTGTCCCGTCGTTTAGTGAGGACCTACTTCTGTCAAGGTGGTCTACAAACTACGCAAGGCTCTAAGGGTTAACCACCTTAGATGCATGTGCTATCAATGACTTTGCTTATGGACTGGCTTATGTACAGTAAGGGAAATGTATTCACGTACCACTGTAGAACCGTGTCGCAATTGACAGGCCAACGACACTCAAACTCAAGTGATATGTCACCTTATTGCGATAGGGTTCTACGGTGGTACGTGAATACATTTCCCTTACTGTACAGTCGCCATCAGATATATCGGAGCGGCCAAAGTGCTCACAAATAACTGACGACCGGTTAGCCTAGTGGGTAGTGACGCTGCCTACGAAACTGAAGGTCCTGGGTTCGAATCCCGGTAAGGGCAAATATTTGTGTGATGAGCATGAATATTTGTTTCTGAGTCTTGGATGTTTTCTATGTATTTAAGTATTTATATCTATTATATGTATCGTCGTCTAGTACCTATAACACAAGCCTTACTGAGCTTTATTATAGGGCTAGTTCGATTAGTGTAAGAATGTCCCCTAATATTTATTTATTTGTTATTTATATTATTTTTTTAACTGAAGACGTCTCTATTGTCGAGGCATTTGAGACGTGTTCAGATATTTGTGAGCGCTTTGGCCGCTCCGATACATCTGGAGCCGTAGCATGGTTGGCCTTATCACGCGACAAGTGACAAGATAACAGCGTCGTCTCGTTCTATCGAACGGTGTCAGCCAGTGACGCACGCTCTATCCTATCACCTATCGCGTGACAAGGCCAACCATGCTACGGCTCCTGATGGCGACTGCACAATTAAATCTACGTCACTCTAGTTTGACAAAGTCTATAAGTATTGCCATTAATTTGATTACTACTTGTGACACTTTTGTTGTATCATTTTTGATACTGTATGCATCTAATGGTGGCACACACTTGGCGGTATTTGTCCAAATATTCGTGCTGCATCTTTTCCTTCCTACGGCAAATGAAAGAGAGGCAACGATGCAACGCGAACACCAAGTGTGGTGCCAGTATTAGGGATAAGATACGCTCAGTGGCCTGTTCCAGTCCTTACTGGTCAAGCGACTTAGTGTTGCCAGTTTAGACTTTTAAAATAGTAATTTGTGGTTTCGTGAAACCGGCCACTGATGTACTATTTGAGTAATTAAATTTACATAATGTTGTTGCACTCTGGTGTTAACTGTACTTTATCGGCCGTACCCAATAATAATATACACGGTGCCCGTGAGCATTGCGAGAGATTTTAATCACAAATTCCTGAGGCTATAAGGAGTAATAAATGTTATATGAAGTTAGGTCGAATTATGATTTTTATTTTTTTTCTTATTTTCATACACAATAATTGCTAATCTAGTAAAAACGTGTCTTTAGGACGAGCTGTCAAAGTAGATGGTTAAGTCTCGCAACGTCGCAATCATAAAGGTGTTTCATACTGGAGATTTCATTACAACATTTTTACACAAAAATGGAAATATCTCTTAAAACCGAACCGAATTTACTCGACGTTAATTAACATTTTTAACTTAAAATATAGTCAGGAATATCCTGTTAAAATCTCTCGCAATGCTCACGGGCACCGTGTATTAATACAATTAATGATGACAAAACTCATTACTCAATAGGTTAAGATACCTACTTGTATAAATACCAGTGATCAACTGGAGTTTATTAGTAGAGTTCATACATGACGGCATCGTTTTGAGCAGAGATTATACTTGAGATAATGCGAGTTGGCCGAACTGCTTCAAAGTAGTCCATTCAAAAAGCAACTCTACCGTCCAGGGTAGAAGGTTCTAATTCCAATGACAGTTTTACAAAAAGTCGGCCACATTAAATAATCTCAACCTTACACACGGCAACTTTTGGCTGCAGTACAAACGCGCCTTTCACGAATGCGCAACTGTATCGAGACACTAGCAATAGAGGTCATACTGCCCAGCCATATTACACAGTGAGTATTATTACGCGATACCTCATATCACTGTATTTTTATCTTCATAGAATACCAATACATTTTCGAATATCGCGATTACGTATTGTTATAAAAATATTGCAAAAATACCCACCTGCATGCAAGTATGCTTCAGTATCCATGTGTAAGGAAAACAAGACGGTAAATTGGGAACGGCCGTATACCATTTGTGATTTAACGATAATAAGATAACCCATTGTGATTAGGTAAAGGATATAATAAAATAAAACTTGACGTCGTATTTACCTTATATTTATATTGCTTACTTAACTAGTGACATCATAATAATAGCATTATGTATAGTAAGCTTATTTATTTTACACAACTTGCCAATAGGTAAATCAATTTTTCATTTTAAATTTGTGTATAAATTAGTTTATGATGGTCATCCATCGAGAGATAAAAAATAGTCATCGTTACAGTCTACTTTCACGTACAACTTCGTATTTTATTCAAATTGTTATCTCAAGGAATACAAGAATTGCATGTATAATCTAATTGACGGCTCGACGCTGTTATATAAACACGTGGCTGTTGGCAGATTGAAATAAAACTATTACATAAATGTATCATATTTACAATATACTCTGTCAAATTCATACTACGTACGTAATAATGAATTTCCCCCTCGTTTACTGTGCACTTTTTTTTATTTATGAACGCCTAGGTTTTAAATAAATAAGTTTATACGAAAAAGCCGAAAGGCCTAGCAATAATTTACATGGTGTGTCCTTAATTACCGCGATAGGTGGCATGATATAACAGATTGAATGTAGAGATCAAACGTTTTTAATTGCGATTCCAAAAATTGATATGTATTCAGAGCTTGCAGTAAAATTTTGTTATTATAAAAGTGGCGTGATTAATCTCCTAGTTATTTTACGTAGCGTTACTATAATATGACACGGTAACCTTACAAGATCACACAATTTCTGATCAATATTTTATTAGTCCTTTGGTGGCCAAGTTTTTCGAAGTATAAAGTTTTTTCGATTTAAAGGGACCATGTGACACCCACGGAACGAACGGTGGTGAACCAAAGGAACGAGCCTTATAGAAGAGCACTGCATCGCAAATTAAACTTTCCAAAATTACTGGCATATGAGGCGCGTGGGGCATTCCAGTGTTAAAAGCTGATATCGATGAATGCATGTCAAATGCGTTGATCAAGTTTAAGATGTCGCTCATATCGTTCACGTCACGGTATATTGTGAGTCATCGTTTAGTTGTTGTTAATAATGTGGCTAATGATGGTACTTTGAAAATTCAGTGATTATTGCGGACTTTACGATGAAGTCGGTAAGATCACTCCCAGACGTATGTCCGTCGCTAGGCAATGAATATTGTAGCGTCTCTGTGACGGCCAGTGGACGCAAACCCGTGCGATTGTGACAGTGCGTAACAGATTCCTACAGTATGTAAATTTTTGAGCCTATGCTTACACTATTCAGAACTTGACAATCAATACGAATGAAAGGCGACCAAAGGGCTATAAAATCACTATAATCCTGTACTCAACTATAGAACAACCGTTCTGTATACATTCCATTAAATTTATCACGTGTTCGATCAATCTCACTTTAAACAAATTGGAACATGGCTTTAACTAAGCTTTATACTAACTCGCATACTAACGATTATATGCAACAATTAATATGATTTATAAATAATTACATAGGACAAAGTTTATGATCGCATACATTGTCCAGTAGCAAAAGCCAAAATAATGCTTTGGTCCTGAAATTTGTCGATTCATTACAATTTTTTAATCTAAAATTTCGTACCGAACTTGTATCGTTACTTAACAAATACTATTTGTAAGGATTATATTGATGCCGAGTAAGTTTACTGTACATAATAACGTTTGTTAATATTTTTACAAGCTTGTGAACTGGCTACGACTGAGAACCAGATTCTCTTTTCCAATACATTCTATTACGAACTAGGTTTTAGGCTTAGTGCATCGCAACAAGCGACAAAAATAAAATTCAAGTACTTTTCGCATGTTATATTGAGCTTAGCATTCACTAACAGCGAAAGCCGTAGCCAAGTCCATTCATAGACGTGTCGTTACACTACATAGCCATCCAAGCGTCCTATGTAGTGCAATTAGTTCAGTGCGAGTGTTTATATAAAATTATTAAAATAATGCTCTTTTACGCTGAGAATGGCGATGTAGCGTAGCGTACCGTCGATTGATAAAGTCACTGTCAATTGGCTACGCAAGGCATCGATGCCGATATATTACCAAGTTATTACCACCAGTGACAACAGTGGCCCGTGTTATGAAGCTAGAACTGACAATGTTACGTCTCTAAGCAGGCAACACACAGGAATAGCCAGTCGATAATTGTCAAGCACCTGTGTGTTGCCTGTTAAGACTTTTCACAGTACATAGTTACCAATTTTGGATATTGGATATTTGTGGCAACAACTTGATAGTCGTATTAGTAACAGGTGGGAATATATTACTTTTATAAGACAGCGACAGACCCATATAATGCGTTGCTTTTCGTAGCCAATGACAGCCACGATTATTCGTTCCTATCATTGTCGCTGAATAAATACAGAGACGAAAACGGCTGTGTTCCGGAGAAAAACAGTTTGGGATCAAATGATACATGCAAACATTTCATAATGATTGAAAAATTACCAATAATCAGATGAGATCCAGTTTAGATATCAATGGTATTCTTCTGGTAAACACAGCACAACATGGCTAGCCAATAACTTGACCCCAGTTGGCATGGAGTTTTTTTAAATATAGTGTGAATTTTCAGAAAAATTCAAATCAGAACCTTGTCATTGATCTACCAGTGGTTCCTATCTTTCTGAGTATATTCACTGGAACATTGCCCACGCTATGTGTGCAAGCCTCAAAGGTTCTATGACACGGTGGCATTATGCCAAGTTTTTGTAATTTTCGAGCGCTGTCAACGGCTTTGACAATGAGCATTCGATAAAAAGCGCCCAGAGTCCCTGATGTGACGTGCGTAGCGTGCCTTATCAATTTCAAAAGATTATAAATATCTGATGGCTAGATGTAAAAATACTAATCATTTGAAATATATCTATTTATATAAATAGATTCAGTACGACAATACTAGGGTTGGCATTAGTGCTAATAAGCACTGAATATTTAAACAAATCGCCCAGAGTTTCTGAACTTGAAATAGAACATGCAACATCAAAATATTCGAATCAAATATTAGGTGTTTATGGTAAAGAATTGTGCTATCGGTTAAAAATTATTGGGTAATAGCCAATAAAGACATGGTGCTAACTGGGGATGCAGTTATGTGGCAAATGGTGGGATTATAGCATGACAATGACAAAAAAGCATTCGTCTCTTTCCAGCACCACTTGATGGAATGTGACGGATGCTTATTTTGTGGTTTATCACGTGAACACCGTGACCATAGAACACCTTTTGTATTTTCCAACCACATTGATTGTTTTTCAAGCGCAGATTGACATCGTTCCGATAACGTACATTACGAAAATTAATTTTATTTACAAAACACGAACCGTAAAACTAGAGGTAAAACGACATAATAAAATGAAATGGACCTTAATCAGATACAATTATCACATACACATTACTTTTTGCAGTATAAAACCTACAATCACCATAAGCAGACATGAAATGAATTCGTTGAGAGTACAGAAGTATTCGTATACAATTGAAGACAGTATAAAGTATTGAAGCAACAGTGTTCACTATACAAATAATTTGTACTTCGAGATTATTTGAGTTGGCCGAATTGGATCACAGTAGTCCATTCAAAAAGATTCCAATTGCAATGACAGTTATAAAAGTCGCCCACATGAATAATCTCAACCGTATGCACATTATCAAATTACGATTCCATAGAGGTGCAGAAATATAACATTTTTTATCTTGCAAGACAATTGCATAGTGGAAGTCTTACAGTCAAAATCGAAAAAGAAACCAGTTTAAAAATGGTTAGTCAAAAACCAGTTTTGGACAAAATTCGTTTCGACACGTCCCATCTTTTCGAATATTAACAAACTAACAGAAGTACAAGCCTGAAGAACAATTATTCTTTAAAAGCTTTGTAGTTTGACCTACTTAAATCTGGCATAGAAGTATAAAAACAAATAATTTAAAAGTTTCAAAAAGGAGGTGAAAGTGCTTTCATGAATCAAATTGATCCACGATATTTAAGTGTCCATAGTAATCACTATACAGTAAATTTTACCATCAGAATCTACCGAATTAATTATGTTTCTGTACTCTCAACAAAGTTTTGCGCCTAACATTAAATTTAGAAAAATAAAAGTATTCTCACAATAAATAAGTCCTTGCATATTTACAAATTAGACGTTTGAGACGTTTCCAATATGAAGGCCATATCACGAATTGAACATTCATCGCCTTGGTCAATGCTCTCTTACATAACTATCAAGTAAACTACACTAATGACGTATCTCAAAGTGGAAGGTGTTAATAATAGTTTGTCATTCGAGTAAAAACAAAATTTATCTACCTGGCTCTCTGCCAAGTATTGAAATCCTGGTTTAAGGTGACCCGGGATACTTGCAGCTCAAGTGTTTATGTTCATATTCTTTCTATTTGCTTTTTTTGGGAAAAAGCTTGTCAAAAAAATAAAGTGACAAGCTACTAAAGTCCCATCGTTATAATAGCCTTGTCACATTCATTTGATAATGTATGAACGGTTGAGAGCTGCACATTCAATCTATATCGGTTACAAGCAATCTGGCCTTCATTCAAAAGAAAATATGTATGCAATTTGTAAACGGAATAGCTACTGAATTATTATCTACATACATTTTTACACTTGCATCTCACATTCAATATGTCAAATACCACTCAGTTAACCTTTGTACTTTTGTGATTTAATTCCTTCAGAAAAATGATCTACACAAAAAAAAACATTTCACATTAAATACGTTATCCTACATTTAAATATATTTGTTCTAACAGTAAATGTGTTGGTGTGGAAGCATTTCTTGGTATTTTACTACCTAGTACCCCTTATTTAGTTAATCGATTCTTACTGGCATCCAACAGGGCCTGAGAAATGTTGCGCAGCAATATTTGTACCACTATAGAATTTGCGTCCACAAACATACTTTATGTTCACGCAAGTACTTTTTAACAGTTAACACATATTCTGGTGTAAAATAAGGCTACGCTGCATAATTAACGACTGAGTCAGTCCAGTTGTATGCCATCAAAAACCATTATGTCTACTAACTCATTTCGTCTACTCCACATTCGGTATAAACGTAACATCACTAACAATCATGCTGTTCATTGAGATGCCATACGAAGTTAATTTTAAATAGTATGGAGAGTTCCGTACACTAATTAATTAAAGTTTTCATCTACTTTACATGGGCGCAAAACGACTACGGACCTTACTACCAAGCGGCATTATTCCAGAAAACAGACCGTGTTCACTGATAATCTAAATCTACTCGATGGATCGCAAGGGGAGTTGCACCTGTCAAATGTATAATAGCTAGACAAACAACTTTAATAAATTAAAGAGTTTTCATAGAAAAATCAGGCACTTTGCATTTTCGAATGTATGCAAATTGGAACACTATTTAGTCTAGTTTTCTTCACAACTATAAAGCCGGAAGCCCACTTCGGCGCATGGCTCAGCCACGGCTGGCTCACACAGCGTCTCACATTACGCTCTGCACGTGGCTCGCGTACGAAGCAGCAGGTTTCCGCCTATCAATGTCTGTTATTATAGATAGCTCGATCGATCCTCGTTTGGATCGCACAGTAATCGCTATACCACACTAACAACCAAGAAAATCTATAGGCGACAGATACACAGAATGGCGCTCTCAGCCGATACCTTACTATGTCGTTAATCTTTACGTATAAATAACAGTCACTTATGCAAGAGACGCATGTTTTACTCGTGACATAAAAAAGGTATATTCCCATTGGTCCCAATCTAACATAAGATGCGCGCGTCGCAAGAAAAGGCGCGCCCACTAAAATGTTACTGACGCGCCTTTTCTCGCGTCGTATCATTTTGTGGTATACTATTATCAAATGCTCGCTGCGCTGGGTTAGAAAAAGGAATGGGACACCTCTTTTGTTCTCTGTTGCACTTACCTGCCATGATTAGTGCGACAGAGAGCACAACTGACGTCCCATTCCCACATTTTATGGCCCCGCGTGCAGCGAGCGTTAGATAAAAGAGCATAGCCGTGCTGAATGCCATCGAGTGCATTGGCAGACAAATGGGAATAGGCTCAACCCATGGACCTATAATACTCAGAGGACAAGCTTAGTAATAATAATACCACGTCCGAGCGAGATGGTAGCATGCAAAATCACAATAAGTGACAAAAAAGCGAAATAACATTCGTTGTCGTAGTCATAGTTCCACTTTTTTGTTTGCCACAACTGATTTAGTATGAGGCCATGGCAAATAAAGCATTACCCGCCCAAATTAAGTAGGTTGTGTATCGTAAGGCATCAGCCAATTTAAGATCAGTTCTTAATTTAGCTGCATAAGAGCTTTTCCGTCCCTCATTGTTGCAATACGTATAGCTTGTCCCACAGAACACTAAACACTATAGAAGGGCGATGTGGGCGTGGCACGCGCGCCACTACTTCGAGCGTGCGCTCAAAGCTTTCGCGCCAACGTCACCTGATCGCCGTGCAGTCGCTCACAAAGTTGTAGGCGACGTGGAGGGGATGAGGTGGCGACACCGCTCCCGATAGGAACCGCGCTTGATATAGTGAACATTTTAAAAAAGTAGGAATCCACTTCAAGTCTTATCTGCCTATGAATGGAATTGTTCTCTATTGTTAAAGCCGACCGCTAATCACCCGTGCAAAATGTAATGCATAAATAACAAATGAGTTCATACGAATAACAACTTTATCGTAAATTAATAAGGTTCAAATTTCATCAGCACGCACTCGACATAAAACCTTTTGGAAATAAGAGCCGTGATCGCCCAGGTGTTCGGCTCTTCCGTTCCAAAAGGTTTTATGTCGAGTGCGTGCTGATGAAATTTGAACCTTATTAATTTATTATAAAGTTGTTGTTCGTATGAACTCATTTGTTATTTATGCATTACATTTTGCACGGGTGATTAGCGGTCGGCTTTAACAATAGAGAACAATTCCATTCATAGGCAGATAAGATTTGAAGTAGATTCCTACTTTAAAAATAATGTTAACTATACCCCTTCTATAGTATTTCGTGTTCCGAGTATTACAGGTCCACGGCTCAAGCCCGACCGTTCGCGCTTCACCGCTGGGCCCACGTCACAGCTAGTAGACTACACGTATAAATCCTTACGGCATTGTTCACTGGTGCACAGTGCGAGGCGGGGCTCGTGGTCACGCGCCCGCGGGCGGGGCGCACTACGCGAGGCGCGGTCGCTTGGCGTCCCTCTCCTCGGCGCCCGGCGCCGCCGCGCCTTCCTCGTCCTCGTCGGAGTCGCCGTCGTAATCCACGAGGCCCTGATACATGATAAAATAAAAATAAACTTCATTTCAGACCTTTTGTCGATCCATATGTTGTTATAGACTGGACAGGGATACTAATAGGTTACTGTTAGATGTACGGCTTTGGAGCGTTCAAGCCCCACTACTTCTAATTCATTTATCCATACCGTAGGTAGGGGCAGGGACCGGAACCGGTTTTTTCAAAAGTCCCCGAAGTAGTCTAATATTTTGAATTATTTTAGGCTCTTAATGTCTCTATCATGTATTTAGCCTGATCAAAAATGATATTATAAACCAAAGAACGAAATAAAACCGGTATTTTTGTATGAAGAAAATACCGGTATCCGATCCCTGGGTAAGGGCGCTTGTTCGTGAATTGAACAATGTATATAGTGAGTTAAGTAGTCACTATTATAATAGTTAGATTGCTGACGGGACTACACAAGTTATTAACACTTTCACTGCCATGAATCACTACGCGCTACGTTTATAGCCAATCCCGTGGTTTTCCCCGTATTTAGCAGAAAACTCCTATGGCGTAGGCGCCCACTAAGCGGGATTCTGTCATTGAAAGTGTTAATATTGGTACTGGTACAAACTGGACAGTCACCCACAGTAATATATGATTCAACAAAAATATCTGACTAAATTCTATATCTAGAGCAATTAGGGCATGATATAGATGCAGATCACTGTACCATCGTTTTTAAAAATGGAGTGGAGATATTTTGCAATTTTAATGCCATTTGAATAAATCGACGTGTATCATCAACCACGACATTATTAATTGGAGCGGTATCACTGAGTTTTTAAAGTGATACAAATTAAGCTACCATATGTATAAAAAACGAAGCAAAACCATAAAAATAAATCGTGAACAAGTCACGTAACATTATACTACAGGTAAATTACTTTCGAGACGTTTTTGCATTTGCAGTAGTATTTGTATATTTACAGGGACATACGTACACGTTGACGTACACAGACACACGCATGCGTGTGTGTGAGTCTGGCTTCAGAGGTCACCACTACAAATGCAAAAACGTCTCGAAAGTAATTTACCTGTACTGTGTTTTGATTATATAACTGTTGGAACGGCTGGTAGCGCGTTCTGCGGTTCTATTCGATATTGGTAATTGGACACGAGCCGCCCGATACGTTGAACGAGCCGATGTTGACGAGCGAGGTCAAAGTAGCTGGTCGGCCCAAATGGGTACTTTCCTGGGTAAAAAAAATATAATTCTATTTAATCCGTCAGTTAGATTATCAAAAAATATTGGACTCGTATTTTATTGTTTGTCAAAAAAAATGCGAAAATATAGCCCGTTAAAGTTCCGCGTGACGTCACATTATGATAAAAAGTGTACCATAATGTGACGTCACGCGGAACTTTAACGGGCTAGATCTTCATCATTTTTTGTTTAATTGACAAACAAAAAAATACTTGTCCAATATTTTATGATAATCTAACTGATGGACTAAATATAATTTTTTGGAAAGTAGCCAAATGCCAAGTGCTTCAAGAATTGTTAAATTTTAAGCAGCACGTTTATGTTAGGTGCTGTCGATAAATTGCTGGATTCTATCCAGGTTCTTTAAAAAGAACACTAATATTCAGAATAAAATTCAATCTAAAAACTGGTGCTGAAATCCATGTTAGACAAGGTTTTGCAAAATATACTTATTAACCAATGATTGAAAATATATTTGTGGAACATAATAAGATATGCATGTATAATTATAACCACACGATGTACAAAAACCCACACAACGGTGTATTCGAGTACTGTTTGCACAGTTCACATGCCTATATTTCGATTACACATTTTTCCCACTCATATACATGAATACGGAATAACAAGTAAAGCTCTTATGTCTAAGACATAAGCATCAGCGCATGAAGCATATATTTCCAGAAACATGCAGTCAGCTTAACACAACTCTGTAGCAAAAATGTTCCCTCTGGAGTAATTTTTTACGCCTTTTGTAAACTACAAGTGTTAGACATAAACATTAAACCAAATAAATTTAAATTGAATGGGTCAATCAACTTTTTCTTGTGCCCTGCCCATAAGTGCAACTAAATAAAATAACTTGCGTAATTTATGATGAAACGTGGATCTGGAATACTTACGATAGATTTGACAATGATGTAACTCTGTCATGACGTGGATTCATTTATAATACTCTTTATTTTGATTTTACAGTACCACTAGATTTCTTTGGGCCATCATAAACTATACATATTCATGGGTTAGCTTTTAAACATATTAGTAGTCAACTAGTAGTAGTTTTCAAATAATTTTCTGAGAAAAAGAAATAAAAAGAAAAAGTTGATCAACCATCTCAATTGTAAGAGTATGGGAACAATTGAAATGTTTAGATATATATATATATATATATATTATACAGCATGTATAACATACACATACATAATAAATATAAGTATACAGCCAGAATGCCCGCTCCTCCGTGAGTGGGTCGTGCATCATCCATATAAAACAAATGCTAATTTTACCGCACGCTCACAGCGGAGTGAGCACCTAGACCGAGCCCTAAGGCCGGAAACGCACATACAGGTGGCTTGCTTAGTGCTTCGAGCTTAGCGAGTCGCATCCTAGCGGTGCAGTGCAGCCGGTTTAGAATATTATAGAACTAGCTTCTGCCCACGACTTCGTCCGCGTACAACTCCTAAAAGGGATGACACAAATTATAGCCTATTAAAAAATATCATTTTGAGACCGAAATTTTCACGTTTATAATATTATTAGTAGGATGTTCATTTCACTTCGGTACTCGCAGTGTGTGTGCATTTCCGGCCAAAGATGATCCCAGCGAAGCGTTTGCAGAGGCGAGAGGGAACTAAAAGTTTACCTGATCGAGTAATCTGGGCGAGGATACCTGAACGTCGGTGTGCGCCGGCTTGGGCGAGGCCGTCGTACTGAGCAGCACTCTGCTTGGACCGTTCGCACTCTCTGTACTCGTGCACACTTTCTTTTCTACTATTTTGCCTGAAACATAAATTGTTTATTTATTTTCACCTGTCTCTACCTCGACACAATGAACCCTCATTTTAAGATGCGGATCCTGCTTAACATCAGGCACGGTCATTGTATGATAGTTCACCAACGTACAATAAAATAAAAAGTGTACCTATAGCGTCTAGCTGGCAGTTTCTCTGTGTGATCGCATTAGAAATGAGGCTATCCGCTGCAGAACCAAGGTAACCGATATGGACTATATTCCTCAAGGCACTTGTTGGTTTAAATTGCTCTAAAATAATAGCTCACACTAACTACCACAACTATATGCGCGGAGCTCAATTTTCTAGAACCGTATTTCAAACGACAAAGACAAAAGGAAGCAGAGGGACATCTCATCAGCCGCGTATTGTCAGATGCCAGGAAACCATGGAATCGGGTAAGTCTGTACAGTACGAGCCAGTCTCGGGGTCCTACATCTGATGAAGAAGCACCGCAGCAGCTCCTGGCAAGTGGGTGGACCGGTGTCGCCACCACATCTCCTCCACGTCGCCTACAACTTTGTGAGCGACTGCCCGGCGATCAGGTGACGTTGGCCCGAAAGCTTCGAGCGCATGCTCAAAGAAGTGGCGCGCGTGCCACGCCCACATCGCCTTTCTATAGTATTTAATGTTCTGTGCGTGTACGTCTAGTTCGAGCGGCGGCTCGTCGTCGAGCTCGTCCTCGTCGTTGAACCACATCTCCTCCTCGTCGTCCCGCGCGCGCGCCTCGCGTCTGTAGCGCGAGCGCAGCAGCTCCTGGCAAGTGTATAGTAGTATGGACAAGCGTGTACCGATGGCGTCTAGCGCGTGGTGCGGCGCGATGGGGTGCGGCGGCGCGGGCTCGAGCGGCGGCTCGTCGTCGAGCTCGTCCTCGTCGTTGAACCACATCTCCTCCTCGTCGTCCGGCGCGCGCGCCTCGCGTCTGTAGCGCGAGCGCAGCAGCTCCTGGCAAGTGTATAGTAGTATGGACAAGCGTGTACCGATGGCGTCTAGCGCGTGGTGCGGCGCGATGGGGTGCGGCGGCGCGGGCTCGAGCGGCGGCTCGTCGTCGAGCTCGTCCTCGTCGTTGAACCACATCTCCTCCTCGTCGTCCGGCGCGCGCGCCTCGCGTCTGTAGCGCGAGCGAAGAAGCGACGGCACCACAGCCTCGGCCACGCCTACGCTGCCGCTCACTGTCCAATAAATAAATCAATATTTGGGAAACTGCTACAAAGGTTAATAGATATGAATACTTGAACCTAATTGGAGACCGAATAGCCTAGTGGTTAGAGAACCTGACTATGAAGCTTGAGGTCCCGGGTTCGATCCCCGGTCGGGGCAGATATTTGTATGATGAATACAAATGTTTATTCTCAAAGTCTTGGATGGTTAATATCTATTTAAGTATGTATTTATCTATATAAGTATGTTTGTCCCTTGTCTAGTACCCATAGTACAGGCTTTGCCTAGTTTGGGACTAGATCAATTGGTGTAAATTGTCCCATGATATTTATTTATTTATCCGTTATCGAGCCATTTAGAGCTCACTTTATACTGGACACTTCATAGCTTCATAGAAAACCAAAATTAGTTGACACCTAAATGGCTCAACAATTAAAGTCCTTGACCGTATCTACAAACTTTGTTCCAATCCTAAACCATGGATTACGATTATTTGTTGCATGATTTCATTAGAACTCAGTATCATAATTGATTAGCTAGCTAGCAAGTAAAAATACATTCAAAATTGATAATTGTAGACAGCTTGCCCGAAATTGTAAAACGGAAAAGCTTGACCACAGAGCATCAAAACCACAAACTTACCTCGATCCCGCTCTTTTAGTTTATCCTGATGTTGATCATATCGCGTCTTCAATGCTTTAAATGTCTGTACATATTCAACATCTTCTAGTATCTTCCCATAGTTTTCAACAACATGCGAACAAAGTGACTTGATGTCTTCCAACTTTATGAACTCAAATAATTCTAGTATAGCAGAGTCGAGTAAATTATACCTGGAATGAGTATAGTAAAGTGTTTAGATTGTTTTTACAATAAATTGCATGCCAAGGGTGGTAAATGTCTAAGACCAGACATTAGTTGCTTGAGCCGAAGGCTAGGCTAGGGCAATAAACATTTGATCTGAGGGGTTCTTTACAACTGCTTGTGGTATGTAGTGTTACGTTTTCTGGGAGGAAGTGAAATTTTTGTCAGCGCTGCGAGCAGTAATTGCCGCTTTACACAGATGTGGAAAATCATGCTTCAGTCGCATTGATTTCATATGTAATAAAAATTGCATTTCTTTGATGGAACAAAACTTGACGATTTTCTGGAGCAGCATTTGTGTATTAAAACAACATAAACAAAATAACAATTCAAATGATGAATAAAAAGGAAATTCGTTACATCGAGTTTTAGCTACAAAGCGAGAATAGAACGAAAAGTTCGAAAGGGTCGGACTGAAAACACGATGTGTGTAGGTCATTAGTGTCATTACAATAGTATGCTGAGTCCGGCATTTTACAAGCTTTATAAGTTATTATAACATATAAGTATGTAATACTAATAAGTAAGTTGTCCGTCAAAATTTGCAATCTATTTTTCAGTCACTTGCCGTTACCCGATTGAGCTGAAATTTTGGGTTTAACCCTTCTGATGCCTCTGTCGAAAAATTGCTTGTAAAATAGTGACCTCGAAGTTCAGATCTCAAACGCTCAAACGCTCTGGGAGGGATACGGGACTCGGCATACGAAGGGTTAAGCATAGTTTGAATGACAATTCAATATTATGGTACCATCGAGCTGATCTGATGATGGAGACAGAAGGTGGCCATGGGATTTCAGTACTTAACCAACGTAACCCCATCGAGTTTGGGCTCGTTAGAATCGTCTCAATGAGTAGTTAAATGACTTTTGATTTGTTTTTTTTTTTGACAGTAACTTATTAGCATCACACATTGTTAAGTCTCATACTGTACTGTACAGCGTTCGTTTTTAAGTCTAACTTGTTCACTGTATGCATAAAATGTCGTGTTAAATTAAGTTTTTCTAAGTCTATGTGCACGTAAAACGTCCTACAAGCTATGGTAATGGTGTAGCTCAGTTAGAGCTAGCAATATGTCAATAAAAACGTATAAAGCCTCTCACAGACTGGCACGGCTTGCGGTGGCGGCCAATAGTAAATTTGAGATTAATGTCAAAAGTACTATTGACCGCCACCGCAGGTCGCGCGAGTGTGATCAGGCTCAAGTCAAAGACCATCCCGGCAACATACCTGCCATTGTTTCTAAGAAAAGCATCTATGACCGGCGCGAAGAGATTGCCCTTGATGATATACCGGTTGTAGTACTCGTCCTTAAGCGCTGTGATCTTGCGCATAAATCTGAGGGCGCCCAGCACTAGGAACGTGTGCGTCGATCTCATAAGCACTAGTATGCGGCGAAGGAGATCCTAAAAATAAGAAACACATACTCAACTTAGTGGAGAAAATCTAGGCAATACAATACAATACAAATACTCTTTATTGCACACCTCACACAAACAAAGCAATATGCATTTCAATAGAATAGGACAGGTGTCTCAGTGTAGATGTGGCCCCGGCTCGCCTGAGGCATGCGGTCTGTAGGCTCAGCCGCACGGCTCGCTCGAGCCGAGCGCGCCGCGGCCTATGTGGACGGTTGTTTTGTTCGGCCGCACGCCTCGCCCTAGCGTTGTCGGCTTTTTGACCGAGATCAAAGGGCCGGACATACGAAAGCATTTTTGCCCTATAAACATCGAGCTCGCTCACAAAATTTCACGAGAATGGGTTGAGAGACGCGACCAGTAGGGGGAACAGCCGGACACACGAAAACATTTTTACCCTATAAATATCGAACTCGCTAACAAAATTTCACGAGAATGGGTTGAGAGACGCGACCAGTAGGGGGAACAGCCGGACATACGAAAGCATTTTTGCCCTATAAGTATCGAACTCGCTCACAAAATTTCACGAGAATCGGTTGAGAGGTGCGACCTAGAGGGAACAGCTGGACAGCCGGACTTACAAAAGCATTTTTCATGGCAATTGGGAGCTCAACTAAATTGCCTTTAGGTAAATTCGGCCGAGCCTATTTTGCTCAGACTTGCCGCGCGCGTTTGCCTCGGACACGATCAAATTCGACCCTCCATGCGGACGGCTCGCCCGAGCCATACCATACGGGCGAGCATGTGGACTGGCTCGGGCGAGCTACGCGGCCGAGCATACGTCCATTGTGGACACGGCTAATTAAGAAGAGAAATTGGTAATTTATACAGAAAACATACCTTGTTCAATATGCAGGTTTTGATGTGATACGTGTGATGCTCAACACAAAACGATAGCAATTCCAGGACTAGGCCAAGTAGCTGCACTGTGTGGTAATCTTCCCTCAAGGGCTTCTCACCTGTTGTGTTCTGTAGTAAAGGTGCTGCAAAAAAGATGAATCATAAGCATTTTTCAGAAATGAGAAACTGGGGCAGCAGTTTCTAGTAGTTTGTTACCATGGGGAAGTTGCTAGGATCACTCTAAAAACGATGGTTTTATAGAGTAGCTGCCTGCATATAACAGAGGAATAAAATATAGCCTATGTCCAACATGAACGTCCATTCTATATACTGAAGAAAGAATTTTTGAAAAATAATGAGTAGTTCTGGAGATTACGCCTTACACACAAACTTACAACCTCACAGACGTTTCTTCTTTCTAATATTAATATAACTAGATAATAGTATTGGTTAGGCACCCAAATACTAGTTTTGACGAAATAATACTCCCATTTTTCATGAGCTAACTACATGCTAGCATGGACTATGCAATAACCGTTTTTCTTTAAAAAATAACTGTGTCATGTTGTCTTCTCAACTAAAAAGCCAGTTATATACAACACTAGGCAGGTCTGTTATTTATCAAATCTTGAACCTTTGCAATTACAATTTAATTAAAAATAAACCACTTTATTTTTAAAAGGTGCATGAATGACGCTGAGTGTATACTGGAGTTGCCCAAATTTCTACATACCTATAAGTGTCTGTATACTGTGTTTGTAGAAAAAGTTTAGGAAATCCGCTTTTTCGCTCTTATTCACCGATGCGAGCATGCTCTCAGGGTCTAAGAGGATGCGTAGGACCCCCATGAGTTGCACAGCTCCTCCTAATTCAGGGTCACGGTCTCGTAGCATCTGCTCTATCACTATATTAAGCAGCATGTGCTCCTGAAATACATAATCCGTTATGTAATCATAGGTCAAGATACAAGGTCAATGTTGGTCAAGGCCACAAGTTAGCATTAATTCTTAAAATAGCATGTTTAAACTACGAAATTCACCCTTCCCCAGATTCCCGATATTCTCTAGCTATCATTGAGTGGCGGTATTGAATACTTCTGGAACTGAATTACTTTGAATAATGTAATAATTCATGAATCTAGTATTATTCAACCATAATTTGGGAATGGAGTAGTTGTCAGTTGATATAAACTTTGATGTATATATTAATACCCTTTAAAACAAAAAACAAATTTTCCTAATCAGTCCAGCCGTTTTCGAGTAATCAGGGAACATACATTAGATACATAAAAATTCTCCAACTAATTGAGAACCTCTTCGTTTCTTGAAGTCGGTTAAAAACTGTTGCCACCTCCAATCCTATTCTAATCTTGGTTTAATAATATAGATTCTATAAATTGGATAGTTGCATTGAAAAGGCACCAATTATATATATGTATACACCACAAAGTCTCAAAAATATGTACACAGACCTTATTTATACAACAATAAGGTTGTAGTATACATATTTATGAGACTTTGAGTGGATATATATTGGTGCCCTTGACTGTACTGCCAGTGCAATTTCATATTTGGAGTTTATTATTATTTTATGAATATGGATTTGAGTGTTGTTTCAATCAATTCATTCACCTGCATTGCGAGATCTATACAATGGTAAATAAAACATACATTTTCTGATAGGTAATATAGGAATTTGTGACAGTTTACCTCTTCAGTATTGTTAGCTTGCTGTAACGTGTAATCCCTCACTACCGAGGGTGAGAACTCCACAATATAAGTTAATATATCTATAGATGCAGTCTTGGTCTTCTGGTCATCTATACTTAAAGTAATTTCTAGTGCTGGCAGGATCCCCAATGAAACTAACGTTTTGTAGAATGCATCTTTGTCTTGCGGCTGTAGATTTTGTGAAAAATTACAAAACTCCTTTAAAAATAAAACTAAATCTCTCCTTTTTGGGTTAGGTGTCTTATCATCCATAAGCAACTTAAACAAATCTGTCAGAAATCTGTCATCTTCTTCTATAAGTTTCACTATTTCTACTTTATTAAAAAATATAAAACTAGACAAAGTGCTAAGCAGATTGTCTTCAAAGACTGTTGGAGTGGGTAAAACAATGTCCTGAATGTACTGGACTCTGTATGTTTGATGTATCTTTGCCAGCAAATCTTGATTTTTTATAGGGATGGCCTCTCTAAATTTTGCTAGTTCCCGCAGATATTCTCTATGTTTTTTGGGTTGGGGTAGACCGGGATCATACTCCAGACACCCAACCACATCAAATATAGTGTCATCTGCAAACATTGTGTCAAACAACGTGTTTTTGTTGAGAAGGAATATGCTTTTGAATATCTCATAGAGATGATGTAAGCCTTCAATGTTTTCAATGTCTTCACACATATGGAAGAGGTTGAGTAACTTTTTTATATAGTTCTGGGTTTCTAGGGCAGCGGCCAATTTGTCTTTCCGAGCTGGTGACACCAAGCAGCTGTTCACAAGCTCGCTTATATCCTCCAGTCTCCCCATTTCACATGGTGGAAGCTCTACAGGTTGGACACTGTCCGACATCTCATCGAAGCGCTCATCTTCTGATTCCTCAACAATGTCTTGCGTGATTTCAACTGATGGATCCTTTCCTTGTACCTAAAAAAATTGCAAACCTTAAGACATTTTTCATAGTAATTCATACTCCAATTTAGATCACTGAATATTATATGAAGTAAAATAGAAATATGATGGTACTTTACATAATAATAAATCATCTGATCACAGCGGAATCCGCAATTAGGCGAACTAAACAGACAAAATGCACAAATATGACCATAGTTTGGCCAGTACTGTTCATATTGATATTATTAAAGGCTATCTCACACTATGTAGTATGTATTCCATTACTGATATAACTTTATTTATAAAACATTGAAGTGTTTATGAAGCAAGTACCAATTACAAATTTCATTACATTTGGTAATAAGCATTGATAGTTTAAGGTATTACATTGGTGTACACATTGCAGTCAATGTGTGCACTATGTATGTTGTTATAAGTATAGAGTTGTAGTGTTATTCATGTTTGAACCTGTTTACCTGACTGACTCTAGGCTGTAAATTTTGGCTAATAAATAAATAATAATAATAAATATTAGAGGACAATCTTACACAAATCTACCTAGCCCCATAGTAAGCTCAATAAGGCTTGTGTTATGTTTGCTAATACAACAAGATCCTTTTCTATAGTACACAAGTTTAATAGAAATATGAGGAATGTAATTGGTTAGAATATGAATAACATCAAGACCTACCTGGCAGATTTTCTCCCATATTTCATCACATCCAGCTTTTTCTTGAAAACTTAATGCTAAGTCAAAATTGTCACCTTCTGACCATACTATTAGTGTGTCCTGTTGCTTCTGGTAGGCTGTGTCTGGTTGAATTTTACTTTCTAAAAGAAGGGACCCATCAGACTCTGCCCTCACAAGTAGAGAAGTCCCTTTCAATCTGTCTACGTAACACGAAGAGACGTGACCCGTGCCCCTGTCGTCCCACTGCCGGTCAGCGTTCAAAGCGTAGAGCTTCACTCTTCTTCTCGTGTCAGTCATTATAGTCAACGCTCTTTCCACTATGTATTCGAATAGTGACTCAATTATTAGGCGCTAGTTTATTGCACCGTTGTATTCTTCTATTTAACTCCCATTTGAATGAAAACATGTGCACTTCTGTAACACAAATAAAACACTGATTCTTCTATGAAACATAAAATTTCCACTCATAATTACCGTAATTACATTCAGTTTTGCTTTCGGGTTTTACAATCAAAGCAGACTATTTTGGAATTGCAAACCGGATTAATACTATTAAATAACAAGGTGGCAAGTGAATAAACACTATGAATACATTCGAAAATTTTGTACGACAATGGATTGACCATTAAAATTATCGGGAATCACAAACAAAACAATACAAACTGTATGCCTTTCACAAAACCGCAAAATCTCGATAAATCACTACACCTCAGCTGTCTAGGTTGTATAAGTACACACTTTGACGAAAAACAAGATATTTACCGGACGTAACATTTATAGAATCGTCAGATTGACGTACCTTTAAAATCTCACAACATCAAATATCGCCATATTGAATTCACAACAACGCTTCGAGGACGGGGTTCACAAAATGGCCGAAAACGCGGGGTATTTAAACTTCATAAAGGTAAGTGCCAATTTTTGTAGGTTGTATCATGGTGGCAATCAAAAAATATATATATTTTAGAACAATATGTTAATAGTTTCTAATAACTATTAACATATAAACGCTAATGTGATCATATATAAGAGAATATGATTATATGATTTGTGTGCAGAATTGAAAGGGCAAGATGTTTAACGGTTGCGTTCAACAAACTTCGGCGTTTATAATTTTAATGGTGTCAGATCTCTAAAATGCTACTCGTTAAAACAGCGGTAAATTACTGTGAACAAACTATTCGTGACTAGAATTTCTTCTAATAATATCTTAAAATTTAAACTTTCGATTTTTCATTTAAATCCACAGATAGATAAATACTTTGTTTGAAGTGAAAACATTAATGATAATAACTGCACAGTAATTATAAATAAAATGTATTTCGAGTTTTAACATACAAAAACCTCTTAAAAATACTACATAATATTTAAATAAAAAGGGCGTAATTAAAAAAATATAAATATAATTTTGAACGCAGCTGCATTTTGGCTGCCATTTGCTGTAATCTGTCATTCATTTAATGTTATTGAATAGGTGTGTTATTAATTTGTTTTGATATAAAGAAGCTTAATTTAATCGTATACTTAAGTGGTTGGTATAAGAATTACATTAGTAAAGTAGTTTTATAGCCGGCCATAAGCAAAATGTGCTTGAAATAGTCATAATTAAAACGTAAGTACCCAGTCACATTATCGGCATTTGTTAAAGTTAAATTAGTAAAAACAATGAACTGTTAAATTCCAGTCTGTCCTAGTATGTCTATCCTTATCCCTAAGTGGCTGTTAATTAGAAGAAAGGAGGAAAAAGCCTTAAATAAAAGTATTAATTTTGACAGATGTCATTGTAATTGTCAGTACTATATAAGAATTTCTTTTTCCATAAGATTAGCAGTTAAAATATATCTGAGTTATAAATTAATACTAATTGTGCTGCTTATCAATAGTGGCTTTAATAATTGTATCATATCATATGTCATTCTTACAGTATGAAGCAGAGGGACCAAGTTTATTTCATGGCATTTCCTGTTAACAGAAGAAATAAGCATTGTTTGTATCTCTAAGTTGTAAAATGAACACAGCATGTCTTTTTTGAGTACTACCGAAAATGTGGGGTAAGTGATGTTGCTCTTTAAATGTTCCTCATTATATTCTCTTAATCAGATTGATTGATTCATGATTTTATCCATAGTTTCAGTGGCATTCCACAAAATATATCAGATGCAAGCTGCGCAACTCAGTACAAGTTGGCAGTGGAGGGTGTCTCCGGGAACTGTGGAGATGTTAACATGTTCATACAGGACAGCTCCAGTGACGAACAGACATACATGCCGCACCTGAATGAAAACTTCTTCCAAACCAAATTTAAAATTGATCCCAATGAACTTTACACATTTCATGACTCGGACATCATAGCTGGCGAAATAACTGTTAGTCATACGGAAGATAGTTTCATGTTCCCTGATAATGTAGAGGTAAAGGCCAAGTTTTTGGATAGTCCAAACAATGAGTTGGATCTTCAGATTAAAGGCTCTCTTCCAAATGGGGAGGTCATCAAGGATGAGATCAAGCTGGAGATTGTTCCTAACGGGCATTATATGCCTGAGCCAAGGACTTTGATGACTCCTTACAAAGATGTGAAGCCTACTAATACCAAAGTTCAGAAAGCAAAGAATCCAACCCATGGAAAGGAGATCAGCCGGAGTAACTCTGTTGGAGAGGCCAGACGGCCAAGTGTTCATAGCCCAAAGGGCCAAACTAATAATGTAGCCTCATGTAAGAAAGTCAGTATTAATAGTCTTAATACTAATCATAGTAAGTCGTCAAATCCTAAACTGTCAGGGTCTGAAACGTTTCTGGATGTTTTTAAAAGAGAACAGGGACTAGTTGAGAATGCCCCTGCAGTAATAAAGACTGAGCCTCCCGCCCCACCCCCACCACCGAAAGGTTCCACATCGTCAGCAAAAAAAACACCATCAGGTATGTTGGATTTACATATTTTATTTTGTTTCACCTCTGATTCAAAAAATAAGCTTCAATCTTACAAAGATATGTGTACTTTTTTTGCCTTGTGAAATGAAAGTCAAATCTAGCTGGACAATATTATTTAAGGTTCAAAATAGTTAGGTTTCGTTTATTATATTATACCAACCAACAGATAAATACCAAATAGAGTGAGAAGAGTGATAATAATAAAAATAAAAAAACAAAAAAAAAAAAGGTTCAAAATTGGTTGTAAACGTAATATTATAATGCCAAAATAAGAAAAAAAAAACAAAAACAGCCATATTTACAGTAAAAATGAAACCAGCATACATTGATCTCCCGGTATAGGAATTCATTATGCGTGCTGGGGTCAGTTTATATTGGACCTGTTTCATCATCCTGGTCGATTTCGACCACGGCGACTGGAAAAAAGAAAAGGAAATCTGGCTAACTGGAGCGTCGTTCGTGAGCTCTCAGGTGACTGACGTAGCCTATCTTTGCAGAGAATGTGCGATCACATTCCCTACAGTTCAGCCCTCCGACAAAATTGTAGTGGATGCCCGCAGGTGGTCGAGCCTTCAACTCCTCGCGCTTAGCGTCGAGTTCGTTACGTCCAACAAAACAAAAACCCGACAAGTGCGAGTTCAACTCGCGTGGTGAGGGTTCCGTAAATTATTGAGATTTTCCCGTTACTTTGAATATACCCAAACTTCTTATAGGTTTTCCTGTCACAATACAGTTTGCTAAACTTTTTTTTTTAATTTTCCAGTTTACCCCCCAAAAGTGTCCCCCTTGTTCAGAATTCATTAATTTACTTTACGCGTCCATCTTTGGGTCACCAATTTACATATGTGTACCAAATTTCAACTCAATCGGTCGAGTAGTTTTGGAGCAAATCGGCTGTGACAGACGGACGGACAGACAGACGCACGAGTGATCCTATAAGGGTTCCTTTTTTTTCCTTCTGAGGAACGGAACCCTTAAAATGAAGCGCAAACAACCGAATGATATCACTATCAATGACAGTGTTAACGCCCGCTTCGTCATAGTTTATAAGTTATAATGAGGGTAGATAGACAAAAATATTTTTGGAATCGTACCCTCGGAGAAGTTAGCTATCATTTTAGCCAACACAGCGGACGAAATGACATGACACTTTGTCCAGCTAGATTTGACTTGCATCGCACTGTGAAACGGTTCTGGATATTGCCCATTATGTACAAACTTACAAAGCTACAATGTCACAGACTTCCTCTTGATAATATACATAGAAAAGTGCTGGTTTATCTTTGACATTGACTTACATCCAACACCAAAAATGTCCATACAGGGTGACAAAAATATTTAAACTTGACTAATATGAGATCTACGTGCAATGTGCCCCCACAAGGTGGACTGATGACCTGGTAAAGGTCGCGGGAGTCCGCTGGATGCGGGTGGCGCAGGATCGGTCAATTTGGAACTCTCTGGGGGAGGCCTATGTCCAGCAGTGGACGTCTTTCGGCTGATATGATGATGATGATGATGAATATGAGATCAGACAGAGGCATAAATAAGCCCTGAATCATATTTATATACATAATTAAGAAACAGATCTGATTCATATCTAAGATTTTATTCATTACCAATTTATCATATTTCTACACCGAAGGAGAATTTTTGTTACTTAAAAGTACTGAGCATGCTTACATACTTCTCCATACGTCATATTTTCGGTAAATACCTTTCGGAATCTTAACTAGATTCCGAAAGATATTTACCGAATTCATCAACTGGCTTAGTGAGGTTTGTGTACAAATTAGTTCAGAGAACATTAATTGCCAGTTAAATGAAATTAAGTAATTAATTAGTGACTAACAGTTTTAGGAATGATATGTCATGGAAAGTCGTTCATTGTATAATTAGTTTGATTTAAACATGCGCCGAGTATTCGGTATTTGGTACATTTTAAATGTTCGTTATTAGATTTAACTGCGGAATATTTACCGAATAATTTTAGGGGTGTTTGTTGCAAGTTGATGAACATTGCCTTGTGAAATTATTATTCTTAAATGGGTTATTATTACAAAGAGGAAGTATGGTATTCTGTGAATTTATGCTTGTCTATACTATTATTATAAAGAGGAAAAGTCTGTGCTACAATCAGCTTTGTGAATTTGTATGTTTTGGGTAATCTCCGGAACCAGTTATCCAATGTCAAAAATTCTTTCACCCGCGTTAGAAATATATAGTTGTCCCGTAACCATAACACTAGCCATTATTCAGCTAACTATGGGGCAAGTTCAAATTGTGTAGGATTGTCCCCTAATATTTATCTATTTTCTAAGATATCTTGATTTCGTAACTAAAAGTCCTTGCACATCCTAAGTGGTGATAAGATGAAATATAGAAAAATAAATGGTTTTCGTGTTCTGATTAACTATAACTCTAATGTAGATAGAACTCGCATGTGTTATTGAAAAAAATTTTTTTTAATTTCAAATACTATAGGTAATTTGACAAAAATAATCTATATATAATTATCGAACCTGCTCACAAAATTTTACGAGTATCGGTTGAGAACTGCGACCTGCAGAGGAGAACAGCCGGGCAGCTGGACATACGAAAGAATTTTGGCCTAAGCTGAAACAGAGAACTTCGTGCGCTTCGCTCGCTCGTTCATATACACCGAAGAGTGACGTGTAACCCTCGTCGCGCGATTCCTTCTCTTATTAGACCTTCTATTTGTAGTTTTTACGCACTCCGGAAGTTGCCTTTTTCATTCTAACTATACTTTACGCAGTTCAGTGACAGTTCACCGACCTTAGGTAATTTCTCACACAAATCCTTGAACAAATGACTGCTGAATATTATTTGCAAATTGTAGCTCATTGACCTTTTTGTAACACCTTGATTTAGGAGATTTATAGAATCGGTGTACAGTCGATGCCAATGATGTATAAATTTTTCGCCTTATAATACTCGTACAATAGAATAAGGCGCAAAAGTATAACATATCCTATAGGTACAGTAAGGGAAATATATTCACGTACCACCGTAGAACCCCATCGCAATAAGGTGACATATTACTCTAGTTCGCGTAAATTCATAAATTTTCATATAACGTTGTTAAAGTTAAAACTTGAATTATGTTCGTTTTTAATCGATTACGATGAAATTACTGTGTTCAATTGGCACATTGCGTAAATGCTACATGCCAATGAATATATTAAAAAACGGCCAAGTGCGTGTCGGACCACGCAAAACGAAGGGTTCCGTGCCTATTAAAAAGGTCATATGGTCATAGAAATCTTACGGCACTTCAGTCCTTTTCTTTGAGGAAGGCATATCATATGCAGGCAGTCATATCTCGGAAACCTTTTATCCGATCTTGTTCAAAACAATTTTCGGTGAATGAACTTAATAAGCGCTGTGTCCATGAATTTTTTCATATTTTTAAAATTCACCGTTCAAAAATTAGAGGGGGGGGACAGAATTTTAGTGACTTTCGGGGCGATTATCTCTGACTGTAGTCACTTAATGAAAAAAATTCTTGAGGAACCTTATATTTATTTTAAAAGGCCTATCGATTCATGTGGGCTCACGATGAAAATTTTTTTTTTGACTTTTAGTTTTATGTATGGAGTACACCCTAAAAAAATTTTTTTTAGTAATTTTAATTACAAAACTTTGTAGCGGCTAACAAAATACACCTATCCTCAAAATTTTATTCAAATACACCGTATAGTTTTCGAGTAAAATACCTGTGACATACGGACAGACGGACAGACGGACAGACGGACATGACGAAACTATAAGGGTTCCGTTTTTGCCGTTTTGGCTACGGAACCCTAAAAAAGTAGCTTGAACATTAAAGAAGCATTTTGATCCCTCTCGTCATGGAGCAAAACTTACTTTTCCGAATGAAAGGTGTGAAAAGAACCTTTGAAGCCTATTAGAAGAAATATTTTAATTTCGAATGAAACATTGCAGCCAAGTCGTCCCAAAGCAAAGTACGGCGAGGCCGCGGTCCCGCGGTCCACGAGGCGCTCCAACGGATACCGGCACCACGCGCCGTGCCGGTCCCCAATCGGGGCTGGCACGCCCCTGGAGACAGCCTGTTTGACTGCGGACCCCTGGATGATAGGAAACCAGGGTTGAGATCCTTGGAGAGCAGCAGCAGCGATGATGATAATATACCTGAGTTTGGTGAGTATTTGTTGGTTTTACTTTGCTCCTCAAATACACCCTGGACTACTCTGTTGTACATTATTCTAATTAACTGTCACTCATTATTTAGTCTGAAACACGTGTTATAAACTACTTTTATCTTATTACGCTCACTTAAGAGCAATAAGATTTTTACAAGCTTTTATTAACTCAACTTTGAAGAAAGAAAGGAAGAAAGAAGACATTTATTCACTGCACAAAAGACACACAGAGACAAAGGGAGTAAACATACAATACAATTGACACTTGTGTGTGTCTTCGCTGCAGTGAATCGGCAGATAACCTCAACCGATTGAGCTGATATTTTAGATATTAGTATAGTTTGGATGACAATCCAATATCATGGTACCATCGAGCTGATCTGATTTTGGAGACAGAAAACCATGGGAATTCAGTACTTAACCGACGTAACCCCGTTGAGTTAAGGCTCGTTAGAATCGTCTCAATGAGTAGTTGATGACCTTATACAGAAAAGTACAGTCGGCCATAATAGCTTGTACCAAAAATTAAATTTTTGACAGAAACTTAATGGGTATATTTTCCTCGTAATGCGCCAAGGCCATATGTGGAATACATATTGAGTTTACTAATTTTCTGAACAATTTGGGGCCGAACACGGTGCGCTGGTCATCAGTTTTTCAGACGGTAACCCTACGCTTGTGTCTTAATTTTTTAGTAACATTCGCATTATTTTTCAGAATTGGGTACCGGGCCGGTATGCGTGGAAGAAAGCGCAGCTGAATCACGAGGCGCCCGCCTCGCTCTTCGCAGGGCCGCGCTAAGAAGGCACGTGGTCAGAGCCGACATTTCCCTCCGTCTGGCGAGGGACTATAGAGAGCACAAGTCGCTTGCTGCCATCATCAAGGTATACATACATATCTTAGAATTAGGTACCTACGGAGATTACAGAGAGCATAAGTCGCTTGCTGCTGCAACTTAGGTGAATTCAGTATATTCAGGGCCGATCTGTGTGGAAGAGTCCCAGAAGAACCAGTTACGTACGAAGAATTAATTTTCTTGCTACGTAACTAGTTACGTACAAAGATTTTTTCCTCCTTGTTGGAAACCTGTTACGATCGCCAAACAGATAGGTTAGGTTCTTCAGGTATCTCCAGGTGCCCGTAGGGCAAACAGACCAGAAATGCGGGGCTCTGTCGACACTGCCAGATGATGAAATAAATGAAATAAAAAGTTCAGTAAAAAAACACTATTATGTTGTGACGTAAGTGGAAGCTGATGCAAGTGAAATAATTCGTTCAACCAATCAGCGCGCAGGGTGCGTTCCGAATCATGCGAATTTGATCTCAGTTCACAATTTAACGATTTGACATTTCGAGTAAGATTATAAACTGACGGTGTTCATAATCTGACGGTAGCATATACATATTGGTGCTCTTGACTGTACCAAAAATTATTTTTTTGACGAACTTATAAAGTTGTACACACGCTCTGTATTATTTTCTTCTGGTTAAGACTTGGGACTGGCGACTGTTAAGTATATGTGATAAAGATACGGCGTTATATTCTGGGGCAATTCCATAGACCGAGAGGTGGCCTCCAAAGCCTAAAAAAATAGTCTAAGATCAGTATGCAGGTTACCAACCACAGAATCGTGTAAAACACATTTTATTAGGCACAACACACTGACATTATCATGTCTATATATTTATGAAACAGCAACATACGTCAATCCCAATATGGGCCAATATTTTTAAAAGTGCTCGCCGATGTGTGTGGTGTGATACAGCTTTTCTTACTAAAAGTATGGCACCTAAAATATACAATAAATTGCCAAGAAATATAACTCGGTTAGAAGGATTGGTAGAGTTCAAAAAAAGCTTGCTGGAATTCCTAGTTAAAAAAGCTTATTCACTAAGGGAATACTTGACAGATGAAGAATTGTAACTGTTTATGCATGCTCCATCTTGACTTAAAATATTTATGTATGCTTCATGGCAAAATATAGAGATACACTAATATTAATAATTGTAAGACCTATGAACCTATGTTTACAAATATATATTTTGTCTTTGTGAGAGTTTTTTTTTGTATGGTACGAATTCAAAAGTGAAGCTGAGTTCGGCAGTGACATAGATTCGTAATTCGTAAATTTCGAATTCAGTTAATCTATACCTACCAGAAAATGACCCTACCTCACACAAGCTTAGTGTCGTCTTAAATGTTTTCATGGTTGGAATCATCTAAATTCTGAATAAATTTACACTCAGAATATTCCCCTTAATGGTTATCACTCAGCGCCCAAACAGCAGACTTCTACAAAAGCAGGGGCGGTTCACTCTTTGATTTCGTCGCACCGCACAAAAACATGCCGACCGGCCGCCTTTAGGCGGTCTATCAGTGGTTGCCGCGCGCTGTTACGGGACACACGCGTCGTCTATTTATATCGGTTGAAAATATTTTTTCTTCACATTATGTTTATGTATGTAGGTAACCCAGAGTTGTGTGTCTTCGTCTTACATTTTGCGGAAACAGGCAGTTTTGATGTCATTACCTAAAGGCAAATTACACAGCTTTTGTGTAGTTGGGTGATAATGTGTAAATAAAGAATAATCCTAATATCGTTAGTAAAATACACTATTATACTAACGTACCTATAATTTAATAGGTCGAGCTGGCGGTAACCCTAGCTCTAAGGCTCCTCCTCCGAAAGAGCGCGTCGCATGCGATAGAAAGAAATGGCCACATTTAGGCACGTTTGGCGTACCTATACAGGGAATTTAGTACTATTACTTATTCTGTGACAAAAGTCAAATAGCGAACTTGGTGACAACGTAGCTGTAGGTCGCAGCCAAAGATCTATACCATACATTTTCACGATTGACGGAATCCCGACGTCCAAGCGGTCCACGTGATCGTTATCGCCGCCCAAACAGCTGATTTCTACAAAGGTCAACTAGAGAACTTGATGATACGACGCCGTAGGTCGATGTCAAGATATATATGCATTTTCGCCTTATCACAATGGAATATAGTCCAAATTACATATTTTTGACGTTGTGTACTAACTGTACAGCCCACTGTTCTCTTATCTGTATTTATCGCTAGTGTTTGTAAACGTTTGAATGACTTATACAATTGTAATGCAACTAAAGAGTCGTATGATGATTCAATTAATTGGGATTCTTCGGGCCATGCTTATTTTGGACCCTATTGTGTTTTAATAGAGTTTATTATGATTCCATTTATTGTTTAATGTTTTATTTAAACGCAAAGTCAGATTATGCGTCTGCAAAATCACCTCTGTTCTCTTTTACGCGGAGTTCAAATTTAAAATTTTATATCAAAATGTGTATAATTCATCCCGTCTAATTGCACATTTGACGTACGGAATGTATTGATAGTAAACATTTTTGGCCATCGTCATCCTGATACAATTTACGGTTTTAGTTATTAAAAATCTGATTTGGCATTAAGTATTTATGAATATCGGGATGATGTTTGTCTATTACCACAAAATGGTAATAGACAGATGGTTTGTTCAAAAAGTGCTCAATAGTACTTGTCATTGTCATGTTTCCTGAGTTGCATAAAATGTGACCGCACAGTCGTATAATGTCTTGCTTTCTTTGGATTTCAGGCGACATGCATTCGCCAATCAGTTCTGGGCCTCCGCGTAAAGATTGCTCGATCTACTTAAATAGTTTTTTTTTTTAATGCTCGATAGCGCAACGCTGAGTGTAAACTGCGTGCTTTTTTTTACAGAAACAATTGAACGGGCAAGGGTCATCTTGCAAGCTGCCACCTCAGATGGTGAACCATTTGTTAGCGATGCGTGGAATGCCGGAGGTCCTGTCTTCGCGAGAACGGCGAAGGCTCAGGTATTCATTTCGTACCTAATTTATAGTGACAAAACCGCAAGTGTCCTCAAGTATTTTATATTTCAATCTAGAGTCTGCACTGCATTCTGCTGATTAATTTAAGATCTAAATTGAGGTTTGAGAAAATTTACATATATGATAGAATAGACAGTCGATTTTTACTCGACTTGTTCCAATGAATATAGTTATATTTGTTCAAGTATGATTCAACATGGAAATGTTCATCCAATCACAAAAAGAACTCAGATTTCAGATGATCTGAACAAAAACCAGCCAGTATTTCATAACGTCAGTGACACTTATCCAACATATTTTTGCATTTAGGATCTGAACTGAAAATGCACCTTATTTCTACTACAATGTTCACTCTAACTTCCACAGAGAGATCGGCTGGTCGGGCGGCGAGAGCGGCTCTCTAAAACCGTGTCAAGGCACGAATTGTTCCGAAGACGGCTGCGAAGCTCCACGCTTACCATGCGGGCGTTACTGCCTATCTCATGTTACGTTGGCGCCTGAGCAGAGATTGTACGCGTCGTGTGCCGCCGTGTTCGCGGGGGGAGCGAGGTGCAAGCAGCCGATACTGCCGCTGCAAGAGCAGACGCCGCTGTGTGCTGAGCATGCGTGGAAGCGGGTGAGTACTACTGCGTTTCATACGCTACATTTGACGCCTGAGCAGAGATTGTACGCGTCGTGTGCCGCCGTGTTCGCGGGGGGAGCGAGGTGCAAGCAGCCGATACTGCCGCTGCAAGAGCAGACGCCGCTGTGTGCTGAGCATGCGTGGAAGCGGGTGAGTACTACTGCGTTTCATACGCTGCATTTGACGCCTGAGCAGAGATTGTACGCGTCGTGTGCCGCCGTGTTCGCGGGGGGAGCGAGGTGCAAGCAGCCGATACTGCCGCTGCAAGAGCAGACGCCGCTGTGTGCTGAGCATGCGTGGAAGCGGGTGAGTACTACTGCGTTTCATACGCTGCATTTGACGCCTGAGCAGAGATTGTACGCGTCGTGTGCCGCCGTGTTCGCGGGGGGAGCGAGGTGCAAGCAGCCGATACTGCCGCTGCAAGAGCAGACGCCGCTGTGTGCTGAGCATGCGTGGAAGCGGGTGAGTACTACTGCGTTTCATACGCTGCATTTGACGCCTGAGCAGAGATTGTACGCGTCGTGTGCCGCCGTGTTCGCGGGGGGAGCGAGGTGCAAGCAGCCGATACTGCCGCTGCAAGAGCAGACGCCGCTGTGTGCTGAGCATGCGTGGAAGCGGGTGAGTACTACTGCGTTTCATACGCTGCATTTGACGCCTGAGCAGAGATTGTACGCGTCGTGTGCCGCCGTGTTCGCGGGGGGAGCGAGGTGCAAGCAGCCGATACTGCCGCTGCAAGAGCAGACGCCGCTGTGTGCTGAGCATGCGTGGAAGCGGATGAGTACTACTGCGTTTCATACGCTGCATTTGACGCCTGAGCAGAGATTGTACGCGTCGTGTGCCGCCGTGTTCGCGGGGGGAGCGAGGTGCAAGCAGCCGATACTGCCGCTGCAAGAGCAGACGCCGCTGTGTGCTGAGCATGCGTGGAAGCGGGTGAGTACTACTGGGTTTCATACGCTGCATTTGACGCCTGAGCAGAGATTGTACGCGTCGTGTGCCGCCGTGTTCGCGGGGGGAGCGAGGTGCAAGCAGCCGATACTGCCGCTGCAAGAGCAGACGCCGCTGTGTGCTGAGCATGCGTGGAAGCGGGTGAGTACTACTGCGTTTCATACGCTGCATTTGACGCCTGAGCAGAAATTGTACGCGTCGTGTGCCGCCGATGTTTTCGCGGGGGGAGCGAGGTTCCAGCAGCCGATATTACCGTTGCAGGAGCAGACCCGCTGTGCGCTGAGCATGCGTAGAAACTGGTGAGTACTGGCATGTCGGTCGTACGCTACATATGGCGCCCGAACAAAGAGCATAAGGTCGTAGGAGAAGCGAGGTTCAAACAGCTGATACTGTTACTGCTACGTGTGAGCCACGCATATGTGGAAGCGGGTACAGAACACTAAATACTATAGAAATGGTATCAAGCGCGGTTTCTATCGGGACCGGTGTCGCCACCTCATCCCCTCCAGGTCGCCTACAACTTTGTGAGCGACTGCACGGCGATCAGGCCACGTGCCACGCCCACATCGCCTTTCTATAGTATTTAGTGTTCTGTGATCCTATGGCCCTGATTATAAGCTACACTATGTTCACAGGACAACTACGACAAGTTGAGCCGCGACTGCAAGCCGAAAAAACTGGGTCGCAAACGCGTGTGTCCCGCCACGCCGCGGCGCGCCAAGCGCAGGCGTCGCGTCGCGCGCGCCCGCGCCGCTCCCGCGCCCAGCCAGTCGCTCTCAGGTACGATCGGGTACTTTCCACATGTTAAAATTGATGACGCCGTGTTGCTAAATGGATACAGTTTACGAGAAATGCGACTGGTCTTTTGACACATCGCGACACCCATATATAACGTAAATTGGCACTGCTCATTGAAATTAAAAAAAAAAAGTTTCAATAGCTTACGAGTTTCGAAACAAAGTTCAATCTCCATGCACGCTCTTTTTAGCACTTATAAATTGATTGTTATATTTTTTAACGGCTTATATGTGCATAAATTAGCATTGAAAACTCGGTATGCGAACAATTACATCCTACGTCTTTTTTATTTTATTTAGTATTATACTGCTTCAATCGATTGGAGTCTATCAATTTAGAAATAAATCGATATGAATTAACTAATTGTGAATAGTTCGTCTGCGTGAACCGTGAAAACTATCCTATATTTTAATCCAGGCTATAAACTATCTTCGTGCTATATCTCATCCAAATCGGTTGAACCGTTTGAGCGTGATTGAGTAACAAACATCTAAACTTAGCATACATCGCATCGAAATATTTTAACTACAACTTAGAAAAGTTAAAACCCCCGACATTTTCAAAGTTCAATAACTCAAAAACGGCTGAACCGATTTTGTTGAAACGTAGCTAAGAACCATCTTGATCACGTCAGCTTTCGGACAAAAAAAACCGCATTCAAATTGGTCCATTCGTTTCGGAGCTACGATACCACAGACACGTCAAACTTTAACAAACTTTTTGCTTCTCTCTCTGAAGATCCATTCCGCATATTGGTAAAGGAATTTGGGAAATCGAATGAGTAGTTCCAGTAATTACCACTTCATACAGACTTACAACCTCGCAGACTTTTACTCTTTATAATATTAATACAGATTAACTGCCCGCGGGGCTCCCCACACGTAATACAGAGAACTCAAGCAAAGCCGCGGGACAACATGTAGCTAATTTTAATGACAACTTACGTACAAACGAACAGGACGCTTTGCACGCACGCGCTTCTACAACGAGTGGAGGTGTATCAACAATAGGCTACTACGATTATTTTTAATATGTTTTATAATGTTCGTATAGATTCAATAGTCAACTGGTATTTTTATTTCCTCAAAAATAATGGTTGAAATTTGAACTTTAACGTCCAAAAGGCAGCTGCCATTATCGTGTCGTCATAACTGCAACACCAAACAACAGACCATAGACTACTATGAAGATACTATTTGCAGAAACATAGAAACGTCAAATGTGCATGTCCGTCTACGCTTTCCGATTTTTGCAATTGCTGTTCTGACGTCACTCACAAGACAAAACTACGATTTTAATTTTCAAATTAAAAATAAATCCTATGTTTTTATAACAAAAATGTTTTATATTAGTATTTCTTATGGTAAAAACTATATAAAAAAATACTTTCATAATTTAATTTTGATAGATGAAAATCAGAAATAAGGCTATCCGCAGCAGAACCAAAGGTAACCGATATAGCCCTCCGAATTGCTAAACTTAAGTGGCAGTGGGCGGGGCACATTGCACGTAGAACCGATGGCCGTTGGGGCGGAAAGGTTCTCGAGTGGTGACCACGTACCGGAAGGCGCGGCGTGGGTAGGCCCCCCACAAGGTGGACTGATGACCTGGTAAAGGTCGCGGGAGTCCGCTGGATGCGGGTGGCGCAGGACCGGTCAATTTAAAACTCTCTGGGGGAGGCCTATGTCCAGCAGTGGACGTCTTTCGGTTGATATGATGATGATGATGATGAGATGAAAATACCCTATTTACTATGAACAACCTTTGTTCCAAGCGGATGTCGCAGGACACCCTTTTGTAGTTGATCTCCTTAAAAGACTCCACTTGACTATACGTTATTTTGTGTGTAGAAATCAACGTGTGTTCAAACTCGTCGGCATACGACAGCTCGGAGGACACGGGCATGGGCGCTCTCAGCGAGAACGAGTTCATCGGCGCCGGCAACTCGCACGAACTAGGTAATAACGGTGTTCTTCCAATAGTGAGGTGCAGAGAAACGAGGCAAGAATACGGTATTTCACAACAACAGTAAAAATAAATTATGTTTACATTACCAATATAAAAAAATACTCGGAAACATCTATTTTCAAATAATTTTAGCAATTTTAAAGATTAAAGGTCAAAAAATGGACGCTGTTTGACCATAAACAACCGTAACGTCAACTAGTACCAACTTTCCTACGAACTTCATACTAACAGAGCGTTGTTGTTGATTTGACTCACTAAAATACCGTATTGTTGTTGAGATTATCAGGCGACAAGCAAAATTTTATCGCCGGTTGGAGACGGGTTTTTTTAATTGAGTCTCTTATTACGTTCAAGCGGTATGATGTCTGAAATGGGCGGTTTTCATCCCTTAGTTATTGTTAATATATTCATAGCATCGCCAACAATTTCGTAGCGCTGCGCTCGAAGTTGATAACATGTGAAAAACTATTTGTAGAGGAAATCGCCTACGAACAGAGCGCCTACCTAGCGGGATCCTGGCACTGAAAGTGTTCATTTGATATTTTCTGCCCTTATGAAGCACTACTGGCGCAGTCGGTAGGATGCGCCCAAAACATAAGAGAAAATTCAGCTTCTAATTTCAGCATAGATCACTATTTCATTGTGATGTCCGTATTTTCAGAGGTGGGAGAGGTGGGTCAAGTGCCGCCTGACGACATTTTGGATCCGGCCGTGCTCAGTCAGATTCCCGACGAGGCGTTCACAGAGTTCTTTAATCAAGGTTTGTATGACTTTCATTATCATTTGCCTTTACGTCAATTACATACTATTTAAAGCCATTACACGTCTAGCAATTTTTCACAACTACTTGGAATAGTTGGAATCACAGAGAATCCGTTGATCAGAGTTGCATCGTTTTTATTGATTCAAACAATGTGTAGAAACATCTTTTTTGATGACTATGTAGACTATGCAGACATTCCACCATGGACCTATAATACTCAGAACAAGCTCTATGTTTGGCCACAATGAGTAACAGAAAGGCTCCTATGCAGCTAATTTAGAACTGGTCTTAAAATGGCTGATGCCCATATACAACCTACTTAATTTGGGTGGGTAATGGTTTATTTGACACAAGTTCATACTAAATCAGTTGTGGCAAATAAAAAAGTGGAACAAACAAATGATAAAGGAAATGATGAAGGTAAACAAGGATAAAGAATTATATTTCCCTTTCTGTCACACTTATCGAGATTTGTATGCTACTATCTTGCTCGGACGTGGTATTTTTATTGCCATAACTCGTCCTGAGTATTATAGGTCCATGCCTTCCACATTTTAGCAAAAAGCAAAAAATTACATCAGATAATCTAAGTGTCGATTTGTTTACATAGCCTTCTACAACTTTACAAGTGTCACTGACTTTTTTGTACAGTCGAGTTCTCCAATATCTATACTGACAGCCTTTCAAAAATATCTACACATGTGCCTTATGCCAGTAATAATAAAGCCTGTGTACAGATATTTTTGAAAGGTTGTCTGTATAGATATTGGAGAACTCGACTGTAATTTGTGAATTGCGTAGTAAAACTTATTAACTTGTATTATATCATTTGTAAAACTGTACGTTTTGTGGTATAGGGCGTAATCACAAAACTTACAATTTTGAACCTAGGATTTAATTGTAGCCTTCTAATCTTCAGGGCTAACAATATGATGCAAGAAATAAATGAAATGAAATAATTTCAAGACACATTACTAATTCCTCAGGCGGGACGTCGTTTGCGGAGAGTTCGGAGCTAGCCGCGGCGCTGGAAGCGGTGCTGGACGAGCGGGTGCTGGACGAGCGCGCGCTGGACGGCATCGGGGACGTGTTCCAGCACTCGCCGCACCTGCCCAAGCCCAAGGTAAACGTCTACTGAACATAGCATTGGTTCTGAACCGGTAATAGGCATGATGACTCATGTTAAAATTGATAACATAGTGTTGCTAAATGGATAGTAAACCATCAAATTATTGTAATAAAATATAAATAAAAAAAAATGAATATCATAAAAAGATATGAACCTTGAAAGTTTAGAAAGAAATGCATTTTTTTTATTGTCCAAGTGTAAAATAAAATCTACCAATAGAATCCTTACACTTTTATAGAAACAAAATTGTACAACAACTATGGACCTAAACGCAGTATTTCGCGACCTGAACAGCAATTTACTTGATTTCCCCTACAATGATTAGTTCAAATACCAAAGTGTGACGTCATACTTTTGAGTCAATCAGTATCAAGCGTTTCGGGTGCGGCCAGCGAGGCCCGTCTTTAACTCAATTTTTTGGGTATTTATGTTCTTTTATTGTAGTTGCTCCCATACAAACATTTGTTCCTCTCCAAAAACTGGTTGGAATGGCATCGGCAAAAATTTTTAGTCATCATGCCTATTGCCCCCCTAGGTGTAAAACGATTATTCTTTGGGGGTAACAGAGTTGGTATATAAAATCTTTGGTATTCCTCCAATAGACAGGGTTAAGTGGTTATTAAAATTGGGGTATAATCTGTTTCCCTCATAGGTCACGTTGGTAATGATAATGAAAAAACGGACAACCTCCTTTTTTGAAGACAGTTAAAAAGGTAACCGTCTAAAGTCATAAAACGTGGACCTGAATCGAATGCTGTTCCTGAAAGTGAAGGACTGGCCGCGAATTCCGGCACTTCCAACTTAATTTTAGCTGTAATAACTTACTATATTCTTAACTAGCTTTTGTCCGCGACTTTGTCCGCGCGGAACTCGTTATATCCAAACTCCATACAAACTTTCTCCCCCCTTTTCACCCCCTTAGGTGAATGATGATTTGATTTTATACATTAACTTACTCCGAACGCCTTTTTAGGGTTCCGTACCTCAAAAGGAAAAAAAACGGAACCCTTATAGGATCACTCGTGTGTCTGTCTGTCCGTCCGTCACAGCCGATTTGCTCCGAAATTACTGGACCGATTGAGTTGAAATTTAGTAAAAATATAATATGTAAATTGGTGACCCAAAGATGGACGCGTAAAGTAAATTAATGAATTCTGAACATGGGGGCCACTTTTGGGGGGTAAACAGGAAAATTTAAAAAAAAAGTTTCGCAAACATTATTGTGTGACATATCAAATGAAAGAGGTTGTTGTAAGCATCTCAGATGTACATTTTTTTTATAATTTTAGCAAAAACAGATTTGAAGTAATTTAGGAAAAAAGACGAAAATTGATCACACACACACAAACATTGTGTGTGATTGAAACAAACACACACATACACTTTCCCATTTATAATATTAGTATGGATGATATTGCCCTGAAAGCTCCTACACGTGTGAAATGTATATAAGAAAGAAGATGCGATATTATGTTTAAACTTTAAGCGTTCTACATACTTCGTCATTCAACGATACATTTGTTGTGTTGTTTCATTTAGTTGAGGTAAAATATTTTTTTATAGAATTACATCACCCAATAAATAATGATATTCAAATAGTTTTTCAATATTTACATTATTTTTTGTATAAATACCAAACATTTTTATAAATAAACAATAATATTTATATTACCATTATTACATTATTAAGAATCATTGAGGTGTTGCAATGTTGTTTAAAAAAAACATCCTATATGCGACTTTGCGTCATAATGACGTCACGGGCACCATATATTATGGCCAGGGAACCCTGGCCATAAGGTAACTTTACCCGTGGGACGCCTCATGTTTAAATAAATAAATAAATATTTGCGGACAATCTTACACAAATCGACCTAGTCCCAAACTAAGCAAAGCTTGTACTATGGGTACTAGACGACGATAAACATACTTATATAGATAAATACATACTTAAATACATAGAAAACATCCATGACTCGGGAACAAATATTATAAAATAAAAATAAAATAAAAAATAAAATATTATTATTATTCGTTTCTAACATATATTATTAATTTATTACGAGTATACTCTTTGTTGTCAATCGCTACAGTTCCTTTTCCTGCATTTATTCCTTCACCCCTGTATATAAATGAATCATCATTGTATATATATAAATGTGTGCCTTTAAATAATATTAATCTTTAATATATACTAGCTTCCGCCCGCGCCTTCGTCTGCGTGGACCCGGGATAAAAACTATCCTATATTTTAATCCAGGCCATAAACTATCTCCGTGCAAAATTTCATCCAAATCGACGTATTACGAAATTTGCGCATATAAGTTCTCCTATCAGCATCGATTCTTTTTTATGCTTTATCATTTGGTATGCGTTTCGTGAAGATCTATCGTAGACCGAATCGAAATTATTAATAGGTAAAAGAAAAAGCAATTCCGTTTGATGTCACTGACAGCTGACAGCCATGTCGGCGATTTCCCACAAGAAATATAAAAATTCAATGAGATCAATGTTTCGAAAAATGTATTAACTGTCGCAGTCGGATGATGATGATGATGATGTCCTCCCAGACGTATCCGTCGACGGCGACATCCTGACAAATCGACTCTTTGCGTAGTTATTATTTGCGTGCATGGGCGCGAGAGTGACTCGCAAATCCAAACTTGGTTTTGAAGCTCCGGCGACATGTAAAACAATAAAGGTCTCCACTTGAATTGTAAGTGTAATGGTAGGAGGGCTTGGGCCGAGTTTTACGAAATACAAGATTATAATTAACATTAACTAAGATAAATTAAAACTAAGTTAAATCTAAAAAAAACCCTCGAGGCATTGTACCGAGGATGCTGGCGGCATTTCCTCGCTGAATTGCAATGCTGATGCGTTGCGCGAGAAAGCCGCCAGCTCTTCGGTCACCAGTTACATCGACCAGACGTTTCGCGATTTCTGCAAATAACTTATGCGCACTGGGACCCCACGGACCGAGGGTCTCGACGCCAAAGGGTACAAAATCGTATTCACATATTTATTATTAGTGTAGATTATAGGTAGCGTTGAAAATTTCGGAAGAAATCAAATGATTTTTTCGGGACTTTATGAATTTTTAGTTTTTTCCGTTTTTTTTCGGATTTTTAATGAAAAAAACCAATAAGCGTAATGACACAACTGTGACAACTGATCTAAACTGACACCGATGTCAAAGACAAAGTAAGTCTATAATCATTCACCTATCCACCAGTATTAAGAAAAATAACCGATTGAAACCTGTTTAAATCGTTTTATTCGGAAAATTTCATGGTTTTTTTCCGTAAAAAATCCGAAAAAACGAGCAGTTTGGAATGAAACGGGATTTTTTCCGGAAATTTTCAACGCTAATTATAGGAACAGCAGGATACGTTTACATATATATGATACCTAGCTGTCAAGCATGCGTGGCGTGACAAGGTTCGGTTAACTGGACCTGTGGCTTAGTTGGCAAAGCACTGCCCGCGAAAGGTATAAGGGAAGTGGGTTCGAGTCCCGCCAGGTCGATACATTTTTTCATTGTGTTTGACCTTTGTTTCATAAATCTCGTCTTTATTTCCAGATGCAAGTGCCAGCATCCATGGCAATGGAGATGTCGACGAGCGCGCCCTCATAACACATTAATCTTACGACCTATGTTAAGCTAAAATAAACTCTGTGTACTACAACAATAGGAACAAATTCATAGTCTCAAAGAGTTGAAATTAATTTCTTCATGCTTTAAGTTTTTGTATGTTTGTATGTTGTGAAATGAATGGTAAGTGGCGTGCCGTGTATGTGATTGGGGTTAAGGTTATAGCGAAGTATTTGGTGATAGTTTGTTGGTATGTAAAGTGCAGGTAGACATTTGAGACCATCTCATACTAGCTGCGCAACGAGTGACCTAAGATAAATGAGTTATTGGAAATTTAACTCTAAAATAAACCCTGACCAAGAAAGACATAATACAATATACACAATGAATTACAACTAAAATAAAGGGTGAATACTATTAAATTGTCGCTGTATGTAAGTAGAGAATCAAGGTGACTCAAAATTCTTTATTTTAACAAGGTTTACATTACATTATATGTTTGAAAACTATTTACGACTTTTCCACTGAACGACGTGAGAATGCTCGGACTTTACTTTTAATACGGCTCATAGAGTTTTGCCCGGAGATATCCGTTATCAATTTAGTAAACTTAGTCCACTTGCGTTGAAAATCTGGCAACGAAGTAGCAGGCTGACATGTTTTTCGCAATTTACTTTTGATATTTGCCCAATATTTTTCTACTGGACGGAGTTTGGTGGATTTGTGTTTTTAGGCACTACTTCTATAGAATTCGCTTCATACCATTGCACAGTTCGGGTTGAATAATGACAGTTTGCCAAATCAGGCCGAAATAATGACTCAGAAGTGTGTTCGGTCTGTTTAGGGTTGCGTGCCCAAAGGGTAAAAACGGGACCCTATTACTAAGACTTCGCTGTCCGTCCGTCTGTCTGTAACCAGGCTGTATCTCATGAACCGTGGTAGTTAAACAGTTGACATTTTCATAGATGATGTATTTCTGTTGCCGCTATAGGTAACAACAAATACTAAAAAAACAGAATAAAATAAATATTTAAGGGGGCTCCCATACAACAAATGTGGTTTTTTTTGTTCGTTTTTATAGATGGTACGGAACCCATCGTGCGGGAGTCCAACTCGCACATGTACGGTTTTTTATAAACGGGAATAATCTTTTTTTCTAGCATTCTGTTATGTATATATCGGTGTTAATTGTTCCAGTCGTGACAAAAGGCGAGCTTCCCATACCACACTGACATTGCTTGCCGTACAAGGCACTTCTTGGCAAATTTGTCTACTTGTATAACTTTTTCAGATTCACGAAGAGTCGAAATATCACGAGACGAATAGTATTGATTACCTAGTATAGACTTGAAATCGGCCTTCACATAAGTTTCGTCGTCTAGAATTAGGCAACATTTTCTTTGAACTAACATGGCGTCTGGAACGTCTAACCGCACGATTATACCGTTACACGGTTCTATTGGGTGCCTTTTGCTTCTTATATTGTAGTAATCACTCATTTTCTTTGGACATTTGAGGCTCGTACCTACTATTTTCGATAGATCTCGTGAAGAGATCGACGGATTCCTATCAAAACTTCCACACCTTTGATTCCAACTTTTTATTACGTATTCTTGTAGGTTGACCCTCACGCTGCTTTCTATTTGCAGCTCCGCCTTGCTTTATTTTCTTGAGTCCTTTGGACCGTTTTTCTAGTCGTAAAGCAAGATTTTGCTAGGTCTGAGGTAGATATATTTTTAGAAAATTCTTGCAAAATCAATTCCCGAACACTTTTCTCTTTCGATGACATCTTGAGAGATAAAAAACGAAATAATGGTTTTATGGTACAGTCGAGTTCTCCAATATCTATACAGACAAACTTTCAAAAATATCTATACATGTGTCTTATGTCAGTAATAATAAAGCCTGTGTACTGTGTACTGTGTGATATTTTTGAAAGGTTGTCTGTATAGATATTGGAGAACTCGACTGTACCTATGTAAAAAATCACGAGTCGTTCTAAATTTGAAATCTAAATAAAAAAGATACATTGCCAGCAAGAATATCGTTAAAAATGTAGACGACAATTTAATTGTACTCACCCTTTAGTATGGTGCGCACCATACTAAATATATGATGTACCGAACTATTTGACTAATTTGGTTGCTACAAAGTATTTGACGCTGAGTGTACCTACGTACTTTCAAGTGTGGTATGTATTCTCTCTCTTGTAGTCAAAATGTTGACGTCTGAGGGTCAAATGTGTTGCGCAGCTATATTAAAATGGGCTTTATACTTTGAGAGAAGCTTTTCTGCTAAAATGTACAGTTCAAGCTTGTTATTGAAATCATTGGATGGATAGAAGCAATTGACTATGTAATAATGTTGCTCATTCTTGGGTTATTGGGGTCTGCTTTGGAGATACTCGTTAGCACCGATCCTTAAGCCTTGGATTAGGAAGCTTATGTCATTGAATGTAAAAAAGTCATATATAAAAAGTATGAGTTTTAAAATTGGCTTGTTAATACTTACAATTAACTCGGACAGTATTTTATAGAGACGCTTATATTAGGAGCCTATTCAAATATGGCGCCATCAACTGTACCAGCCTGTAAACAATGACAATCATCCTATTTTTTTATAATTTAAATCGGGATACCTATGTTTTCCATAATTTTACTTGCAATAATTTTCTCTTGCCATAATGGTTAATGCCATAATTTTAGTTGAAATAACATAAGCCATAAATATTACATGTCCTAATAGACAAATTATATTATCAACATTTCACATATATCAAATGCAATAATATCATTAGTCATAATCATTAGAATGCATAAATCTGATGTGTACCTACAAACAGAAACAAATATATTTTAAACTGCGTAACCTGCTTATTCTACCCTATGGCAGGTCTCCGTTAGGTACGACGATGAGCAAAGCGAGGAGGAGTGTTAGGTAGAACCGCGACCCACAAAGAGGAAAATAGTAATCCTACCTACCTAACCTAATTAGGAACTAGTTTTATGGCATACAAATAATTATGGCAATTGAGATTAGGTATTGAATATAAAATTATGGAAAATGATCATTACGGATATTCAATATTTATGGAATGTAAAAATTATGGCATATCAGATTAGTGCAAATAAAATTATGGCATTAGTAACCGGTTTAAATCATTACTACGAATTCCTTTTTGCAAAATCGAATTTTTAACTAAATTTATATCTCTACAACAGACTCCAATTTCCTCGACGTAATATCCTCTTAAGGCCCAAAATACGTAAATATGACATTTATTGGAATTTAAAATATTATGTAAAAGAAATAAAGTACCATTTATTGATGACAATTTGCTAAATTTGACATGTGTATTTAATGACGATGTATGATCAATGCAAATAAATTATATAATATGATATGATATACAACAAATTTGACACTATTTCAGTCATGTTTAGTACAGTCCTTGAGCTTCTTAGAACAGTTTTCGGGTTTGGACTAAATCTTAGAAGAACGTGTAAAAGCAATTGAGAGAAAAAGATAGACCCGAATCCGTGAGCTATGACTACTCAGGACAAGCTATGGTAATAAACAATAATCGAGCGAGCGAGATGGTAGTATACAAATCTCAATAAGTGTAACAGTGGGGAACAAGGGATATATCATTCGTTGTCCTTGTCATAGTTCCATTTTTTTTAATTGCCGCAACAGAGTTATTATGAGGTTAACCATTACCCGCCCAAAGCAAATAGGTTGTTTATGGTAAGCTGTCAGCCATTTTAAGACTAGGAGCGTTTCTGTCCCTTATGTTGGCACGCGTATCTATACTCTACTCTAAGCCCGAATCCTATTCTAAATTCCCACGGTCTGTAAGTATATTAGGCCTTAAGATGGTAAAATACTCGTAACCGCAGTGTCTTCACAATATAAGGATACTTAGTGAATGTACAAATCAGACAACACCAATACAATTACATTTATCGCTAAGGCATAAGCCTTCCAATGTATCGTAATATATTAGTATAGATGAATTGTTACTACGTAGAAAATGTGTCGTGTTGTTACAGATTTAGATGGGTTAGACCGTGAGGAGGGCACGAATTTGATGTTTTTAGGCAAACGCAAGTACTATAAACCTAAAATTCAACATATACCGCTTAACTGAGTTGTTCATGCGGTAATATGGTATTTGATTACTTTATTTTTACACTACCATTAAACAAAACTTACGACAACACTCTGGAAACATCAGCTTAAACCTATTTTTTTATAAAGATAAAAAGGACACTATACAGTCACGAACTTTAATTTGGGACCCACCTAAGGTGGAATATCGTATAGCAAACTGAAGACATTTAGAGCTTATATTTTAAAGGAGTGTCATAAAGTTTGCCATAGACTATTTACGTTTATATGGTGTCTAGGGGCAAAACAGCATTGCGTTTTCTCCATCTTAAACGTATCATTGCTTGAAACAGTAAATTTCGATATCTCGCTTATTTTATATTGTTGTTTTTTAACCGACTCGTCTGATATTTCAGCGTCGTTACCTAAATATAATTGTATTGAGAATTGAGGTTCCGTGAATACCGGTTTAGGTCCTTGGCAAGAAGTGGCACAGAAAATTAAATTTCATATGCTCTGCCCATTGCACGTAGAACCGATGGCCGTTGGGGCGGAAAGGTTCTCGAGTGGCGACCACGTACCGGAAGGCGCGGCGTGGGTAGGCCCCGCACAAGGTGGACTGATGACCTGGTAAAGGTTGCTGGAGTCCGCTGGATGCACGTGGCGCAGGACCGGTCAATTTGGCACTCTTTAGGGGAGGCCTATGTCCAGCAGTGGACGTCTTTCGGCTGATATGATGATGGTGATGATGATGCTCTGCCTGCCTCTCGAGAATACAGGTGTGATTTTATGCATGTTATGTATGTGAACCAAAATTAATTATACCTCGAATTCTTTCGCGTTCGTTAGCGTGACTACTAAAGAATAAATCATATATTGGCACATATTATTAAAGATCAATGCAACCACACGGATTTGTTAAACGAAAGCTATATATTACTGGAATGATAATTGGTTACGTATTACCAGCGTTTCTATTGAACAAAATTGTTACCTTGCATAATTGAATTAAACGTTCGTGAGTTATGTTTAAAATTATAATAACAACTAAACTGTTGTAATAACGTATCAGAAGCCGCGAGAATACTTCCTGAAGAACTCCGTAGAACGCAGGGGCAATTCATGCGAGTTCAATCGTTTATTAGTACAACTACCACAAATGTAGCAAATTCCTTCTGAGTCCCGATTGCTACAGAAAGAACAAAATGTGGCAATAGAATGCAAGTCAAATTTTAAAGCAACATTACGTGTGTCTTGATCCGTTTAATTTTAGGACAAACGATACTTCTAATTCAACTAGTATTTGAACTGATTAGTTCAATTCTTTTTTTGTATTTAGTATCAGGCATAAGGATTCCATTTATACCTACCAGTTTGACTCTGTCTTTGTGTTATCTAATAATATATTGAATATTTTTTGCCTGCTTGACGGGAAAAATCGTTGCCTGAAATTATAATTAGAAAAAAATCCTGGGACACCACTCACTGGTCAAACTCTAACTTGTACATAGAAATCTCAATCACAATATTGCTGGTTCATCATCACCATCATCATCACTATCAGCCTGTTACCGCCCACTGCTGAGCATAAGCTTCTTCTTTTTAGCCCAATGGTTGACTGGTAGAGAATGCCTGATGGCATTAAGTCCGCCAATTGTATTTTTATTTGTATATTCGTGCAATAAAGTTTAAATAAATAAATAAATAAGCTTCTCTTCGAGTACGCCACTTGACCCGGCCCCTTGCTATAGTCTCATCCAGGAATATAAATATATATCATATTGCTGGCTGTTATTGGTTATTTACTACATTATTGCTGCCTAGTCATGGCTACAAATCAATCTAGTGCGTAAAGTGAAAGTCCTTGTCGTCATATGAGGAAAACCTCATTTTTCTTCAACCATTATGCGTTGCGTGTGCTTTTTTGCTATTACGATTTGCTTTCTTTTTTTTCACATTAATAATTCTAGTGTGCAATGTATCCGTATGATGGTCGGACGCCCGCTCGGCATTTACCGTTTCGTCATCGATTAAGCTAGTCCGAGAGCCAACTGTAAAACTGTCTACATCGTAAGGTATTCAAAAATAATATTTCATTTGAAAAATGGATCGACTGGTCGTAGAGACAATCCCACCTTGCCTCACTGATGCTCTCACCAATATTGTAGGGCCGAAAAATCCTAAAAAGCTGAAATACTACTGACGTGAACCTGCTTTCTGGCTTTTCAGTGATGCGTGTGTTAGTACGAGTGAGAGACAGCGAGAGTAAGCGTGATTTTGGTCCTCGTGATGTTGTTCTGCTTCTTTTTGGCAAGAACTGAGAACAAATTTGTGAGAGTAGTCGTGGTTATCTTTATAACATGATGAATATCTTGTGATACAGGCTGTTTTACGGTCGGATCCCGGACTATGATATATATTATAGTACTTACGTTTGCCTACAATTCTTGTATGTACTTAGATGGAAAAGTTATAAAGCTGTGAATGGTTGCTTTCAAAAGTATTAGCAATTTTGGGTCTTATGTCGTTAATGTAAGATTTAAATGATATCTTGGATAGCCCGGATGGTAAGTTTTGGTCCCAGTGGTAATTGATCAAGCATTTATTATTTATGTATCACCAAAATAGTATAGGTATCGAGATAGAGAAATTGTGTTTCTTTTGAGTAAAAATTGGTCGTGCAAATGTAAAAGGTGACAAATCAAAGCTTTGTTTATGTTACTTTTGACGTGTTATACGATAAATAGCATTTTACACAGACAGCACTTTCACTCAACCTCATGTAAACCGACAAGGATAGCAGCAGTCTGATAGTAGTATCTTATTCTTTCACGTAGCTGCGTCCCGTTCTTGCGGCCTTTTATAGAAACACTTTTATCTCATTCGACTACCTATATCAACCTGTATAATGTACTGTACAGCCGCAAAATAGAACCAAATAAATATTTTTGTAAAACGTTTTATGTTCCTGAGTAAATCTTATGTGATTATTTGTGTGCGAAATTCGCTAGTATTCGATTTGGTAGTGTTAAGTAGTATTTATTTAACTGGCTAGCAGAGGTGGATACTTGAAAGTACATGTGAAATATTTTTAACAAAGTCCAAATTTTACCATAGGAACCGCCGTTGAATATCATCAGAAGCAATATTATCCTTCTATACCTATAGACCGTAAATTTGACTTTGATAGAAATATGACTTAGCTTAAGATGTTTATCCAAATCAATAGACGACTTGCAATAATCAGCCTTTTAGTATAAACAAATGCATATACATATTTTTTACATGTTAGCAATAGATCCGGTTTGTGTTGGTTTTGATATCGCGTTCGCTAGTATAGATCGGTATAAGTTTTATCACTGATACGATTTTTGTTGTTTGCGCATTAAAACAACAGTTCTGGCAACTCTGACGACTTAATATAACTATATGTACATATAGTTGATTATAAGGACCAATCAACTTTTTTTTGCGGTTTCCTAGGTTACTTTCCTGGATACTTTAAGAGCATGCCCATATAAAAACTTGAATTTCGCCTCGCCGTAGTCCCATTTCCTCCGCTAAATCAAGATGTATGCAAATATTTTTTTTTACACAGATTTACTAAGATAACTAATGGAACTACAACCCTATGTTCTGATGTATTTGATGATTGTTAATGAACTAGAGCTGCTCGTAAAACGCTAAAAATACACTAACTTTACCATCACCTATAGACGTGAAATGTATAAAAACTTTAAGATAAGAAAAATTGACAACTCTTCGTTAATCTATTTGACGGAGAAAATAGGCGACTACGGCTGCTCCAAATGCAAGTATTTATATGGGTAGCCCAGCCCGCATTTCTACTTAAAATATAATTTTATAGGGCATAAATCCACTAAACGTATGTTTGATGACAATCGCAAATCAATTTTAAAATTTGGCATCTCCTAAGCATATATACTGTCACTGTTGTCTTTTGGATCGGGGCAGAATAACAACGAGGCAACGTTGATCAACCAACTTTTCCCGACTTCGACTTCAAACGATCTTTTAAGCGAATTCCAGGCTTAATATATAGGAATCTATCTTTATAAGTAACTTTTTGCATTTCACCAAAAGATGCCAAAGTTGCCAGAACTGTCGTAGCCAAAAGGACGTAAGTATATTGTAACGACGAACATTAATGTGACCTTTTAGCTTAAATAGTGTAGCAACTACACATAATATGTACAGTTGCATCGTCGAATTTGATGGAAAACACTATGGTGTTTACTAAGGCCGCCTGTCCCTTAATCATCAGCTATGTACAGTCGAATTCATAGTGTATGCACTCCAAAGGTTAAAAAATATATGCGCTGACTTATGCCTTTAACAATAGCTTTTAGTATATGTATGTACACTCAGATTCAAATACTCTGTAGCAGTCAAAGTGGCCAAATATTTCGCTACAACATACTAAATATATAGTGTACCGAAATATGTGACTACTTTGGTTGCTACAAAGTATTTGACGCTGAGTGTACCTACTGGTGAAGCAACTACACATATTTTTGATCTCTTTGTCCGTGCATATATTTCGAACTCGACTGTACACTGCACTTTTAGCTTCATCATGTATGTTTTACAGAAATTTGTTTAATTTAAAAATACTTATCATTGCCTGAAGACTATGAATAAGAACGCGCGACAGAATTCTACACACGAGTAATTGTTTTGACAGATGTCCAATCTTTTTAAAGTCCAGCGGGCGTATCATGGTTGCCATTTTATAGCTTATCGCTGTGGATGTTACATCTGTCACGTTTTGACAAGTACGCGAGTGCGACAGTGACGGATGTCTTGTCCACAACATTAAGCGATAAAATTGCAACCATGGTACGCCCGCAGAAGGCCTTAGATGATCGCGACTATGTCATTGGACGCTGTGGAAAAAGTATCAGCGATATTGTCACAGCGTATGCTTTATCCGCAGCGATATACGACAAACGCCATGTTCACACCGTGTCGAAATAATAAGCGCTATGTTTAGAAAATTTCTGCTTGGCGTGTCGCTGTCATCAGGCGGGAAGCATAGACAAGACAATAACAATACACGTTGAAGCAAAATGTGCGGGTAATTTAAGGCAACTATGCACTCGAACGATTCGTGTCCGTTTCCCAATGCTTTTTAACCGACTTCAAAAGAGGAGGTTCTCAATTTGTCGGAATCTTATTTTTTATTTATGTTCCCCGATTACTCGAAGACGCCTGGACCGATTTGGTGAATTCTTGTTTTATTTGAAAGGGTATCCTTCCCAGGTGGTCCCTTGGTCATCAGGTCGGATGATGGGATCCTTAAGAAATAAAGGGAACTCTTCAAATTTTATAGGCACCACAGAACAGTAAATACTATAGAAGGGGTATCAAGCGTGGTTTCTATCGGGACCGGTGTCGCCTCATCCCCTCCACGTCGCCTACAACTTTGTGAGCGACTGCACGGCGATCAGGTGACGTTGGCGCAAAAGCTTTGAGCGCATGCTCAAAGTAAGTAGTGGCGCGCGTGCCACGCACACATCGCCTTTCTATAGTGTTTAGTGTTCTGTGATAGGCACTCTTGAAGCAGAGTACTGAATTAAAATTGCTCTTAAAATAAATTATCACCGTAGTATGTATGAATCCTTGCAATCATTACTCACTGAGTAGGTAGGTACATCTGAATGTCTCTCAATCTAGACCAGCTTGACAGGACTGGCTTCCCACAAGGCTTGCCCCACTTTTTTTACACGAGACAGCCCGGAATAAGAATTTCATCTCCTTTAGGGCGGGTTGCATCACTTGCACCAACTTACGATTGCAGACCGATCAACGTTAAATATGGCGCCGGCGGCTGTCATTCCATAGTAACTTGTCAAACTTTCCATACATTCAACGAACACCGTTTAAGATTACAGACGTTATGGTGCTTCCCGCGTTTAGGGTCAATTAACTTTTACACAGTGTTTTTGGTCTCCTGCGTAACTTTTACGCAAATTTCAAATAGGGAATATGCATGGAACTTCAATTTTGAATAAATTGCACTCAATTGATGCGGATGTACGTAGAAATATCATACAACATAAATATAATAATTAAAAAAAAAAACTATTGTATCACTCAATTTTTTAAATAATTTTTCGATAAAATTACATAACAGTGAGACAGAATATTGAATTAGAAATGATATTTTGTATGACAAGTATAGATTTAAACGCAAATTTGAATGAGACAATTAATTACAAAAGAATGACTAACTCCATAGTAAACGCGCCGAGAATATGGATTGTGACGTCATAGTATATTGCCCCTTTAATATAGAGCGTTATCGGTGGGTGCCGGCGCATGCAGATTTCAAATGCTATAACATCAGAAAAAAAAAGTTTTAATGCTATAGTTGATATTCCTCCGGATAATACTTTTGGTTTTCGCAATAAAAAATAAAGATGCATATTCCCTATTGATTACTGCTTTAAAGCGATTCACGCCAAGCCAATTACAAATAACTCTATTTCCTATCGTAGTTGATTCAGATTTCATTGTAATTTTTTCTTGTTTGTTGGGCGCCGAGGTTAAAAACGTGGATTCTTAGTTGATTAAATATAGTTCAGAGGGAACCCGCGTTCGTCTCTACTCTAGCTTGATCAACACAGCGAATCCTCAAATCAGCAAAGGATCGAGTCAATCAACGCGGTTGTGATTGTTCTGAAATGGCGAGCGTCCATAGACGACGGTATCTGCTTGCCATCACGCAGGCCGTATGCTTGTTTGCCACAGTCGTATGAAAAGGGATGGCACAGGAAGTACACGATTCGTTTAGTGCATGAGCCTTAGAGTTAGTTTATAAAACGTACGCTTAAGTCTCCATACGCGGTACCTGCAATTTCTTTTCTAACAATATACATCAATAGGAATAGAATAGTTTCGTATAAAATGTATGTATTTAACGTGCTAGGTATTTATTGTTTGTACCGTACGTTCAATAATATAGAGACCTATTTCTCTGTGACAGTGACCGTATTGGGTTTCGGTTGACTTTAGATTGCAGGCTTTTGGTAGTTGGGCCTTTATATTATTGAATGTGCATTTGTAGATCAATTCGATTTGACTGCGTCTAGGAGATTAACATAATGTAAGTAGATATTTTGCACCTTAGTTTAAGGGAAAACTGTAGTAATCGCAGGAACATAATCAAAACTCCAGAAGAAAACGTAATACCCTTAACAATGTGATTAGTATCTCAATAAAAATCTCATTTTGAATATTGCCTTTGTATCCAGTAGTATAACAACAGGTATGCGTTGAAATGATAGCATATTGTAAGTATTCGTTCCTAATAATATTACATCAAAATTGGGTTATCATTAGTGACAACTTTGCCCGTTGAATTTAACTAGCTCCAGATTTTTTAAATGTTGAAAATCCTATGAACATGGCATGAAAGATGTCGCATAATAATTTCGACCAAAACAGGCACTTAAATTGGTCATCCATTTTGAAATTGCTCTTAAAAAAAGTTATAAGCATTCTATTTCTCTTTTCTTTTTAATAATGTTCCTGGGAAGAGTTAAATCGTGCGGGCAAAATTATACCCATCATTGTAATGCAAATATCCATCAAGAGGTATTGGATTTTCTTGGTTAATCTCGTAGATATTGCATCATTATTCTGGACTACATATAGTGGCGTGAATAATACCAATAATTATACAATACAACAGAAGATGATTCACATTGGTATACTATTAGGTAAACTTTTGGGCACGACTTCATTACGGACTTGGTGTTAGAAATATGATGTATGTACCTACGCATCGTATAGAACACGTCAAATTATTTCTTGATTTGTATTGGTATTTACGATTGCATAAGGACTGTTCAATTTACTAAGCGGACATCAAAAATCGGTTTATATAGGAAATTCTTATTACAAAAATAAGTTTATAATGATGAATATTTATTTACAATTTTAAAATAAAGCAATATAAACACAAAAATAATCAAATTTAATTACAACGGTAGAATTTTCGGACTTTAGCCCGGATTCGCCGCATAAGTGCTTGCACGTCACTTTTTGAAACTTTTCTACATGCAGAAAACCACATGCGTCTAAATTCTTCTAATGAACCAGCTACTCGGCCATCCTTCCTCAGGTGTCTCTTAACAATGGCCCAGTATCGCTCGATTGGGCGGAGCTCCGGGCAGTTTGGTGGATTGTCTACCTTTTTAACAAATTCAACGTTTTTTGTATTTAACAGCGTCACGGTCTCACCAGCATAGTGAGCACTTGCTAAATCAGGCCAAAACAAAGGGGGGACACTGTGCTTTCTATATATTGGAAGCAACCGTTTTTTGATGCATTCATTTCTATAAATTTCGCCATTAATAGTGCCGGTTGCAAAATAAGAGTTACTTTTGAGGCCACAGGAACAAATTGCCTGCCATATAAGAACTTTCTTACCGAATTTGTCCATCTTTATGGCTTTTTCGGCATCGGGTACATTTTCTCCTACAACTGCATTGTAATACTGGGGCCCTGGTAACGTATTGGTGTCAAACTTTACGTACGTTTCATCGTCCATGAGAATGCATCGAGATTTATTTGTCAGTAACATATGATATAAATTTCCGCACCTTTTTTTGGCCCGCGTTTGTTGCTCAACACTTCTCTTTGGCATTTTTTGTTTCTTGTATGTCCGTATGTTATTTCTTTTTTTTATATTTTGTATAGTACCTATGCTAACACCTACTTTTTTAGCAATTTCCCGAACGGACATGTACTTTTTAGATTTTAACAAGCACACGACTTTTTCATCGATATGTGGGTTTGCCGATCCACTTCGGCGTCGCGATTTCGGTAAATCTTCGAGGGTATGGTGCTCCCCAAACTTTTTTATTATTTGAAACACCGCTGACTTGGAACATTGAAACTTATTAGCAATTTTTCGCAATGAAAAATTGCCTGTACACCAATTCTGCAAGATTAATTTTCGATCTTCAATATTAATTCGTTCCATCTCGAAAAATATTTTGACATTTAATAAAATATATAAAACACTTGATAGAATTATCCATGGTCATTTTATATCCGGCCAGTACTTATTAGTTAGTTATAGTTTAAGGTTTAAAGCTTGAGTTTAATATGTCCGCTTAGTAAATTGAACAGTCCTTACTAGCATTTGAACCACTTGGCATTCTGTAGAAAATATCCGAAATAACTAATTACGTTCATATTCTACTTCTGCGACGCACCAAATATTATTGGTGTACATAATTAATGAATTTAAAGATATAAATTCAAACCGTCATTGGCGTTGGCTGATTGCTTAAATCATATGCAGATTTATTGTGAGGTACTGCCAGGTATAAGTGCCAATCTGCCAATCATTTCCTTACCCTTTCCTTTATTTCTGTTATAGTCGTAAGTATATATGCTGAAAGCTATGGGAATGACCGCCTCGTTGTTGTCCCACATATAATTTAAGATGTCGTTGCATTTAAATATGTCTAGTGTCCGTATTTTGTTGCTCATCAAGTCATCAAACATGGTGTGTTAACTCGAATGTACTCAAAAGCTAAAACAATTGGCAAATCTCGTACAAATTGAATTCTCAGGGAAAAGGGAACTTAGCGTGTAGGCGTGTACGCTATTATTGAAGATAGGTACTCCAATACAAAGTCGCTTCGAGTCATGAACGCCTGCTGCACTATTCTGACCAGCGAGTAGTGTCGCGAGAAAAAAAAGCACGGAGGTAACGTAATGTATAGCGGCGTATTAGGTAGGTACCTACGTATAACTGACGGCTTATTTCTATTAAGAATTTTAAAAAAATGCCTTTGTTACGACTCGTTGGCCATATTCTAAGTTCCCTTTACCGTGAACAACATATAACGATACATTTTATTTCGTCAGTCACATTATAAGCAATTTACTAGACTGCATTTATTGGCCTTTTAGAACGGGAGGTAGTATGCATATCACTTATCAGTGTTAATAAACTTGCCAATACAGTTCCGAGATGAAATGTCGGTTTGAATGTCAGTACATATTGTGTGTAATGTTGTTCAAGATGTTAGCGTTGAATATGGAAAGTGTCGTAGGGAAATAGAAAATTGTAATTTTTTTAGTGTCGGTGTTTTAGTCTTTCGCGAGACCAGCTCGTAAAGGAAGTGCGAATTAAAATTAGAAAATTGCTACCTCTTATTGCCTGTAAAATGTTCAGATTTTGCTGTCCAATGCGTGTAACGTGATACATACCACTAATGTTAAAAGTGAAATAAACTGAAGAAATTTTGACTCTTACGCAGCTTTAATTCTTTCGTATGTTTTTTTTACCAAAAATGGAAACTGCTTTAGTTATTGTGTTCATGTGAATAATACGTTGGTATAGGTATTAAGTCTAACACGGTACCTAAATGTATATGTTTACGTCCAGACACATCTCTTTGTCGTGAGAACTGAAACTTTGCCCACTAATGAATTTATTTCCAACGTCAAATTCGTTATCTAGACACACGGCAGTGTGTCCGCCAAGTTCGAGCAAAAAAAAGCGACACACCGGCCGTGGGTTATATTACACGAACCATTTCGGGCCAATTTCGACCACCCTATAACTCAAAACATATTTTATCTACGCATATGAAATTTCGAGTGTCTGTTGACATCCCCTTAATTGTCTAGAATACAAAACTTCATTATTCTACCTATAGCAGTTCTTGAGATATTGACGTCAGAAAATCGCTATTTTTACTATACACTCACTCACTGACTCATCAAAAACCTAGACCACTTCCAATGGTCGTACTGACTTGAAATTTGGCATGGAGATAGGTCTTAAGGTCAAAGTAAAGGGAAAAATCTGAAAACGGCCAAGTGTGAGTCAGTTTTAAAAATAGCGAAGGTGTAACTTTGTTCTACTATGAAGTCATAATGAACTAAATGGGTCTATCTTCCAATGGTCGTACCGACCTGAAATTTGGCTCGAAGGTTTGTCTTTAGGTCGAAATAAAGTAAAAATCTGAAAACGGCCAAGTGTGAGTCAGTTTCGAAAACAACAAATGTGTAATTTTGTTCTACTATAAGTAGGTATGGAGTGGAAATGAGATAAGACTTATTTAAATTTAGGTACATACCAATTTAAGACAATACATGTTTGTCTTAAAGACAAGAACAATAAAATTGTTCACCACTCTGTGTGTGTCTGTTGCGGGAACCGAACCTACGATTTACGAAGTGCAAAGCAGGTCACTAGGTACACTAGGTGCGCTTAATCAGTCAAACAAAAATGAAGACTATTTTTTCTCGCATAGTCTAAATAATTTCTAATTTTACAACTAATGAAATCGCAAATTCAAGAACATGGAAATCATATATACTCTAACAAAAAGAAATGAAATCACATCAAAAACATAAATGTGAAAGGCTGCCAAGTTCGATACTATGGGAATGCTTCGCCTATAAAAGAAGTGAGATCTGAATAAGTACCAAGTTCCATAAAAATACCTCAAATCATAAATAGTTATAGGAATGCACACTTGATTTCCAGCACTTTTTAAGGTACATTTTGAATAAGTATCACGTTACATAGAAATACCTAAAATTATAATAATCAGAGAACCGAACACCGGTTTTTTTAGCAGTTTCCTGATAACATTTATTATTTTCAGTACTTTTTAATGATGTAACTTGGCAAGTTTTAATAGAAAATTATATACTTGACACATTGCAGTCCAAAGGTGTCGATTCATTGCATTGAAAAGGTGTGTGGTGTGTGAAAACTTGCCAAGTAACATCATTAAAAAGTACTGAAAATAATAAATGTTATCAGGAAACTGCTAAAAAAACCGGTGTTCGGTTCTCTGACTATTATAATTTTAGGTATTTCTATGTAACGTGATACTTATTCAAAATGTACCTTAAAAAGTGCTGGAAATCAAGTGTGCATTCCTATAACTATTTATGATTTGAGGTATTTTTATGGAACTTGGTACTTATTCAGATCCCCTTCGGCCGCGTACGCAACCAGAGCTTCGTAACCAGTTGCGATCGAAAACTATTTCTGCCTTGTATGAAACCAGTTGCGATCAAAAACTAATTTCTTCTTATTCGTAACCAGTTACGATCGAACACTTTTCTTCTTTGTACGAAACCTATGTCTGGCCAAAAATCTATGGTATTTTTCAATTTTTTTAATCTTTTTTGTACGAGTACTTTAGTAGGTATGTCATGATACTCACGATAATTTCTCAAACTGTAAAATATCGACGAATTACAACTGCAAATATCGAGCAAATAATAGTTATTTACGATACAAGTGCAGAAAATACGAAATTAGCAACGAGCGGTGATAAATTAAAACACGACCGAAGGGAGTGTTTTAAATCGACACGAGTTGCGAATTACCTATTCGCACGTGTATCGTACAACGTTTTAGAGTACAAATGGCTCTTTAAAGTTTCAACATACGCACGGAAAGTGCTCATTTCCGCATTCGTGCGGGAAAGTAACACCATGTGTACTGTAAAGACAATTATTCACAGTAGTATACTTTCAAAGAATGTCAGTGCTCCACGTCGTTTAAGTCAGTGTCAGGGTACCAACAAGGTTATATTGTACATACTTGCCAACAATGTATTTGATTATTTCAACAAACTTTGTTTGTCTAGGTAAAATTTTTGTTTACTGATTTTTGACCAGATGTATGTATAACGTGTACAGTACTAATACTGTATGCCTTAGACTTTGATTTAAGTTCCTACGTCCCCTGGATAATAAGGTGTATATAGTCTTTGCTGACTTTTTGAACGGTCGAGAGGTTTCGTACAAAGAAGAAACGTGTTCGATCGTAACTGGTTACGAATAAGTAGAAATTAGTTTTTGATCGCAACTGGTTTCGTACAAGGCAGAAATAGTTTTCGATCGCAACTGGTTACGAAGCTCTGGTTGCGTACGCGGCCGAAGGGTTCAGATCTCACTTCTTTTATAGGCGAAGCATTCCCATAGTATCGAACTTGGCAGCCTTTCACATTTATGTTTTTGATGGGATAAAGATACACAATCCATCATTAAATATTTTTTCATGATTTCCTTACATCATGGGGAATTTACTAGGTACTTGCTACTCGCATGACATGTACTTACTCGTATAGTATATTCTGCATCACTTAGCTACGGAAAAGGAATATTTGCACTAAGTACTATATCTTTATATAAATAGCAGCGACACCCCTTCATGTTGACCTGTAGTGTAGTGTATTTGATTTTGTAACTACACTTAAGAAAGTTACATGGGCAATGTTGCCAACTGTCATGGTTCGCACCGACGTTTACTGTTACGGTTTTTTGTCTTGCTTGATTTATACTTATATATAACATACTAGCTTCTGCCCGTGACTTCGTCCACGTGGAACTCGTTTACATCCTAGCTCCATACAAACTTTCTCCCCCCATTTCACCCCCTTAGGGGATGATTTCCGGAATATAAATATTATTTTCCTACATTATTTTTGAGTTCCTACCTAATATGTAGTCCAGGTAACTACAGGTGCATAGTCTTATTGCACTTGAACAACTTTTTTCATGTCTTTATAGGGTAAATTGTCTATTGGGTATCCCCCGATAACCAGCCACTTCGTAAAAATATGTAGAAAGCAAAGAATCTGTAGGTATTTTTGAACACAATTTCAATTATACTACGAACGAAGAACTGTTATCAAGATAATTGTCAAGTTTCTATTCCTAATAAGAGCATCAGTAAAGTATTGGTGGCTAGTTGACATTTCCTGAAGTGGCAAGTTATTGACCATTTACCCTAGTTCCCGGGTTTTGCTATAGATTATTTCTACGAAGGATAAAGGCGCATTGAGGTTAAATCTTAAAAGAGAGCGTAGTTTTACGAAATAAGTGTTTTGGAACAGACACCTTTTGGTGTTGGTATATGCACCTTTACCTACCTACCTGCTTGCTTACCCCAGTATTTAGTCACGGCTCTGTCATCTGAAGTAAATTTGCTCTACGCACCTTAAGTTTTGTATGTAGGTACATCTTTACCAACCTTACTTACCGTCAAACATGCCTATTTTGCCCGCTTTTTTCGGAAAAACACGAATATGACATATTTTTCTATGATAGGATGATATTGTTTTTTGCTTAACGAATCCTTCGTAGTAATGCGCATGTGTTTATGAGGATATATTTTTTTTAATCAACAGGTACCTAATCCACATTTTTATCAATTACCTATCACGAATCGCGGGAGAAGTTATCTGAACTTTGGATACATTGCCCGTCCCGATTATTGCCGCAACTACAGCTAGTTGGTGACTATGATGTTGGGACAAGACTCAGTCCACGGTTTTAAGTAAACATGGCGTTCCATTTAAACATCTTGGTCTTAACTAGGAAAGATGAACGCCACCCAATAGTTAAACGTTTTGTCGACAAATTGAAATAAAAAAATCGCGACACATTACGCACTCGGGATATTTTTAGGGTTCCGTAGCCAAAATGGCAAAAACGGAACCCTTATAGTTTCGTCTTGTCCGTCTGTCCGTCTGTCCGTCTGTCCGTCTGTCCGTCTGTCCGTATGTCACAGGCATTTTACTCGAAAACTATAAGGTGTATTTGAACAAAATTTTGAGGATAGGTGTATTTTGTTAGCCGCTACATAGTTCTGTAATTAAAATGACAAAAAAAAAATTTTTTAGGGGTGCACTCCATACATAAAACAAAAAGTCAAATTTTTTTTTTCATTGTGACCCCCCGTGTGGCACATCAATCGATAGGCCTTTCAAAATAAATATAAGGTTTCTTTGCATTTTTTTTGATTAAGTGAATAGGGTCGGAGATAATCGCCCCGAAAGTCACTAAAATTCTGTCCCCCCCCCCTCTAATTTTTGAACGGTGTATTTTAAAAATATGGAAAAATTCATGGACATAGGGCTTATTAATTTCATTCACCGAAAATTGTTTTGAACAAGATCGGTTCAGAGGTTTTCGAGATATTGCTGAAAAACTGCCTTCCTCAAAGAAAAGGACGTAAGTGCCGTAAAATTTCTGTGACGATACGACCTTTTTAATAGGCACGGAACCCTTCGTTTTGCGTGGTCCGACACGCACTTGGCCGGTTTTTTCCTAACGCGTCGCGGCCGAGGTCTCGCGCCAAAATATGGCTTATTTAGCCCCTTGTCATACAATCTACTATTATTATCTATCATACTTTCAATTATATATCTACCAAAGGTCTACGAGCCTACGTAGATATGTATACTAGGATACTTACTGTGTCTTGTATTCATTCAATAACCAGGATTCTACTTGAATATATAACCTAGCCTGCGTTATTCGTTAGTCATACCACTGGCACGAATATAACACGATGACAAATGTTTTCGTAATTAGTAGTCAAAGGGTACTCTAAATATAGGGCAGGTGTTAAAATACACTTTGTGTATTCTTGTTGGACATACACCTACACATCTACTGCATTTCTTAGTTATTGGATGAAGGTGGCCTAGTTAGGTTAGGATAAAAATAAAATACAGTTCGGGTTCCATAAAACTTTTATTATTGAAAATAAAAGAAAAGTTTTATCCATAAACTCGGGTTATCTTGGCCGTTTTCTCACAACGATGGTCCAACACGTTTCACGAAGTTTACCCATTATGTTTGTACATATGTATTATGCTTGGCTAGAAAATATTTCATTTTACAGCTAAACACGCCAGCCAGTACCTAGTGCTCTATCTATAGACATCTTCATTAATTGTATAATCTTGAATGACATTATCCAAGCTTCACTACATCTAATCAAATACCGAAGGCCCCTAGAGGTATATATAGTACCCAACACGTGGTAACTGACATGCGTTGGCACCAGGCTTGGCTGACTTCCTATAAATGCAGCGAAGGTAATGCATATTTATTTTAGTCCGAATGGGTGGCAGAAAGATGAATATTACACGGTATTCGTTAGACTTGTGAGCAAAATGCACTGCAAATAGATTTTAATACATAGTTGCATTAGTCAACTCGCAGAGATGCCAAGGACATTTGGGTTAGTTAAAATCAAAATATTCATGTCGTACCTATGTCATTGAAGTATGTATGCAGGGAGGGGGGGAAAGTCACGTTTCTCTACGGTTTACTGTACATTAGATAGTTACCCATAGGTACCTTTTTTAACCGAGAACCGAGAGGAAGATCTATGTTCCACTGTATGTATTTGTTTTTTTGTTTTCACGGAACCGTTATGGTGCGACTCCGTCTGTCTGTCTATCACAAAGTCAAATATCTCAGGAACCACTAATGTTATCAATTTGGAATAGTTGTAAACCAATCTAATCCACGTGTATGAAAAATGAAATATTTAAAGATACATTTTCAATTTCTATAAAAAAGGACGAATAAGAGGGGGGGGGGGGGGGGTGTAAAAATTTAAAGTCTAGTTAGTAGGCCAAGTGGGGTATCATATAAAAGGGCTTGAATTGCACACTTTAAAATAGTTTTTTTTTACAGTGGTAAAAATTTGATATATAAAGAAAAATCTTAAAAAAATACCATTCCCATCGCTTATCTCCGAAGTTATCCAAGCAAAAAATTAGAAAATAAAATAGTCATAGTGATTTATATGTAAACATAGGTGGTTAAATTACAGTAGTGGAAAAATTATATACGTACGGTCGACGCCAAAAATACGTTTACACTATTCGCCTTATTGCAATGGAATAAGATGCAAAAGTGTAAACGTATTTTTGGCGTCGACTGTACACTATGTTTCGCCAGTTGGCGTACAAAAATCAATGGAAAATAAATTAAGCTATATGTACATTACATACAAGAAAAACTTTACAATTCAATCATCATCGGTTAATATGTTCAATAGGAAATGAAGTAGGCATGCCAAGTAATTACAGAACACAATAGGTACACATTAAAAAGATAAATTAAATTAAAATCCAATTAAGCTGTAAGTCAAATGTTAAGATAAACAAGGGTTAAAACTGTCCTAATTATAACAATTAATAGTATTATATCAACTTATCTGTCAAATAATCGTTAATAGAATAATAACACTTACTCATGAATAATTTGCAAAGCCTACTTAAGCCTACTTTTGAATATGTATAATGGTGACATTCTTATATCTAAGGGTATTTTATTTAAAAATCTATTAGACAAAAAACACTTTTTTTTTTATCACACTTGCTCGTGAATGGCGTTATTACTTGCGAGCGTATAGAGCAGTTATAGCCGTTTTACCTTCCAGGGACTGTTAAGTTTAGTTTTAAAATATAGAACCCTCTGATTGGCTTAAGCAAATCTGGTTGCTCTGTAATTGGTTGAAATATTGAAGCTGCGCGCTCCACTAGCACTGATCTGGAAGTGAAGTTGTCAATTTTTGATTGGTACGGCTGTATGAAACTTAGATTCTTCTGTCTTTTGTAGTTATTTATTTCCTCGCAAATGTGATGAAAAACATTGTGTATAACACGGGTGTAAGAATATTGCCAACTAGAGTCTATCAGAAGCCCGACGCCGAAGGCCTTCGGCATCGGGCTTCTGATAGACTCTAGTTAGCAATATTCCACTTACGCCCCTCGTTAAACAATGTACTATTGCATCAGTGCAGTATGCGAAGACACAAAACAAGGGTTAGGGGTGCGATGGCTGCTTTTGTTGAATACATCTGATACTTTCTTAAATAATGTAATGTGACTGTTTGTTTACCTAAATAAAAAGAAAAAAAAAATGTAGGGTTTGTTTTCGCGAACACGGCCATTTCGAAAATGAAAAGGCACGGTAATACTGTCAGAATGTTAAGTTTTTTGAAATAGTGAGCACAGCACTCCCATGCTGCAATCTCGCAAGTATTTTTAGGGTTCCGATACCTCAAAAGGAAAAAACGGAACCCTTATAGGATCACTCGGTTGTCTGTCTGTCCGTCTGTCACAGCCGATTTGCTCCGAAACTACTGGACCGATTGAGTTGAAATTTGGTGCACTTATGTAAATTGGTGACCCAAAGATGGACGCGTAAAGTAAATTAATGAATTCTGAACAAGGGGACCACTTTTGGGGGGTAAACTGGAAAATTAAAAAAAAAAAGTTTCGACAACTGTATTGTGTGACATATCAAATGAAAGGGGTTGTTGTAAGCATGTCAGATATTTTTTTTTATAAATTTAGCAAAAACAGATTTGAAGTAATTTAGGAAAAAAGACGAAAATTGACCATTCCCCCCTTATCTCCGAAGCTACTAGGATAAAAATTCTGAAAAAAATATGGAAAATAGTTCGTTGCCTAAAGATTACAGGAAAACCTATAAGAAGTTTGAGTATTCAAAAACACTTATGAAATTTAGATTATATACGGAACCGAGTTGAAATCGCACATGTTTTTTTTAATTGAAAATTTTCAAATCAATTTATTCAAGAGATAAATTAATTATATTTTTAATTATATATACAACATACCCAAGTTGACAAATAAATCGGATCAGTAGTTTGGCTAAAAAAATGTTTTTCTTTTTATGCGATTTTCTCATAAACCACAAGCATTTGAGGGTTAAAATTTAATAAAAGCAAAACATATTAAGGTTAATAATCCGGTACTCAAAAGGAAAATTATTTTTTCGCTAAGGGCAGTTTGACCATGCTTGTCCGGCTATACCCTTTACTTTTGTTGAAAAAATGCAGGTAAGTAATTAGTTAATTCGTAATTTCAAAGATACAATTTAAAAACATTGTCTAAATAAATCTACTTATGTATACACAAGTATTATGATTTCACTTTGAACTAAACTGTTTTGTAGTAGAAATGTTATCATTATTTGAGGCTCTTAATGTAGGAATCTGTCGTGTATTTAGGTAACATATTCGTACTATTAGACTGCCCGATCAAAAATGATATAATAACCGAAGAACGAAATAATACCGGTTTAATTTGTATGGAGAAAATACCGGTATCCGATTCGTGGGTATGAGTATGGTGAAATGGCTACGGCCATGAGTTTTTTACAGCTCACTTCATTTTCGGTATCTTACGTCCGTCTGGAGCAGACGAATGTTTTCTTTAGAATTATTTAGTTAATTTATGTATTCAAAATTTGATTAATAAATGATATATCTATGTACCTCCGATCAGTCTTACATTGATTATGATTATGACGATTATATTTCGTACTATCATAAAAAGGTTGGTTACACTTGGAACGTCATACCGACAATGGTAGGTTTCACTGTGACAGTGACATTTCTTGGTAGATTTGATGGAATTTAATTATGGTTATTTTGTTCTGACTGAACCTGGCAACCCCAAGTCACCGGTCAGTTGCTTTTCCTTGACGTTGACGTTGGCGAAATCATCGACATTACCGATGGCGCCATAATGTACAAAGATTGATTGATTGAAATATGATTTTGGGTATAGAGCTGTGACGACGAGACTCGTGGAGTAGATATTAATCTAAGGGTGCGCTCGCTCTACCCTAGGGTAACAAATACCTGGGATAGTATCCGAACACACCCTCATTATAGCCGGCGAGTATCCGAACGCAGTCTTCAGTTTGACGGTCGATTCGGAGCAGACGCGGAGGCAGTGAAGTCAGTGGCTGTAAAGTTGGCACAACAACCAGCTAACCACACTGCCAACGCGGCTTATCCAATTGTGGTGATCCTCGCCAAGTTGATTGCAGAGCTGCACCCGGAGTGGGAATATTGTACCATCAAATCCTACAAATTTACCTCTTGGTCTTTGGCCTAATTTCCATACATTTTCGGTGGGAAAATTTACACTTGGGCAAAGTTGGAGGGTTTGACGGTATGAGGTCACCCTGTGAAGAGAAGTGGGACTATACTTAACATAAATCACCAGTGGGTCATGATGGTTAGTAGTCGGGTAATAAGATGGAGATAATGCTTTATAAGGACTGGTTGACCGCTGCGATGCCATCTGCCTTTTCTTTTAAATTAAATTTTCTACCGATTTCATGGTGTCCGTTTTATTGTTTCTCATTGAAGTTGTACGAAGTACACAATTTTGACTTGAAGGCAGTCATAGGCCGATTTGTAGTATTTAAGTATAGGTAGCGATTCCATTTTTAACCTCCCGTCGAAATCGAGGGGTGTTAGGTATATTATTTTAACATATGTGTCTGTATGTATGTCTGTGGCATCGTAACTCCCAAACGGACAAACCATTTTGAATGGCTTGTTTGTCGAGATGGTCCTTATTGCCATATGACGGGCGTTTTTTTTCTGTTGAGCGAACATTGTGTAGGGCCTATGTTTCTACATTTATATACTTAGTAGTTTTGCTAGTTGAAGTAACGAAGTCGACTCGAATAGGAAACCGAATAAATAAACCACAAATCGGCGGGGGCATATCTCACCTTAAGCGAGTATAAAACCTATTAGTTTCGTGTTGCGCTTCAATTAAGGCGTGTATCAGTAGAATGACGGCATAAACTAGGATTTCCTGCCTCGTGCTCTTCCATCCGCGAGGCGAAGGCCAGCCGCAAACCTGGAAACAATACAATTGTTCAATAATATGTCAGGAATCGGAGAAAATACATGCTGAAATTGAACCAAGAAATGAATTAGGAAGACGTTAACCCATTCAAGGCCAATGAGTCATGCCTGTCCCTACGTGGGATTTCCGCTACAAAGCGGATAAATGCTGCTACGCGCTACGGCGTAGCACACGTAGCGTTTCGTAGCCACAAATGGATAAATTATCTCGCATGACAAATTATTTGTATCCAAGATTTTTTTCTTTTGGTTCAAGAGAATCATCTTAATTCAAAATGATGTATGTTTCGTTCAAGATATTGGCGGTCTTCATAATTTATTTCTCGATTCATACTTGAGTCATACAGAGACAAAATATATTAAAATTTCTAGGTCAAACAGAGACCTGTGGGTGTCGTAAGAGATGACTATGGGATAAGGTTGAAGTGAACTATCTATCACTGGAATATCACATCGCTCTCGCTCGACGTAGTTCGGCCGGGCTTGCACCTGGGTGACCTAGGTGGCCCTCTAATTTAGTCGGTAATGCTCCTATCGTCCGTAGGTGGTGGTTTACTAATGTTTCGGCGAAAATTATTTAGCAAATTTTTAAGTCCTAAACTATTTAGCGCATATTTTTATTTGGGCGAAGTTTTATTTCGTAACTAATGATTTCATAAATTATTGTTAGGAAAGAAATTACCTGGGATTTAAAAAAAAATGTCATTTATGTATTCGTCTTATATATTAGGTAAGTAATAGTAGGTAGAAAAAAAAGTTTTCGATTCTGGCGCTTCGCCGGCCGCTGCCGCTGCCGCGGCACACTCGCTTCGCTCGCTCGGCTTGCGCGCGTTGCGGTTCTTCCTAACCTCCTCGCTTCGCTCATCGTCGTACCTACACCAACCTGCCTTAGTCTACCAAATAAATGCACAGTGCAAATGAGTCAGGTCAGGAGTCGCTGAGTCGCGCGGGACAAGAGAGTTAGTTTTACGGCGATCTTTAGACAACTCAGTAACATTAAATAAAACTTGCTTGCTGCACGTACTTAACGTGTATTGTTCGGTGTTCTTACAGTGCCTACAGCTACGAACTACCACTTTTAAAGCTTAATGCCAGTGTCCGGTTCACTGCCGCAGAGACACACTTTGTTTCATGTTTTATATGTTTCTCTTGTTTATTTTATTGTTTAATATGTGTGTCCTGTGTGTTTGTGAATAAATGTACCTTTCTTTCTTTCTTTATTTAATGTATTCATAATATTCTAAAAGTGGTAAACCAATTTGTTGGCTGACTGTACCTGCTCGTACTGCTATCAGAACTCATTGAAACGAAACCCGGCCCGATTTGTGAGGTTTGCGATTCCATTTTCGATCGATTGAACGTTACGTAATCGTGTAACCATTTAGTTTTGCTAGTTCGGAATTTCAACGAGTACAACTAATTATTCAATTGTCACAAATATTAGCTACTAATACATATTTAGTTAGGTACAACATTACCACAAACCGACCTATATGCATATCTCGCCTTTAATTTACTGTTATTGTCGAAGTTATGTACCTTACTACTAATCAAAGTTATGTATAGGTGTACTTATTCAGTTATTCAATCTTTGATATGTATACTTATACATCTACAGTAGATTAGGCATGATTTCCCCAGAGGCGAGTCTGCCCTCGGCTAACTATTACCGCCGCAGTAATTAAAATGCAGTGCACAGAAAAATGACGTCAAACGTTCGACTCGTGGTTCTTGATTGATGTTACAAAATTATACTAATAGACAGTAATTTTTATTTATTAAAAGTGAATACAAGATTATAATTAACATTAACTAAGATAAATTAACACTAAGTTAAATCTAAAAAAGGCCCTCGAGGCATTGTACCGAGGATGCTGGCGGCATTTCCTCGCTGAATTGCAATGCTGATGCGTTGCGCGAGAAAGCCGCCAGCTCTTCGGTCACCAGTTACATCGACCAGACGTTTCGCGATTTCTGCAAATAACTTATGCGCACTGGGACCCCACGGACCGAGGGTCTCGACGCCAAAGGGTACAAAGTCGTACTCTCTGCCGAGGCCTCTATATTTATTACATTTCAGATTTTCGGCGTTTTCCGCCGCTGCACCCGCTTTAGAAGTAGTCCGTTGGAGGTGAGACGGTGCCAGTGTGTCTACACATGTAGCGTCCCACACAAGCATCCGTCCCAACCTCCATGGAACCAGAGACACACCATCAGGTCTTTTGCCATCATCTCTGACAATGCCAGGCGGCTCAAGAAGAGCAGGCACATTGATGCTGGCAAGAGACCGGCGGATTATGTTATTAAGTGTCGCTTAGTCAGTTAGATACGTAAGTATATTTTCATTACAGTTGCTCGTAAATGGTGTTATTCCATGCCTGTATACATACAGAAGGACAATGGCCTAAATTGTTCCCGCGGGAGTTTGTATTGCCTAGGGAGTAATGAGCTTGTGTGTGATCTTATTGGCTTAAGCAAATCTAGTTGCTCTGTGATTGGTTGAAAAAAAATCTAGATGGCCACGCGCCGCAAGAATACTGCTCTGTGATTGGTTGAAATATTGAAGCTGCGCGCTCCACTAGCACTGATCTGGAAGTGAAGTTGTCAATTTCGTTAATTTTTGATTGGTGCGGTTGTATGAAACATATATTTTTCTATCTTTTGTAGTTATTTATATTTTGTAGTTATATACTATTTTTTCTAGATAAAACATGTCTACCAAATACCCAGCTTTCCAGGGTAAGACTGGGTTATGCGGTGTTTATATCCACTAAAAACTCCAGTTCAGCCACCATTTGTGCGGTGTCATTCGGAGGACTCTATAGGATTACAGGATGAACGCACTAGGCAGTTTCTCCGCATGGCGGCCGCCGTAGAAGTTTTACTGGGTAGAAATACCACATAACTCGCATCCCCCAACAAGTGAGTGCTTAGGTAGTTGGCAGGTTTTTTCCACGAAAAAAAGGGTGAACATCTAGAGCCCTCTTCGCGCCTTGCCTTAAACACTCGTTCTGAAACATCATCAGCAACTTCTCTGGGATATTTAGCCAAGTGCTCTGCCACCGCGTTGATGACCCCCTTTAGTCTCCCTTGTAGCCTAGGCGAGAAACAGGTCTACGATCTAGCCCGCCTGTCTTGGAAGGCGACTAAAGTGTGGTCTCGGGGTTGCCAAACCTTTGACGTATTTGTATGGCGAAACTGTCACCGCCGCTTGGATTAGAATGGGCTTCCATTCTAATCCCGGTTTTATAATAGTCCTATGGGCCCTTAGTAGGAGGATAAATGATAGGCCTAACATGCCCTAGCTAAATACGGCCCAAGAATTTACTTTAAATTAATTTAAGTAGAAATCACAAACCACCAGTTTACGTGTGCTTACGAATTATTTGAAACTAGATAGGTATGATAATTGTTTAGAAATCATTAATTATAAATGGCTGTAATTACTGCTACCTGTCGTAAATTGTAGACTTACCGACCCGACCGTAGCTATTGCTAACTTTGTAGTAATGTAATATTGTGACGCTGATTGAAGTTAAACGTCCCAGTGCTTGACATTGTCCCAATAATTGACACTTTGTATCTTAATTCATATCATAACAGTAGAGGTGAACCATTGTTCACCTCCATTGATGACAACTATTAGATATTAGTAAGATGTCAATCATTGAGACATTTACCTCGAACATTTTCGGTTGAGACTGGTATTACCGTGGGATTTTGTATTGGTATATCATCAATTCATCACCTTTCTTTACATAGGTGTCTTAAAAGTCTACTATGAGAAATGGGTTGAAGTAGATTGTGGGTGATGGGCTAGAAACCTATCATTCCAATATCACATATTCATCACCTTTAAACCTACAATTACACTAAAACTAGATTACATGTGCTCTGCCTAAGCTCTGTTGGGATTCCAGGTGTGAGTTTATGTTTAAACGAATGAAGCTAAAGAACAGTTGAGATTATTTAATGTGAACGGCTTTTTATAAAAACTATCATTGTAATTTGAATCTTTTACCTTAATGACTACATTGATGCAATTCAGTAAACTTAAATAATCTCAACTACATATATCTTTATGATGATATTTACACCATATATTATAGCAACGTTATTGTGTATTCTGTTTGGGAAACGAATTCCTCAACCTGGCTATTAATTTAAAAGCAATTTGAATAGGTCATTCAAAATTCAATTTGCTGGATACGAATAATGTTGTGCGAAAGCAATTTCGTTTCATCTTAAAAATGTATTCTATGACTGCTCGTAAAAGGTTTACGTAACCGACATCCCAGACTAAAATGTTAGAAAGGTAAACGTCCTCGTCCTCGACGTTGCACTAGTGTTTGACATGGGCACTTTAAAGCAATATGCGTTAAATTTGAACTAAGAGGATTTTTCTTCATTTGAATTTAAGCCATGTCACTTTGACATAAAGTGCCCATGTCATACACTAGCTAGCGCAACGTCGATGACTAGGATGTTTACCTTAAGTATTTCCTTTAGTTTGGGAGAAGGATTTTTGAGAATGGATGGCTATTAAAGTAATTTGCATAGGTCATTCAAAATTATATTTGCTAGATCTTAAACATATATACTATGATTGCCCGTAAAAGGTAAACGACATCCCAGAGTTAAATGTTACGAGTAGTACCCAGTGTGTGGAGACAGAGAAGATGGGATATTAATATTTAAGCGAAGCCTTTTCATCGTTTCCAAATTACAGACGACAATTATTTCATACCAGTACCCGATCAAAATACCGGTGCACCTCCCCGGAATGCGCCCCTCCCGCTTCTCTATATTATGTACTTCACACCGTCCCAAGAGTGCTTATATGACGACACGCGGCGAGTCTCACAGATATTGTGTTCGGGTACTCATCATCATCATCATCATATCAGCCGAAAGACGTCCACTGCTGGACATAGGCCTCCCCCAGAGAGTTCCAAATTGACCGGTCCTGCGCCACCCGCATCCAGCGGACTCCCGCGACCTTTACCAGGTCATCAGTCCACCTTGTGGGGGGCCAACCCACGCCGCGCCTTCCGGTACGTGGTCGCCACTCGAGAACCTTTCCGCCCCAACGGCCATCGGTTCTACGTGCAATGTGCCCCGCCCACTGCCACTTAAGTTTAGCAATTCGGAGGGCTATATCGGTTACCTTGGTTCTGCTGCGGTTCGGGTATTATAATTACATAATTATATTTATGTAGTTACGTTTATTCTTGAATATTTTCTTATTCCTCGTCGCACTAAGTCCTATAATTGTATGTCCTGAATCCTGATTAATTGAATATATAGGTATGAAACAAATTAAACGCTGAACGTTTCGGTATACTAGGTCCCATTCAACCAGACTGGATTAAAAGACTTCACCTGAGGCCAGTTACAACTGGATAAGGTCTTTACCCGATATATTAGCAGATCTTTACATATAGACTAATCTTCGATTTTTAGGAACATAAATATTTAAAAAATAAAACAAACAATTGAAAACATTTTTTATTTAAAAAATAAAAACATAACGATACATCAGCAAAATTGAGGGGCTGCGCTGGTTAAATTAAAATAAACAATGAATTAAATCACAGAGACAATTTCATGTGCCATTGTCTCTGGTTGTACATCTAAAGTGAGAAAAGTTTTAAATTTTTCCGTTAGTCTTTCTGACATTGAAATAAGACTGAATTTCACTTATATATGTGAGTGTAACTTTTAAACAGTACAACTGTCTGATAGCTAGCATGATCACTCTTGATATGACCAAACCATCATCTTGAACAAAAAGTACTTATTATTAACCTATTCCTGGCCCGTGACGACACGTATGCGTCCTTACGCCGTAGTCGCTTTCCGCTACATACGAGGAACACCACGGGATCGGCTACGAACGTACGCGTAGCGATTCTGGGCACTGAATGTGTTAAGTTATTCGTTATTGTAAATACTTTTTATCAGTTATATTATATCAGAATACCATGAAAATTATACGGATTATATTCTCATGATGGATGGACTTATATATATTTCATCGAATAAAAAAAGTTTCAATCTTTACATTACCTAGCATGTTACAGGAAATTCAATACGTACTGCTAATTGCAACTCTTTTTCTCGAGTTTTCCAGAAAAATACAAACCATCTTGATTTATATTCACCAGATGGTCTTAAAACATTAAACCGATTATTTACAGCTAATAGGTAAATGTAATAATTTGAAATAAAATTGTTATGAATTAACTCATTATCTAAATCATAAATATTTTTTTATGCAAGTACTCTTAGTTTTCCTCTAGGTAAGTACAGTCAGGCAGGGGTATTAATATAAATATACGTACATAAATAAGGACATGACTATTCATCATAAGAGTCCTGAACAGATATTTATGTCGTTATTTATGCACGTATAGTAATACCCCTGATCAGGGATCGGAACCGGTTTTTTCAACAATGCCCGAAGTAGTCTTAATATTTTGAATTATTTTAGGCTCTTAATGTAGGACTCTATCGTGTATTTAGAGTATTCGTATTATTAGAGTGCCCGATCTAAAATGATATAATAACCAAAGAACTAAATAATACCGGTTTAATTTGTATGGAGAAAATACCGGTATCCGATCCCTGCGCCTGATTGTACGTACTTAATTATGTACATTTTTAAAATATAATTTATTAAAATAATTAATAATACAAACAAACAAAAAATATGTACTTATACTAAACTAAGGATAAAATAAACCAAAAACGAAATAAAATATTGCCGCGCTGGATGGCGATACTGACGCGCTGTGCAAGGTACGCACCAGCCTTCTGATCCACCTCGGCAGATGTTATTGGTACATATTTGAAAAGTTTGCGGTTATCAAAGCAGGAGCCGTAGCATGGTTGGCCTTATCACGCGAGAAGTGACAAGATAAGAGCGTCGTCTCGTTCTATGGAACGGTGTCAGCCAGTGACGCACGCTCTATCCTATCACCTATCACGTGACAAGGCCAACCATGCTAAGGCTCCAGGAGCCGTAGCATGGTTGGCCTTATCACGCGACAAGTGACAATATAACAGCGTCGTCTCGTTCTATCGAACGGTGTCAGCCAGTGACGCACGCTCTATCCTATCACCTATCGCGTGACAAGGCCAACCATGCTACGGGGCCAGGTCTATACAAACCGTATATCTTTTTATCAATTGCAACGCTGAACCATGATGTTCATCGTCGATATACATAATTGGTCTTCTACGCACGTAGTTACATCCTTGTTAGAAAGAGACGATAGTTTTATATTGGCGAAGCGGTATCGCTCTAGTCCTGCTACAGCTGGACTTTTTTGTGGCTTTTGTTTTGATAGGCCAGACCAGTACGATTGGTCACAATTGTTATGAATCTAAGAGGTCTGTGGCTATGCATTGCAGAACATGGAAAAGTTTTTTGAATAGCAATTTGAGTGGTGAGCTGTTCACAACGCATCCACCACCACCGCTTCTTCGCCACGGGTTAGTGCTAGAACTACGAAACTCGAAGTTTGGATATTTCCTTCTCTATCGCACTTACTGGAGCGATATACAAACTTCGACAGGTTTCTGATTTTCGTAGAGATTTATACTGATCCCTACTTAATGGGACCTTCGACTAGTATGTATCTCGCATACATCAAGTTACATTTGACGCCTGAGGGCTCAATTTCACTGGTCGTTAGAGCCGGCATCCCGCATGCGGTAAGCTCGTGCTATCCCTGTTTTTGTTAAAGGGGAAAACAAGATAACACGAGCTTACCGCATGCGACCAGTGAAATTGAGCCCTTAGTGTCAAAACAAGTGCAACACATTATAAAATCAAAATCACTTAGGCTATGTAAAATGTTGGACAATATTGATCTCCTGACCTTAGCAATAGTGATATAAATAGTAAGTGTGGCAGTAGGGCCAACGAAGCCGTACACTGGCCTTGCATTATAATCCCATTTCACCCCGATGTGTAGCCCGGGGATATTCACAACGTCTACCAACAACATGCCTCAGGGCTCAATTTCACTGGTCGTTAGAGCAGGCATCCCGCATGCGGTAAGCTCGTGTTATCTTGTTTTCCCCTTTAACAAAAACAGGGATAGCACGAGCTTACCGCATGCAGGATGCCGGCTCTAACGACCAGTGAAATTGAGCCCTAAGGCGCATTGTCATGGTCGATAGCACCCGCATTTGCCCGTATCCCGTCTGCGGGGAGAATCCGGATTAATGTATGTATATAATACGGTCGTATTATCCCGCGGCCTTTACCAGGTCGTCAGTCCACCTTGTCGAGGGTCTACCCACGCTGCGTGGCGTGACACAGGACAAGTCACTTTGGCACTATTTATGTCCAGCAGTGGACGTCTTTCGGCTGATATGATGATGATGATGACCGTATTATTGGGTGCACTTTAATTGGGCACGCAATGAAATGAGTAGGTACGCTATACACATTATCAGCACATGACAATGCGAAATGATGAACTGAATTGTGCTTCAGAGGGTTACATCTGTTTACCCTATTCTACGCCAATCACAACACACATGCGTTAGATCACTGCGGACTTTATTGCAATTCGCTACCGAGAATCGCTACGCGCTACGCTCGTAGCCGATCCCGTGGTTTTCGTCGTATGTACCGGAAAGCGACTACGGCGTAGGCGCCCGCTAGTCGGGTTCCCGGCACGGACTACGGCGTAGCGCTACGGGCGTAGAGTGGCGGTGAATTCGTTAACGCTTTTTTGTTCAAACGGTTTACTCCGGCTCGAATCTAATATTGTGCCAAAAACTATGACAAATCAGAATTTGTAGTAGTTTCATACCTTTTGTATATTAAGAGGAGAGCTCTTGTCTTTCATCTCACTCCAACGTATTCTATTGCTACTTCCCTTTCATTCGGTAGGCGATGTTGTAATGGTGTTTTTTCACCGGCGAAACGAGACGACGCAGGCATAAATAGTATGGCCGATAGAATCAATTGTTCGGCACAAATGGAAAATCGTTGAAATGACCATTTTAGAATTCGCCCAAGAGTTATATACCACCAAAAGTGAATTTGGTTAAAACTTAATTGTGTCTATAATTATTTTTATGACTAATTTTTTTTCTTGTTCAAAATTAATATAGCTCAAACGGAATTTTGTACAGTATGAAATAGGTTTATAATCAAATACGTGCAAAGAAACGTGAAGAGTCTAATTTAAATTAATAACAAAATTTAATAAGAACATCGACTATTTTGTACAAAATTCATATATGACGTATTTCCGATTGGTCATATTTTGGAGTGCATGTAATTCCATATGCACGTATTTCTTACGACCGATATCAATTGTGTCAATTTTACTTTAAGGACAAAATTACGTAATTTTCGATTTCGAGGATATTCAAATTGACATTACTCAGATTTTATCAATAATTTTAAGTTGTCGATTTCCATTTGTGCTGAATGACAGTAAATCATCTTTAAGCTACATACACAGAACTAAACATGCCATGCACGTTAAGTTTTTTACCTATCAATATACTTGAGGGTTCAGTATGTAGTACCTAGGTACTTTATTTAGCCTTCACTTTGTATATTTTCAAAATCCTATTTCTTACATGACATACTACATACTGTATATCCTCAAAGGGCAAATTATTATATCTAGTGGGAATAGTGTTGCTCAAGCGCATATTGTTATTTGTCGATTGTTGAATCGATCACTATTCCGTGCACTGATGCTGTCATATGTTGTGCATGCCTTGACTACAAGGTTTAGATTATAGTTATTAAAACGACATCTCTGCTTCGGTCCTGGAATCCATATTAATCATATATGCGGAATAAGTATATCTGTTTTGTGTGCTAAATTGCATGCAGCCACCTTAAAAGTATACAATTGTTACACTAATTTATCAATTAGAGAAGGTATCATACATACATACATTAAGCCACTCATATTCCCAAATGATGGTGGATGTAATAATTATATAATGCACCCCGTCCTGTACACGATGAATCCGCTAAAATAATTTTTCGTCAAGATGCTCTGTATATGGCCAAATGTTTTTTTTGTTTGTAAGATATTAACTAGGCTTTAACTATTCACGTATTACCTAATTAAATCAATGATGGGTCTGGAACAGTTTGATTCATCATCATATAACATTGTAATGACGTTGTTCTCATATCGACCGGACTCATTAACTGGAACAAGGATATACGTCGATTGAATCTCGCAGTGTCTCAAAAGATATCCTTAGAACGTAACCACGATTACGAAATTGGTATTGATAATTATGAGTCTGTCTTTAATCATGTAACCCAAACTCTCGTCTCAGAATTCCAGACGTACTACACGACATCCTTTGCTAAATTCTATTACAGTGTCTTGAGCCAGTATATCGCTTCGGACACAAGGCCGTCCGAGAATAGTGCAATACTAGCGACAATACTTCACCTGACTATTCCAAATCTTCTGTCCATCACCTTAAGGTTAAGAATCCTGCGGCAGCCAGTTAACGGTGTGGAAACGGAACGTCTCGTGCCGGTTAAAATTATCTATGCCTATTCTTTTTGTAGCTGAACTGACAGCTGTTTGAGTGGACACGAACCAACGCTGTTTTACGATACCTATTCTATAATTGTGGATTCCACTATAGAGGCGTTTTGGGGCGCGAATTGACTTTCAAAATGTGATATGTCCGCAGCATGTCATAGGGAAATCCTCACTTTCATATCTGTGTGTTTCAAAATGGCAATGACACAGACATTAGGTTGAATATCCACCAGAGATGTGCAAAGCTGTATTTTCATATATTTGACACCAAGCTGTCAAGAGGTGTTTAATATATGAAAACATTTTTTCACACATTTCTGGTAGATATTCACCCTGAATCACCGGGGATATGATGGGGAGCCGACACATTTTGTAAGTCGATTATGACATATGACAGCATGGTAATGTCATGTCAGAAGTAACTCTGTAACTCAAGATCTTTGAAAAGTCAAGGTCTAAACAAGGATCATCATATCAGCCGAAAGACGTCCACTGCTGGACAAAGGTTTCCTTCAAAGAGTTCTACAATGACCGGTCCTGCGCCAACCGCATCCAGCGGACTCCCGCGACCTTTACCAGGTCATCAGTCCACCTTGTAGGGAGCCTAACCATTCCGCCCCAACGGCCATCGCAATAAACAAGGATTGTTTTGTGATATTTTCTTTTTGATTAAGATGAGGAAAAATGCGTCTACCTATGTATGTTTATGACCTTGAGTATATATAATGAAATTGTAAGGGGGTCTTAGCTCTTTGCAAATTTAACTTGTTTCTAGCCACAATGCGATATCAATTAATAACAAATCTCCACAATTGTTTTTACCACCTGTATTCGTATAGGAAATCCACTATTTATATCCTGCGGTAAAGATTTAATTGATGAATGAATAAACACTTCTATATAAATAAATACAACATGTCTTACTTAAGTGTATTTTCCTCCTAGCCAAAGTTATGAATGTATTAGAGATAACTGTTTTACGTATTACGACATTCTAGCGCAGTTTATTGTTCATACCTATATGGTAAGGTGAAAGATAAATACGAAAAATGGATAAGTAAACTCTCCCTTCGATATTGTTTTTGGAACACGTTTAGTATATATTAGTAGGCATATGGACATTTTCAGTAAAAAAGTCATTTTTTCTCAAAATTTCGAATTCTTCTGTTTTTCCTGCTTAGAATCATGGGAACTGCTTACAAGAGTAACTACTAGTAGTAATTGTGAGAAAAGGTAGGTAATGACAATTATTTTATCCATAAAAAAACTTTCATGTATATATATATAGTTAGCAGCATTGGCTACCAGGCAAGAATCTCTACTCGCATTCGATGATTCATAGTAATAAAGACTATACTTAAAGGCTCACCTAATTGTTGAAACCTTGATAATGTTGCAATAATTTCTTTAGAAAATGCTCCATAATGGACAAATTGAATGCAACGACAAGAGAACCGAGCACCCATCATTATTGCTGTCGAAAGTAAGCCAGGGAACCTCACAAACAATGCTTGCCATGATTACACTCGTTTTTATTTACCAGCTAAGGAAAATTTGCCGTTTATGAGAATTGTTAAGATACCTATTTAACGATTTGACGTTATATAATACTCTATCTACCTAATGTTTCTACACTGTCAAGGGTTCGAAGGTGTGACTTAAAATAAAACAATAAATGTTACGAAGAAAGCTGTAATAAAAAAAAAACACTGCAAATATAGATAACATAAATCGTACAAAAACGTCATGACAACAAGCATAAATAAAACAAAAGAAAAATATAGAATCTTAACTATATAAGTTATAAAACCCATACACAAATAGGTAAAATTAACAATAAAAACCGGCCAAGTGCGTGTCGGACCACGCAAAACGAAGGGTTCCGTGCCTATTAAAAAGGTCGTATCGTCACAGAAAGTACGGCACTTACGTCCTTTTCTTTGAGGAAGGCAGTTTTTTAGCAATATCTCGAAAACCTCTGAACCGATCTTGTTCAAAACAATTTTCAGTGAATGAAATTAATAAGCCCTATGTCCATGAATTTTTCCATATTTTTAAAATACACCGTTCAAAAATTAGAGGGGGGGGACAGAATTTTAGTGACTTTCGGGGCGATTATCTCCGACTCTATTCACTTAATCAAAAAAAATGCTAAGAAACCTTATCGAAAAGGCCTATCGATTGATGTGCCACACGGGGGGTCACAATGAAAAAATGTTTTTTGACTTTTAGTTTTATGTATGGAGTGCACCACTAAAAAAATTTTTTTTTTGTCATTTTAATTACAAAACTATGTAGCGGCTAACAAAATACACCTATCCTCAAAATTTTATTCAAATACACCTTATAGTTTTCGAGTAAAATGCCTGTGACATACGGACAGACGGACAGACGGACAGACGGACATTCTGGCTACGGAACCCTAAAAAAGTGTACGTATCAAATAATATTAAGCAACATAAAAAAGTAACGGTCACAGAGCCTTAAATTTAAACATTAAATTTGTAAATAGTAGGTAAACATTGAAATAAATCACATACGAGTAAACATAATAGAAATTAAAGATAGTAAACATAATATAGAATAAAATAATAACACTTAAAAGTTCGTACTAATGACGTTGAAATTCCGTTTGGCAGGTCAGAAGCGTCGCATACCGCTCCGGGGTGTCGTACCAGATAGTGCATTTACAGTTTCAACTTTGCCAAAACGCAAACTTGTCGCGTGCTGTGCAAACGCACTCCTGGCACGACCCCCGGGGCGAACAGAACGTCGATATGGATCCACGAACGCCGTGGCGCATCACTAGACGGTCTTTGCACTACGAACGGAACGTCTTTGCCGTTTTTCACTAATCCGACTATAGTCCATATACATACATGTATTCGTGTGTTGGTTAATAAAGCGGAGTGATATGTGCATGCGTCAGTTAGTATGGCCCTCACGATATGTGCGATGTGCATTGTGTAATACCGCGCAATAGCAAGCCCGTGTAACTATTAAGGAAGCTAATCGGAATTGCTAGAGCTGCTTGCGTCTGAGTGACACTCATCGATAGACGAGGCCAAATAGATAACGTGGCAAGCATTAGAATTATGTTTCCGATGTCATTGCTTCTGTTTATTACAATGCCGTTTATTTTAGTACTATGTTTGCGCACTTTTGCTATCCAACTTTTTTATCGTTATACTTCGAGAAAATTTAAGTCTATTCGTTACTACGTTAGGTACCTAATATAATAATAATAAATGTAATGATAATGATTTTATATTTTGTATGTATAGTTTTATATTTTACTTTTTATATTAATATTGTAAAAACCTAATGAAAGAATTAAAAGAAATGAAGATAATGTAATGATAATACTTAATCAAATAATAATGTATGATATATGATGGTGAAATGTTCAAGTTAAGTTCAGGGTATTTTTTATCAGTAATTTTTCGATGAGCACTTTTCTTTTTATTACACAAATATTAAATGAAACCCGGTTTTGTACGAACACCAGCGTTATATTATTTTTCTCACCGTATCGGTCCGATATATTTACTCTTTTAAATAGACATGAGAAACGTTTATCGACATTTAATTATTGTATTATTTTAACTACTGATATCTATGCCATGTGTATGTAAAAAAAAAATAGAAGGCGTTTATTTACTTATTTTTATAACAGGATTCTTATGTCTGAATGTCAGCTGCGTAACGCACCGTGTTTAAAATAATCTGCGTGTCTTTGTAGTACGATGTTTCTCACGCCATTACTCACTAGCGCCCACAGCTTTGTGTGTTTAAAATATTCAAAATGAAAGTAAAGAGAAAGGTGACATTTAAATAATGTGCCATAATAAAGCCTTTCTTTTTTCATTGCGCGTAGTATTATGCTTTTAAGTGAATAAATTGTGTGATGAAGATAAACATAGCTCTTATTTTTGTGCTTTGAGTAGGTACGTTGAATAAGTCTATTGTACCTAAATCACCGCTTTTACCGCGAAAATATTTAATTATGACTTAATTTTCATATGTATGAAACTGCATGTTTTAATGAATTATAAGGCGTACGTAGTTACTAAATATAGTGTATGTAATTTATAGGAGATACAAGTCCACATCCAGTAGGTTAGCGTAACTTTTCGAACGAGCGTTCAGGCATATCAATTGCCTATTTCCCCTAAAAAGTTACGCTATCTGCAGGTTGTAAAACTGCATATACTTATATGTTGCCGATTGGGAATGACATAGGTAACTCGGTCATTTTGAGATACTTTGAGTAAACAACTAAAGATTGTATGCAAACTCTTTTACACATTTCATCTGAATCCAGTCGTTCATAGCTCTCCGCAAAAGACAATACAGGGAAAACATAGTAAATTGCCTTCCGAGGGTTGAGATGAAGGCTCGGTCGTTACAAACACATAACTACCTATATAACTATAGCAAATTAACTCGCATGTCATCATTGAGTGTGTCATTAAACGTAGCTACATAGATCAAGGTACAGTGTACAGATAAATAGTCCGGCGTGGTTGATTGCTTGCTGCATTGCTTATATGCGTGATCGATTCAATAGTAATGCTAGGCAGTGGGTGATCTTCAGAAATGTTTTTTGTGTAATCCAGCCAGGGTCAGCATTACATTCATAATATTTGACAGAAGGAGACTTAACTATCCCGACTTTCAAGAGACTTTTAAAATAAAAAATAAAAATAGTTATATTACAGAACAATGTCCGCAACGCAGGCTTCGTCAAGTGCGTACAGAAGGCTGCTTTTAGTGTCGCATTGACCGTCGGTTAAAACGACAGAGACATCAACATGGGGATGTACCCTACTGTTAAATATCATGCTTGGAATACTGGCCCGGGGCCTCCTAGAACGCGCTGGGATCTTCGACTCTGGGGCTGTATTGGTATATTTTTAGTGATAATCTTGGGTAAAGTGATTTATAGGTTTAATGTTATTGTGTCATATATATATATATCTGTTATTTTTGTAATTATTATGTCAGCATCGTATATATTTAATGACATTCAATTGTGATGACCATTAGTTCAGTGACGGATTTGCTGACACGTGTAACTTCCTCTACAATATAAGTTTACGTAGGTACGTACGTATATACGTAAGTGTAGGTATCCGGTTAGGTATTTCTATTACAATGCTGACCTCATAGGTACCAAGAGCTGTGTGCTTCTTTAGAATCTGCATTGAGATGAAAATATTGAAAACAGCTACCTAGTAATACTGTAAGGAAACTACACTGATTGGGTTTTGTTTTTAGACTTTTAATAGATGAAGTTATATATTTAAGATTTGATTTATAACCCGACCAAGCGAAATCGACAACTGTCAATCACCATATTACAGGGACGAAAAGCTATAGATATCTTCTGCCTTGTTACCTTGGTCGGTTAGTACTATGCTTTATTGGTAACACTTGAAGCTGATATTGTTATTTTAATCTGGTTCGTAAGTCAAGTAGGTACTCTTATTTCTTATATGTGTTACTTTGGTGTTTGAACATAACCTTATTTAAACACACTAAGCCGAATTGGTTCTGTTTAGTTGGCTTAAATTTAAACCACATGCCGCTATCACTAAATAAGAACCTACTATACAAAAAGGACCGCAATTTAGTTCAAATTATGGACATTTGGGTCGTTAGTCGTTAGTTACAATCATTCCTGCACGCACTGCTAGTCAATTTTCGCCCTTAAAACCTACGACTCTTCGTACCTATCTCTAAGGCTTTTGAGACTATTTGATACTAGAACCGGGCTATGGCAACATCGGATATGACAATTAAAATCATTTAAGATTGATGAGGCTGATATCTCAATGAAGAGTCCAAATAAGCGTGAAAAATGGAATATTGGAACTCGCCAGACTGTTTTGTGGGGTTTAGAGTTCAATTTTCCATAGCTGATCAATTTTGAGCTAAATTAGCGTGAATTGTGATATTTTTTGGATATAGTTAGTATAGTGTGGTGTTTAGAGTCTAGTTTGTCGTGGCAGGAATGCGAAACAAAGGTGATCGCAAGTAGGTCATCCGGCGGCCTTGCGCAGCGCAGCGCAGTGACTGACATAGCCCTCCATCTGCGCTAGATTAGAACACCGCGGTTACAAACTAGCACGCTGCAAATCCTATTTAGTGTTACTAGGCGGAAAGCCAGGAATAGTAAGGAAACTGAGAAAGTGTACCTAGGTATTTAATTGATGATTTATCTGAATCACAGAAAATGTTTCTGTTTTCTCTATCACTATTGTAATCACTAACGAAGTAACGAACACTACAATATTTCGCTTACTAAGTGCACTTTTTCTTGATTTTCTAGTTATTTATTTATTGTATTGTATTTATTTTGAACAAACTTTTTACTGTAGATTGATAAACACGGTAAATACAGTAATTTTTATATTCTCAATTTTGAATCAGGGATTGGCGAATTAGAATTGTAACTAATTCGTAGCGTGCCTAATTTAGAAATAGTCCGATTGCTATAAATTATACTCATCGGTCTAATAAAATGCTCTATGACTACACTGATGGCGCATATGCAAGTGACATGATTAGGTATTAGTGTTGTTTTTCATCTCGTTTTTTCCACGTGATGGACGGTTTAGAGTACTAGACAGCTAATCTTACAATTCTGCTTTGTGCTTCAAGCTTAAGCATAAACAATTTTGGTTTAACGATAGAGATAATTGGATCCTTTTAAAATTGGATCATCAGATGGGCATTTTTCTGCGTGACGGACGGTTAGTATCAGACAATTCTAGCTGTGTGCAGTGAGATGTTACGGGGTGCCTTTTCCACCAGAGCTATGCCATGCTATGTTTTATAAATTTGACACGTAGCTGTAGCTACATTTCGCATTTGACGTGTCAAATGTATGAACATAGCATAGCATAGCTCTGGTGGAAAAGGCACCCAAGGCAAAGTTGCGCCGACCGCGCATAAGATATTAGTGGATGTTAGGTTATGTAGGCGGTCCGATAAACTATTGGGCGATACAGAACGCCTACGACTCCTAGAGCAACTGCAGGGCTGTAATTATTTACGCGCTCCTGCGCCTCAATCCACCCGTCACACCTAACGAAACTAGACCTCTACCTACGCTTAGTTACTACGAATCGCGGCGTCAAGATATATTTGTGGGTGAGCGTTGAGGTGAGCTTAAAACAAGTTACAGAATAGCGGGGCAGCTGACGTAACGATGCACGTTCTATGCATTCACACTGCATTCTGCTAAATCAAGTCAACCTTAAGTCCATTCGTTAAGGGCTATTTTATCCTAGCTAATATCCTTGTACCGGTTTAATGAGATTATAATAATTATTGAAATAGTGGAATTGCAGATCGGTGTTTTTAGAAAACGAATCAATGAATCTCTCGATGTTAGTTCAAAAGCAATGTTTACGCAATTGTTTCTAAACCATTAATTATTTTATTAAAAAGTTGATGATCTTGATTAATGACTGTGTTAAAATTGCATCAAAGCGTTTAACGTTTAACAACTGCCGAACTAAAATTGTTATTTGCATTTCATGTACAAAATTAGTAACGAACACGAACAACTCAAAAGTGATTGTAAATAGGTAACTTGTTTACGAATCTAACATTGTGTCACGGCGTCGAAAGTTTATCGCGTGATTGGTATAAAAAAGGGACATATAAATGTTAATGACGATAAGATGAGGGGGCCATGCATCTATTCGTCCTTGAAAGCGTGATTATGCCTACAAGATGTTTTAAAATTCAAATTGCATATGAATTATACATGAGAGCGTGCTAGGAAGGCACGGTCCGCCGCATACTTACTTTCCCTTTCGGCAACGCACTATTACAATTACAAAACGATAAGTCGAAAGTTAGCTAGTGACGTGCGTGGCAGAGTCCGGTTATTTCTAAAACGAAGCACCTGTCAAACGCGATTGCCACGGAAAATAATCCCGCTACACGTGCCGCTCTAATCACATAAAAGGTCTCGTTTGTTATACGGATTCATGCAAAGCCGGGCTGTTTAATAAGCGGGGAACTATTACAACTATTATAATTATATTACAAAGATAGAAGAACGCGATAAGCATGCATTGTGTAGAAGCGTTATGATATGTATGTAGGTTATACACGTGATGCATAGTGCATTTACACAGGAGCGCACGGAGTCCGTACGCGTAATTATCTAGTTTAAAATAATCCCGTAGTGGGCGTAGGACTTGCGCAACACTCAATTCCAACGTTCTAGAAGCGGCACTGACACGACATTACACTGGGCACTTCACTGGGCGCGTGCAGAACGGGCGCGCGCGGCGGGACCACTGCGCGTTCCACTTTTCCTTCCGGCGGAGCGGCGCGAGTTGGCACCGGCGCGCCTTGCATAACAGGGGGTTTCGCAAAGCGCGGTGCAGCAAGGCTCGAAATACGCGCCCGCGCTGCCAACGGGGCCGCACTGCTGGTTGACGCAACCGGTGCCCACCTTCTCTCGTACCCCTCCATCTCCACGGCTGATTTCACGCATATCACTTTCGCCGAGCTCGCTTTCATCCTTAGCGCATCCACGTTCCACTTTATCAGCGTAATTGTGGTAGAGAGCGTGTGTGTGATCGCGAGATATCGCTGCGCGCTGCATAGAGAACCAGGCCGGCCTAACCCGCACTCTGCTGTTTACACTATTCGTTTTAGTAAGCTTCTATTTGATTCGAAACAATGTAAAGTTGTTTGGCCCGCGTTACACGTGTCTCGCACGTGTTTATGTTTTCCGAAGACGCATTAGCGGAAACTTGTGGTATAAATTTGCATAAGAATGTACTAATCTACTTCGTATATATTGTACTAAAACTAAACATTGGTTTAGAGCGTGGATTTTGTTTTTGCTTCAGCAGCCCTTAATGAGTGGTGTCGGTTAACACGATATTGTCGCCACGGGCCTCGGCAGCTAGAAATAGACGTTCCATTTCGTCGGCCAACCCGCACGGCACACGAATATATCGGTGAAAAGTAACTCAGGTTCAACCGCGAAATCGAGCCGTAAATAAATCTATAAAATATTAGTTAGTGGTTTAAAAATAATCGATAGATTCAGCGGCGTTTGGATCAGGAGCCATCGTTATTGTCGAGAGCAGCCTTTCATTTGAAATAGATAAAACGCGGCCTCGGCCCGCTGTCACCGTTGGGAGGTGAACTAATAAATAATATTTTAACGTTTCGCGGCTTTACGTTCGCTTCGAGTGCCCAAGGCCGAGTGACTCACGCTCCCGTCTAATGCCACGAGCCACGGAACTGACTCAGCCCCAGCGTCACACGTCCCGCACACCCTCGACGCATCACGGGAGGAAAACCTGAAGGGATTCCACCATGACTCAAAACATGAGCAATTCCAGTCAACCAATACAATACCAATAAACATACATAGTCTTTATGATAACGAATTGAATGCGCATAAAACTTATTGAATTGTACGCGATTGAATGTGCACAACAATTTGCGGTTGTATTGTTGCGTGCGGGCTTGTCAATCTCGCACGCAGCCGAGTCCAACAATCACATAAATAACTGGACGGATTTGCCTGTTAACCATTTGGCTCGGTCTCGAAATAAACTAGCAATTAATTAGTACCGTAATGCACCGACCTAAAAACTTTAGGTGTTATAATTTGCTCGAGCCGCAAGGTATATTTTCGGAGTCCGGGCTCGCACGTGTGATGCCTGTCTTAGCAACTAACAAAGCGACTCAAGGCTACCTGTCATACGTTGAAATTATCGGAATAGGAGTTTAGTTAAACAACATTTTCAATTTTAACAGTGTAGCTAAATCTATCGCGTTAAACTAGAGAATACGTACTCTATCTTGTTTCACACTCGCACGTTGGCTTTGGTAATATCTGGCTAGTTCAAATTATAGGCAATATCCCGAGCGCTCCCGCCGGCCGCTGGCAGCCCGCCCAAGGACGTCTATGCGACCTAGGACTTACGGTCAGGGTCAGGCCAAAGCCTAAACTAGGCTAGAATTTGCTGCAATGTTCTTGAAAATTATGCGCTACTAGTTACGAACTTTTTTGACCTACAAACATAGGTGATCGTCACTGTAGCGTGCCTATTGCAATAAATTCTGCATTCTATAGATAGGCACCTAACAAAGAGTTTTCTCACCAAAATCTACTTATCTTGTCACTACTATTAGATAATTTGAATTTGATAAACGCAAGACTGTACAATATCCGTCATTAAACTTATTTGTAAAATTTTATTTACAACGCTTTAATATTGCGAGCGTTTTGATGATAATATTATGGATTTGACCATAATGTTACGGTAACTAAACACGCTCATGTAAACCACGGTTAACGACCGAACCATAAACAACAAAACTTTCAAATTTGCAAAAATGTTACAAAAAAGAAGGTAATGGCATCGCGTGCCGCGTCGAGAATTACAATGGCCAATCGTCGTTACGACATTTAGAAAGTCGAGCCACGGTCAATGGTCTTGCAGCGAAAGTTGGGACGTGTGGAGCCGACTTAACGTATGGCGCAATCTTGTGCGAACAGCTGGCGCTGCACTTTTGTTTTGGGGATGCACTATGCAATGGAATGATTTTGTTAATGTACAGTAAGGGAAATGTATTCACGTACCACCGTAGAACCCTGTCGCAATTGACAGGCCGCCGTCACGCAAACTCGAGTGATATGTCAGCTTATTGCGATAGGGTTCTACGGTGGTACGTGAATACACTTCCCTTACTGTACCTAGTTGTCATTTTAAGATTTAAGTGTAATGAATTTGTAGTGTTTAAAATGTATGATTTATAGTTAGTACAAATATATTTTGAAAGAGCAAACAGAAGGAAAGCTTGTATAAAAGCGGATCGTGGTAAAAGATGAGAAATTAAGATTTTGAATTGTAAAAGTGCTATTGTGGCTTGAGTGTGATTATTTAAGTTAGATTTGGTTTACATATTCACGAATCGTTTTCCTTGTTTTACAGACGCTGTTTACATAGTCCGGTAGTATTGCGACTAGGTATGCTAGGTACTATCAGTTTAACAGGAATTTGCATTTGCTACTAGGGTAATCCCATTTACAATTGGTACCGTAGGTAACTATAAGTAGGAGTACTGAGATAGAGAATAAAAGACCAGCCACTTCCCATATGACAAATATGAAACATCTCACTCTAACGTTATTGTTATATACGAAAAAACCGGATAGATGCAAGTGAAGGCTATTCTGCGAAAACCCATTTACAATCAATTTATAAGTGTGTCCTGCTCTTACTCATTTGATTACGCTTGAGTAGGAAACAGTTCGTTATAAATACAATTCATATTATTTTGATGTTATCTACAGTTCCGTACAGTTGATCAATATCATCCGCTTCCAATTGACTTCTTTTGATCAAATTGATAACGTCAAATGTCATATTACCTATATCAAAGACAACATAATTTGATTGGACTTAGTTTGTTTTTAGGGTTCCGTACCTTAAAAGGAAAAAAACGGAACCCTTATTATAGGATCACTCGTCCGTCTGTCTGTCCGTCTGTCACAGCCGATTTGCTCCGAAACTACTGGACCAATTGAGTTGAAATTTGGCGTACACATGTAAATTGGTGACCCAAAGATGGACGCGTAAAGTAAATTAATGAATTCTGAACAAGGAGGCCACTATTGGGGGGTAAACTGGAAAATAAAAAAAAAAAAGTTTCGCAAACTGTATTGTGTGACATATCAAATTAAAAGGGTTGTTGTAAGCATCTAAGATATATATATATTTTATTTTTAGCAAAAACAGATTGGAATTAATTTAGGAAAAAAGACGAAAATTGACCATTCCCCCCTTATCTCCGAAACTACTAGGCTTAAAATTCTGAAAAAAATATGGAAAATAGTTCCTTGCCTAAAGATTACAGGAAAACCTATAAGAAGTTTGAGTATTCAAAGTAACGAGAAAATTCTCAATATTTTTGTATATTATACACGGAACCCTCACCACGCGAGTTGAACTCGCACTTGTCCGGTTTTTTTCTCTGGATTGGCTGCCTTAAGCGGCCTGTAGACCTTGCTAAATGCAGTGCACTAACTGCACTCACACTCACTGATTAGAGCGGGATTGTTTATCACACTATCACCCCTCCCCCAGATAGTGCACTGCATTTAGCCAGGTCTAAAAACCGCTTTAGATTTGTATGCGATCAAACATTACGGAATGGGATTCCAGACTGATTATTTTGGTCTGAGTAGACAGAAATGAAGAAATAGTGGATCTATATAATGATAAATCAATATCGCTTTGTCATATTTTTAGGGCTGAATAAATTGAACTGAACACTGGAGGACTTTTACATTAAGGGCCATAAACTATAGAGCCCGTTTGATGTCCATCTGTCAGTCACATTTATTATTATACGTATACATAGGAATAAATACAAACAGAATATAAATCAAATGCACGTATATGTTCTTCTCCCTTGACCGAAGTAAACTTAATATTTTAACGTAAAAATTAGCAAACAATAAAATTTATTTACAAAAGTACGATAAGATTCAACCCCATCCATCTCCATCTACTTTTTGTGATTATTTTAGTATACCTTAGTTTTTATTTCATATTTATTATTCTTGTTTACTCAGGTAGGTATTCATTAAAAAAAATGGTCTACTTAATAAATATGTATGTTAGTAAACAGGTAATATCACTAGGAACTAAAAGCAAATAATAAGTTAACAATGATACAATCATCAAACAAATATTGAACAGCAAACATTTAGCAACTATTAATTCGTATATTAATTAATATGGAACCCGGATAGTAATACAGTAATTACCAACAATCGTAGCCGGGCGGTCCGCTATCAGTTAGGTATGGGGCAACGTGTTACTACTCATTATTCATTCGGTCCTCATTTACTCGATTAGATATATAAGTGGCCAGTCATTAATGAGGTTTGTAGCGAAAAGTATGTATTTGAAGATTCCATTTTGATTCTATAAACTTGGTGTTGGAATATGTATAGGTAATAATAAAGTTACGTTTAACTTGTTCTTTTTAATGCTTATTTTTAATGGATAGTGACAAACAAGCATACGAGCTGCGTGATGGTAAGAAACTCCGTAGCGTGGGCTACGGATGCTGCGACTCCAGAGGAGTCAAAAACTCATTTAAGACCATTGAGCATTCGTCCGGTTTATATCTCTCCATGTCACACGAGCGATATGCCGAGGCACTCAAACCTTACTCTGCCTTGAACGAAACGGCGCGGCGATCATAGACATACCGATTTCCCGACATCCGTGTTAACCAACAGACACTTCAATAAGGGCGCTAGAAGCATTTAAAACGTTGCATATACGCTCCTACATGATGACCGAAACGTCAAGGTATAATGTAAGTACGTGATGTACCCTGAGTCATATTTTGTCGCGTAAAACTAAAACAATGAATGTTAGAGCCGAAGTCTATTACCTAATTAGTGCCAGTTACCAAACGATTGTTTCAAATCCAGTACCTCTACACTATTATTTTTCTATGATGTAGCAGGTCAACTTAACACTACAATTTAGACTCAAGTTTTTACTTTTCACTAGTCTACAATTTAATTTAGGCAACTCAGTTGCATTCGGTATTTGAATCCGCACTGGCCCCGCCGCCCGGGCTCAATCGGCTCAGAGGTCCAGGATGCACCTGCGCGTTGGCTCAATTGCACCCCTCCTCCTGATCTGCACCCCCCTCCCCTCGCGAGATGACCTTCACTGCTGCATCCCTGGCCCGGCGCCAGCTGCAGTATCTCACCTCGGACTTGGAATGATGTAAAGAAATGGCACGGTTACGATTGCCATCAATCGTTTTGAGCAGACCTTTGTACTCACAAATGGAAGATTAATCCATGCTTGGAGTCCCATTCCAATCGAGTTCAAATAACCTGTAAGTTTCACCCATAGTGAACAGATTATAACAAAAGTTTTTGTATGTTTACTTCAAGGATACTAAATTTTGTCAGACTCGATTCTAAGATAAGTGTTTCAACCATCGCTAAAATCTGCATCTAAACTGACATTTCTTTAGTAAGCAACGTCGCCGAGGCAAATTAAGTCGGAACAATGAAATCAATTATCACAGCATCGATTGTCGACACCTAGGCCCACAGGGGGAGGGGCAGCGGCGCGGGGAGCCTAGGGCGGATCTAGGTCTCGCGTTGTCATGGCGACAGGCCCTGGGAAATCCGAGCTGCGAAACGAGACAAGTATCGAACTCTAACCATTACCAAAGTACTCCGCTACAGCACTTCAACAACTATGACACGCGAAACTGGTTTAGCGCGGAATGTGAACGGTGAAAGTACGCGTCCGTTCGAGAAAATCTTTTTCGTTTTCCACGCGTTTCACCGCAACAGGTGACGTAGCAGAGTGCGGGCCGCGTGCGCGCGGCCGGAGGCGCGGCGGACGACTGCGCCGAGTCAGCTGCACCGAAATAACTGCTCGGTGCAGCCGGGCCGCTCGATGCAGCTCCCCTCCCCCCTCTCCAGGTCACGGGTGCAGGTCGCCATGGATACGCGGGACCTACGATCGATCCAGCTGTTGCAGCGGCCTTAAGTTACGAGACCTTGAGTCTGCCCGGAACTTCCCGCAATTTAAAAAGTTTGAGGAAAAATCTCGTTTCTATAGAATTGACGGGTACACACGTACCGCGTCATAATGATGCAATGGTTACTGTGTAATAATTTGGATTCGATGCGCCGCTCAGTTGCATCGATTTGGAAGATATCATTTCTCAAGAAATCGACTTGTGTAAGACAACCTTTTACAGTGACTCAACCTTCGCTCATATTGTAAATTTCAGGTGACAGTCATCCATAATCCTGGTTTATTTCCTAGATGCCATTCTATAAGGATCAGCCTACAGATTGACTACTAGTTACGCCCCTGACACGCTTAGTTGTCCCGGCATAGCACACACTTGCCTCTACTATGCCGATAAGATAAAATTATTCGATACAAATTTCATAATATGACCTTCTGATTTTCTAATGCCTATAAATTTGCTAGTAAAACGTCATAGTAAACTTGTGTAAAATGTTTAGCTGCTAAGTAGCTACACGGAGCCTCCATGTACATGCAAAAAAAAACAACATCTCCCTCTTCCGTGTTTCGGAGTCTATCGAGAGAGTAAGCTGTCAATTCGATATGACTGGAAGTAAGTGAAAATCGACTTACAAGATTTGATTACATTGCTATTTTAGTTGATAAAAATGATAAATTAACAAGTCTTGTAAAAACAGTGTATATTTCTTATTAAAGACACGCCTGTCGATTCCTTTGCGCACACGCACAATAAGCAGGGTGTGGATATTTCCGGTGTATTTGTCCGATTAAAATTCCAAACAATTCTTGCGCGTGCAGTAGGATTACGAGTAGGTCTTTAGGGTTCCGTACCCAAAGGGTAAAAACGGGACCCTATTACTAAGACTTCGCTGTCCGTCCGTCTGTCTGTCTGTCCGTCTGTCACCAGGCTCATGAACCGTGATAGTTAGACATTTGAAATTTTCACAGATGATGTATTTCTATTGCCGCTGTAACAACAAATATTAAAAAACAGAATAATATGAATATTTAAGGGGGCTCCCATAAAACAAAAATGATTATTTTTGTTCGTTTTCGGGTTCCGTACCTCAAAAGGAGAAGAACGGAACCCTTATAGAATCACTCGTGCGTCTGTATGTCCGTCTGTCACAACCGATTTGCTCCTAAACTACCTACAGGACCGATTGAGTTAAAATTTGGTAAACATATGTATATTGGTGACCCAAAGATGGACGCGTAAAGTAAATTAACGAATTCTGAACAAAGGGGCCACTTTTGGGGGGTAAACCGGAAAATTTAAAAAAAAGTTTCGACTGTATTGTGTGACATATCAAATGAAAGGGGTTGTTGTAAGCATCTCAGATATACCTATATTTTTTATAATTTTAGCAAAAACAGATTTGAAGTAATTCAGGGAAAAAGACAAAAAATTACTATTCCCCCCTCCTTATCTTCGAAACTACTAGGCTTAAAATTCTGAAAAAAAATCGGAAAATAGTTCCTTTCCTAAAGATTACAGGAAAACCTATAAGAAGTTTGAGTATTCAAAGTATAATATACGGAACCCTCACCACGCGAGTTGAACTCGCACTTGTCCGGTTTTTTATAGATAATGGTACGGAACCCTTCGTGCGCGAGTCCGACTCGCACTTGGCCGGTTTTTACGTTTACGCCATTTTACGCTAGTACTTTTTCTGCACATTCAGAACTCAGAAGTTCGTGTTGTTTAATGTGCCATGAAATGTATAGAATACTATCTGCCTCCGCGGCTTCGCCTGCTTATTATTTAGAAAGCAAGACGTGAGATAAAATATAGCCTATGTCCATTCCGAAGGTCCGTTCTGTATACTGGTGAAAGAATTTAAGAAATCTGATGATAGTTTCGGAAATTAGCACCTACATACATTGGACAATCTTACAAGCACCAGAGATTTATTATTACTTTATTATTAGTACCTACGAAAGCTGCCCATGCGACTCCGCTCGCGTATCACAAAGAACCCAGGCAGAGCCACGGGCCATAAAATATAGTTTAGTATTTGAGCGCGACTTCGTCCTATGTCACCCGTATCAAATTTCATCCCGTTTCAGGGATATTTTTTGGGATAAAAAGTAGATATATTTTAATCCAGGTTATGGAGTGCCACATTCCATCCAAAATGCGTGTTGGCTTGATACCTACAAGTACCATAAAGACATTTGATGCCATTCAAAACTGCGGCGCTAATACTAAATTAAAATCTCGTTCATTTCTGTTACTATAAGTGCGATAGTGACGGAGATATCCGAACTTCGATTTTCTCGGTAATAGCTCTGGTTCAAATGACATCGTGAAAAACTAAGACACCAGCGTATTGGATCACGACATCAGTAATTAACAAGACAAAAGATTACGGCACCAGTTCGCGCCCTTGCCCGCTACCTACATACCGTAGACAAAGGGCCTGCCAGCTATTGCTGGCATACAACTTGGCGGACTGATGCCTGATCAAAGCCAAACTCCTCACCTTGATGAAAGAAAGGCTTATCTCCCTGCTACGGTCGTTGTCAGTTAGGCGAAAAGGTACCACTTTGTTGATGTCAATAAGGCGCTCCCGTCATATAAATGCATTTAGGAATCGTCTTTATTGACTACAATAAAAAGGCTGTTTGCTTGAGAGCGACACATACGAAGAAGACTTTTCTTTACTAAAGTTAAGTATTTAGACTCGAAGGCGCCGATTGGAGACGTATTTATATTAGCTAATAATGTGTAGACGTCGATTTTTGGCTAGCAATGAACACTAAAAACGGGTCTGAGACTAGCTCACGCGATCGGCTATGAAAAGTTTTCCAAAAGAAGAATCCTGGGTATTTTCGACTTTGTCCTTGACTGAAATATTTTAAATGTGTCTTACAATTATATAATGCGACTCACTTCATTCGCTATTTAGTTTTACGTAAGCAGTCAAGTCACATTATGATAAAATGTCAATAATCTAAAAAGTTTTTAATCTGTCTGATTCTTAGGTACTAATATGGCGCTTATAGCCTAAAACACTAAGTTCTCTTGTATGAAACATATATCTTAGTGCAGGTTATAAGTAAACGCTACTGACAACTACCTACTGAACGTAGAGCATACGTAACTGGAGTAGCCTTTCAGTAACTTACCCCCTGTAAAAAACCTTGCACAATGTGCAAAAATTTATACAAAGACAATTTCACTTCACATCGATCACAAAATCGCCTCGCAAGAGAACAGTGATCATAAAAATGCCCGCATGTTGCTGTAAGCACATGATATTATAAACGTTCAACCACTTCCAAGCTTTTAATATATAATTGAGTTTCAATATCCTATTAAGATGCTCCTCCCCCCGCCCCCGCAAAATTCAGCAGACTTTTTTGTACGCAATTACGATATAAGGCTACTTCCGTTATGTATGCTCTAAGCTACTGAAATATAGCTAGAGTTGTAATTTTGGGGCACATTTCTTGACATTTTTGTTCGACAATGTGAGTCTATTTACTTTATTATAAAATACACAACACACATACTCGTAAAGTTAATTGAAAGAAATAATAACAATAATACAATTTAAGCCATAAGCACCCATAAGCCTAAGAAAAGAAGATAACAGATATTAATGCTAGTGACTTGTAAGGTTCTCACGATGTTTCGCGCGGTACGGTCGGCCTCACAAGGGCTCAACACCTTTGCACTGTGTCGTATTAAACGTCATGTTAAACTGCCATATGAAGTTGTCAAACAAGTGAAAACGACAAGGTACTAAGCTACTTATGAGGCTGACTGTACATCAGTGTAAATATGTACCGTGCACATTTGTACCTCGCGTTAGCTTTCCAAATGGCATTGTACAAATTAGTTGATCAGAAAAATGCGTGACATGAGGAATACCAATGCAGCCCGAATCATTATGGGTCTGCAAACGTGTTGAACATTACTTAATTGTATGACGCCAACAAACTCTTTATAATAGGTACGTGTATGGATTGATAAAGAAACGTTTTTATTTGACGAGTCAGTGACTGACACGGTGTGCATTTATTATTCTGCTTTGGCATTAATAAAAGTAGTATAGATAGTTGTGGGCATTTCTTAAAAGGTGTGCATAAACGTGATCATGTTATTGATATTTTATGCACGGCAACATGCGAATACGAACGCGAACGACATAAACTGCCCATTCACGAAAATACAAGTTTAAACTGGTAACACTGAGGCGATCGACCAATGTCGACTAGCCTTTTTACCAGTGTTGCTGAAAAACATTTGTAATTGGTGTACCTAATTGTAGCTTTGTGGAATGGGGTCCAGTCGTCGCCTCTAAGGAAAACTCACGTAACTGCTATTTTGACGAAATTGACTTTTTAATGTAAATCTGTCCCTTCTGACGAATTTTCGTAGTTCCATCATTTATGGTTCCAGAGTTACCTTTGTACGAATCTGAATTTTTATATGTTTGCACCCATGGTAAACTTACGAATCGGGCAAATTCGCATATTCACCATGTCAATTATTATATTATATTATTATGAAGTAAGTAGCCTATGGCAAATTAACCAATCTAGTTATTTCGTTACTTTGCTATGGTGGTGATTGTTACCCAGCAACATGAGTAGCCTACAGCAAATTTGTAAAATAAACCTCATTCTTCTCCCAACATCTCGAACATGGGAAAATAAGTTAGTATATAAACTTTTGAAATAAATATAAACATGGCAAATAATATTGACAACTCTGTCACTAAAAAAAATTATCCACAGTTGACACAATACGTGTGTCGGTTTTTGTAAACATTGTAAAAGATCGTTTATTTTCTACTTACTTAATTTTCTTAGTGTTGTATCCATATGTGGCCGACTCAACATTTATAATTTCTTATGCTGAAGAACTTACTACAGGTTTGAGTTCAATTCTTGTTTATTTATATTACATTGTCATCTCAAGTCAAAACAGGAGTTAGGTACGTCACGTGACGTCACACAGCCAAGGTCACGTGGTCAGCGCACGGTAGATTCTTTAAATTAAAATTTTAGTACTTATTCAATAAAAAATTAAAAATCGGAGACCTTATTGCAAATCTCCAGCATGACACCAATCGAACGACATATCATTTATCAAAATCGGACCATAACTGTAGATCTGATGGCATGTACAAAAATCGGGCTCGCGTATTATATATATAGATTAGTAAGATAACAGTTCAATGGCAACACTGACTTAAAAAAAAATGATTTTTTTTTGCAGATTAAAATCCTTCCCCTGTAAAATGTGGTTTTTGCAGATAGGTGAGTCTTGCATAGGAGCGACGCATTACGCATTGTTAGTATAGCATGGTCGCTTTTATGTCGGACGTAAATCATTCTTCCCCCACTGGCAAGTCTCTCACACCTTCATACGCTTAACAGACGAACCATTCTATATGTATGTTACAACACTTACAGTGTCGTGACATTGGGTATGTTAGGAAAACTGCTAATGTAGGGGGTCAAAATGCTTCACGTTCGTTAATTGGTTTGAATGCTAACAATGTAGTGCCAAAACTTGGCACATTTTAACCACCACTATCTACTTTTACAGCAATATGAACTCGTTTTATTTTTACATTTTGTTTTGGGTGAGATACTGTGCAAAATACGACAAAAGCTATTTCCCCTTTGCTACTACCGGAGGCATGTTATGTCTACGTGGCTATATGTGTGTACAGTGAACGGACCGCTTGGGCCTGCTTGATGCCACAACAGCATTTCACTTTCAAACCCGATTCGCATGGCTCCGGGCTACGAGTACCATACGGGTCTGTCATCTTGAATGCCATTTCACTTGGCACGCAAAATAAAACGATTTTTAAACCTTTTGCGTAAGCGGACCTATTTGAAATGTACTTCTATCTATTTCCTTGATTTATACATAGCAGGGCGGCCCCGGTATCGCTCGGGGGATAGCGTGCCGGCGGCGGATCTGCGTGACTTCAAGCTGAAAGCTCGCAGGATGTGGCGCAGGATCGGGTAAAATGTCCAGCTTTCGTTTCGGAGGTCAAGATCCTTTTTGGATCACTGAACCAAAATGGTTAGTGTAAACTCTTAGTATTAATAGGATATTTAGTAAGTATAGGGATAGCCCCACTTTCATGTTTCCATTTTCCAAAATTAAATGAGAAAGAATGTTTATTTAATTAGGACAGGTCCAGGAATCACGCCTCTAATTGCTTATAGAGACTTTACTTCTCCTTGGCAATGTATGACAGGTTTTTTTTATGTTATGAATAAATAGTGAATTCAGAATATTTAGCGTATGTAGCCTATGTTAAAGCGTGGTTGAGTCAAAATCGATCAGCGCTTTTGACTCAAGACACTGCATGGCAGATTGTTCTAGCTGAAATCAGCTACCCTGCCCAGCCCTATTGGCACGCGGAACCACCATACTATACATACACCATATATACCAGTGTAATTTACAGGGGTTTGGCTCAAAATAATATATACGGAAATATGTTTGGAGCTTTGAGATATACTATTTTCTGATACTACTCGTATGCATGTAAAATCGTGAATACTGTACTGAAAAGTGAAATATATTTTAAATTGTCTTACACAAACTATTGACGTCATTACGGTTTTACCTCTTTTTCTACAATGATGATGCGATGAGTCTGCATTTAGGTAACTACGCAACTCAAGGAAGTTACCCAAGTAGGTAAGTCATACAGAACTGTAAAGTGGATAATCTTAGAACGTATGACCCATTAAAGTTTGACTGTAAGTTGAGTTTCGTCGAACGATCTAGTGACGTGCCACAGGGTTCATTGGAAAATTTCGTCGTCTCGTCGTCGTTCGGCCGTCAATGAATAGAATAGAAAAATGTTTATTTCAAATAAAGCCCCATTACAGATAAGAACAAAAAAGTTAAGACTAAATAAATGCAATGCATGCAATGTTGCCGCAACCAAGACAATATCGCCGGTTTCTTTGAGACTGATCACCGCCTTATTTTTTGCCTTACGGCAGAGCCGAACAGAAAGGAATATGTTTTAAGCAGTCTGTATTTACGTGTGTTCCACAGTAGTGTTTAAAATACTGAACCGATTTTGATAACTGGGGTGTCAATCGATTCGAAATTAATCTCTGGGTGACATAGGCTACCTTTTGTATGAATAACTTAGAAAAGTTGAAAGACCCCCGATTTTTTCATTTCAAAGTTCAATATCTCAAAAACGGCTGAACCGATTTTGATGAAACATGGCTAAGAACACTCGGGTTAAAATTATCTATGACACAAAAAAACCGCATTCAAATCGGTCCATCTGTTTGGGAGCTACGATACCACAGACAGATACACAGATACACAGACACGTTAAACATATAACACCCCACTCTTTGCGTCGGGGGTTAAAAAGAAAATTATGATGGCTATACAAAATACAAATAAGTGACTAACTCTAAAAAAAACCTTTTGCAATCATAGCGTGTGGGGGGATCAAATGAAAGAGGAGAAAATTTGGAGTCCAAAATAATACAAAAATATTATTTATAGTTACTTTTCCGTCGTCAGGATACAATTTTTTAAACATTTTATGCTTGTTCGAAAACCGTAACGTTTCGGCAACCGAGCTTAAGTACACATACAATAAAATGATTTTATTCATTATTTAAATAAAACATAAAAAAAACAAACAACAACAATTTATATACCTACTATAGATTAGCTTTAACTTCGTAGCTGTTGAATGTGTACTCGTGAAGCCAATCTTATAGCTTTTGTTTGAAGTATTGCAAGGAAAGGGCTGGCTTGACTAAGCAATTTCTGGCAACTATTGTAATAAATGGTTGAATCAGTCAAGTGTAAAAATATGGGTGCATACAACTCACTCATAAATCCCAGCCATCCCTCGTCATCATCATCATATCATATCAGCTGGGAGACATAGGCCTCTCCCAAAGAGTGCCGCAATGTCAGAGGATTAAGGTTTCCGTACATATATTTATGAGAGGATTAAATCGATACATATTTTTGCACTCGACTGTCCCATCACAGGAGCTATTTAATCTCAATTCCAAATTTGGCACGTAGGTTCCTTATAAAGTCTAAGGGTGCACTAAGAAAGGATTTTTCAAAATTCACCCCCTAAGCGGGTGAAATGGGAGTCCAAGTTTGTATGGGGAAACAAGATTGATGCAGACTATTTCATTCGAAATTCACATGAGTATTCCTAAGTTAGGAATCCTAACGATAAATGAGTAAACACGTGTTTCAGGTTTTTTGAGAATTCAACCCTTAAGAGGGGGAAATGTGGTGATAATATCTGAAAATCAACATGGGTATTGTTGGGTATTGTAAAAACAACAATGATTTTAAAATCCAACGTGGCTGACATGAAATAACATCTCTTCCTGTTGGGGTAAGATGGGGTTGAAATGTCTAAATATCATTATGGGTGTCGTTTTTATGGTTTTTTGGGACGTTAATTACGAAAATGGCATCGATTTTAAATTTAATATGGTGGCATGAAAATTCTTCAAAATATTTATGCCAAATTGCAATTCAATTGGAACATACGGGTCAAATTGAGATCCTTCTTTTGTGTAGACGGTTAAAAATTACTTTTAGTATATAGTTGCTAAGTCACGAGACATTATAAAACCTGTCGATTCGTCCCGTGATAATGTAACACACTTTAAGCCCGCCGCCACCTTTTACGTTTCATCAACAAAGTGCTTACGTCGAGTTACTTTTCATGATTGATGTACCTATCCAAATATGGTCTTCAGGAACACGGAGGAGAGCAATTCATTTCTCCAAAGGTGAAAGCTTCAAGCCTCATTCTGTTTACAGGTAGTGAGTTTTTCTTTCCTGTCAGTCTTTATACTATTGACATGAGATTGAATTTGACCTGCAGGTCGATCACGTAACGCATTGTACTCGCATCAGGTAGATCTAAATGTCATTTTTTATATGGAAAAATGACAGTTGCACTGTCCCAACGCCCAACGTGCGTTCGTAACGTTACGTGATTACCTCTCTGCACGGCTATCACAGGACGGTCGGCGAGCTGTGTCACGGATACAACATATTCTCTTTATAAGCATTCTAATTAGAAAGATATCACTGGTGACCGAAGAGCTGGCGGCTTTCTCGCGCAACGCATCAGCATTGCAATTCAGCGAGGAAATGCCGCCAGCATCCTCGGTACTGCCTCGAGGGCCTTTTTTAGGTTTTATTTAGTTTTAATTTAATTTGGTTAATGTTAATCATCATCTTATATTTACTTTAGAAAATAAATATATTAGAAACAGACAGATAGTCTATCTCGCCGTGAAACAGTTTGGTAAAAGTTTTTAACACAGAGTATTCCGTGGTTTTTAACTATACTCGCTTAATCTCGTCCCTAGTACAGTCGGGGGCACCAATATGTATACACCACAAAATTTCAAAAATATGTACACAGAATTTATTTCTGCAACAATAAGGTTGTAGTATACATATTTATGAAACTTTGAGTGAATACATATTTGTGCCCTTGACTGTACCTACCTATATCTTGACCCTTATACACCGTGTTTTATTCGGATTCCTATTCCGCATTCCTGAGATAACTTCTCTAAGACACTAGTATCCTAATTCGCACGATCACACTGGCGCGGCCTGGCCGCGGCGGTCAATAGTAAACTGTCATTAGCTGTCAAATTTACTATTGACCGCCACCGCAGACCGCGCCAGTCAGTGAGAGGCCTTATTGTACAAACGCCAACACAGTTAACTGCGACCATCCTGTATTTATTGAACCTTATTAAAATGCACATAAAGTCCACGGATGGTCAGTTGACTGTGTTGGCGATGGTACGTCAACAGTTGGTAAAATATAATTAATTATTTTGTATGAAAATACATTTTTTTTTAACTTTCGAAAGACTAAGTATACGCTACGTCGATATACGTATATACGGCTATATGCCTGTGTTATCGGAAATGAAGGAATACACCCTATATATTAGTTAATATATTTTTATTTTTTTATAGCTCGACGATTGCAAACAAGGATACGGCCTGCCTGAAGGTAAGCCGACAACGTAGCATATGGCTGTTGTCACACATTAATTGATTCGAGGCAGTGAATGATTTAGAGTTCTGACCGCCCTAGGCTAACTATGAATATGCTAATATTATTATGAAAGTCTCAACTCAGCGCCCCTCTCGGTCCTTGCGCCCTAGTCTCTAGCCTCATTACTTATTAGCCAGTGGGTAAATCAGGCCCTGATTCGAGGAATCGTTGTGAGCTAGAGACAAATGCAGGTCCGTCAATTACGTACAAAACACAAGTAAGACACAGACGACATACAGAAAAGTAAAGAAATCCAGCCGACATCAAGTAAACTCGCGGTGAAGTAGAAAATATCGCATACAGATTCTTTCTCGCCAAGTTCTCGGGCTTCTCGTCCGCTACTTTAAGACAGCAGTGCTGCAGTGGTGCACCACATGTGGGAGCGAGAGATCACCACCGCCGCGCCGCTCGAAGTCGTGGCGTAAAAATGAAATTGGGATCGGATGCGACGGTTAAAAATATACATCCCGTTGATAATGCTCGATCTTATCGGAATGGAAAGTGTGTGGTAATTTTATTTACGAATTAGGGACGGGATATACGTAATTATAAACGATTTTACCACGCCAATCGAGAATTAATAAATACTGGAGGAGGAAAACCGTTTCCGTAGATCAATATGCCCAAGTGAGTTTCAAATCACTTATTAATTCATGAGTATAGAAAAGATAACGGTACCTATACTAACTAAACAACTGCGGGTCAATGTGGCAATAACATTTCGCATTTCAATTTGTTATAAACTAGCTGCCCGCGCGGCGCAGGCAAGCCCACTGGATAAAATAAGTAGGTATAATATATATGTGAAGATTAAATCGACATAAGTTTCAAGCCTGGGCTCTAGATTTGTAAAGTATGTAGGTATATATGAGTGTAAAAGCCGTAGGAGCGGGGGGAGAGGTAGCGCGCAAGTGAAACCTCGATTCGCTGGAGAATATGATTTATTCCGCAACAAACGTTACAGCGGAGTAAAGGAGGCGTAATTGAAACCTCGCGTCGTCCCTTACTGGTGTGATGGTCCGGGAACCGTACGCACCACACAGTAATAGGTAGGAGTCAATCTAGTGAGGCGGGAGTCCGTCTACACTTGATTAATCCAAGTAAGGAAGATACATTGTCAAAATTCATAATTCGACCTAAGGATTCTATGTTGAACAAACGATAGCGCCATCTAATTCGACGCCAGCGCCATCTAGGGGAAAATTGAATCCCTGGTGTAGTTACTCTACGCGCTCCTGGATGGCGTTAGTAGTAGTCACTTCTGGGTGGTTTAGTTATTCTACTCGCTTCTGGATGGCGTTAGTAGTGGTCATTGTCTGTTGCAGTATACGGTTGGTGTTACATGAGTAATATATTGATTTCCATACGTACAAACTAAACAAGCTGGTACACAGATATTAACACTTTCTCGTGTAATACGCAGCTAAATAAAAATGTCAGTTGTGCCTTTAAAGTGGTATGGAGTTAAGTCACTTTTAATAAATACCGTAGTATCGCATGTGGCGCGTGCGACTGTAAATAAAAACGTCAGTTGTGCCTTTAAAGTTCTATGGAGTTAGGTCACTTTTATTAAATACCGTAGTATCGCATGTGGCGCGTGCGACTGTACGGCAGAGAGATATTGGAAAACATTTGGATTTCAATTTCTCTTACATTACGAACGAACGGGTGCTTTGACTTGATACCTACATGGCTACACTTTAGTACAGTCACTTTCAATAATATACCTACACCGTGGACCCGAATATCCCGACAGCTTTTAGTCATGTATTTCTGAGGTTATCTGCCTATATACGCCCCACTTCTAGTTATAAGAAGTAAAAAAAGTAAATCAATCTAAGTCAATCAAGCAAAAAACATTATTTTTCGAGTTAATGGCGTTGTTGTCTTTAAAACATGAAGTAGGTATTTAAAATGTGTCGGGTTATTCGGGCCCACGGTATATGACAAAAATATCTGACACATATTCTATTTCTAGAGCCGTTAGGAGATTAATGATTCATCATTTTTAGCAGACCAAGAGCTGGCTTAGGTAAGAGCGATCAACCCGGTTCAAAATAAAAAAAAAACACGAAATCAAAATGCATAAGTTTCTACACGAGTATTCATAACGCGCTTGGAGCACATTTTAATGTCAAACTATCATCAGTTCATACCTACCTACTATCGCCCAAGGGTACGGGTTCACACCTGTATTTAGGATTATTTTCGAGCGTTCGCTATGCATATGCAGACGATTTTGAACAGAAAGTGTGAACCCGTACCCTTGGGCAATAGTACATTATATGGTCCGGAGTACATTGGTAAAACTAGAGTTAAACTTATTAAAACACCTTAGTAACTTGATATTTATTGGTATTGAAATCAATTTTTTTATTCAGTGTAATAATGCATCATCATCGGATCTACACGCAATACGCAATAAGTCGAATTCCACCGTATTTAATTACATCTCATGACATTGAAATGGATGAAATATCGACAAACATAAATGACAGGTATTAATCTTTTCGACGCCAACGACGCATATATTCGCACCGCAGATTCAACGCCAACGGCTGATACACGCGTCAAGGAGCGCAGCGCGATAGCAATCTTCTTGCATTGACATAAGGTTTAACTCCGCACTAAATGTCTTGTTGATTTGGCGTGTGGTTGACAACTTTTCTCTTTGACAGAGCGTTGAAAAGGTTAACAACTAACCAACACGTCAAGCAACACAGTCGTACTAATGTGTTCCTTCATCTCTTTCAGTAGACATTACAGCTTAAGTTAATTTACGATTTAGATTTTATGTAAATTTAGACGAGGAATTAAAAGGTTCCGCCATTTTTCGGTCCGATTTCAATGCTGTCCAAGTCCAAATATGACGAACCTTTTCACGCGACTGTAACAACTTCATTCGAAATTGCGAAACAGCTTATAGGTAAGTACATAAGAGCGACACACGCAATACTCGTACAGCAAATAAATTATGCTCTAATTCTAATATATTTAACCTTTTGACAGCCAGGGTGCAAAACAAAACGGTGCCCAACTGTGGCCAAAACGAAACAATAGCCAGACAAAATATGAATAAAATGAAACTTCTGATAAATATTGTCATGTCAAAATGACAATATTTATTGTGGCGTGGCCGTCCGTGGCTTCAGTGGCACGAGTTTTCGTCTGCGTCCACAGCCGTCTTTAGCTCTCAAAGGGTTAAATATTCATCAAACGTATTTTAACTAAAATACTGTTATAATGTGTTTGTCCTTGTCTGTCACTTTGACAGTTCTGTTTGTGATAAAGGGCCAAGACATGTTTTAATTAACAGAGGTTTTTTTTAAGTTTTCCGAATAAGGGGGTCTTTGTATAAACCAGCGACAAATCCTTGCACACAAGAATTACACCACAGTCATAATTCATAAATAATGTAAATTAAGTTCTAAAAAGACGCGGGAGTCCGCTGGATGCGGGTGGCGCAGGACCGGTCACTTTGGCACTCTTTGGGGGAGGCCTATGTCCAGCAGTGGACGTCTTTCGGCTGATATGATGATGATGATGTAGTTCTAAAACCATTAACCACAAGAATAAATGCGAATAAATAAGAAATGAGGCAGCAACGGCCGGATACTTTGCTTTATTCAATATTCATAGATCTGCCCGTAAACTTATTCTGTCCCTCTTCCGCTCAGGGTCAACGGCATCTTCTCTCGAAGTACGTGGAAGAACTAGGGAACAACTGAGATACCACCAGCTGTGTTCACTCACAAACATCACGAGAGAGCACAGCGTGGCACCCGGTCGTTCAATAGTCCCTTCTTCTTTCTTCTATCTTCTCTTCTCTTCTTCACGCTTCTTTGTGCATCTTATTTGCTGCTTTTTTATCTTCTTTTAATGAGTTTCAATTATAAGATCACTCGGTGCCTGGCTGCCACAGGCTAATAGACAGTTATTCATAGAACGCTGGAATTTGAAAATGGTATCAATCAAAAAACCTAAAGGCTTATTTTATTCTTTAGTAAAATTTGCTTTTAATTTCATAACAATAATTACAAAATGAAAACCCGACCAAAATTATAAAATGTGAATCTCGCCATATTGCGGAATTGAAATGGAACTGTATACTAATTTATTCAGATTTCTTGACAGCTGCATCCGATTACGATTACTTACAAAACAGGACCCCTACTGTCAATCTCACATAATTCAGCATGGTAATCGAGTAACTTTTCGAGCGCACGTAAGGAAATTATCAACGGTATTTTTTTATAATTGATTGGTATGTTCTTACGCTAAACCGAAAAGTTTCCCAATTATTACCATGCTGCGGCTCGAAACTGCGAAATTTGAGTATCGAAGTTCGTTTCTTTCCATATCTGTCCCTCGAGTAGAATAAGAGCGAGAGACTGAGATATCCGAACTCCGTATTTAGATTTTCGTGGTTTTACCTTTGGTTATAAAACAAGCCAGTCAAAGTTTATTCTAACATGAACCCTATTATATACGAACGCAATGGTGACGCTCTGCTGGGAGTACAGGTACGATAGATAAACGACTGTCATGTCAGTATGTCAGTTTTTCTAAAACCGCTGACACGTGCGTCATACGTGCCTGCAAATATTGTTCAGTAATTTAATTACTTAAAATTATCAAGGTACATAAAAAAATGTGCAAGATCTATGCGTAGAAATCTCGGGATCAAGCCCATTCATCATCGTTCCTAAGGTAAGTAAGCTGATTCTCTGTGTAGTCTTATAATCAATTATTTTTTCATCATCATCATAACAGCCGAAAGACGTCCACTGCTGGACATATGCCTCCCCTAAAGAGTGCCAAATTGACCGGTCCTTTTATTATGTCGTATGGCTTTATTTTCATATTTACAATAAAATATCCAGTCTTAGGTACATTTACAATAAAATATCCAAGTTAGATAGCCAATCCCTGGCACTCGCTGTAAGCGCGGCGCGTACAGATCGCGGAGTTCTCCTGCAAAGCGTCTCTTAGGGCACTCCTCCACAATATGAGCGGTTGTTTGGTCTGGTGCTCCACAGTCGCAACTCGGTGAAGGCTTATAGCCCCATTTATGGAGATTGTGGTTGCAACGGCTGACACCCGTCCTTATCCTTATCCAGCGGACTCCCGAGCGGATTACTTTTTGGATAGATAAATTTATTAATCAAAACCGGCCAAGTGCGTGTCGGACCACGCAAAACGAAGGGTTCCGTGCCTATTAAAAAGGTCGTATCGTCACAGAAATTTTACGGCACTTACGTCCTTTTCTTTGAGGAAGGCAGTTTTTCAGCAATATCTCGAAAACCTCTGAACCGATCTTGTTCAAAACAATTTTCGGTGAATAAAATTAATAAGCCCTATGTCCATGAATTTTTCCATATTTTTAAAATACACCGTTCAAAAATTAGAGGGGGGGGGACAGAATTTTAGTGACTTTCGGGGCGATTATCTCCGGCTCTATTCACTTAATCAAAAAAAAATGCTAAGAAACCTTATATTTATTTTGAAAGGCCTATCGATTGATGTGCCACACGGGGGGTCACAATGAAAAAAAAAAATTTGACTTTTAGTTTTATGTATGGAGTGCACCCCTAAAATTTTTTTTTTGTCAATTTAATTACAAAACTATGTAGCGGCTAACAAAATACACCTTTCCTCAAAATTTTATTCAAATACACCTTATAGTTTTCGAGTAAAATGCCTGTGACATACGGACAGACGGACAGACGGACAGACGGACATGACGAAACTATAAGGGTTCCGTTTTTGCCATTTTGGCTACGGAACCCTAAAAATCTAGTTAAGGAACACTTAGGCCTATCATTTCCGGAAACTTAGTTACAAATGAAAAACTCAAATAAAAAGGCCGAAATAAAGTAGGTCCTTCGTTTCTAGTCTCTATACCAACCCTCAAATGTCGTGTTACAATGTTACAGTAGGTATATCAATAAATTATCATCATGAAATAAGACATATGAGATATTCCAATAATAATAGAATAGAATAGAATAAGTTTATTTCGCCAAGTATGGTACATTTGTTGGTATGTGATGACCCATGTCAGTTTCACATACGAGTATCCTGCCGACATCGGCGTAGAAATAATATTGAATTTTAGTAGGTCATAAACATTCAAATTATAAAGACGTAACAATTAATTAAATACCTACAACATACAATACGACAAATTAATGAGAAAAGTAATAAGATAATGGACAATCAATAATCTAAAAATTCGTTTATAGAATAGAAACAAATGTCAAGCAGCCAATTAAATAATTTCCTGTCAAATTGAATATTTGGTAGACATTTCATGTCATTTGGGACATTATTGTACACTTTTATTGCCATAATATAAGCATTCTTACTACACATTTTAAGTTTCTGTCTAGGTCTAGGCTCATAAAGCTTGTGCGTCTATCTATACCATTGGTTTTGTTTAGGACAACGTCATGCAGAGGAAACGTGTGGATTTTTTTAACAAATTTAGTTATCTCGTATATGTATAAGCAGGGCAAGGGGAGAACTTTTAGCTCCTTAAATATTGTCGACAATGGGCCAAATAAGGGGTGGAGCCCATTATTTGGCCCATTGTCGATATCGATAGACGGCTCGGTCACATTTTTTTGTGAGATAAATGCTCTCTGTATATCAACCGAGTTACCCCACGTGATTAATCCGTAACGAATCACAGATGACAATACGTATCCTTGATATGCGGAGAGTGCAGCCTATTCAATATTTATGGTTTAAAGATAAAGATAAATCATTTATTTGTCCAACATAGGTTACAGGATGTTACAGAATTATGGTCAGCTTCACTATGTGGCGCCTTACGGCTTACAAATTGTTGAGCATGCATGTCAAAGTCACTATCATTTATAAATTCATTTATGGTATAATAACTTCTATGAGCTAGAACATTTTTAAAGCTTTTTTAAATTTATGTAGTGTATCTATTGAGGTTACTCCAAAATGCACACATAAATACATCCTTATGTATAGCTACAAAACCTAACTTTTTGTATAAGTATCAATCGCCAGTAAACAATGAAAATGACAACTGCCTGCCATCTGTGTATCTATATGCGAACTAAATAACATCTTAGCGGAATTGGCGTGCGTTGTTTGTTATCGTTCTTGCGCCAAGGATTGTTCAGTACATTTACGTCAGATGGCACTGTTGTATATAGAGTTGTAGCTTTGAAATAAATACAACAGATGGCACTGACTACCGAATCCGACACTATTGGTCTATTCTATACGTATTCCTATTGGTCTTAATAGAATAATGCAAATCAAATAAGATTGTAAGCGTAATACTTAGGTAAGAATAATAGTAACACATTCATAATATAATAATGACGTAAAATCTAATTATGATCACAGACATTACTGAACTGAGATATTTACTTTATTACTTTCCCGTAATTTTTCTGACGTAGGTACTCGAAATAATGCTGAGTCGATGCCCAGCCACTTATAGTTACTTCAGCGTTTGAACTAGATCATAGTTTGATACCGATGACACGCAGCGACGTGGCCCCTATTTCACCAACTTGACGACAATACGCCATATTGCTTGCTCTAGAACTTTCTAGAAGTTAAGGTGGTCGCTAGGTTACTTTTGGAACCAGCAATGTACAGAGAATTGTCGTTGTCAAGCGACAATTGTCAAGTTGGTGAAATAGGGGCCTGATTCTACCCTTCGTACATGTAAAATCCGTCACCTAAAAATTATTTAATTATCTATTTAGGTAGTAAGGGGCAATAGCCAGAAAAAAAATCTCTCAGCTGCGGATAGAATAGATTTTCTGGATGGACATAAGCTATATTTTATCCTGTGGGTTTGCCTGCGTTCTTTGCGATACGCGGGCGAACCCGCTCGGGCAGTTAGTACATTCGAAATGTAATAATATAAAAACAAAATTGCCTTGCCTAAGCGTAATCCTAAAAAATATAGGTACTTTATCTTTTTTTGTAAAAATCATGGAAAAAACAACATAAAACAATTGTAGGTAAGCATCTTAGAAGATACCAAAATTAATAGTTTAAAAAACACGCTTTTATAAATGCACGTAAAAACCAAAAATAAATTATGGATCGTTCAAGTTGTCTTTATTTCAAATAGGCGAATGAGCCCGCATCCTCTCCATCTCCGCCAATGCTTATGTAGTGTATGGTGTTTTACCTGTCAGCTTAGAACAATCTAGCTCTTCAATCTGGAGACCACTAACAGTGCAAACACGACTATTATACGATATTCCACTTAATCGTGCTCAAAGTTCATTACAAGACTTTTCTAACAAGTCCAAACACAGCTATGATACGAAGTTCCATCATGAAGTTCCAGTTCATACCTTCCGGCTCCATCATCAGATCAGTTCGACGGTACCATATTATTGTATTGTCATCCTTGGAAGATGGTTAAATTAATTACCTTAGATTACATACAGGTAGACCTAATAAAAGCGTGTTAAAAAGGGTTCGTAAGCCACCTTTCTAAAGTTTGGTACAGAAAAGAACCGTGTAAATGGAAGAGGTTGACTACCACCGCCATTTTTTCCACCGATGCGATGCGCACAGGGAAATTTCCTTGGCGATAAAATTGTAAACCGTAACTATGTATTGCCAAATTGACTAAGTCTAATTTTAATGTTCACCACGCCTCGAAAATGCGCAATGACAACAATAGTGATTCGAAAGTTTTTTGTTTTCTATGTACTCTGCACCCTATAGACACATTTTTTGGGCAAAATAGGGGAATTAACGTCTATACCACCCTTGCAGTCGCCGTCAACACAGTACATTAGGGGTGGTAATGATTTTCACCCTTACACATGCTCGGAACAAACTGTTCCGTGTATGTTATATTGTAAGGGGTCAGAAATCAGCGGGTGTTAAAAAGCTACACGATTCACTGCCGGTATCTATTTCCCTCACGTTACCATTATAATTTGTACCAGAGTTTCGTAACAACTGCGTGAAAGCGGAGGTTACATGTAAAGTGGTCCGTTTAAGGAGACTTGTTGATAGACCTTGCGAATATCAGGGCAGGGGTGTGAGCTTCTGAGGGCGTTTTGTAACAATGTTTTTTTTCTTTGTTTTTTGAAGTGTGTAAAACTCCATTATATAGCAGAATATGTTATTATTTACTATTGTTGACATTGGATAACAACAGATAGAGTACCTACTGATTAAAATTCCGAGTAGAAATTATTACCAAGTTCAATAATTGTCTACCTATTTATATGTTATTTTAGCTTATCACTAGAAACTACAACTTAACTTTGATAGAATGGTAATTATACAAAAATTGGGTAACTCAATGTCATGTAATGTGCTCAATGGAACGATGTGTTATTATATTTTGTGTATATTTTTAATTTTATTTTAAAAGAATTAAATGCCTTTAATTGGTCACTCAATTTCAGCTATACATTTTAAATAGAAGTTTATAAATTTCCACAATATATTCTCAAAACGTCAGTACTTTAGCATGTCACAATCCCAAAAACGCGCAATCAAGTGGCTGTGTATTAAATATTACGATTAATTTTTCTTTTTTTGAGATTTTTTAATAAAACAAGATTACGCAACAGTATTGCTATATATTAATATATACTTATGTGGTTAATTCACATAACCTACCTAGCTTACCTTTAATTTAAGCAAACATACTGTTTCACTACAATCTCTAATGTAAGCAGTTAACAATGTATAATCACAACCTTTAATAATGTTCGTGTAATGTTCTTACCGTTGTTGTAAAATAATAAAAACTTTGTGTTCAGTTTTATTCGTCACTCCGCTGTGTTGTTCGAGATTGAATTTCCCGCTAAATATTGCCGACTCAAATTCAAATCCGTGTCAAATTTCAACGGTGGTAGTAAAGTTAGCTGCAGACCGCGCCATTTTAGGCCTTGGTCTCCTATAAATCACGCCGTACGCTGCGTCACAACGCTTACTATGGATATGTACTGGTGTGGTCGTCGGCTACAACAGTACATTTCCATAGTAAGCGTTGTGACGCAGCGTACGGCGTGATTTATAGGAGACCTAGCCTTACGGCCGCCATTACTGTGCCAGTGCTAGCGTTGTTTGTCATGTAAACACGTGCCGATCCTAGGGCTTCCAATCCCGCAGCCTATCATCAATCTCGGTATCTGCGGGACTGATCATTTTCAATCCCACGGGATTCCGGTATTTGCGGGATTCTACATAGAAATTGATACTATTGATATAAGGATAACTACTTAAGAATATTTCAAGCAGAACTGATTGACAAATGACGCATACGACGCAGCGAAGAAATGCTGCCAACATCCTCGGCACAATGCCTCGAAGGCATTTTTAGGGTTTCGTACCTCAAAAGGAAAAAACGGAACCCTTATTTATAGGATCACTTTGTTATCCGTCTGTCCATCTGTCTGTCTGTCTGTCAATACCCTGTATCTGGGGAATGCATGGAGGTATCGAGTTGAAATTAAAATTTATAACTCAAGTCTACAGTCTCTTAAAGCTGTGGAAAAAAAAAACTTCTAAGTTAACGTAAGAGGGAAAGTTGAAAAACCCCCGAAAACATTTCAAAGTTCAATATCTCAAAAACGGCTTAACCGATTTTGTTAAAACGTAGCTAAGAACACTCGGGTTAAAATTATCTATGACTCAAAAAAACCGCATTCAAATCGGTCCATCCGTTCCGGAGCTACGATACCACAGACAGATACACAGACACGTTAAACTTATAACACCCCTCTCTTTGCGTCGGGGGTTAAAAAAGGACACCTACGGCCGTTTATGGCGCAAAAAACGTATATTTAGACACTCGAGGGAATTCAAATTTATCGGGTACTTTTCGTTGACCTAGCTAGAACTATGAAATTTGGCAAGTATAATATCGTCTTATAGGTACAGTTCTCTTCGTCTTCTTATAAGTTCAGGGAAACATCTGAGAACTATACATTTGTAATTTTGTACGGAACCCTCGGTGGGCGAGTCCGACTCGCACTTGTCCGGTTTTTTTTTAAAGATAAGACTTAGTTTTAATTTAATTTAGTTATTGTTAATTATTATCATTTAACTTTAGACATAAAAACTAGATTAATAGACGTCACCATATACAGCCTTGGTCAAAAGTGTTGAGCACCCGTGCGTTTTTGAAATAGAGAAATAGAAATAGAAAAACATTTATTGCACAAAAGAATCTTAAATATACACGGAGGTAGGTAAAAATTAAAACAATTACAAAGAAAAAGATTAAAAAAAACACAACAATAACACTATACTTAAGTTAAGACTCTAATGGGCAATGGGTCCCAGTCTCAGCATTGTGCTGGGCAACACGGCCCGGCGCTGGTTTTCAGACTGGTCCCTGACTGGCTTTTTCATACAAAAGTCAAACTTTAAAGGGTACATTTATATATTTTATAATAGAAAGTTGTGTATCTATCGGGAAAAAAATCGTCATATTTATCGTTAAGGGAAATTCCGTGAAAACACTTGCGTTTCCACACACGGAGGGTGACTAGGTTTCACCGTTTTGAGTGCTTTTCGGTATTTTCCAAAACGGACGCGCGCGACGCGTGTCAATCTCGGGCGCACAGTGTCTGCGCCGAGCGTCGGTAGTGGCGAGTTAGGATTTGGGAAATGGGAGGGTAGTTAGCAGATTGTCATAGTACAGTACGGGTGGAGAAACCTGATAGGAGCTGCGGCCGCACGTCGAGTATGTATTAGGAGCTATGTTAGACTCATGATCACCCAGATGTGACCGAATAAGGAGAGACATCCTTGTTCTTAGACATTGAAACCTGACCACAAAATACCTGATAGTACAATAGTATACTACATACGAGTATAACGTCAATCTAATAACCCTAACCAAAACCAAGCCGTGAAATCTGTATCGTCCACTAGTTTCAGCATAATTGTATTACTCACCTATAAATTTGAAGGCATGATCTTCATCGCACCATCGCAGACTCCAATAGCTCAGCCTGGAAAAAGTAAACGACAGTTAAAGTCAAATAGTTCTTACTAAAATAAGCTTCTAACAGAACTCCGATAGTATCTTAAATATTATTATTGATTATCATGGTACAGTAGACTACAAAGAGAAAGATACGGTCAAAGTTACAAAAATGAGTATACACGACCTTAATTTTAAGGCAATAAAGCTGTGTATACATATTTTTGTAACTTAGGCCGTATATTTCTCTCTGTAGTCGACTGTACCTACACCAAAATAGATTAAAACAAACTCGGATATTAAAATCACAAATCAAATATCTTAAAAAATCGTCAAATGCAAGTTACGGCATTGTAACTGACAATTACCTACATCATACGCTTTTGTGGAAATGTTTGTTTTCATTCCTTATTCAAGAAAACCGGACAAGTGCGAGTTCAACTCGCGTGTTGAGGGTTCCGTATATAATCTAAATTTCGTAAAAATATTGAGAATTTTCCCGTTATTTTGAATACTCAAACTTCTTATAGGTTTTCCGTAATCTTTAGGCAAGGAACTATTTTCCATATTTTTTCAGAATTTTAAGCCTAGTAGTTTCAGAGATAAGGGCGGAGGGAATGGTCAATTTTCGTCTTTTTTCTTTGCTAAAATTATTAAAAAAAATATCTGAGATGCTTACAACGACCCCTTTCATTTGATATGTCACACGATACAGTTTGCGAAACATTTTTTTTCAATTTTTCATTTTACCCCCCAAAAGTGGCTTTGTCCAGAATTCATTAATTTACTTTACGCGTCCATCTTTGAGTCAGCAATTTACATATGTTACATTACCAAATTTCAACTCAATCGGTCCAGTAGTTTCGGAGCAATTCGGCTGTGACAGACGGACAGACAGACGCACGAGTGATCCTATAAGGGTTCCGTTTTTTTTTCCTTTTGAGGTACGGAACCCTAAAAACGTTATAAAAATCAATAAATATTTTAATTGCACACGGCTTTGGTACACGGGTTCCTTTTGTACTTATTTCATTTAAAATCAGATAAGTAATTATAATTAGACAGTAGGCCCTTATGACCTTATGTAACTTTTTAGTACTTACAATATATCGATACAAATTAACACTATACCTATGTGTATTCTCAAATGAATCTAGTAGGTATACGTTTTAATAACCTGAGGATGCCAGATTTTGCACAGGTGTTCTGCGGTTTTGAATTGAATTCGTTTTTATGTACCACTTTACGAAACAATATTTCGAAAAAAAAATACATTTAATTTCGAACCTAATATACTCAACAACAAAGTCGACTTTAGTTCTGCATCATCATTCTCAATGGATGGTGGACATAATAGCTCGTTGTTAACGGTGGACATCCTTGAGGTCTCTAGTGCGGAAAACGAGCCTGAGTCAGTGAATGACGTAGGAACTTCTATTTACATACGTAATTAGGTACACTGTCCAAAGGAGACTGACATGAAACTAAATAGTGTTACCTACTGCTTCTTTTTCCATCTTCTTTTTAGTAGCAAACACGATAAGATTATTCCTAGTGTCGCTTGTTGATTATTAGGCATTTTCGCGAGAAGAGATCCGATTTTTTACACGTTTCAATTGGGCAGTTTCCACATGTTAAAATTGTTAACGCTGTGTTGCTAAATTGATAGTAAACCATCAAATAAATGTAATTAAGTATAAATTAAGATATATAAGTAAAATCATGTAAAGATATGGACCTTGAAAGTTTAGAAAAATATGCATTTTTTTTAATTGTCCAAAAGTAAATTTAAAGCTACCAATAGAATCCTTACGCTTTTATAGAAACAAAATTGTATGACAACAATTGTCCTAAACGCAGTATTTTACGACTGAAACAGCAATTTACTTGATTTTCAATACAACGATTAGGTAGTTACAAATATTACACTGTGACGTCACAATTCAATGATAATTAGGAGTTTATTACGCCGGTTCTTCTCGAGGCAGAGGTTTACTTTCCGAACCGGTGGTAGTTTATCGACATTCATAGGTGCATGTAATATGCCTAAATTGAAGAATAAATCACTTTGACTTTGACTTTGAATCAGTATGAAACGTTTTCGGCTGCCGCCAGCGAGGTCCGTCTTTAACTAATTTTTTGGGTATGTATGTTTTTTAATTGTAGTTGCTCCCATACAAACATTTGTTCCTCTTCAAAAACTGGTGCGAATGGCATCGTAAAAAAATTTAGAACACAACCCAATTATTCATTTCGTGGGCATTAAAAAAAATTGCCAGTTAATTTTTTACGAGGTTTATTGCACCTTTTATGTTACTTCTACTCAGAATCACGATCTCTTTCGATCCCAAAATCCCAATAGGAGAAAAAAGTGTCCCAAAATTTTCTTAAATTTTTGAACTTTCCTATTATGTTACCGCCATTCAAAGAATATGGGAAATGGTAACTCAATAGGAAAAACATCCTTGGGACATTTTTTATTAGGATCGAAGAAGCTCGCGATTCTCAGTGGATATAACATAAAACTCCTACAACATTTTACAATTAATAAATAATAGTGGTATTTTTTTTAACGTTCTTGTAACCACATAAGAGTACATTGACATTATCAAAGGACTCTACATGCTTACAAAATAAAAGAGTAAATTTGATACAGATGAAAGTAAATGTTAAATCTGGATGGTGACTGCTCATGCACGGCTAGTTCAGTTCAGCACCGAGCGCGAGATATCTGTCCCAGATCTAACCGTCTATTTCTAAGTGATCGAACTAGAGAGAGACGGTCAGTCTATGTCGCGCACAAGACAACTTGTCGCGGTCTTGTGCTGTTTGTGCAGTTAGTAGCAGAATGGCAAGCACAAAATATCATTCTTATTAATTCACAATTGAGATTTAGATTTAGATGAATAAATCTAAAAACGAAGACACAATAGTCGACGTAACATTTTTAGCTTTCAAATTGTCAAATTGCTTTTTCCTTTGTCGTAAAAGTAAAGATAATTAGATTGAACGGCTGTTACGAATATTATCTACACTAATACAATAAAGAGGTAAGAGGTGGTTTTGTGATATTGCAATAAATGATAGATTGATTGATTGATAACGTTTGTGAATCTGTAGCCTTGTAAGTAAATTACTTATACTTAAAAACAATTCATCCGATTACAAAAATGTTTTCACCAGTTTATAGAATGGACCTTTGCGATGGACATAGGCTAAATTATCGCGCTGTTTCTGTGTTCTTTGTAATACACAGGCGGAGCCACGCAGGCACCTAGTTATTCATACCAAGAAGCAAGAAATAACCTTCACACTCAAGTACATCATACAAAGTTCCGAAGCCCCAAGCATTCAGTCATCGAGCTCTGTATTGACCGTCCTCGATTTCCCGAAACTTAGTGAAAACCCCGAAGTCCTTTACCCGGGGCTAAAATCAGTCTAAAAATAACTTCAGCTCGCTCCAGGCTAGGTTCTGCGTCATCTGCCCACGCTGTACCAGGGTGGGGGGATCCAGGACGCATGCGCTAGCTTCCGCCTACACGAAATGTCAAAGGGCAGCCCGGGAAGTAGATCCTGCTCCGTAAATGGCCATGGATCGAATTTAGCTCGCTGAATCTAGGTCGCCCGTGCTTGACGACCTATTAAAAGGTCTATGCAGATCGATGTGAGACAAATGTGAGATGCAAAGGTTATAGGTATATTAATATTGCGGATATCTTTACTTCATTTCGAGCATATGTATATATTTCACAGTTCCGGTCCTTTTAAAGCATAAGCGGAGTCCCTTATTTTACCGACAACGTTTCACCGAATGCATTGTTTCGTTGAATTTTCATTTGAAAACATTGAAACATAATTATGTTTCATAAAAAATAATTTGCGTGTACTTTCAGAGGGTATAATAAAATTGGAAACACAATCACTAAAGCATTCAGAATCTATTTTTACTATGGATAACATTTAGAGCGAGCTATCAAAATTTATTCTGCACGAAAGAGGACGAAAAATATATGAAAAGTTGAGATTTGTATTGAAAAGGAATGACGGATTTGCCATGTTGCGTAACATTAACAATCGTAATGCCGGTCAAGAAGTACAAATAAATCAAAGCCAACCGTTACAAATCCAGGCCCCGTAGCATGGTTGGCCTTGTCACGCGATAGGTGATAGGATAGAGCGTGCGTCACTGGCTGACACCGTTCGATAGAACGAGACGACGCTCTTATCTTGTCACTTGTCGCGTGATAAGGCCAACCATGCTACGGCTCCTGCTTTGATAACCGCAAACTTTTCAAATATGTACCAATAACATCTGCCGAGGTGGAAAGAAGCTTTTCCTTTTTGAAGTGATTATATTCTGCTAGAAGACGTGGCCTAACCGCTAGTCATTTAGAAAAATCTTTTGATCTGTTACGGACAGTCAGTTAACGAAAGAATAACGTAGATAAATTAATCAATTGACTTATAAGTAATATTAATTAATGTATATCAATTTATATATTATATGTTATTTATTGTATTGTAGCCGTATTAATTAAGGAGGTAATTTATTTATGATCAATTTATTCAATTTACTCGGTAATTTATATCGTGAATTTATTAAAATGTATTAGGTTAAAAACCGTTAGTTTTTCGTATTAATTAACACCGCTCCATTTACTCCCTAATGAATTTTGTGACGTCATTGCGACAAAAAGCCCGGGGTCTAGTAATCACCCGCACGATTGTATTAGTCGCGTCCGAAAGGGCTACGCCGTAGTCGCTTCATGCAACATACGGACACAACCAAGGGATCGGCGATGAGCGTAGCGCGTAGCGATTCTTGGCAGAGACCGTTTACTCACTGCTAAGCTACGCTCGTAGCGCTACGCCGTAGCGGCTAAATATCCATACGTAGCGAAAATCGCTCGTAGACTATTGACGCATGTGTGACGCTGAATGGGTTAACACATATTATTCGTTCGATGTGTTAACCCATTCCTGGCCCGTGACGACACGTATGCGTCCGTACGCCGTAGTCGCTTTCCGCTACATACGAGGAAAACCACGGGATCGGCTACGAGCGTAGCGCGTAGCGATTCTGGGCACTGAATGTGTTAAGGGCGACCGACTGTGCGTTGAGGGTCTGTTCGTATGCAAATTCCGTGAAGTCACCAAGCGTGACATGACACCGGTGCGTAGACACGGCTTGTGGCTTGTGACGGGTTAACATAATGATCGGTAAAGAAATGAGAGACATACACAATTTAACAAGTGTAATTCCGTACCTGAGAAGATAAAGAAATCATGGAAACGAAAAGTTTTATACAATTTGTCAACTTACGTCTGCTCGAACATAAATTACCTACTAAGCCCATAATATAATCACTGAAAAAACTCTTTTATTGTTAGCCTTTCCATTGTTTCAACGTAAACAAACGCTAAACACTGTCACTGTCACGAATCCCTAGCGGGCGCCTACGCCGTAGTCGTTTTTCGCTACATACTGGGAAAGCTACGAGTACGAGCGTAGCGTGTAGCGATTCTCATCAGACTAATTGACACAGTATCATTTTATTTGTTGATTAAACACTAATTTATAACATTAAATTAATAATTATTTAATTTCTAATTGTTAGTATAAGTTTCGTTACACTGTACCTTTGGTGGGTTCTGCCAAACGGAGGGCGCGCGGGCAAGTTATCAAATATACAAATACAAGTAGTGGTATTATAAAAACGTGCCCGCAATCTTAATAACCAGTGTTCGGGTGAATCACCAAAACGGGAGGAAAACTCGTTCCGATGACTCACGCGGCTTCTAAACAAAAAGCCAAGTTCACTCAGCCTATGACGTCAGCGACCAACCTCTAGACCCCTCCCCCCCCCCCCCCCTATCTAGCCAACCCCTCCATCTACCGTATGTTTTTATCTGTAATGTATTACCTAACTGAGTAAGATCTATGTGATTATCTACGATCATCTAAGAAGTCGAGATTATATTAGAGTATAAACGTAAACACAGCAGAATAATTTCGTACACAAATCGAACTAGCCCTATAGTAAGCTCAATAAGGCTTGTGTTATAGGTACTAGACGACGATATATATAATAGGTTTAAATACTTAAATACATAGAAAACATCCAAGACTCCGAAACAAATATCCATGCTCATCACACAAATATTTGCCCTTACCGGGATTCGAACCCAGGACCTTCAGCTTCGTAGGCAGCGTCACTATCCACTAGGCTATCCGGTCGCCAAACTTGCTAAACTTGGTAGCTTGGGTTAAAACTCGTAAGTCTGTCCGGCTGTTCTTCTCTGTAGGTCGCATTTCTCAACCGATTCTCGTGAAATTTTGGCCTGGAATGGATTAAGGGTTCCCGTGTTACGGACTGTAGACTGGTATTCGATATATTCGAATGCTAGAATTGATTGTTAGTTGAATACTCCTCCCAAAAACCCAAATGGGAGGAGTATAAATTATTTCTTGAAATTCTAAAGCATCTTAGATAGTACAGAACAGTAAATAAAAGTAAAACTGACTGGAAATATACGGGGTTAGCCGTAGGGCGCTGTTTGTTAATTTATCAACTGTCAATGGTCATGCATGGTCTGGTAATTTGAACAATTTCACTGCCACGAACCCGCCTAGCAAGCGCCTACGTCGTAGTCGCTTTTGGCTACATACGGGGAAAACCACGGGATTGGCTACAAGTAGCAATAGCAATTCTTGGCAGTGAATGTGTAATCTATTCGAGGCCAAACATCGCTACGTGTGGTACGCCGTAGTGCGTTGCAGCATTTCTACGCTTTGTAGCGGAATTCGCTCGTAGAAGCGTCACTCATATGTGAGTCATTGGCCTTGAATGGGTTAAAAACATTAAGATTAAATGTAGACCAAACCTCACGAAACATAACCAAATGTCAAACGGTGCTGAAATTGCATCTAAAAGTTTTCAGTTACATTAAGCTTTTAAGTGACTGTTTCCAGTTCCAGTTTTATAGGTCACGGGGCAGGTATTCAAGCGCTTACGTACAACTCGCCTGATGCAAACCGGTGTACCTAAGTATCGTTTCCGATTACCTACGCGTGATAGCAGGTTCAAGCAAGACATACTGGGGGTGAGTGGTTGAGGCGAGTAAAGACAGTTTGTGAATAATAGGCGATGGGGTCGGTTAGATTACAGGTCAAACTCTCTGGACTTAAACTTATTTCTCAGCTGTTTTCGAACTGAGTCAAATTAAAAATAAAATGAATTTGCTTTAACATAATGTTTTCTGAGGATTTTCAATAAACAACTAAGAATAGAAAAACTTTACCAGCATGAGAAGTGAGAAGAATTTGTGTAGCATTTAATTTACTTCATTTAAAATAGTAGAAGTGGTTAACACTTTATTGCACGAAAAACAACAAGTATACTTATATCAGAAAATTCAAAACAAAAAAAAAACATTTGTACAAAGGCGAACTTAAAATATAAAAATGTATTTTTTAAATAAATATTTCAATGAAAATTGCAATCCAATTCAAAGCCGTTCCTGAAGCTGTCATCACGAGTTCTCGAATGCCTCGATCCGTAAGCTACACTGGTCGATCACTCATTTGCCACCACAGTGGTACAATAATAGTTAGTAAATGAGTGCATAGTCAATTGCTAACAATTAAAACGGCTGGCCCTGAGACATCTGATACTGATTGGACTTGTGGTCGCTGTACAAAAGGACCGGTGCGTATGTACAGTTGACCTCAAAGACATGTTCACAATTTTGCACTTTACTCCATTGTAATAGGGCTTAACATGTAAACATTTGACGTTGACTGTACCAACTATGCGATCGACTTCTTGCAACGTGATCTAAGTAGTTTCTTTATAATAGGGGTGTAGACACTAAATAAAATAACCAATAATGTTGTATTTTCTCGTAAAAGGATTAAAAACGTAGTCAAATGGAGAATAAAACAACGCAAGAGGTTAAGTAATCACAAAGTTATAGGTAAGTGTCCAAAGTTTTAAGAGGTATTTTCTGTCCTTTTTCCGCAAAACGCACGTTCATATGAAACGATTGTCATTTACTATGACGCTCGATGGTCGTGACGTCACAACCTACGAGCGTTTTCTCTCTATATTAAAACGGTTGTAGCTTCGTAATTTTTTGAGATATTTGAATGGGATTTTCGTCATTAGGCATATTTTTTTGTCTTCTTTCTTTTGAAGTCATAATAAATTTAGAGGCTACACCCCTATCTAAACTAGCTGCCTTTGCGGCGCGGCGGCAAAAAAAGCAGGCGGTGTGGCGGGATAAAGCATAGCCTAAATAATACGTCCATACGATAATCAAATCTACATATACACGGTGCTCCAAATAATTTTCAGCGTATTTCTGAGGCCCTAAAGGAGTAAATAAGTTTCTGTCAAAAATGTATTTTTGGTACAAGCTTTTGTTGCCGACTGTACTTTTCTTATACCGTCGTCAACTACTTATTGAGACAATCTAACGAGCCCAAACTCTACTACTAAGGAATTCCCATGGCAACCTTCTGTCTCCATCATCAGATCAGCTCGATGGTACCATAATATTGAATTGTCATCTAAACTATAATTAAACCCAAAACTTCAGCTCAATCAGAAACCGTCAAGTGACTGAAAATGGATTGCAAATTTTGACGGACAACTTATTACATACATACAGTTTACATATTTACGAGTACATACGAACAGGTCAAGTTTAAATATAAAGCTTGTAAAAATTGTGACGTCGCCTAAACGTGAAAGAATAATGTGAAACTCTGTCAAAACTTAAATTTTAGGCACAAGTTTTTATTGCCGACTGTATTTTTATTGCATAGCCATCAACTACTCGTTGAGAGGGTTCCAATGGGCCCATATACAATGTTTTTAACTTGAGTGGTTATAAAGCGTTTTTACCAAACGATACCTAATGATATAATTATGTAATATAACAAATAAGTATGCCAAATTTCAACTCAATCGGGAGTGATTAGATCTCTTCCCCGAAATCGTTAATTCCGCGTAGCAAACTTTCCATTCGCATTTTTCCCCACTCTAACTTTTACCCATTCTCCTTTTTTATCATTCATAAATAACGACAGTTTCATAATTTTGTTTATCATTCGCGAATATTACCAGAATCATAATTTCCTAATAGCGTACTTATCCGATCTTTTTGTTTATAATTCACTTCGGGACGACCCCTTCGGGCCGTTTCGGAGCCAGCATTCGGAGCCAGCTAGGTACCGTATGGGAATTTAAGGATAGGTTCGTTAGGTATCTTCAGATTCCTCGACCTCCTATTAATGTATGGTCTCTTGGTATTCCGACAGTTTAGACGGGCGGGGCTCCTATTTCTGGTCTGTTTGCCCTTCGGGCATCTGAAGATACCTAACGAACCTAACCTATTAAGAAGTCAAATATGAACAGTGAAAAAGAAGCGACTGGGAAACTTTTCCTATAGAAAAAATATCGTTTAAGAATTAGAAATATTGTGATAAATATCGTTTGGCCATATTTGAGAATGAGGAAGCAAGCAAATGAGAAAAAAAGTGGCGGGTAGAAGTTAGAGTGGGGAAAAATGCGAATGGAAAGTTTGCTACGCGGAATTAACGATTTCGGGGAAGAGATCTAATCACTCTCAATCGGATACCGTAAAGTGGCTGAAAAATTGTTTGAAATGTTTGAAGGGCAACTTAAGTACGTAAGATGCCCTTCAACCTTGCTGCTTACGTACGAACAGTGCAAGTTAACACAAAGCATTGTCGCCTCTATAAGTGGTATTCTTTGGCACAAGTCATGCGCTATTACGACTCCATAAAACGCTCTGTTAAATGCGAACGTGCAGACTGAAACGAAAATAAAAAAAAAACTGGCATCGCTGTTGCTACGCGGCCCAAGGTCTGGCCGTGCCCCATCGCGCATGTGCAGAATGCACACCGCTGCATACACTCACACCGCTGCATGCACCCACACATACACAACGCACACGTGTGAACGTTCTAACACGAAGAAGCATGAGCGTCAAAGATATGTACACATTTTCCGCCTTATCACAAAGGAATAAGGTGCACTAGTGTAAACATTACTTTGGGGTCGACCGTACATACGCTCTTTTGACATTGATGGCAGTTGAACACATGACGCGTGATTAACGATTCGCTGAAAATTCGACCTTATCGCATCGGCGCTTGCGATCTTCTTGTTCTTTTGTTGTTTAGTTCGCGACGCGCGTGAGGATTCCTTAACGCTGCTCAATAAGGTCGCTTTTGCTGTAATTTTGTTTATAGTTGTGTATAGCTGCGTTTGGTCTGAATGTGGAAACTCCCGTAGGTATGTATGTATGTGACATCCGCGATGCACATTGTGAAGACTCGGTTCTATGTATAGCGCGTGATCTTGGTGTAATGAATGTCGAATAAGCTAGGTAAGTATGTCCTTCTCAACGGCTGCGACAGCTGTTTAGAAAATACAACACGACGATACTAAATTATAAAGCTATACTTATGTATAATTGTTGGCATACAAGCCTAAATGAAAGCGAATAATTTTATTATATTATTAATAATAATAATAACATGAGTTTGATATGCATATTTAATTAGATGGTTAGCTAGTACCTACCGGAATCAAAAAAAAAATGACAAAAAAACGCTACCTCACCTAGAGCTTATTTTGAAAATTTAAGAAAGCCAAAAAGAACAAAATAAAATTGGAATATTTTTAATTTAGTCATGTTATGATTCGACCAGAAAATTTAATTCAGAGATTTCCATCATTTTTCGTGCTAATTTGATTTGCTTTGAACTCCTAATCAAAATAGAAGTGCAATGACGTGAAACTGCAACTATGTGAAGTTTAAAGCCTCTCACAGACTGGCACCTTCTGCGGTGGCGGTCAATAGTAAGTTTGACTGCTATTGTCAAATTTGCTATTGACCGCCACCGCAGGCCGCGCCAGTGTGATACAGGCCTAAGGCGTATTGCCACGTTGGGTCGATCAAATGTCCTATTTTTGAGGGCCTAATAGTCGTGTCAATTAAATTACAATAAATCGAACTTAAATATATATTTCTATACATTCAATAAGAACTAAGTGGTAGGTAGTTACAACGTAGCATTTTGTGGTCAGGCCACAATTAGATGACTCAAGTCATTCTTGTCTCCTAGGTACTTGCACCATACATTATGGGCGCAAATAAACCCGCAGAAAGCGGGTGGCCTGCATGGAAATCCTGCAAGCTATTCGTATTCGTCATATAGTTAGAGCTAGAAAACCAAGGTACATTGTGTAAATGCGCCTTAAATCGACTATAATCCTCAACATTTTGTCTCGCTCGTTAATGTTAGCTAAATATGCTGTGCTCTTCACGTGAGCGTGGAAAGTGGAAACTGCGAAAATCTGTATCAAAATAGATTTTTGTCAAAACTGGTTCATCAACAGAGAATTTTTTGAAGGCTAAACAGCCTCAAGCCCTCAAAATCGGACATTTCGCCAGACCCCAAAATGACCAAGATTGACCGCAATACAGCGCATTTAATATCTTTGAAACGAAACATTGTATCATGCATGTATATTGGCATCCCTTATTTAGACTCTCCGAAAATAAATGAGGCATTAATTTATAACCACATCCTTTTATGGCGAATACATTTATTACCTACCTATATCGCAAGTGCAAGCTACATCATTAACTTAGTTGGCGTTTTCAAAGTTATGTTAACCGACGACTCGAGTCAAACAATCCAGTTCGAACCTGACCCACGTACAATTTCTATGGGTTTAAGGGTCAAGATGGCGTGGCGTGACTGGCGTGAGACAAGACAGATGAACACAGGTGGACCTTTTCGGCAGCGGAGGCCAAACATTAAGAGGGCTTCGTTCCATCTAAAGTACCGAACCAACTTTAGCTTTTTTATTTAATCAGAATTTCAGCTTTAATGGATACTACAAGAGTGCAAGCAACTTAACATGAAGAAGGAATGCATTTATAATTCCACAAATAACTGAAAATAATTGCACACATACTTATTTTTTCCACCATTTGCCATTGTTATTTCACCCCGCATACCTAACTTTGACAATAGAGTTGAAAATGCTTATTCTTATCAAACAGATGACTTCGTGCACGCTTTTTTATTTAATCAGAATTTCAGCTTTAATGGATACTACAAGAGTGCAAGCAACTTAACATGAAGAAGGAATGCATTTATAATTCCACAAATAACTGAAAATAATTGCACACATACTTATTTTTTCCACCATTTGCCATTGTTATTTCACCCCGCATATACCTAACTTTGACAATAGAGTTGAAAATGCTTATTCTTATCAAACAGATGACTTCGTGCACGCTATTATCACTATAATAAATAATGATAGGTACCAGTACACGTGTGGTAACTACATATATTTTCATCACAGACAAAAGGGCGGTCTCGTATGCAGCTAGTCGGCGTTTACTATATTCTTCTTGCACATGTATGAGACACGTTTTGGCAGCGATTATTGTTTATTTTTTGGTGCACTCTATGTTGTCAGTTGTGGAATAGTTTGTTGTTGTAGGTGTTTAATTAACGTATATGTATGTATATAAATACTTTATTGTACACAAGACATTGGTATTTTACTTTAATTGAAGATAACATTGTAAGGTGATACTCGTCATGTTACTCAGCGCAATGCAATCCAATGTATACAGGGTGATTAAGGGGTCGTGGAGCAAGAATGACCAAAAGCGAATAAGATGGTCACTGAACAACTTTTCCCATGGGACCGACCACGAAATCCCAAAAAAAAATTACTGTTCCATACATTAACTCTCAATTAACCCACAGTTAACTCTTAATTGGCTCTTATTTTTTTGCGATTTCGTGGTTGGTACCATGGGAAAAGTGGTTCAGTATGACCATCTTATTCGCTTTTGGTCATTCTTGCTCCATGACCCCTAAATCACCCTGTATTTAAATACATACCTGCCTAGCAATCACGATTGCGTTTTCACGTCGGACATAAAGCATTAGTTCCTCTCACACATACAGTTAGCAGCAGAAGTAGCTAAGCGGGCCGGGTGTTCAAAATAACCTACACACGCTCTTAATTTCTTAAGAATAAAGGTGGTACTACTGTACCACCATATTCAACTGCGTTGTTTAAAAATAATTTTATATCATGAGCATTGTTGTATAATATAATATACCACAAGAGCTACGTAAACTTAAAAACAACCTATTTATGTCAAAATTAAGAAAATGGATAGTAAACAACTGTTTTTACACCGCAAAATAATATTTTGACTATAATTATTCATGATTTGTTGACAATCTCTAACGTAAAGTGAAATAATTACTATAACATATGTTGTACCTAATATTGACTTCTAATGTAATATGCACAATTCGAATATTGTATTGCAAAATTAATGTGACGTGAATACTGAACTTAATAATACTATAATTTGTACTATAATTTATCATAAGTAATCGTAACTGTGATTGAAATTTGCATGCCACTATCGGCTAAATATGTGGAACTCTTTATTTACATCAATATGTACCGTAAAGTACCTACCGTGTTTAAGTAAATATATTATTCTATTCTATTCTATAAACAATAGCAATTTTAATTTGGATTTTGGATGGAGCCAAACGAACGAGGTCCATTTTTGCTCTCCGGTGGTTTCCATCAAGAATTAAGCTTTTAGTTTTTGTGTGAACGCCACATAATCACTAAAAATGTAATAATACCTATATATGAAATTCCACTGAAATCGTATCAGACCTCCAAAATACCAGCCCAATATACGGGATCGCTGGAAATGTCTGTCGATCGCTTCCGAAACCTCATTTACATCTCGTATTGATAGCCATTCAAACGATACACCCTTCCGTGGTATAGGTAAACGTCATATGTAAGATACAAATAGATACATATATACCCTTTTGGATTTGAGAATCACATATTGACAGGAGGTATTTGGATGCACATATTGGTTCTCTCGTATTCATGTTGTGCGGAATTAGGTCGGCTGCGGGCGAGCCTGGTTTAATCTGGAATGGAAATCAGGCGTGATATTGGGGCACTTTTGTGACGATGTCATCGGATTTTACCATTGAGCCAAAGACTGATGAAGGTGACATATTGTTAATTTAATGATATGCGATTAATTGGCATTATGCGGCCTGGAGAAGTTAATTAATAATTATGTTGAGCCAAATTAATGGGAAGCGTGTTTAAGGTAGGTACCTACAAGATGGTCTAACACCGTTTAAGAAGTTGGTTGGGGGCAGCATACACCGTGCAGTCCGTATGGCTTATTATGACCGCAACGGACTACATCAGGACGGAGATTAGGTACAAAGTAGGAATATGTCTCCTTTCAATATCAACCCAGTTTAGACTTCCCAACTAGCACACTAGCGTTAAAATAACCCTTATATCATTCTTATATCGGTTCCAGCCAAGTGTTAAGGTGTTAAGAATGCCTGTAAATAAGGTGTTATAGCATGCTCTAACACCCTTATAAAAAAAACAAGTGAGTTAGCTCTGTTATAAAGTCTCTGCCTGCACCTTATAGTAGATATAACACCTTAAGCTTTATAAGACACTCCACGGCAACAACTAAAAAGCAATAAGAGTTAACGAGCGTCAGCAAGCACCCTTATAAAGGTTAAGGTTATAATAATACCCTTAGCTGACACCAAAATGTTTAGTTGGGTTAGGCTGCGTTTCCCGGCTTTACTGACAGCTCGCGCGGCGGTCGCGCAAAATTACGCCTGCTCGTAAACGCGGCCTTATACCTACTGTTCACCTACAGCGTTTAGGCCAGTAAATTTGTGAATTTCTAAGGCCCTGTGTGTAACTCCCAGAAAAAAAGTCATGATTCTGAGTCTAATCTCATATTTCGATCTTCACACAAAGGTGAATGACGGTTGAATTTTAAATACTCCTTTGTGCGAGTTGACTTTTAAATCAATTTAAACCTTTTGTGAAGTTATGTCGGCGTATTAAACAGGCATTTTCTTCAAGGTAGGTATATACTAGGTTTTCTTACTTTCTAATTAGCTACTTTAAAAGTTTAGTAAGTTACTTGTGGAGTGACAAGCAAGTACCTACTTAAGTTACTGACATCTTATTTAGGTAGGACATGCAACAAAAATTAAATTTGACACTGTAATCAAATTATTTTGTACCAAGTTCAGTGTACGTGGATATTTCAACGAGTACTTATTAGATTTTAACTAATTGATATCGAATTAAAGAATTTCTGAAAATCTGTTTTCATTAATAAATTGAATGTTTAACGAATAAAACTTTTCAGTGGTAGCAAATTGTTTTGCAGATTCATGAAACTTGTATTGTAAAATATCGCAACGATTCCAATCTGGCGGCAAGATAAATCTTTGTTGTCAAAACAAACGTTTTTCATTTCCATCTTGCGTATGAGCCAAAAATGATCAACGAATCCAACGATTTACATACGATACATGATACTGAAAAGCTTTTAATCAATCATCGATAGCGGGGAAAACAAGGACGAATAGGGTAAGTACCTAATACGACCCGTCAGTAACACATAGCGTCCGCCATATTGGCCGCCATGTTTATTGGTGACCAGACGTCACGCTGACGCGCCCCCGTCAGCTGATAGCGAAGCGCGTCGCGATGCTTGTGATGTAAATATATTAAATTAATACACATTATTTTTGGCCAAGGTCGGATTAAGTACGTCGAATATAAACAGAAGAGGACTGATGTCGCATAAATCAACTTTATTCGACTCGCACGCGTTTGTTGCACTCGGCTCCAGTTAGACCAAAAGAAAATTACTATTTTCGTCCACAAAGAACGTTCGGCATGTTTGTTGTGCATTACAACAGGTTTTCATCGCTTTCCTCGAATTAGAGTTTATTGATCAGGTCAGGACTGTTATTCTTTACGCGCTCATGCGCCTCATCCCACCCGTCAGGCTAGACCTCTACCTACGCTTAGTTACTACGGATCGCGGCGTCAAGATATATTTGTGGGTGAGCATTGAGGTTAGCTTAAAACAAGTTACAGAATAGCGGAGCAGTTCATATTTCAGCGGTAGTAAACGTCGTGTAAACATTGGCTCACGGCCACTGAGTTTAGGAGTCAACGAGATACGACATTGCCAAAAAGATTAGAAGCTCATTGAAAAAAAGAAGCTGTCGAATTAAAAGAAATGGCCCTTAAAAACAAGAATTCCTTCCATTTGAAATCTTTGTACTCAAGTGAGCGATTAAGCAGCATCAAATCACTTGATGGCTTGATGATTTGTGTTTGGAAAATCTCCGGAGATCTTAAGTAATGTATCGTTGAAATAGTAGTTAACATAGATATCAATCGTGTTGCTAATGCATTTGAATATGTTCCAGTAAACATTCTAAACTTCAAACACAAAAGGCTTCTTTGTTGCACTGAATACCAAAATAAATATAGATCCAACAACTTAAACTGTTGCTAACCGTAACATCAGAGTTATCCTTTGTATAGTTGGCATGCTTATTATACACGAGAGCTAAACAAATAAGGAGAGAAGATAATACATTTTTTTGTTAATGCTAAGCCCGAACTCATATGTAAAAACTTGCCTTTTATCAAGATAAAAATTCCATAAATCACCATATTGTTGTCATTATTGTCCCACATAGTTTTGCGGTATGCCCATGCCTTTGAAAATCGACAAGAGTAAATATTAATGAATTTGACCATGTCAAATCTGTTGTGGTCTCTTGCTATGCTACTCGAAACAAAACTAACGACCAGAAGTAGGGAATCTATGTGCCAGATTTCCTGAAATCTATTCGGACTTTTTCCGGATTGATGATAATGATGATTACTTGCTACGCCCAAAAACCAAGAACCGGGAAAGTTTAAGACATTGATAATCATCATAATTTAAGAGATTAGCACTTGTCGGTGGTGGAGTAGACGCCAGTTCTTCGTCACCTGACATCATACTCCTTTATTTGGGGATATTAGGTACAGAAAGACATTGAATCGATTAAATCTTGTCTTCATTCCGTCATTATTCATCGAACATATTTTAGTTATGCCGCATTTTCGAATATTTTCTGGTGAGAAGGAGGCAAGACCCGGTTCAGTTATAACTTATAACTTATATAAAAAAAATAAAGGTTCAAGTTTTACGAATCATGAAGTTTGTGTTTAAAATGAAGGCTAAAATATAGTATGCTCGGTAGATAATGATCTGAAAGAAGACATGCATGTTTTTTATGTAGACCAGGTATTCAGTTCTTGTTATTCGGCTGCGCGAGTGCGAGTTCAAGGCGACGCGACGCCGCCATGTGGGAGGCCCCATGTGTATTCTGTAACTTTTGAGACTAGACTATAAATCACTGAAATATCCTTAGTTTCGTTTAACTGTCCGTAATTATGTTAGGCGGAGAGCGCAGAACCGGTTCTTAGGTCTCAGTTGTAAAGCTTTATAGTTTCTTCAGTTATGCTTGTGACAGAATTTGCGGAAGTCTAGTTCTGCCAAGATATATGATGTTAAAGAGATACAGTCTCGGTAGTTATATTTACGAAATATCCGATTAAATCTCAACATGACGAATAAGAAGTGTTGTAATTTCTTCGGCAAGTTTAAGGAACTTTTCCGTTCTAAACTGCTAACAAAATTTCTTCTCTAGGTACTTATAGGACTGCCACTATTAGATAGCTAACACATATTTTGGATAAGTGTTTCATCTTATTTTGTCCTGAAGTGTGTGCTTTATCCGATAAACTGTATTCTATTATATTCTATTTTCTGACTTTTTATTTATCATTCTCATCCAAATCTCTCTCAAATTCTCGACAATATAGCTATTATAGAAGCGGTACACGAAAGCGTCGACTGGGATCACCCGATCACCTTGAACTGAGCGCTCGACATTTTTTGCGAACACTCGATACAACAGGATACAGAGTTGGGCCCTTGGTCGCTTTGTTGATGCCCTTGGCTTAGAAATTTCGGATGCCATCTTAGAATTCCTCAGATTAGGCCTTCGGCTTGAGATTGATTTGCTATGTTGGAACAAAAGGGGAGTTTAGTGTCTCAAATTAAAGGGAGCGGAGCAAAAACAGTAATGACGTTTTACAAAAAGACTGAGATAGCAAATGTGAATCTAGTTTGATATGATGGCGATTTTCATTAACAAGAAAATTTTGAACTTCAGTAATATCAAATACATGATGACGTTGACGTATAACCATCCGAATGAGAATATTGGAAATAGCAGTTTTTGTAATTGACTATTTTAGTAAAGTTATAATGTACTCGGTCAAGTGTACAGTGAATTGAATCGTAATGAGTTATTTACCCTACAACTCTAAAAGAGACGCTATTATTAGCCCGCGGTAGACGTGCTTCTTTGAGGTAATATTATCTACTTATGGAATTTAATTTGCTATTTGTTTCGTATCTATTAGCAATGATAAGAGAAGCCTTGAGTTGAGTCACATAGAGGACGGACACATACACGGGTAATATTGACAGTCTAATGTCTAACACAAATATGGCCGCGATATACGTATGTGCTACTTGACATGACTGTTGTATATTTTTCCTTGATCTATTAGATCTAATGAAAATGCAATTTAAACCGAAAGACGAAGGTCGTAATTACTGTGTACTGTTTATTGAAACGAATTGATCAGATAAGTTCCCAGATCGTCCGAGCAGAATAAATTGAGTTCTAGCTTTATTGTTATGCGTCTGGGCGTTTAAAGAAATGCAGCCGAAAGGAATCAAACAGATTGTTATGCTTACTTACCGAGACGGATGTTTGATATGAGGAAGCGTTGCATAACAGGTAAGCGTGGCTTGGTACGGCGCGTCGCGGCGGCAACGCACATACTGCTCAAGAAATACCGACACGTCGAACTATTCCAAACAATCTGCACTGCAGTCCGATCACACCAGGCCACCTGAAACAACCAGGAGTCCCTAATCAATTTCAAGGTGGTAAAGTTAGTCAGGTGACCCGTTGGATTGTGCGGAAAATTGCGAATGCGGCGTAGTGCGCGATCGTCGGTGAGGCACTGACGGGCCGGCGGTCGGTGCCGCCGGCCGCTCCTGCATTGCGGCGCGCAGCCGCACTCGCGCGCGCATGACCTTGGCATTGAACTTGGCAATGGGCCGGCGCGGGGGCCGGGGGCCTGATGCACCAGCTGCACCGCCCCTCTCCTTCCGTCAGTACGCGAGCGCCCCAAACCTGATCCCTTCGAATTTAGTGGCCCGCTCGCCCAATGGGAAACGTTTCTAGCGACGGCTTCCCTTGATGCTGACGGATTAACATGATTTGCTTTGCGATCCCTTAGTGTTGCTTTATCGTTTCATATGATATAGTGGATAACTTGCATATGCTTCAGTTTAACTTCTATGTAAGAGAACATGAATAAGTTAACAACATCTTTGTAATAAATTGAAGACAGTCACATGGTGCGGAGCTGTTCATGTGGCATTTTGATGTATCATAGCCGGAGCGCAAAAACTAGTCGCCGTTTATAGCTGGGTTACCAAGTCCGTTTTCGTTGGTATCGTATTCGTCTAACCGATAAATTCTGAACAAGATTATTGTGGAAGGCTGATGGAGGTAATAAAATTCATCGGGTCGTTACAAAATGAGTTATCCCGGTGATGTGGCGTACACGTGTAGGGATGGTGCGGGGATGAAGGTGGGGGGATGATGAGGGGAGGGGGATGGCGGCTCGGAGATCGATGAGGCGCGCGCACGCGTCCCCCCGTGCCTGCGTCGCCTCGCCAAATGCTGTCCCGGGAACGATTCCGCCGAAATACAAGTACATACAACGCAGCAATACAGATTCCACCTTACATACATCGATATAACCATAGGCAGCAGACACTATTTGTTATTTATATTCCAGGCAGTCGTCAGGTGAAATACACGAGGTAATTTTTCTGATAGCCCCCGCGCGGTAGCTGTCAATTTCGCCGGGTGAAAATGCGTGACTGGTACGACGAGTTTTTTGTTAATCTCAGGTATTGTATCAGAAACTACACTTTAAGTTTATTGCGCAACTTCTGAAGGAAGTCTCGGAAATTGCGAGTCTTGGTGAATAAATGGCCGAAAAGTTTTAGGCGGAGTTGCGAAGTATATATCAAAGGTCGAGAGTAATTGGCACATACCAAATTGGATTTGTTACCTCGAAGTAAATCCTAAGTTTCCGCAAAACTTTGGCTACCTATGGTTCCCGCTTTTTGAGATTACGAAAACAATTGGTAGTTACCTAATGACGAATTACATTGGTTACTTACCTATGTATGACCTTCCTTGTAACGACGGGCGGCCTAACTTGACCCGATTGGCCTAGGTTTTTTGTTATTTTACCCGTTATAGTGTTCATTTTGTCACTCACTCATATCACTAATTAGGTACTAATTAACTTAATTTGAAATACCAGCTGCACTACGTCCTAAGTAAGCAACCGAGATGTAAGAGACACGTGAGTCAAATACCACTGCATTGAGACTAGTTGTTCATTGAATTCAAACTACCCTCAACAAGCAAACACGAAAATAGACAGCTCAAGCTACCGTCACGCGTTTTTAAGCATTTGCATTTTTGTTATGAAGAGGCTGAGACAATATTATTCTTGTAAATTGTTGATAATCAAGATTCTCAGGGCGCAATGGGACAGATATAGTATTTTTGTTTAGTTCCCACACTGCGAAGCTTGTGTGCCGCGACTAAAATCCTTCTTGATAAGATTTAATTCGTTTGAGCACGATTTAATTTTTTTCTTCACCTTTCTTAGGCTGGTTTTAGTGTCACGCGGACCGTCCGTCCGCGCGGACAGCTCCGCACGACCAATATGTATGGCGCGTCCGCGCGGACCTGTCCGCATTACTCTAAAACGCTCCCTTAAGCGTAATACATCGTACGTGATCCGCGCGGACGGTCCGCGTGCGGTCCGCGTGACACTAAAACCAGCCTTAATAATGAGGATTATTTTATCAGGCCCCAGTTGGTCTAGTCCGTGAGCTGACAGGAGCTTGATCATCATTTACGGATCCCTGAGTACTTGCCAGGAGTTGTCAATCGCAAAGATACCAAACCAACCGTGACTACTATGATCGTGTACATGTTTGCTACATGCTACATCAGACCATCTAGGGTATTCATCATGAGGACTTGAGATTCTCTAAATTATGATAACGTTTTCTAAATTGTGTTCGATCCTCTAGTGGTGTTGGGACTGTTAGGTTGGGTTAGAAGAATAGCACCGCCCCCTTTCTTCCCTGTACGTCTAGCACAACTTGCTGCTTAGTCGCTTCGCGCGCGACTAAGCGTCTCCGATTTCACTCGCACCGTACAAGTTAGAAAAAGGAGGGTGGATCTTTCTCGACTCGCGTCGCGGCGCGGCGTCAGTTGTGCTAGCCCCGCTGTGGTGTCGTAAGAGTCTATGGGTAGAGGGTTAATGTGGTGCTGTCTTCGCTGGGCTGGCAACCAATCACTACCATGTCACATTTTCTCCATCTTTAAATATATAATTGGTTGCATGTGCGACAATTAACGTTTAATTTAATGTGTAAGATGCAAATATTAAATGTACAAGTGTAAAACGAAACGTTTCCTCTTTTTGGGAATGCTGGCGGAGTTTATGTATGTATTGCACATTTGGGAGACCGCACAATCGGCACAATGTGCCCAAAGACGAAGACCTTCCAATACAAATGGTAGAAAGCCGATTGCAATTTAGATGAATCGCCATTTAATATTATATATTCTCTTTTCTTTACAGGTTAGATGGAAGAGATCCCTAATAGGGATAAGTTCGCTTTTATACATTTATATAGTTTGTTGTTTTTTTTTTCTTTTGCAATGTTTTTCTTAAATGCAATTAAGGGTCATACATGCGTAAGTCAGTTTCAGCTGACTAGGGACGCGCCGCGAGACCTTGTCGCCGGTGTAAACTGACATGTTAGTTTACGCTCCAGCGAATAAATAGAGTGGAGGTCAATTTACTTCGTCACTTCACAATATGATTTCAATGTGCTGCGCGAGCGCACCGCACCGTTGTGGTTGTGTGCCACTGTGCACTCTTATGTGCCAGAACGGGTACGGTATGGGCAACAGATTGAAATAATATTTTGATGCAAATTCATCATCTTGCTAGCGTTATTACCGCCTGCCTGTACACTAACGGAGCCCGGGGTCCGCTTTGGCACCTAAACCCAAGATTTGACATAGGCACTAGTTTTACGAAAGCGACTGCCATCTGACCTTCCAAATCAGAGGGAAACTAGACCTTATTGGAATTAGTTTCCTCACGATTTTTTCCTTCACCGAAAAGCTACGTTAAATATCAAACGATATTTCGAACATGACATGAGAATATGTTTCGCAATGCTTGAGAAGGTGAAAGGAAAAAGGATATTGTTAAAAACCATTGAGAACAGAAGAGGCGAGATGTTTGAACACTTGTTGCACGACACGATGATTACATGAGAACCATAATAGAAGAGAAGAAAGAGGGAAAGAGGATGAGAGGGAGACCAAGATCTTTTACGGACCAAATCAAAGAAAAAGTAAACAGCGGGTCGAATCAGGATGTCCAGAAGAAATCTGAGAATAGAGAGGAATGGAAATAGCTGCACCGACAAGAGCTTAGCTCTTAAACATTTGATTTCTTACATACGTTTTTGAAAAAACACAGGGGGACGAGCCGGGGTTCGAACCCACGACCTCAAGATTGAAAGACGCGTGCCTTACAGCTCGGGTACAGTGGCTCTATTTCGATGCATAGTGGGGAATTAAATTAGTATCCCGTTATACTTAAAGTCCTTCGTTATGAGTATATACGTAGCCTACTCACGCCCGCCATTACCACCTAACTCAGATAATTAAGTAAATAATTTAGGAGAAGCAAACTCAAGCCACCCCAAAACCATTAGAATCATACCGGAAATAATTTACTTGAAAAACAAAGTTTAAATCGACTTCAATTCAGTACTTCGCCAAGCCAAATAGGTACATGAAAATTTCCACATCTCCTTTCCAATTTACCATATGAACTGCTAAAAAATCCAAGTCGCTATATGTCGGGTGATAGTATTTGAGGAGTCCCGTCGATTCCTCAAGGATATTAGAATATTTAGAATTGACACTTCATTAGTTGCTACTTCAACGGAATTATGTCAGAATCTTTAGCGTATTTTAAATCGAATCCTTGAGGAGTTCCATAAGTCGTCTGTGGCCTTCATCATGAGTTCCACTTCACCAAAATTGCGATTTTCCAAGGGTAAATACACGAGTTATAATAGAAAATACCGAAATCACTACTATGGATGTCAAGTCGGAAATAAATAAATATAATTATAAAAACCGGCCAAGTGCGTGTCGGACCACGCAAAACGAAGGGTTCCGTGCCTATTAAAAAGGTCGTATCGTCACAGAATTTTTACGGCACTTACGTCCTTTTCTTTGAGGAAGGCAGTTTTTCAGCAATATCTCGAAAACCTCTGAACCGATCTTGTTCAAAACAATTTTCGGTGAATGAAATTAATAAGCCCTATGTCCATGAATTTTTCCATATTTTTAAAATACACCGTTCAAAAATTAGAGGGGGGGGGGACAGAATTTTAGTGACTTTCGGGGCGATTATCTCCGACCCTATTCACTTAATCAAAAAAAATGCTAAGAAACCTTATATTTATTTTGAATGGCCTATCGATTGATGTGCCACACGGGGGGTCACAATGAAAAAAAAAATGTTGACTTTTAGTTTTATGTATGGAGTGCACCCCTAAAAAATTTTTTTTTTGTCATTTTAATTACAAAACTATGTAGCGGCTAACAAAATACACCTATCCTCAAAATTTTATTCAAATACACCTTATAGTTTTCGAATAAAATGCCTGTGACATACGGACAGACGGACAGACGGACAGACGGCCAGACGGACAGACGGACAGACGGACAGACGGACATGACGAAACTATAAGGGTTCCGTTTTTGCCATTTTGGCTACGGAACCCTAAAAACCGGACAAATGCGAGTTCAACTCGCGTGGTGAGGGTTCCGTATATAATACACAAAAATATTGAGAATTTTCCCGTTACTTTGAATACTCAAATTCTTATAGGTTTTCCTGTAATCTTTAGGCAAGGAACTATTTTTTCCATATTATTTTAAGAATTTTAAGCCTAGTAGTTTCTGAGATAAGGGGGGGGAATGATCAAATTTCGTCTTTTTTCCTAAATTACTTCAAATCTGTTTCTGCTAAAATTATAAAAAATATATATCTGAGATGCTTACCGCTACCCCTTTCATTTGATATGTCATACAATACAGTTTGCGTAACTTTTTATTTTATTTTCTAGTTTACCCTTCAAAAGTGGCCCCCTTGTTCAGAATTCATTAATTTACTTTACGTGTCCTTCTTTGGGTCACCAATTTACATATGTTTACCAAATTTCAACTCAATCGGTCCAATAGTTTCGGAGCAAATACGCACGAGTGATCCTATAAGGGTTCCGTTTTTTCCTTTTGCGGTACGGAACCCTGAAAATAAACGAAATGTTTATATCGACAAGTTCTATATAATGATTGAACCTGCGAAGAAAAAATCATGAGAATCGGTTGAGAAATGCGACCTGCAGAGGAGAACAGCCGGGCAGACGTCCGGACATACGAAAGAATTTTGGCCCAAACTGAAGCAGAGAAGTTCGTTCTTTTCGCTCGCTCGTTGAATTATAGGCTCTGTGAGCTGCCCCCCTCTGTAACTTGTTTTAAGCTCACCTCAACGCTCACCCACAAATACTCGTATATCTTGACGCCGCGATTCGTAGTAACTAAGCGTAGGTAGAGGTCTAGTTTCGTTAGGCATGACGCGTGGGAGGAAGCGCATAGGCGCGTAGCGAATAACAGCCCTGTAACTCGCAAGCATGTCTTTTTTCATGTTTTTTGAATTCCTAAAAAGTGCCTGACAAAAAAAACTATATAATTAACGAACGTGCTCATACAATTTTACTAGAATCGGTTGAGAAAGCGACCTGTAGAGGAGAACAGACGGACATACGAACGATTTTCGACCCAAGCTGAAGCATAGAACTTCCATCGTTCGAAAAAAAACATTGAAATCAGAGATGAGTAGTTTCGGAGATTAGCTACACCCAAAGTCACGAACACAATTTTATTTATTCATTTAAGTCAGGCAACAAAGATCCATATTTACATATACCTTACAGACTAACATACATATCAATATAAAATTATTTTAAAACATAACAAAAACACTACAATTGGGATGTGTTACGCAACTATGTACCTAACGCTCGTAACTATATAATCCACTAAAATTTAGTGACTAAATAATTCAGAAATTTTAGTCAAAGTTTACAGTCAGACATTCCTTGTGAACTTTGAAGCGCCCCGCACACACACGCACACACACACACACGCACGCACGCACGCGCGCACACACACACACACACACACACACACACGCACGCACGCACGCGCGCACACACACACACACACGCACACGCACGCGCACGCACACGCACACGCGCACGCGCACGCGCACGCACACGCACACGCACACGCACACACACACACACACACACACACACACACACACACACACACACACACACACACACACACACACACACACACACACACAGGCATGTATTCTTATTATTAATTGTTAGCTATTATAATTATTTTCTCTTGTCTAGGTTTTTAAAAAAAATTAAAAAAAAAAAAAAAGTTTTTGTTTCTAAATGATATGTTTTAAATTTATTTACTTTGTGACCGACCGAGGTCCAGCCAGGGACCAGTCTGAAAACCAGCGCCGGGCCGTGTTGCCCAGCATAATGCTGAGACTGGGACCCATTGCCCATTAGAGTCTTAACTTAAGTATAGTGTTATTGTTGTGTTTTTTTTTTTAATCTTTTTCTTGTAATTGTTTTAATTTTTACCCTACCTCCGTGTATATTTAAGATTCTTTTGTGCAATAAATGTTTTTCTATTTCTATTTCTATAATAATCGTCACATTACAGTAGACACTGATCATAGAAATACAATCGTGTCATTATTACTTTGATACAAAACAAACATTGATACAGCACAGTTTCTAAAATTTTCCTACGACATTGACAAAACAAAACCTTCAACATCCCAGTCATATGATCACCCTCACCCCTAATACATCTCTAAATCACTTTGTCGATTCAATGTAGTCCGTCCCCCTCCCCCTGCATTAGTAAGAAAGGGATGTCGGTAATATTTTCCGAGTTTCCCGATGACGTCGTACCCGGGCGTGGGTGGCCTTGTACTGTGGAAGCGGAATCGATAGGCGCGCGCCCAGCTGAGCCCGGCGAAGTTTATGCGTGGTAATGAATTGGTACCTTTTTGAAAATTCCGATAGGGAAAGCGAAGCTTAGGTGAAAACTATCGCTCTCTTTTTAGCTTGCGTTTTGGATTCGTGCAAAAAAGGTATAGGAATGTTGTTTGTTGGTCATGAATCATAAAATTTGACAGAAAATGGGCAGATCTCTTTGTTACTACATACCGTAAAATGGGGCTAATTAAGATCTGCGAGGCTATTTGGAAAAAATAAATTATAAGTTTTGAGTCCATATATTTTTTGTCATGGCAATGGTAGAAACGTAGATCTTCGTCTGGCAACCCTAAGTCTAATGTGAAGTTGGTTAGTGGTGGCAGTGACGCCGAGGACTTCGCTCGCGTGCGTAAAAAAAATCTTGTTTGTGTCGGTGGAAAATCGGTGCAATTAAACACCGTCCTACTTCTGTTTAAATGTTGGCTGGCTGTGGGGTAATTTTTTTTGGTATACATACCTAAAAGTACATATTCTCGGGAGTTTTTTAAGCTATATCACATAATTTTAGCCGTTCATTTTGAATTAGATTTTAACGGTTTTTTTAAATGAGGCTATTTGAGACGGCTTTTGTGGCTATTTGGTTGCTAGTACCAAATAGCCACAATAGCCCTTACTGTAAAGGTAGGTTGACCATCTTTTTTTTTCAACAGGAAAATGGTGCGAAAGTACAACCGTACGTACCGTAATTGTCGGAAGGGAAAAAATTTTCAACCCTACACGTCATATACCCAAGAAGCATTGGCTAATGCTATGGCCGACGTGGCAGCTGGCATGTCTTTGGGAGAAGCTGGCGAAAAACATAATATACCAAAGAGTACGCTATCGCGGAAATGTAGGGGGCTGAATAATACGCAGGATAAAGCAGGACACCCTACATTATTCACGCCTGCTGAGGAGAAAGCCTTCATTCGGTACATGAAGGTACTAGGTGATTGGGGCTTTCCGTTCGATACGTTGGACCTAAGAGTTTTTGCCCAAAAATATCTAAATAAACTTGGCAAAACTGTATATTCATTAAAAGACAATATGCCGGGATATGAGTGGGCCAAGAACTTTCTACTTCGACACAAAAATGAAATATCCAACCGCTTCGCAGCAAATATTTCTACAGACCGAGCGAAATTAACTCCTCATTTGCTGGATTCTTTTTTTGAAAACTATGCACAAACAATCGACGGAGTGAGCCCAGACTGCATCATCAATTACGATGAAACCAATTTGACAGATGATCCGGGAAACAAAAAATACATTTATAAAAGAGGATCTAAGTACCCTGAACGAGTTATTAACAATTCGAAAACGGCAGTAAGCATCATGTTTTCCGGAACGGCAGATGGGACACTTTTACCTGTTTACGTCGTCTATAAAGCAGAGCACTTATGGGATTCATGGATAGAAGGAGGGCCTGACGATTGCCGGTATAACCGTTCAAAAAGCGGGTGGTTTGACGGGACATGCTTTGAAGACTACCGTAAAATGGGGCTAATTAAGACCTGCGAGGCTATTTGGAAAAAAAAAATTATAAGTTTTGAGTCCATATATTTTTTGTCATGGCAATGGTAGAAACGTAGATCTTCGTCTGGAAACCGTAAGTCTAATGTGAAGTTTGTTAGTGGTCGCAGTGTTGCCAAAGATTTAGCACGAGTGCTTAAAAAAAATCTTGATTGTGTCGCTGGAAAATCAGTGCAATTAAACACCGTCCTACTTCTATTCAAATGTTGGCTGGCTGTGGGGTAAGCTTTTTTTTTGTATACATACCTAAAAGTACATATTCTCGGGAGTTTTTTAAGCTATATCACATAATTTTAGCCGTTTATTTTGAATTAGATTTTAACGGTTTTTTTAAATGAGGCTATTTGAGACGGCTTTTGGGGTTATTTGGTTACTAGTACCAAATATCCCCCTTACTGTAAAGGTAGGTTGACCATCTTTTTTTCCAACAGGATAATGGTGCGAATTTCAACCCTACACTACACGTCATATACTCAAGAAGCATTGGCTAATGGTATGGCTGACGTGGCAGCTCGCCATGTCTTTGGCAGAAGCTGGCGAGAAACATAATTTACCCAAAAGTCGCTATCGAGGAAATGTAGGGGGTTTGATAATACACAAGATAAAGCAGGAGGCCCAACTTTATTCACGCCTGCTGAGGAGAAAGCCTTCATTCAGTACGTGAAGGTAGTTACTAGGTGATTGGGGCTTTCCGTTTGATACTTTGGACTTAAGAATTTTTGCCTTAGAAGTTGACTTAGAAGTTATAATTTTTTAAATATATAATATGTAGTTGATTTACTGTTGTCATGGACGTTTATTTTATGTTTATATTAAAGAGCACATTTTGGGTTAATATAAATGTAACTACGCTTCCTTAAATGTGTGTTACAGGTAAAAAAAGATTTTAATAAAACTTGACTTTGTTAGTACAACTTTGTGTTTTTTTTTGTCCCGATTTTTTTGTTGAAAATATGGTTACACCGCTTTTAATACCTTCGGCGGTCGTTCCTAAAGCGTCTCAAATAGCACTAGTTATGTTTTAAATAACACAAGCTTCAAAATTCAGCCAAAACCAGTTCGAAACCCGTCGATTCCCAAAAAGCCACAAACACGAGGTTATTTGGAACACCTCTTTAAAAAAATAATACTCATCCTATGTTAACAATTAAGACACGTGCAGTTCATAGAAGGATGGAGCATTATGCGTTTTATATATTAAAAATATTATACGTTTGATAAACACATAAAACATGGATTTATTGATGTTTTAGTCAAAAAATTGTGCCAAATAGCCCCATTTTACGGTATTTCCATAAAGTAGTAGTGCCTTATGCAAAGAAAAAAACAGGCAGAAAAGTCATAATTGGGGACAACTTATCATCGCATTTCTCTGAGTCAGTGTTAAAAACATGCGAAAAATATGACATCTTGTTTGTGTGCTTACCTCCAAAGTCAACGCACATTTTGCAGCCGTTGGATGTAGCCTTCTATGCCCCTCTAAAACATTATTGGAGGCAAATACTAACAGATTGGAAGAAACAAGAGGGGCGTAAGCATAAAACTCTAATCAAAACTGAATTTCCGCGGCTTTTAAAGAAACTCATTAACAAGTTGGCAGAAAATGGCATTGGAAGCACAAATTTAAAAGCTGGGTTTGAAAAATGTGGTCTCTACCCCGTGAATTCTCTGCGTCCTAAGTCAAGGCTTCCCCAAACGGCTGCCAGTGAATCAAATATCAATAGTACAACGTCTGAAGTTGTAGTTAATATGTTACAAGAGATCAGAGGAGTTACAACTCATACTGGAAATATAAGACGAAAGAAGTGCGACGTGGAACCGGGGAAGAGCATAACAGCTAAAGACATCATGCGAAAAGAACAGGTGGTCAAGAAGGGGCAAATAAATAAGAAGGAACAGTTGACTTTAGAGGCTACTTCGGATTACAGTGATTCTGATGTGACTATTGTCTTGAGTGATGTTGAAGAACCAGGACCATCCACATCCAAAGAAAAAAAACGTAAGACGAAAACGAAAATGCAAAAATTAATGAGTGATGGTAGACCTAAAACCAAAATACAAAAGGCTAACAAATATCCACAAAACAGGAAACGAACAATCTCGCAAATGGAAGCAGAAATAGATCAAGAAATATTGCAAGCATATTGGGAAGAATCTAATGTTAATAAGCAAAAAAGAAACAAAGCCGGATATTGTTCTCAGAGAAAGGATTCCACAACAAGCGTGTCAGACATTATGAGCATACATAGTGATTCGGATGTTTTGGACGCTTTAAGTGACATAACCAATGAGATAATTTGTAATAATACTCCCGTAGAAGAATCCTCGCAATATATAGGCAAAGGAAAAGGTCGAGCTAAAAAGACAACACATAAACTAACCACTAATAATAATAACCAAGATTTAGACATTTCATCAGAACCGAAAATAACTGTAGTCGATCCTAAAAAAACAAAAGCTGAGTGCGACCAAATGGTTAGCATTGATGAAACTTCCGTACAAGATATTGTTCATCCATTGTCTCCTTCGATAACTGACGCTGAACCTATGGAAATAGTGACAACTCCTGAAACTTCCGTGCAATATATTATTCATGAGGATGGTTGCACTTCTACCTTAATAACTGCGTCAGTGAATAATTGTGACCTCACTGCCCAAAGTGCTGCAATGCCTACAATGGATGAAGATATTGGTTTAAAGTCCACAACTTTAAAAAAGGCAGATCCAGTTCCGAATGAGTGCGTAGCACATAGCGATTCTTCTGTACAAGATGATTCAGTAAGTGATCAGTATTCCGTGAATGATAAAGTTCTCGTTCGATACTATCAAAGAAAAAAATGGATATATTACATTGGTAATGTTGAGAACGTAGAGCTCAACCAATATTCTATCAATTTCTTCCGCACTATAAAAAAACCTGAATTAAAGTTCATTATTCCGAAAAAAATTGATCGTGATGTTGTACCGATTGATTCAATTGTTAAAAGAATCGATTTGGATCAAAATGATCAACTACCAAACACATTTATACTGTGCAATAGCAGTGATAATGTTTATTTTTAACTTTCAAATAAGAACTTGTAATTTGTTTTACAGTTAGTAACAAAATAGGTTCAAAGTTGATTTAAAAGGCAAGTAGGTATATTAAAATGTACCGATATAAATGTGTTTGTGCAATGAAGCTGAATCTATGTATAGAAAGAAATACTATGTTAGGTATCATTATATAGAGCAGATTTAGTTTTATCTTTTTCCAGTGTTATTGATTTTGAAATTTTTGAAAAGGATTTATTAAAGATTTTATGTTTCCTACCTAATATAGGCAAAATAGTAACGAAAGTTATCATTTCATTTCGTGTTTTTTTTTATTTATGATGCAAATTTAAATAATAATTTATTTAGATAAGTGTTACTTTGTACCTCTAGATATAATGTCAAATCTAGGTACATTAATATATTTTTTTTAATACGAAAAAATTGGTAACCTGCGTCTGAGGTGGATTTACCCGGGCAGATTATTGTTAACTGTGTTTGAAAGGTGATTTTAAAACAAAGAAGGAAGTAGTTCTACTACTCCCTTCTTTGTTTTCTATAGTAATTTTATCCAAATATTTGGACAATGCCATTTTTGAAAGATAAGACTGTTAATTGAGACTGTTAATTATGATTAGAATTGGCTATCTAAATAATACCGTTTATTGTTCTTAATATTTTAGTACTAGGAAAAAGAATCTCATTCCATTCCATTCATTTTAAGTGGAATGGAACGTAGAGTTAATTTGTTACGACTGTTTTTGATACTGCTAATTATGCCTGTTGTTATTTAAGTAATACCTATGTAGATTTACCAAATACAGTTATGTCATTTTCCTATAAATATTTTATAGGTAACGAAATAACAATGAAACATATTCTATCTAAAGTTGACTTAGAAGTTTTTTTTAGTTGTTTTTTATAGTTGATTTACTGTTGTCAAGGACGTTTATTTTATGTTTATATAAAGGAGTATATTTTGGTTTAATATAGATGTAACTACGGTGCCATAAAAGTGTGTTACATGTAAACAAAGATTTCAATAAAAGTTGACTTTGTTAGTACAACTTTGTGATTTTTTTTGTCCCGTTTTTTTTTTTGAAAACATGGTTACTCTGCTTTTAATACCTTCGGCGGTCAATCCTAAAGCGTCTCAAATATCACTTGTTATATTTTAAATAACACAAGCTTCAAAATTCAGCCAAAACCAGTTCGAAACCCGTCGATTCCCAAAAAGCCACAAACACGAGGTTATTTGGAACACGTCTTAAAAAAAAAAATACTCATCCTGTGTTAACAATTAAGACACGTGCAGTATATAGAAAGATGCAGCATTACGCGTTTTATCTATAAAAAATATTATATGTTTAATAAACACTTAAAACATGGATTTATTGATGTTTTAGTCAAAAAATTGTGCCAAATAGCCCCAGTTTACGGTACTAGCCATAGAACTTAATTTGTTGATGATGTTCTCAAAAGTTTCTATAACGTTGCATTATTGCATACGTTATAGAAACTTTTGAGAACATCATCCTAATCATATTGGGGAATACTGGCCTAGTACAGGTTGGAGACTTTACACACACTTGAGAATATCCTCCGTTCCAATTGTCAAAATTTACCTAACTATATAACCACTTCGCTAGAAGAACTGGTATACATCTGACCTCGCTCGGCGCATAGTTCTAATGAATTTAGAGGTCCATCACTATGAACAAACAAGCTCACAAGACGAGTAGATAATAACGCTTTGTGAACAGATGATGTCTATATTTGGATAGGTTTTTGTGCGGTTCTTATAATAGGTGATACAGACGACGCAACGTGGCAAAAAGTGGTTTTGTGTTCACAAAAAAGAAGCAATGGATGTTAATTGAGATCTGCTCTTGACAAATCAGAAATTGTTATATTAATCACAGACGAGTGAGTTAGGTATTATTAAAAAAAAACTTGCTCTACCAAAGTCTGCTTGGCGGAGGACTGAGTAGAGAAATAAGAACTCGATTCCTTATAAAAAAAAATCGGCAGAGTTTGTCGCCATTGGTGTGGATCGGAAGCCATATGCTTCTCGAGGAGTTAAAGGGTCTAAGTTTTTTTTATTTTATTTAGTGTTGGAACAAGCATTATAAGCTGAACTGCTCAAGTACTCATGTCAACACTTAATTAAATGATGATTATCGTCGCCCCAGAAATCACGATGGGTCGAAATTTTGTGGACGCGTTATCATTCGATTAAGTCTCGACTCAAAGGCAGAAGACCGCGTTGATAAATAACTAGCCCGGAGAACTGAAACCGTCATCTTTCACCTAGATACATAGCGTTGAAACCCTATGAAAGCGACCATAAAAGCGAGCTATCTATCATCAAGATCATTCTGTTTTATGAATACACCATTAAGACTAAGTACTATAATAACATAACTACTTGCTCTGCAGACGCGCTGTGCTCCCGACTCCCGGCGATATCGCTGAGACTAGAGAATAGTCCGAGAGCCGTATGACTGTATTCATCTCGGCAAGCTACATGGGCAGAATCATACTGGACAATATGAATCAAATGGCTGATGCTGCTGTAAGTAATCATTCGGAAACAAATGTGTATAATACGGTCGCATTAAGCCTTAGTAATAGTAGCCAACTGATAATCACTTTTAACTACTTTTTATGAGGTGTCAAAACGATAACCTACCTAACCTACGTAAATCCACGATAAAAAAAGTTCTCTACATTTATTTAATGTTTTATACTCTGGCTCTGTGAGCTGTAAAATTTGCGAGTCAGCCTAAGTTTAAAAAAAAATCAAAAACTGAATCGTAAAATATAATTATTGAACCTGCTCACAAAATTTCACGAGAATCGGTTGAGAAATACGAATTGGTAGAGGAGAACAGCCGGACAGCCGAGTCCGGACATCCGGATATACGAAAGAATTTTGGCCAAAGCTGAAACGGAGAACTTCGTTCGCTTCGCTCGCTTGTTCAAATAAACTATTTGCGTATTACACTGTAGGTATTTAAACCAATTTCAAATAGAAGGAGATTCCAGGTCACTTCAAAACTGATAATTAATAAAAATAACCATTGGTTTTCTCTGTCTTGGACTTGGTCAGGATAAACGATTGAACTGGTAGATACTCGAATTTGAACTATAGTTTATTATTTATCTGTTCTGTCTCACTATATGTTTGTAATTTGTCAACTGATTATTTTTCTTAGACCGGATTCGACCAAACGAGACTATTATTCCGGGATTATATTCAATCCATACCACTTTCTCGATTAAGCTTAGGTTAAGTCTTTATTTCTGTTTGAATCTGGTCGTAGCGATCGTTCGATTTACAAAACGAAAAAAAGAACAGCTAGTTAAATTTTGAGTAATAAGAATAGCTAGACTATTGATTTCAAATTTACATCCACTTCTGGTTAATATAATAATGTAAAATACTTATTTATATTTGGAGAACCAACAGCTACAGAAATACAATGATATTATAGATAGAATACAAAAAGCCATACAGGTTCCCACCGATAGCATCAGAGTAAGTAGATACTACTTATTTAAAACGTGAATGTTTGCATCACTTGTATTATTTTTTCGGCAATTTTTATTTACAGCTTTCAAAATATAAGCCGTATTCTTCGTTAACCTTCGTAAGGCAACATCTAACGTAAGTACTGTGTACTATGCGAGTTGTGACGTATTTGGTTAAAACGTGACGTCACGCCGCGGTATATGTTGCGTCAGCCAATGTTGCGACTCATGAATTACAACTTGCTTAAAAGTAGAGAAAAAAATAAGTAATACATTGTTGAGGTTAGCCAAATGCCAGCGATCTGAGACATTCTTTGTTTTACCACCCTAGGTAAGTAATGTACTATTACGTCATACCTGGCCATAATGTAGCAATCACCGCACGCTAGGAAAATCCCACTTTCTGGCTAGGGAGAGACGTAAAATTGTGTACTCACCACAGGTGGTAATAAAGAAAGCCTCAGATTGCATATTTATCGCCCTTGCCTTCAGCTCGGGCGTCAAATGCCGGCGATCTGAGACATTCTTTGTTTTACCGCGCTAGTTATCTTATTCCCACCGGAGACTGATCCCATGAAACAGCAACGCGAGTACGATACGCTATACTGTATAACATGTTTAAATATACTACAAAAATCACAATAAGCAGCTGATGATAAGGTTAACCATAACCCAATGAAAACCCTAAACAAAAACCCTATCCCAATAGGGTTTGAGGTTATCTCAGTTAGTAGTTACGGTTAACACTTCCGATACGGTTACCGTAACAAGCGGTTAACCGTATGATGGGTTAACCCTATACTAAGGTAACCTCATTGATTCGGTTACCGGTTCGATGCGGTTAACCGTAAAGGGGGGTTTTCCGGTCCCTGCTCATGACGTCATGATCTTTAATGAAAACAAAAATACTTGCACGAATTTAAATCAAGAGAGATGTTTAGAGAAAAGTTTCGGAATATCTGTGCCATCTCTCATCTCTAGTAGCTATGACAAAATATTATGTCAGCTTTCCAGCAGGTGAAAAATCACCAAGTCTGGAGTTGAACTTACTTTTAATGTAAGAACGAAATGATTTCTTCTCAACCTAATAAACTCAAACACGACTCGCTCGTGCCTTAGGTTAATTGGGTATCCACCTACTGGCACTAGAACAATAATAAACAGAAGAATAAGCCCATTGTTTGTTCCTCTTATGCTTAGCATTCATCTTAGAATCCAATAGATTATGTAACTGAGAGATGTAATGGGATATGGGATAGAACCTAGAGGTAACTGACTACGCTGTAGGATTTTAATTTTGCTTTAAAGGCGAAAGTAAAATCATTGAACAACATTAACTTTTTTCTTTCAATACCACACTGTTCGGGATTAAGATGGAACCGGAGTAGGTATTTTATATGAAGTAAGTAAGAATGAAAATAATTTAATCGGAGGTTGATTGATTTGTCGACAACCCTTTCTTACTTCATAACGCTCTCTTCGTGTCTATGGTGTAGGTACATTTGACAGCTAATAATACATATCCACGCTAAGGGAGTGGACCTTCTGTAGGTAAATTAGTACTATGTAGTTATTATTCTGTGGTTTACTGTTTTAACAGGTTTATTTGTTAATCATTGCTAAAACAAATGTTGCATTAATTGTTCAGTGCTTAGTAATTCGGACTTTTAAATACGTCTCGAAAATCTTCCTTAATTAAAAAAACATGCTGTAATAATAAAAACACTTATGTAGGACACAATTTGTGTCTTATTCCCCAGGCATAATGTCCCAAACGATAACATTATTTAGACGTGACATCTTAATTATATACTTACAATCGACAAAACTACGCCTACGTCAACAAAAAACTCAAGACGCAGGTAGCAAACCTATACCGATTACCGACAGCCCCTAACAAACAGATTTTATTCGCTATTCAAAATAAAGAACGTCGTAACGATCTTCGAAGAAAGCGACCCGCCGCCATTTTGGTTTTGGCGTTGTGTGGGCGGGCGGTCGATGAAGACACCCCTCAGCCCCTCACAGATACCCCACAGCACAGCTTCCCATGACCTACATAGGGGGTGCACGCACACATAAATATGTTATGTGTCAATTTGTGTGGGATGATCATATTTATTGTGCCATAGATAATACAATCTTGGCATACTTAGTTTTTTTTTTTTATCTCCAACTGGTTTACTAAATTTTATATTAAATTATCCCGAATACAATGCAAAAAATTATCACAAACTTCTTTACTTGAGAAGATATAGATTAGATAGCGTACGAAAAAAGTAAATTCACTTTACTTTACCTACACATCACAGTTTGGCCAACCAACGGAGTCAATTTTGAATACCTGTTCAATTTGTATTCCTAAAAGATAGTCTAGTTCCTAGTTACATTAGAAGTATTAGGACGTGAATATAGAAAAGAGACAATAAGTAATTTTCTCAGTTCGCTTGGTTGGAATGGAACGTCATGTAAGAGTCAAAAGAAATAGTGATGGTGACACCAAATAAAATAATCAACAATGTTGAACTTTCTCTAAAAAGGATTACAAATCAGCAAATCACACACACAAAAATAGAAACATGGAGAAAAAAATAACACAAAACAATGAATAGGTTAAGCTCGCCATTTGTACATATTTTTTTGTATTTTGTGCAATAAAGTTTAAATAAATAAATAGGTAATCACAAAGTTATAAGTGTCCAAAGTTTTGAGAGGGGGTATACTCTGTCCCTTTTCCGCAAAACGCACCTTCACATGAAACGATTGTCATTTACAATGACGCTTGAGACCCGTGACGTCACGGGTCTCAACTTCTCAAGCGAACTCTCTCTATCAAGCAATATACCTATCCGTTTTACGGATGTATTTTCGTAATTTTTTGATTTATTTGAATAGGATTTTCGTCACTAGGCATATTTTTTTGCCTTCTTTCTTTTGGAGTAATAATAAAATTAGAGTCCCCAACCCTAATGTGACCATACCCCGGTAATTTTTAATGTAGTAGGTACTTAGGTATTTCAGTGGTTAGGTAATGCTGTGCCATTTTTAAATGTCATGGGTATAATCATTTTTGTTCAAACATGTAAATAGGTAGGTATATAAGTTTCATTAAAACCATTTTCGGTTTATAGAGACTTCATTAGAAAACTTGAATAGGTAGGTACATGGTAGGTAGGTACTTATAGTATCAGCAACTTTTTTGAAACGTCAAAAACGCTCCGCTAGTGGGTACATTGGTTAGAAGGTACCTATCTACAGTTTGAAAATACAGACTTTGGTAAAAGTAACAGTTTCTTTTTTTGATATTTATGTAGTAGGTACTTACCTAAGTATTAAAATAGCAAAAACAAGTTGAAGTTTTACATTTTCCGAGCACTTATTCTTGTAAGTTTTCTTTGTTGGTACCTATGTACCTACCTAATGTACCTACTACCAGGGATCGGAACCGGTTTTTTCAAAAATCCCCAAAGTAGTCTAATATTTTGAATTATTTTAGGCTCTTTATGTAGGACTCTATCGTGTATTTAGGTAACATATTCGTATTATTAGACTGCCCGATCAAAAATGATATTATAACCAAAGAACGAAATAATACCGGTTAAATTTGTATGGAGAATATACCGGTATCCGATTCCTGCCTACTACTTAATTATTTTTTACTACCAACCCTATTATTGAATACCGTATTGACATATACAAGTTCGCCCAAAATTTGTAAGTGCCTACTGCCTACCTATACCTACCCTACCTGTACCTACTTAATTCTGTCGCGCCTCTTAAATACAAAAAAAACCGGCCAAGTGCGTGTCGGACCACGCAAAACGAAGGGTTCCGTGCCTATTAAAAAGGTCGTATCGTCACAGAAATTTTACGGCACTTACGTCCTTTTCTTTGAGGAAGGCAGTTTTTCAGCAATATCTCGAAAACCTCCGAACCGATCTTGTTCAAAACAATTTTCGGTGAATGAAATTAATAACCCCTATGTCCATGAATTTTTCCATATTTTTAAAATACACCGTTAAAAAATTAGAGGGAGGGGACAGAATTTTAGTGACTTTCGGGGCGATTATCTCCGACCCTATTCACTTAATCAAAAAAATTGCTAAAAAACCTTATATTTATTTTGAAAGGCCTATCGATTGATGTGCCACACGGGGGGTCACAATGAAAATTTATTTTTTGACTTTTAGTTTTATGTATGGAGTGCACCCCTAAAAATTTTTTTTTTGTCATTTTAATTACAAAACTATGTAGCGGCTAACAAAATACACCTATCCTCAAAATTTTATTCAAATACACCTTATAGTTTTCGAGTAAAATGCCTGTGACATACGGACAGACGGACAGACGGACATGACGAAACTATAAGGGTTCCGTTTTTGCCATTTTGGCTACGGAACCCTAAAAACAGTCCGTTGGGTTTGAATTTGAAAAAAAAAAACAAATGCAATGAGTTCTATTCATTTGTTTACATATAGATACCAAGATACATACCAACGTAGGTATCTCTTTGAAGAAATAATGATTATGAGTTATGAGTCACGCGGAACTCATCTGGTGTTTATGTTTGTGTTGATTATCAGAACTGCCAACTGCCAGAATTCCCGAAATCAAACTGACCTAGTGTTAAGACGCATTTTTAGGGTTCCGGACCAAAAAGGTAAAAACGGAACCCTTATGGTGGTGCGACTCCGTCCGTCTGTCTGTCTGTCTGTCACAAAGTTAAATATCTCAGGAACTATACTAATGCTATCAATTTAAAATAGTTATAAACAAAGCTAATCCACAAGTATGGAAAATGAAAAAAAATAATATATATTTTTAATTTCTATAAAAAAGGACGGATAAGAGGGGGGGGGGGGAATTTAAAGTCTAGTAAGTAGCCCATGTGGGGTATCTTATGAAAGGGCTTGGATTGCACATTCTAAAACAGTTTTCCGTTTTTTTCTACAGTGGTAAAATTTTGATTTATAAAGGAAAATGTTGAAAAAAATACCAACCCCCCCTTATCTCCGAAGTTTACCAAGCGAAGAAAAATTTGAAAATAATATATATGAATCAGATTAACGTAAATATTACCGGAAAAGTATAACGAGGCCTCTAACTAGCGTATTTTTTTTATTCTTCAAAAATCATTTGTTAATTAAGTTTGTAATTTAATATTATTTTTATTATATTGTTTTTATTATATATTAACGATTTGCCTTTAGTTACAAATCACAGTTGTACCCTATTTGCGGACGACATCTCTATTGTTATTTCTGACATGAAAAATCTAAATTATGAGAAGGTTATTAATAATGCTACTGCTGACATAATTAAATGGTTAAATTATAACAATTTACAAGTTAATGTTGACAAAACAAAGTACATCCAATTTATTAATAGAAGGGGTAAGAAGGAGAAACTAAATATAGTACATAATGGACAGACGTTAGTGGAATCTGATACCACTACTTTTCTAGGATTTGCTCTTGACGATCGATGTACTTGGAAGATGCATGTGGATAAAGTTTGTTCCAAAGTTAATAGATTTGGATATGTATTATGGCGATTGACACGTATAACTGATATGAGAACCGCTCTAATGGCATATCATGCTTATGTGGTATCTAATTTAAGGTACGGTATATTGATTTGGGGAAATTCGTCACATGTGAATCGTACCCTTATAGCACAAAAACAATGCATTAGAGCAATATGCAACATACCTCGAAGAACATCTTGTAAAAGTTATTTTATTAAACTGAAATTATTAACGGTGCACTCAATTTATATTTACGAGGTTTGTGTATTTGTTATGCAGCACCCCGATATGTTCATCACGAAAAGAGATATAACGCGTTTTAATACTAGATATCCTGACAGGCTAGTACTCCCTAATATGCATACAGCCATGAAAAGTCAAAGTTGTTACGTAATGTGCATTAAAATATTTAACCGACTGCCCGATGAGTTTAAAAAACTACCAATTAAGACTTTTAAAAAAAAACTATTCTCTTTTCTTGTTGACAAGTGTTACTACACACTGAATGACTTTTTATGTAATAATTGACATTTTCATAATTAAAAAGACTGTAATAATACTAATAAATTCATGTTAATTAAAAAAAAAAAATAAGAATGTTCTGCATCTTAATTTTAATACAATTTCAATTTGCATGGCTTTTTAAAGTCTAAATGTGTATGGCTCTATAATTTATCATGTAACACCATTTGTATACCACATTTAATAGCAAATAAATATTTCTATTTCTATTTCTAATACTTTCTTTAATTCTGTGTTTAATCGTTTTCCTTCAACTTCGTATGAACGTATTCTGAAAGTACCTTCTAGCAAATAAAAAAAGAATAATCGAAATTAATTCACATGACGACCGAATAGCCTAGTGGTTAGAGAACCTGACTAGAGAAGCTTGAGGTCCCCGGTTCGATTCCCGGTCGGGGCAGATACCTATTTGTATGATGAATACGAATGTTTGTTCTTGAGTCTTGGATGTTTAATATCTATTTAAGTATGTATTTATCTATATAAGTACGTTTATCCGTTGTCTAGTACCCATAGTACAGGCTTTGCCTAGTTTGGGACTAGATCAATTGGTGTGAATTGTCCCACGATATTTATTTATTTATGATAAAGAATTATCGCTGAAAAACCAACCTACATCCCTAAGTAGGTACCGAGTTTCTTGGTCGCGCCTGTTAGTAACAAAATGCACCGATAAATGGCGCTGTAGGTATTGAACTACACTATGCGTTGTTAAGATTTTTCCAAAATTAATGGACGGGGTATGTTGTATGAAATTTTGTACGGAACCCTCAGTGCGCGAGTCAGACTCGCACTTGACCGGTTTTTTAATGATCGAAACACAAGTCCAAGGCATAGGTAATCACGTGACGCTATGTGTACCTACAATAGAATTACTGGGTAGAACACCGACTGCTGTCAAAAAAAGAGTGGATTGTTCTGAAGATCACCGCTTGACGTGATGACGCACACCACAGCGGCCTAAACACACTTAAAAGTAGGTACCTACGGACTGAAGACGTCCATTTTAAAAAGCGGCTACTCGACATTTACTACCAATTAAAGAATTACTTAACCAACAAAAGTACATCTCATATTAACGATCAATATCTATAAAAGACCTCCTAAATATGACGCATCTATAGACCTAGCCTAGTAAAGGTCAGATTAGACCTCCATTTTGACGTGAAATGCCAATCATGTTACCAACGTCGGAGCACATCCAAACATCAAACGCTAAGCAGAGACACGTAAATACGGTAAATATAATACAGATCCAATGTTAGCTAGCAAAACAGTCATCTGACGCAAAGAGATAGGTACACCTAGCTACAGTGTGATTACAAACATTATACAACTAGCCACAAATCGCGTTACGCTATTTAATTTGTCATTCCTATAGTTAAATTACCTTTCTGCGGTCATGGTCATCAGGATTAGAGTGCACTCGCGGCGTTTTTGCGTGTTTTAGCCCTTTTATTGGTTGAAGTACAAAATGGCGATCGCGAGGCACCGGCCGGCGCGGCGGCGCGCGGTAGAATCGCGCGGCCTCGACCTTGGCCGCCAAAGCCGCGCATGCGTCCCGCGCCGCGGCCCCCTCGCTCGCTTCCCCGCCAATTATGTCATTATGTTAGGTTGCGTTGAGAGCGCAGGCGCTAGCGTCTTTCGATTCACCACCAACTTTGATTCGGACAAGTTTTAGATTCTACTATAGACGGTCCTTTTCACGACGACGCGGCCTAACCCTAGCTCTAATGGAAAAGCACCGTCAATTTCCTCTAGCCGCCCAGCACGCAGAAATTAACATTGAAATTTCAGTTATATTTATACAAATATAAATTTGAATTTTCAGCAACTGACAAGGCCTTTTAAAAGGCTTGGGCGGCTACGAGGCTAGTGGTTAGAGCATGTGTTTGGGATTGTGACACTGAGATTTTCAATGACATAACAATACAATACAATACAAATACTCTTTATTGCACACCTCACACAAACAAAGCAGTAACAGAGAGAAACAATACAATAACATGTAGGTAGAGGTAGACAACAGGCGGTCTTATCGCTGAAGAGCGATCTCTTCCAGACAACCTTTGGGTATCGGAGAAAGAGATAAAACTAGATTATGCAGTAGGTGGTGCAGAGATTATTATTAATCAAAAATCAAAAAAATATAAAAATAAACGTACATAAATACCTCTATGTATAAACATACATACACAATCATACATATATACAAATAACACAAACACAAATATATGATACATAAACAGTCAGCCAAAAAATACAATCAGGGTCAGGGGAGAGACAAATAATGTTCTTTAAGAAGGGATTTGAGGTTGCCGATAGATTTTGCTTGTCTGATGTCAAGAGGGAGAGTTCCACAGTCGGATAGAATTAATAGTGAACGAACTATTGTAAAATTTGGTAGATGACGAAGGCACAGTTAATAGCAAATTGTTAGAACATCTAACAGAATTTAAAAAACTAAAACGTTCTTTGAAATAGCGGGGGGTTGCACGGTTGCAGGGTTAAAAAGGATATTATACAGAAGCGGAATAATGTGAGATTTACGGCGATAACGGATAGGGAGCCACTTGAGTTTAGAACGGAAACTAGAAACATGGTCATATTTGCGTAACCCAAATATGAACCGAATGCAGACATTTTGGAGACGCTCTAGCTTATTAAGTTGTTCCTCAGAAAGGTCGAGATAGGATACATCAGCATAATCAAGAATAGGAAGAAGTAACGTTTGAGCGAGCGCAATTTTAGTTGCAGTAGGTAGAAAATTACGAAGCTGCCTGAGAGACCCCACTGCAGCAAATACCTTCCTGCTCACTTCACTCACTTGAGGTACCCAAGACAAGGATCGATCCATAATGATCCCGAGATTTTTCACTTGCATCGAGTAAGCAATCTGAATCCCATCAAAAAGTATTGGAGGGAGATTTGCAAAATCAACTCTATCAGATTATTGCTGCCAATAACAATGACTTGGGTCTTCGCTGGGTTCACAATCAGACCATATCGTTGACTCCATTTGAGAATGCGTACCAAGTCATCATTAGTCCTCTCTATGGCAGAAGGGAGATCACCGAGCACGGACTGTGTATAAATCTGAAGATCATCGCCATAAAGGTGATAATTAAGAGGAAATATTGTGGGTGATGGAATTTATGAAGATAGAAAATAAGAGAGGTAACCTTGACCGGTATTGAATCCAAATGGGACATGTCCCGACTTTCACGATATTGTCTTTTAAAATGAGAATGACAGATAGTATCAAAGTGGGGAGTCGGATAGAACTCATATTAGGTATCATAATATTGGCCCTTGTCATCTACGCTATACTGTCTCATCGACTGGTTGGATACCTACATAGATAGATGTACCTATTTGAATCAGACACTTTTTTATGAAACTTCGAAAACGCATTGTTAGTATGAAGTTTGTACTTGTAGGGAAATGACAAGTGATGTGAAAGTCGCAAGTGCCCCAGAGTCCCAGATCCAGCGACCATCTTTATTTGTGGAACCAGGAATGCACAGAGCAAATTCTAAGTCAGCGGGGCTAGCAAAAATGATGCTGCGACGCGACGCGAGACGAGAAAATTCTACTGTCCATTCTGAGCTATTCCCATTTGTTCCTGCCTTTTTGTTACCCCTGGGAACAAATGGGAATAAATATTCCCATCTCTTTCCACTGGGGACAACTAGGAAAGTATCATTCCGATTTGTTAGTGTGTTGTTGCTTGGGTTCGGATTGTGCGTTAATCTTATTTATTAAGATTATTGGATACGGGACGGGAATAAATTAAACCAGCCATGTTCAGCTCAGATCAAAGACAACTTTATTTTTCTATTCATCTTAACTATAGACTTATACCACAGACATTACAACATGCCCCTTTTTTAATAAAATGAAGTTGACACCTGTCAATGTCACGGGGTCATGACAGCTAACCTTACTTTTTATTCTAGGCACACAGAAGTTTGATTCTTATATATAAGCATAGTCATTATACAGTATATAACGGCATGCATTAAACATTATCACCATTTATTTAAAATTGTCATCAGGATTACATTATAGTGCATTGTTATGTCAGTGGAATGAAATATATTACATCAGCGGAAACCTCGTCAAATTACTATTACATTTTGTCATTGTTATTAATTAAACATTTACAGATCTAATTTATTTGTTTTCTTTAACAATCGTCCTCTAGAACTGTATCGAGGTTCCTGGTCATTATTACTTGTTGACACACATGGATCACAAGGTAAGTTTTCTATACAAACATTATTATCATTCTTATCACTAAGTGGACTTGACTGACACGTTAACTTATCGCTTAAACTACTGTCAAGACTTGACAGACTGACAGACAAATCTGTATCCTCTGGAGTGAGAGATTTGAAGCTTACATTTATTGAACTTGACTCAGACATTTCTACATTTTCATTTAGACTATTTTCTGGACTTCTCTTTTGACTTGGCTGTAAATAATTAGGAATGTAGTAATATATACGATTATCCTCCCTTTCATTCTCATTTTGACTATTTTGAGACTGACTCGACTTATATTTGTTGTAGTGGGTTGACTTATGACAATGAGCCTTTGACTGTGATTGATAGTTTTTATTTGTGAATATTCGACTTGACTTTGTTGACTGAGACTTAGGCATGCTCTGACTGGGATTGACTGTTTCACTGACATTCGTTGACTTGTTATTACTAGATCTAGACTTAGACTTTGACTCTGACAGACACGACTTGAATAACTTGATATGTTGAGTGTTCCGTCTATAGACTGTTCCATTCATATTTTTGACTATATAAGATCTAGGATACCTAGTTTTGGACACTATCGTACCTTTTGTCCAAGTGACATCATTAGGATTTTTCTTGAAAAAGATTATGTCATTTGGTTGAAATTCCTCTGGCGGAATAGCATTTTTATTATAGTATGCCTCTCTTTTTGAAATTATTTCAGACTTGTTTTTAGAGTGTTCTGAGAATGTTATGACTTTAGGTTTTAGACTATCTTTATGTGTAGGTAATGTAGTTCTAAGCTTTCTAGACATAAGTAGTTCTTGCACGCGTTGAATTTGCTTTCGAATTTTTCCAAGATTGAATTTAGGGTTGTTTCCGTTGACCTTTGAATGTTGAACGAATTGTAGATCTCAAGTCCTTCATCACCGATAGCGTTGAGTAAAATAGCAATTTGTTTTTTCTCAGGCAGCTTCTCCAGATCGTTCGCTTCGCTGTATATCTCGAATTTTTGTCGCCATCTTCTCCATTTTTCAGAATTTGCGCATTCGCTACCGACGCCATTTTGCATGTTAAGTTGTAACGGCTTAAGTCCGTTGGCCAGTATTACATTTTGCGTTTTTTCTGTCCCGTCCGGCATTTTCTTGTCTTCTCCTTCTTTCTTCTTCTTCTGTAACCGCTTCTGACACCATGTGTTGTTGCTTGGGTTCGGATTGTGCGTTAATCTTATTTATTAAGATTATTGGATACGGGACGGGAATAAATTAAACCAGCCATGTTCAGCTCAGATCAAAGACAACTTTATTTTTCTATTCATCTTAACTATAGACTTATACCACAGACATTACAACAGTTAGGTACCACTGGTGACAACTGGGGAAGAACCATTCCCAGTTGTTACCGCCCCATTTTGACCAAGAAAATGGTTAACATAAAGTAACTTTTACTTTGTAGTATACTTTGGAAGGTCAATTTTATGTATTATACTGAAGCAATTTGTCTAATCCGAATTTTGTTTAAAAGCAAAAATTGGAAAAAAAACAATATCGTTATTTAATTCAAATAATTTAAAAGTTTAAATTTATGTTAACCATTTTCTTGGTCATAATGGGGCGGTAACAACTGGGAATCTTCTTTCCCAATTGTCCCCAGTAGTAACAAATGGGAATGATTCTATCCCAGTTGTCCCCAGGCAGGGTCGACAAAAAGCCGGGAGCAAATGGGAATAGCCCCTCTTTCTCATTTGCACAGTGCGAGTGAGACAAGAGGTAGCCGAGTCGCGCGTGACGCGACTTGGCAGCAAGTTGTAACAGATGGTGAAATAAGGACCTGAACATTTATTCAAGTTTTATCGCAGTCCGTCTATTGATTCAACCGAGATAAGGCATAGATAAAAGCAATTACGGTGATGCGGCTTTGGTCAAACGTTATAACTATCCAATAAAAACATTGATTTTATGGAACTAAAACGAATACCGCTATTATGGCGCGGATTGTGTTCCAGTATCGCGTCTTCACATCTTGGTAGGTACTAGGAACTCAGTGGACCGAAGAGGCTGATTAACAAAAGTGCGCTCATTGGAAACAGGCAGAGTTTGGAGCATGGAACTGAAGTTGCTAGGTGTTGAAATGTTTTAAGGTGGACTTCCGACCAGTGCGGCGTGGTCAGATGGATAGGTAAAGATATGTTACCTATTTTATATGACACACGGGCTTTCCTACCAATAATATACTTACTTAAACTTAAATAACAATCTCAAAACTAATTTGACCATAGTCTTATAGTGTTTGTGCATGTCATACTAACCGGTTCCATGGCTATTGGCAAAGAGTTTATCAGAGATTGCGTAGGTATGGTATGATGGGCAACTAAGGTAAAAAGTTACAACCGCGAAAAAAAAACTATTAAATTGGTTCTAAAATTCTTGGTTTAGGTATCAAAGTGCACAGGTAGTATTACTAGCTAGAGTAGCAAAACTACGCCAGAGCCATCCAATGATACAAACCACGGGCAACGAAATCTTTACGTATACGCAACCGTTACTATTATGAGCAGGATTTTGATTGAATCAGTCTCTGAAATACAATCCTGGATCCCCCTCAAAGCGCAGGCATTGGTTTTTGCTTAAGCGACATCTAACCTTTGAACCCTTAGACCTTAGAGCATACATATTATGTAACTGGAGTAGCCTTTCAGTAACTTACCCCTCTGTAGAAAACCTTGCACAATGTGCAAAAAATCATACAAAGACAATTTCACAATCAATTAATGGTCATTCACAAAATCGCCTCGCAAGAGAACACTGATCATAAAAATGCCCGCATGTTGCTGTTAGGTGTAAGCACTTCAACCACTTCAAGCTTTCAATATACAATTGAGTTTCAATAGCCTATTAAGATGCTCCCCCCCCCCCCCCCCCGCCCCCGCAAAATTCGGCAGACATTTTTGTAGGCAAATACGACATAAGGCTACTCCAGTTATGTATGCTCTAAGTTTGAACCCAAAGGCGAAACTAGCCATACAAAACAAAATACAGTTAACTAAGTTAATTTCAGACCTAGCAAATGAACCAGAAGTTCTGGAATTAGTATCAAGTCTTAACGTAGTAAAACCAATCGTAAACGCAATAAATAAATAGGCAAGTTTTCTGGTATATGAGGTATATCTAAACCCGCCATTCCGCAACAATCAGACTGCGAGTAGGACGACCTTTGAATACACATATGGATATAAACACGTAGAAACAAAATACACAGTTAAGCACACAAATTAACACGCAAAGGTTACTAAATGGGTACAATATAATTACGCACATAGAAAGTGATAATTAGAATAATCTCACCATGGTTCTGCTCCAACTCCAACGGCCAAAACGCACTTGGTAACTGCTTCGGTCGCAACGCAATCGCAAAATGGCAGCAAGATATCTCACTACCCGACAAATGACAAACATGATTTATTAGCAGATGTTGCTATTTGAATTTATTGGCTGTTTGAGATATCGTTATTAACGTACAAATATAGTGTAAATGATTTATCCACGTAACGTCCGTCCAAACAAAAAAAAAACAAAAAATGTTTAGTAAAGTTTAAATCAACTACCTACTAGGTAAATATTAAGTATGCGAAACTGAATCGATTTTGTTTTGTTTTTAAATCGACAGAAAACAAATGCAACTCGAGTCCAACTAAAAATTATCTAAATTCCATTGAAGGCCTTTTATTAGGTCTTGTAACATGATAAATCCTCGGGCGCGCTGGCCATCAATAAATAAAGACATCAATTTTCAAGCTTGCGATTTGGTTTTCCGTTATGCTATTAAACTTAATTTGATTTTTCTATTACTTATTTTCTGACGTGTTAATAAATTAGTTATTATTATCATCGATCAGTGATCAGTTAGTCGTTAAACGGATGGCACTTTCACAAGGTATTTGTTGAGTGTACGATTTGTTGTGATCTTTAATTAGGTACATAAATTATTATTTTTTTGCAATTTTCAATTATTTGAAATACCCTTACTTATTATTTAAAAACAATTGTATTCTCATTTTAATATTTCACCGACAATTTTGGAATAGGGAAAAAATATCGCAATTGGGTTACTTATATATAGTACCTACCTTTAAATAAGACATCCCCCAACATAAAGCTTATAGGTACGTAGTAGATAAATATTCTAAGCAAAATAATTGCTTACAGCTTGTTGCCTCTTCTTTGTCATCTTCTGACGGCTATACCTAACCAACCACCGCCGCTGCAATATGCCTCTGAGCCAGCTAGCGGAAGGTGTAGAAGAGACTTTCCCAGCCCAGTGGAAAATGCGAGACTAACTTCATAATAGCTTCTACTACCATCCAGTCCTCCAGCTTTTATGGATCTTCTCATCAGACTTCAGGTCAGTGACTTATGGCGTGGCGAGGTACTGACTGAATAAGTTTACCCATTTTTGGAGATAAGTAGGTAGTTTTTTTTATTATACACATAAAATACAATCTTATATCTCACCCGACCGACAGCTAATAGTCGGGTTCAGACGTTTGGTGTTACATTGATAGCAAATCGAGGTGTTTTATGTTGATGTGCCAATTTTCCGCTACTTTTATCGCAGGACATACCTACATATTATGGTCCTTAAAAACTGTCTACGAGTACATATAGTTACGACCTGATTTGCCACTACCTCGTATCAAAGTCAATTGTGGCAAACAAGAAAAGTAGTCCTACTTGTTATGAACAAAATGCTGCACTTTATGATGAAAGCAAGCCGCTTGGCACAGTTGTAGTAGGGACGAAACTGAGTGATTTGACCCGCAGCAGCGCGAGTTTCACCCCTTAGAAACAGAGATGGCGCCACTTCTTAAAAAATATTTCAAAAAATTCTACATGCTAAACGGATAGACCAATTTTAATGTATAATACCTCTAATGGAAGCTCATTTTACATATTAGTTATAAAAAAATATAAAAAATATATATTCTGAAATCTTTTGGCAAAAAACGGCATGTTAAGTTTTTTTCCTCATTTAATTGGTAGTTTTTACTTGATTTCTTTAAAACAATGTATGCAACATTAATGGTTTATTACACATATATATTACTGACTAAACAACGAGTATTATAAAAAAAACTCGACACTAATACCTTTCATACTTCATGAAATATTAAAGTTTAAATGTGAGCGTCATTTCTTTAAAACATATTTAAAAAAATTATACAAGCTAAACAAATGGACTAATTTCAAGTATGTAATATCTCAAATGAAAGGGCATTATATAAATTGCTTACAAAAAATAAAATATACCAAAATATAGTTGCAAAAAAAGGCATAGTAAGTTTTTTTTTACTTTTTTGGTAGTCTTTACTTTATTTCATTTTAAAAATACATGCAACTTGTATGTTTTAATGCATATGTTTATTACTGGGGTAATAAAAAGTATTAAATAAAATTAGACATATATGTCTTTCATAGTTCACGAAATATTTAAGTTTAATTGTGCGCGCTCTTCTTACAAATAAATTTAAAGAAATCTTTAAGCCCAACGAGCGGTCTGATTTTAATATTAAATGCGTCTGAAAGAAAAGAAATCACCTAATTTATTTTAATAAATAAAAAAACAGAATAAATATTTTTTTCCTGGTGCTGAATTACAAAAAAATATAATTACTTTCAAATTTGTCATTATTTTTATTTAAAGTGACTACATTTGTAGACAAAAAATAAAAACTATATCATCCCCAGCATAGTTGGTTCCTAGATATAGTATATATGTAGCTTAGTAGTTGACGAATTTATGTAAAAAATTTAGCTTTAAATCTGATAGGACTTCTCACATTGAAAAGTTATATTAACTTAGATAATTATGTAACTTTTTGAAATAAAAGACTATTTAATACATACATGTTTATCATATATTTGTATTAAAGTTTAAATTTCCCCTTCGTGATCACCGGTATATGTAGAACTGAAAATGAAAAGTCGTTTTGAAGTAGTCGTACTATTCCAACACTACATAATCACTGATATTTTATACATGGACCGGTTGTTGTTGTTGTTAGATTATTGTTGAATTATTTTTGTGCCTAGTTGATTACCATTAGACCTACATTTTTGTGCCAGCCAGTGGAAATCAGTGATCAGCATACAAAATAACTCTGCATTGAAAATGTTATGAAAATATAAAAAACAGCTGATTGTGTGGGCTACGTATGAAGAAACGTTCTGAATTGAGAAGTTTCCATAGCATGTTCATTTTCTTGGAGATGGACCAAGGCAAAAGAGAGTTGTATGACACAATGGTCGGCGGTTACGGTGATTTGATCTCAACTAAGCCTACTGGACCATTGTGGCTGCAAATCTGGCTGCGATACAATGCGCTGTGGTTGTCGTCGCGTCAGCTTACCATGAAATGCCTATTGTAAATCCTACAAAGGTGGCTGTACAAATCAAAAGCAAGTTAGTATAATTTGCAATGCGGTTTATGCAGTGTTATTTTATACACTTACCTCTTAATTCCACTGCCTGGCACTATATTTTAGGTCTAATGGTGATCAACGAGATCTGTACAAAAATAATCCAACAGTATTGTATAGCAACCAGTCCATGTATTATTTCAGTCATTTTATAGTATTGGAATGGTTCGTGTACTTCAAAACGCCTTTTCCTTTTCAGTACTAAGTACATCTACCTGTGAACCCGAGGAGTAAATTTAAGATTTAATAAAAATATTAGATAAAGATATAAATAAATAGTCTTTCATTTCAAAACGCAACATGCATGACACATCCAAGTTATCTAACATATTTTATTTTTAACGTGAGTCCTTTCAGATTTAAAGCTAAAAATTGACATAAATCTGCTAACTATTAAGCGACATACATCCAGAACCAACTATGCCAATGTCAATGTAGTTTTATGTTTTGTCTACAAACTTTAAATGGAAATTGGCAAAGTTATTTTACTATTTTTAAAGTATTAATATTGTTTTCGTAATTCAGCACCGGGAAAGAACTTTTTATCCCAGTTTTTTCATGTATTTTTTTATTTTTTATAATAAATTAAGCATTTTTCTTTCATATGACACATTAAACATTAAAATCAGAGCACTCGCTGCGCTTGGAGATTTCATTAATATTTTTTTAAGAAGTAGCGCGCACGTTTGAACTTAATATTTCGTGAACTATGAGAGGTATTTATGTCTTGTTTTTTATAATACCTACTAGTTCTTTACCCAGTAATATACATACGCATTAAAACACACATTTTTTGGATGAAATGAAGTAAAAACTACCATGCAAGTAAAGAAAAAAAACTTAATTTGCCAGGTTTTGCCAAAAAAATTGGCATATATTTTATTTTTATTTTATTGTAAGTAATATATACAATGCGCTTTAATTTGAAATATAAACCATTGAAATAAATTCATTCATTTAGCTTGAACAATTTTTAAATATATTTTTTAAAGAAACGACTCACATTTAAACTTTGATATTTCGTGAACTATGAAAGGTATTGGTGTCGAGTTTTTTTTATAATACTTGTTATTTACCCAGTAATATAATCATACATAAAAATATACATATTTTATAATTTCTTTTATGAAATCAAGTAAAAACTACCAATCTAGTACAAAAAAAAAACTTATTATGGTATTTTCTGCCAAAAGCTTTCAATTATTTTTTTATTTTTATTTTTTTATAAGAAGTGTATATAATTAGCTTTCATTTGAGATATTAAACACTGAAATTAGCTTATTCGTTTAGCTTGTACAATTTTATGAAATATTTTTTAAAGAAGTGGCGCCATCTCTGTTCCTAAGGGGTGAAACTTCCGCTGCTGCGGGTCAAATCACTCAGTTTGGTCCCTACTATGACTGTGCAAAGCGGCTTGCTTTCATCACAAAGTGCAGCATTCGGCCAAAAAATCGCCATAACAAGTAGGACTAAAGGTGGAACTATGACTAACTAAGACAACAAAGTTATATCTCTCTCTGCTACCTGCTCTTATACAAATTGGTATACGGCCATCTCGTTCGGTAGTGGTAGGTATTTTTATTTGTTTGTAAAGTCTGGATAGTCTGACATTCGGACGGACCCAACACGTCCAGCAAACTTACACACGGCCATTTTCATATTGGTACTTTGGCGTTGCGTGTTCGCGCTGCGTGGTTGCCTCTTCACGTTGGCGTTGCGTGTTCGCGCTGCGTTGTTGCCTCTCTTTAATTTGCCGTAGGGCCCGTAGGAAGGAAAAAGATGCAACACGAAGATTTGGGCAAATACCGCCAAATGAAGCCAGCGTCACAGGTCTACGAACTTGACCTTGATTTGTCCGCAGGCCGTGAATAGCTCATAAGGCCGTGTTTAGATGTTTATGAGCACCTTGTTTGCTATTATGCATGGCGACGGCGATGAACCAAAAATATCTCGCATGTTGCTCCTCTTCTCAGTGAGCTATTAGTCTCACCGTGTCCGCTTGTTGCCAAACACCGTGCGTACTTCACTGAATCTGCACCCGTATCTTAAATAACCACTAATCGCAACGGGCATCCTCCTTGCATTATAGCAACAGACAAATTTCTAATGTGACCTTGATCATAACTTAACATGCCTCTGTTAACTAAAATGTGTTTTTTCCCGTACCAAAAATGCCAAAGAGAAAAAAAAAACGGCATCTCAGTTCATATTATTTTCAATGATGTTTATGAATGTATAGGTAGGTATCCAGTGAAATGTATGTCTTGTAAAAAAGGCAGGAATAGCTCATTATACCTAGGTACCATGAGATCAGCAGGGTACCTAGCACGATAGGTTTTATGGTCAAAAAATCTAAATGTACTGAAACTTCGCCTAAAACGTAACCATAAGTCGTATCCTGCTACTAGGACAGTGTCATGCAATAGTTGAATCCCAAGTCGTAGTCAGTAACATAATACAGTGTGAGTATCCTTAAAGTGCAAATATGAAATAGGCTAAATGTAGACCCAATTCCATCCAACGAAAAAAATTTTTTTTTGGATTTACCTAAAGCCAATTTTTTTTTAAAAAACGAAAAAGAAATCGTCATATACTTCTTAGTTTAAAAATTATAATGATTTCTTCGCAATGGTGCCACAGCACTTTGTTTTTTTTTGTTAGAAATAATTCCTTTTTTCCCGTCTATGGAGTTGCGTCTAGAGATTCACCCTATTTCATATGTGCACTTTAAGAAGACTCACGCTGTAGGTATATAGGTATATGTAGTTTATGCACGTGAGTTTCATTTTCACCGAGCCTCCCAGCAGGCAGGTCATCATAAAACACTTTTCAGCATAAAAATAGTCATCTATGTTACTGCTACATAATTATGAAATAGGGTTTACATGGTTTCCAAATGTTAAAACGTGTACAGAATGAAACGGCCGCCATTTTGAAACTTTTCAGTTTGGGTTTACCACAAGCACGTTTTTAGATGATATAAACTCTATCAAATCATAGGTACCTAGTTTCGAATAGTCGTCCAGGAGGTCGATTGCTTAACGGAGATGGCCTTTTGACATCTCCCATCTTGCCCCTGTCCCGCCTCAGTTAAACGGTATGACTATTAAACCTTATTAAGTATCTTACATATGGTGCTGAGGCCTAGGATAAACGTACGACGCCTCGACATTGGCTGCCTTAGATACATCCACGTGGCATAAAATTGTAGGTACTATATGTAGGTAAGTATGAATGGGTGGAGTTAGGTAATTTGCATGCCGCGCGCACTGAGGTAAGCGCATCCTTTATGTTATGCATCATGTATTGCATCTGCTATGAATGGCATTGCATAGATATGGTAACCTAGTACCTGCATTTAAATTATTAGTACCTATGAATAGATAGGTATATTAAGCGAAACAAACTGTGGGTATGTAAACTCTGGTCGAAAATCGGTTTAAAGGAAACAAATTTTTATTCAAAATTACAAACACTCTATCAATTTTCCCATAAGCATGTCTTAGTGTAGATTAAGTACCTATTTCCAAACTAAAAATACATATTATTTAACCGTTTTCTTGGAAAATAAAAAAAAAACTTGCGTTCAAGCCACGACCGCGGCATGTAATTATAACAAAAAAAAATTACCAAGTATCATGACAATATTATGAATGGAAATAGTAGTGCATACTAGTGCCATCTCTGTAATGAGTGATCTATTATTACCTACGCAGATACGGGTGCTCGTCAATTGAGCTTGTGAGCGCTAGTAGTTTGCAGAACTAATCGTGAGATGGCGTGGATTTTAATGTAGCTCTATTGAAGAAATAAAACAGTTTTTTATAGGTTCGTTATTCTTATTTTAAATATTGGTAGGTATAGACGATTCATAGTATTACTTTTTATTTCTACTTGTACATTTCAATTGATTAACTATGTATAATAGGTACCTATACAAGTATGCATGTATAATTATATGATTTGTCGTTGCAAGAAGGATATTTATAATATAACTTGGAAACGCAGCAAGCATTACATTTTCACTTTCAGTGTCACATTAATTGCTGGTAGGTATTTATTGCTTTGGCTATTCCACTACCAATATTGGTCTACAAATTTACGTTTTTTATTCTAAATCTTTATATTTTGATCTGTATCTATATTTAATATAGTGTCCGATGCCATGGTGGACCCTCAATTTAGGTTCCATAAATTAAAACACAATTTATAAGATAATATTAACTTGACATAAAATGGGACATTGTGGGCCTTAGCGAAGTTAGACGACTAGGAGAAAATATAGAGGATCATGGCAGCTTTCTTATGTACTATAAAGGAGTAACACCGGGCCAATATGGCACAGGATTTTTAATAAAACCAGAACTGAAACCTTACATAGAGGAATTTATTGGAATATCGGAACGAATAGTAATACTCAACATAAAACTGCCACTTGGGAAACAAAAAGAAACATGGTCCATCATACAAATCTATTCACCAACCGAATTATCCAGCAAAATAGAAATAGAATCCTTCTACTCTTCGCTAACAGACGCAATTAAAACTCATGGACACAAGAACTTAATAGTGATGGGTGATTACAACGCAAGAATTGGGAGCAGAGGCATAGGAGAAGAGCTAGTAATGGGCCCATACTGTTCAGGCAAGCGCACACGGAATGGTGGAAAACTTATCCAACTAGCATACGAAAACAACATGAAAATACTCAACAGCGTATACAAACAAAGAAATAACAACAGATGGACTTGGATATCTCCAGATGGTCTCCACAAGAACGAGATAGACTATATTCTCACTAACAAACCTAAAATGTTTCAAGACTGCAGAGTAATAAATAATCTAAACTTTAATACCAACCACAGGATGGTAAGGGCTAAACTTCATTTTACAACCTTCAAGAAAGACAGACCCTTCATATTGAAACCAACTACCACACTTATAGAAAATAGCCAATACTTAAAAGAAAACCTTGAAAATTTTACAAGACTCACAGAACATTTAGATACCCAAAATAAATATGACAAATTTGAGGAACTCCTACACACAAAAGAAAACAGTAAACCTAAGATAAAAAATAACTCAGAGAAATGGCTCACAAGGATAACCAAGGAATTACTGAAAACTAGAACTGAACTAATATCTCTACCTGGGAAGACGAAACAAGACAGACAGAATATTTCTAAAATCAGTAATAAAATAAAGCTAAACATGAGAAAAGACCGACAAAGACACAGGCTGGCACTTCTGGAAAATTGCATTCAAAGAACAGGCGGGACTAAAAAAGTGAAAAAACAGTTATCGGAAAAAATAGACTGGATACCCAATATCTCAGATAAAACAGGAAAATGCAAAACCAGTCGTCCAGAAATCATTTCTATAGCGACAACTTTTTTCAGAGACTTATACACAAAGAAGGATAAAAATCATCCGACAGACATAACAGGTGGAAGCGTGGTGCCAGACATATTACCCGCAGAAGTGGAAAAAGCAATAAAAACACAAAGAAGAGATAAGGCCCCCGGAGCGGATGGTATTAGCAATGAATTTCTGACTGCCAACATAGATATCCTTGTACCACCTCTCACCAACATATTCAATGATGTGCTACAAAGTGAGACAATCCCCAACCAATGGACTACTTCGACAATCATACTATTACACAAAAAAGGTGACAAAAACAATATTAACAACTACCGCCCTATTAGTCTGATGTCAAATATATACAAAATCTTCGCCAAAATTATCCTCAATAGAATGACCAAGATCCTAGACGAAAGTCAACCGAGGGAACAAGCAGGATTTAGGAGCGGATATTCAACCCTGGACCATATATATGTAGTCAAACAACTCTTCGAAAAAGCAAAGGAATTCAATATCACCCTTTACTGCTGTTTTGTAGATTATAGCAAAGCCTTCGACTCTCTTGAACATGACAAAATCTGGCAAGCCCTAATAAACCAAGGAGTTGAAATTAAGTACACCAGAATCCTAAAAAACGTCTATGAAAACAGCAAGGCCAAAATTAAGTTGGACAGAGAGGGTGAAGAAATTAAAATAGGAAGAGGAGTCCGTCAAGGCGATCCAGTATCACCTAAACTCTTCACGGCTGTCCTAGAAGAGGTATTCCGTAAATTAAATTGGGATGAATGCGGATTATTAATCAATGGCGAAAAACTTTCGCATTTAAGATTTGCGGATGATCTCATAATAATCTCACCATCCAAAGACAGACTGAACGAAATGATATGTGACCTAGATGCAGAAAGCCAAAAAGTAGGGTTGTGTATGAACACTCTGAAGACCAAAGCCATGACCAATGGAAAACAAGAACCCATTTACGTCAACAACAACATGATCGAATATGTAAACGAATACTTATACCTAGGTCAAACTATATCTCCACACGACTTGACTACGAAAGAACTAGACAGACGTATTGGAAATGGGTGGAAGCAATATTGGAACCTAAAAGAAGTTATGAAAAATAAAGAAATGAGTATGACCATAAAAAGGAAATTGTTCGATACATGTATACTTCCTGTTCTTACTTATGGTTGCCAAACATGGGCACTAAACAAATCCCACTACAAAAAGCTAGAAACGTGTCAAAATGCTATGGAGAGAAGTATGATGGGAAAGCGACTATCTGATAAAGTTAAAAATATAGATATAAAGAAATGTACTAAAACAAAAGATGTTACTACAACAATTAAGAAGTTAAAATGGAAATGGGCAGGTCACACAATTAGAGGAAGAGAAAAGTGGTCTAAAGCAATAATGTACTGGTTTACTGGACACAAAAAGAGGAAGCGTGGCAGGCCAACAAGGAGATGGGTTGATGAGATTAAGAGCGCAGCAGGAGGTTGCTGGACTACAATAGCAAAGGATAGGGAGAAATGGAAAGAGTTAGGGGAGGCCTTTGCCTACAAAAGGCATACAGATATTAATTAAATATGTTAACAACTACAAAATGCAATGTAAAGTACTTAAATCTGAAATAAAGGCTATTTTATATTTATATTTTATTAACTTGACATGATAAGTGGGCACTAACTAAACATTTTGAGACTTATTTTCTCCGGGGAAAATATTTTTCGTTTAATTTCTAACTTATACCAAAATACTTAATCTTCTAGATACTATCTTCTACTTCTTATTAGGTACACATCTTAATAAAATACAACACAGTACCTAATAAAACTTACAATTAGAGGTGAATATAAGGCAGTCTCAAAAATATAGATAAACAAACTTATCGATATTTTATTAGAATTTCGCCAGAGTTTGAAACCAGCTAGTTTAGCTGGGATTGCGTAACGTTTCGTACATAGCCACGTTAGCTAGACCCACAGAACAATAAAAACTGTTTTTTCTGTTCCGTGGCTAGACCTAAACTGACATTATAGTTGTACGAAAAAATGACAGTTGAAGTGTCCTAACGCTCGTTCGAATAGTTAAGTTACCCCAGCCAGAGGAATGTTTCTGATTTCGATTAAACTTTGGATGAGAATTGTACGGTGGCGGGCAAGTTGTCCTGAAGATGCCCGGAGCTGCTGCCAGGAATGCTGTAGACGCTCGTGTGTTGGGTGCCTGTCTTTTCTTCTATTTGTTCTCGAACATGTTTTTTCGTCCTGAAATAATAAATACATAGTCACGTTTTATGTTATGAGAAATATCACCACGACACATGTGCGCTACTAACATTTTGTACAGTCGACTTCAAAAAGCTGTAAATATACCTACATTGTATCACCTTATTGCGTTCTAATAAAAAACAGGTAGGTACCTGCATATTTTAATAGTCGAGTGTGTATTTTTGTGTGTGTTTTGATACGAGTAGGTAGGTATATAATTTTGACACCTTGTTCAATTGTTACCTACTGGAAGGAATTTGTTTAGATCTATAAACTAAATACAAGCTAAGCTATAAAGCCAATTATAGTCGCCTATTCGTGAATACATCCAGACGATAGGCTGTAAATGATAAGAACTGTGATGTGAAGTGATACTTACAGCCGTTTCATGAAGACGTCAAATAACCGTAAAGCAGGAGCCTCAGCAATTAGCCAAATAACAAAGGCTGCTATGCAGCCCCAGAATATAATGCCCGCTGAGGTGGTGATCTGAGAAGCAGGCATAATACTTTATTACTGCTTCCATAATGTCAATCTATTTCTATAATATAATTATGTACATTTTGTAAAAACACTCAAACTCAAACTAAAAAAGATCTTTATTCAAGTAGGCCTATGTAGTAACAAGCACTTTCAAATCGTCAATTAATTTTTTAAGAGTAATTTATTAAACATAAAGAATAAAAAATATATGAAATAAAAATTGTATAAAAAATACTAGTAGAATGTTTCTACAAAAACAATCTAATGTCTAGAAAAACAAAATATAACGAAAATAATAGATGGATTCCATGGAGTTTTATCATTCATGTTGTCTTGTGTGCTATAATAAGCAGTCGAAATAAGTTTACGCTTCACATATTTAGTTCTTGAATTTATTAATAAATAGAACCCAGTTACGTTTCATTGAAGTTTGTTATTTCAATTCAATTCAATTCAATCATTTATTGCGTTTCATGTTAGTATAATAAGATCTTAGAGTTAATTAGGTACAGTTGAAACATGAGCTCTGGTGAGCATAGCAATTTCTTAAAACTACAAATATAAAATCTCAAAATACGGAAAGGCTTCAAAAGCAATCTTATAATACCTTATACAATTTCCCATGAATGATTTTTTTAATTTTTTGGAGCCGAGTGGTGGGCACCGCGAGCTTATGCTTATTTCTAGTATTAATATTATGTATGTCACAGTTTTTCCTAAAATTGACAATGTTTTTATGTACGGTCGCGCGCGTTAATTTAGGACCCTTTTCGCAAAAATATTCTTTGTATTCCTATACAATTTGACAGGATTGTCAACCTTAGATGGTTCCCAAATTTAAGCTCGTGACTGTACATACAAAAGGTTTTCATAGATATATTGACAATGTAATGTCATTATATTAATATTTTTAAACTTGTCTCTAAGTGAGTCTCTATGGTTCAATTTATATATCGCCCGAATAGCCCGTTTCTGCAAAACAAAAATCGAATGAATCTCTGAAGCACTGCCCCACAATAAAATACCATATGACATAATGCTATGCATGGAAGTAGCTGAAATATACTAATCGAACTGTTTTCACGTCTGTTAATTGACGGCTCTTGCTCACTGCAAATGCTGCAGAGCCCAGTCTATTCGAGAGATTAGCAATATGGGGACCCCATTGGAGCTTAGAATCTTAGAATCTATCTAATCTCGTTAAACCATGAAAAACTGTACTATTAATTTAATACATTTAATACATTAAGTCTTTTTCTCATTTAATAATAAATTATTAACATTAAACCAATTTACTACTTTAGCAATAGCATTCTTTACATCATTGCAAGCTTGTTGCTGTCTTATGAGTTTGAAAATAAGTGAGGTGTCATCTGCAAACAATACTATATCATGGTGGGTCTTTACGAGGTATGGCAAGTCATTTATGTAGATAAGGAACAGGAAAGTTCCCAATATTGATTCCTGCGGTACACCCATCGAGACCAATGACCCCGGTGATCGCTGTCCATTCACTTCGACCCTTTCTACCATGTAAGTAAGACTTAAGTAAATTCAGTGCTGATCCTCTGACTTCATAGTAGTCGAGTTTCCTGATCAATGTTTCATGACAAACGCAGTCGAAAGCCTTGGATAAATCACAGAAGATACCCAAAGCATCTCGTGATTCCTCCTAGGCATCGAAAATGTTTTTAATTAGATCGACACCAGCGTCGGTTGTCGAGCGACCCCGGGTAAATCCAAATTGCATGTTATGCATCAAATTGTTTATATTAAAACTAATTTTTCAAAAAAATTGCTAAATGTTGGGAGCACAGATATTGGTCTGAAGTTAGTGGGGTCAGTAGTGCTACCCGATTTGAATAACGGAGTGATTTTACTATGTTTCATTAGATCAGGAAACTCACCGCAATCGACACTGTTGTTAAATATAACTGCCAAATCAGGCGCTATGATTTATATAATGGATTTGATTGTATGAACAGAAACTCCCCAGAGGTCACAAGTTTTTTTGACATTAATTGATTTAAACGCCTTTAATACATCTGAGAAACTAACGTGTTCAAAATTAAGGTTTGTATTACATTCTGGGGCGTTTTCTATCAACAATGTAACGGCAGAGGAAGGTGATGAATTTAAATACTTAGTTGTGGAAATTGGTATCTCAGTAAAGAAATATTCAAATTCAGTAGCTACTTCCAAACCAGAATCCACAATTCTGCCATCAATTTTTATTTTAAGATCATTCGGTGTGTGCTTCGATCTACCAGTCTCCATATTAATTACTTTCCAGGTTGTTTTAATAAGGTCAGAGTTATTTTTTATTTTCTGAGACAAATAATTACGCTTGGCTACATGACAATCTATTTTAAATTGCTTCGAATATTGCATGACATGTTCTTTAAATTCATCACTTGTATTAAACCGCCGTTCCTCATACAAGGCATACAGTGCTTGTCTACGTTAATGTAAGTCCCCAGTAGCCCACTCACTAAAAACTGGTGCACTACTAACCACGGCCGATTTGCGAGCACTATTATACTGTAAGTACTACCTTCCTAGTAATATTATTAAATGCGAAAGTTTGGATGTTTAGATGTTTGGATGTTGGTTACTCAATCACGATTTGGATGAAATTTTGCACGAAGATAGTTTATAGTCTGGATTAAAATATAGAATAATTTATCCCGGATCTACGCAGACGAAGTTGCGGGCGGAAGCTAATATGATATAAGTTTTTTTTTTGTATACTTTATAGATACCTACGCTTGCATGTCAGAAGATACATCGAAGTCAAGTGCCCTGTAAATTAGAGCGTTGAGAAGTTTGTGTGGTGTGAGATTGAGAGATAGAATAAGAAACACTGTAAATAAGAGAGAGGTTAGGAGTAAGGGACTTTATGGGATGGCGAGCTGAAGTTGAAACTGCTTGGAAGTGTGGGTGGGACAGTTGGAAGGGGTAAACCTTGCCGGACTTTATAAGACCAAATCCAAAAAAATATATAGGCCGGGTCAAGAGTAGGTACTCTAACCCGAACACCATGTATGAGGAATGTTATAATAAGTGAAAGAATTTGAGAGGATCGTAGCAAATCGAAGTCTGTGATCTTTGCTTGATGAAGTTTGTACGTACAGTCAAGGGTAAACGAACACGTACATAAACAAGGACGTAAATATCTGTAGGTACATTCCTTTATGACATTGACAATAGAGTCCTGTACAGATATTTATGTCCCTATTTATTCACGTATTCGTTCACTCTTGACTGTATATAGGTACGTAAAAATTAGCTTAACCGATTTGCATGAAATTCGGTAGGTACCTACACTGGTAGTTTATTAACCTGGATTAATACGATAAAGCCATGATATCGGGCAAACGAAAGGACGAATGACTACGAAATCACGGGAAAAACTATATAGGTAAGCTGAATTAGCAATAACTTACTATGGAAGCATAATCGTTGTGTTGAGAGTTCCTGGTGACGAAGATGCCTCGCGCAATGATCAGAGTGTGGGTCAAATACAATCCATACGAGAGCCTGCTGAGGGGCACCCAGATATACCAGGACAGGAAACTTTTGATAAGCGCTGGAAATAAGAATATTCGTAGTTAAAAAGTGTTAAATTTGTTCGGAAACCGTACTTAAATATTCAAAGGATGTTTTTTTTTTCAGTATTATTTAAATATTTCAGTTCCATTATCCCGCAGTCAGAATTGGTCTCATTGGCCTCGGTCGATGAGAGCAATTCTGATAGTGGATTTTGGCCTATACGTCCTTTTGAATTCTAAATCCGAAATTTGCCAGTATCGAAACCGAATTTCGTCCCAACGAGTAATTCAGCAACACCATACCAGCTCCTACAGTTACGGGGCGATTCAGGGCAGAATACACGGCTCTTTCTACTGGGGTTTAGTTTAAATATGTTGCTACACCCTAGTAGGGTTCATGCTTGTACTGGTTAGATTTTAAGAACACCTTTGTCAATACCATGGTTGCAACGAATAAATATGAATATGAATATGAACATGCTAGATGTAAGTCGTCTCGCTTGACACATGTCCGCAAGTAAACAATGACTTGCGGACATGTCTCAACGAACAACAAAGCACCAACACAGCAGGTCCCATAGTTACGGGGCGATTCTGGGCGGCGTACAATGCTCTCTCTACGGGGTGATAGGCGTGCTAGAGGTAACTCATCTCGCTAATCATTGTTTACTTGCGGACATGTATCAACGAACAACAGAACACCAACACAGCAGCTGCCACAGTTGCGGGGCTGGTAGGTGTACTAGAGATAATTAAGTCATTTCGTTAATCATTGTTCGCTAACGGACATGTCCCAACGAGCAACACAGTACCAACATAGCTGCTCCCAGGCTCCCTCAGTTACGGGGCGATTCAGGGCTGCATACACTGCTCTCTCTATGGGGTGATAGGCGTGCTAGAGGTAAGTCGTCTCGCTAATCATTGTTTACTTACGGACATGTCCCAACGAGCAACAAAGCACCAACATAGCAGCTCCAGCAGTCCAGACGGGGCGGTTTAGCGCGGCATACAATGCTCCTTCTATTGGGTGGTAGGCGCGCCAGAGGTAAGTCGTCCCGCCAATCATCACTACAGCCATGATGACGAGACCTGATATTGACCCGAGAACTGCCCATTTCTGTGTTAAATAAAAAAAAATACATACAGACTTCACAAAAAATCTTTAATAAAGCCGCTAACTACAATTTGTAGCAATAATATTAGGTACAGAGACTTCCGTCAATTCCTCATTTTAGCCATCGTTTAATCACAAAAACTGATTTTTGACATACAAGTTAAATTTCGAAATCAGTTAAATCAATGAAAATTAAAATCAAAGCATTTATTTTGGAAACTTTTACACATCCATATTATGTTAGTAAGAACTTACACTATTATTATTACTATGTTAGTGGAAAGTATCATTATAATTTGAATGCAAATGGATGAACATCCAGTGAGCGAGAATAGGGCTGTCCATCCTCCCAGCGATCACATCCAGGAGAGCGTTGGCACTGCCCCTTACGCGTTCTGCCAGGGGTGCCACCCGCTTGCGCAGCAACTCTGATACCTTCATGTTTTAAATAAGTTTCTAACAAAAAAATCATTTTTGGTATAAGCTCTTATTGCCAACTGTACTTTTCTGTATACTGTCATCAACTACTCGTTGAGATGGTTCTAACGAGCCCAAACTCAACGGGGTCTGTTAAGTCCTGAATTCCCATGGCCACCTTCTGTCTCCATCATCAGATTAGCTCGATGGTACCCTAATATTGAATTGTCATCCAAACTATACTTAATTACTAAATTAGTATTATGAGCTTAAAAGCGACGTAATAAGAGGCACGTTACGAGCAAATGTGTTGAAAAATATATTATCCTCTTTCCAAAATGACCCACCAAAACATCAATTCCTCATTTTTAAATTCTAATGTCCAAGGTTCCTAACAAAAGTATGTACAGTCGGCAGCAGAAGTTATCACGCTTAAAATTATCTAGACAGTCCTTAATGTCTTGACATTAGAGTCACGTGTAGGTCAAGGACCAGAAAACTCCTTTTCAGGCTTAAGCCTATCGATTTGGTAACCCTATCAATTTGGTAATCTTATGATAAGGTAAGCTTACTGATCGGGTAACCCTGTTGTTATGGTAAGCATATCGGATGTGGTAACAATAAGGTAACCGTAACAAAACCGGTAGCTCAATAGGGTTTTGTTTAGGTTTTGTTATGGTTACCTTAAGGTTACCACATCCAATATGCTTACCATAGCAATAGGCTTACCCTATCAGTTTGGTAAACAACATTTTTAAAATAAGCCTATGGAAAACCCTGATTAGGGTCACCGGTTCCGTTCCCTGGTGTAAGTCATTTTGAGCACTTGACCCGCGCAGCTACATTTGCTGCTGACTGTATTTACACTAAGCTTTTCACAGCCAGCTTTTACCCATTCGCCGCCACTGACTTGAACTCAAGTTCGTCACTGTTTCCATGCCACCCATCTGCCACCGACTTCATACGAAGACCAAAAACAATAAAGTAAGATTTTGGCGTGGCGTGGCGTGGGGGTGCCACCGCGATATTTTTCTTTGGCGGCGAATGGGTTAACATTAACTCTCTTAAATCTTTTCCTAAGTTACCTGGGAGATCCTCATAACGCCTTCTCTCTTGTTCTTAACAAAAATGAAGCCACTGAAGAAGCCGACGATGTAGGCAGCGGCGCGGGTGTGGCTCTTGATGTACGTGCGATGGTAGTCCGGGCTGGCGCGGGGATTCGCGACAAACCTTAATGAAAAAATAACCTCATCATCATCATTGCCAAGTTCCAACCCATAATCACCTATTGCTGTGCAAAGGCGTTTTTTTGAGTACGTCACTCGGCACGGTGCTGAGCTTTTTAGTAACTGTTGGAGACTCCAACAATAGTTAAGTTGGTACTACCCATTTTATATAAATGTTAGCTGAATAGTATTAAACTTACTTTTACTACCTTGTTCTGTTATTATCTGTGGCACGATGGCTTTTGTGCTAACCTTCATGGTGGCAATATATACAGTCTCCACGAAAATAGTGTTTGTAGATCGCATATTTATTTTGTATTTCGCACAAACACCTGCGATCTGGGGCATACATGAATTCACCGCCCTAGGTATGTAATGTAGGTACTGTTATTATACAACCTTAGATGAGCGCTATTTCTCCGACCTGGAGCGGTGGGGTGATGTGTAGGTTGTATTAGGTAGTACATTACTTACCTACTTAGGGCGATAAATAAGCGATCTGGGGCTTTACGAATTACCACCCGTGGTTTGTCTAAAGTTTTACGTCTTGCCTTGGCCAGGAAGTGAGATTTTCTCCTCGCGTAGCGGGCAGAAAATCCCACTTACGGCCTAAGGTGATGTAAACACCTTGACAGTCCTTCGGGACTCAAGCAATCTCCATACACAATTCCATATAATCGATTCAGCTGTTTTGATGTGAAAATGTAACAGACAGGAAAATAAAATATATACCTACTAACAATATAAATAGTTCAAAGTAGACGAAATACGAAACAAAGTATAGTCACGGGATGGTATAAGGCGCGGCCAAGATTACCTTGTTGGCAAACCAGAGAACGAGTTACATGATCATGTAATTTACTTAACCAAAGCCGAGGGGAAAAAATGTAAACAATGAAACGTCATAGACTAGACGATTAATAAATACAATGGAATCAGGAAGTTACGCAATTTTACAATGAGGTACTCTCGTTGACAGAGGATAGATGGAGTAAACAGGAATTTTCCACAGATTCACTGAATGGATCACTTGGATTAGATTGTGTGGGAAAATGGCTTCGATAATTTGTCCTATTTACATAGCAAAGCATGGTGATATTATGGAAAGTTTACGCGGTACCGGTTGTATTATTCCATTAGCCATCACGATGATTCACTAAGATAGGCTACTGTGACAGTTGGCAAGTTGGCATATTGACGCCTATTTATTTGTTATTTGCTAGCCTACTAGTCTAGCTCAGGATTTTAATGTTTAAGATGGGAAATCCTTGATAACCAGATAAAATTGTCGAATTTATTCAGAATAATGACTTAAATTATATCCTAAAACTCCTCATCTCTCCTCCGCTTGCGTGACGAGATACATTATAGCCTCCAAACCTTAGAGCATACATAACTGGAGTAACCTTTCAGTAACTTACCCCTCTGTAGAAAACCTTGCACAATTTGCAAAAAATCATACAATGACAATTTCACAATCGATTAATGGTCATTCACAAAATCGCCCCGCAAGAGAACACTGATCATAAAAATACCCGCATGTTGCTGTAAGCACTTGATATTATAGACGTTCAACTACTTCAAGCTTTCAATATACAATCCTCCCGCCCCCGCAAAATTCGGCAGACATTTTTATATAGGCAAATACGACACAAGTCTACTCCAGTTATGTATGCTATAAGCTCCAAACCCTTAAGGCGAATTAATGGAACAATTTAAATACGAAGATATTTCCAATTTACGAGAAAACGTCTTCGCAGCAAGTAGTGCGACTGGGGCCAGCATCTATATCTATTCTATACGACCAGTTAACATTACTTATAGGTCACGACCACCAGTGCCTTCATTCTAAACCAAATGACGCTAAAATTGTAAATGTTCGCCATTAGATATTAATGTAATTATAGATTTTTATCTGAAATAAATGAATATTATTATTTCTTTTTTTGCTTTGCTTTGTCTCCAAATGGAGATAATTTTACTTCCATATATATACCGTTGGTAAAGATTGTTCTGCCATGAAACCCTGCAGGGCACTGCAACATGCGTTTCATAAATAAGTAAATTAATTAGCTTACTAGTAATTAAATAAATGATTTGGAAATAAACTACACTTTCTATTTAACTTGTAATACATTTTTTTTAACTATTAACATATTAGATAGTATAGTAGAGTAGATTGGATATACCTAAGTGAAAAAACTAATTGATAATAATTTATTTTTCTGTAAGCATAAAGTCACTGCGCTAGCATCGAGACGAACCAAATGGTTCAACGATGCTATTTTAATTAATTTACTACATTTTTGTATAAATATCTCAATAAATATAGAACAGGATCAGGATAGTTATAAGCAACTTACTCATAAGTAAACAGCTGAATGGGTATCCAGTCATTCGCATAAGTCAAGGCGCCAGGCAGGATCACGGAGGCGACAGTGATGACAGTCACGCACGCCAGGCCGAGCCGAGGCTTGTGGGTGTACACCCAGTACAGGATCACGGCTGCGCAGGAGAAGTGGAAGTCGCAGGGGATGTACCAGGAGGCCACGAGACACTGTAAATAAACTGAGGTAAGTATTCACAACGCTCTGACACCCAGGGATAAGTCTGGCCTCGTATGTGGAGTTGTTACACTGCTGAATGCGTGGTGAGCTGAGTTGGGACAGGTCATGGATAGTTTCCCCCTCGAGGGTGCCCGCCTTGTCGGGGCGGGGGGGCTTAGTAACCGTGGACTGCAACCCACGGCGAAGCTAAGAGGCACCCAGGGCCGGCCTGTGTGGGGCCTGCTGGCTGGCCCGAGGAGAGCGCTCCTAGCGGGCTGTGCATTGCCCGCTTAGGATGCGTTGGGCAGGGACCGCAGCAGAAAAGGAGTACCTCCTTATCTTCTGCGGCCGAGGCGGGATCGCAGGGGGAGAGGCGTGTTGGCATAACGGTGCGCCACTCTCCCTACCCCCTGCGAACTTGGCGGGGCCGTTCCGCGGAAGCGGCATTGGTGGGGCCGCAGAGGAAGAGGAATGCCGGTATTACGGTGCGCCGCTTTCCCTATCCTCTGCGGCCGAGGCGTGGTCGGTGGCGGAACCACATACCTGATCCGCCACCGGGTGCTGGAATTTCCCGCACCCATGATCTCCTCGTAGCGGACTCAGGGGGGTCCGCTACTGAACGTGTGGAGATGGAGGAGGCAGGCGCGCCAAAACATCTGGCGTGCCTCTCGTGGAGGGCCTTCGGGCGTAAGCGAGGGAGCCGCTTGTGGGTGGCTGCCGCCGGCGGGGTCGCGGATGTGTGCGCAAGTGTTCCCGTGACCTCGCCACATGGCGGCGAGGCGGCAAGTGGGGGGGTTTTTAGTGGGTATACCGTGAGTCTCATCAGCTTATACGGGAGTCCCACATAACCACTCGGGTCACCCCCTGCACCCGGGTGGTATGCGTAACGCATTTTCCCCCGCTAAACAAAAAAAAAAAAAAAAGGTCATGGATAGTTTAATGTTCCCAAGGGAAATATATGCGTGGTGAGCGCTCGTTAATCAAAATCTCCAGAACACATAATATGATATGACAAACAAAATGACTTTATACCATCATGTTTATCTGATAATGGAGGCATAAAAGGTGGAACCACTGGTAATTTAAGGCTATGGTTACTTATATTTCTGGTTACCGATCCTTGTATTGCACATCAAACGTGCTGTGTATTACCATATGAATACAGCTTATTTATACTAGAACAAAACTTGTACTTACAATGTGTTCACTATCGATGTAGTTGTTCAGCATTAGCAGACTGAGCCACCAGTTCTTGCGACACTGATCGGTGTCGCCAGCTACAGCTTTCGGCCAAAGCGGCCCTGAACCCGTATACGGGTACACGGAGCTCACGAAAAACACCACCATTGCGAAGGCTGGCACTAGCCTGCAGTTATAGAAGAGAGGTCAGAAGCGTACACCTTTTCGTTCCTACTTAAAAGTATAGCTAGATTAGATGTAACGACACCTCGAAGATGTGCGAAAGTCGAAGTTAGCCACAGCGGCCAGAGGAACAGGCGTGACAAAAGGTACCGAGCGGCGCCGTCTTCCATATCAAGTCTTCATTGATGGTCGGTGATCGAATCCTTAATATTGATGAACAGTTTTTTCAGTTGTACGAAATGTTGTGGTGTGATAACCAAGGGTATTCCTTATCTTGTCCGTATTTTCGTTTATACGGCTATCGAATACGATTTACATTATGCATCTACCGATGAATTGAAACTTACAAGTATGTGACTTCAATTTCAATGAGCTCCTAGCTGACCCATTCGAGGACAAGCAAGGCCGTAGCGCGTACTAACATTTTATCTGCTTTGTAGTGGAATTTGCTCGTAGAGGCATAACAAGACTTATAGATACCTATGTGGTTCATGTCAGTCTTGAATGGATTAAGTAACACAAGCTACACCACAGCCTTATTCTTTGCAGAGTTTTATTTGCTCTCCATCGAAATACAAGAAAAACATATTACTCGTAATATGGGCATACCTGATGTACCTCTTCAGAATGGCAAAGAGAGGGTTAGGGAATCTCTTGAACTGGCTAAATACAGTCGCTGTGAGGAGCCCGGAGAGCAAAAAGAACGTATCCACGAATAAATCGTCGTGAAGCGCAAACCAGCCTACTGGTCCGGGTGCAGCCTGGAATGAACGTATTGATAATATAAGGATGTTACGGATACAGAATAGAAGATAAAGGGCTGCGGATGATTAAGAATATAATAAGATTTTAAAGGCTGGCTAACAAGAGCATCGGTTTACACCCCGTGTCAACGCCTTCCGGCAAAATTATACTTGATAAGTTTGAGTTAAAATAAAAACGTTTTAGTACAAGTTCTTATTGCCGACTGTATTTTTTGCACAGTTATCAACTGCGTGCTGAGAGGTCATAGTTATGTAAACATAAAGTTGGGCTTCCTAAGTATCACTGGAGCGACATGGTTAAAGCAGATCGACGTTAATCAGCAAGTAACACGGGTTAGCGCAGAACCGTAGAAATTGGCGGACTCTCTTATCGAAGATCAAGATTAATTTTGGGTCAGTGAGACAACGGAGTAGGTAATTAAGTACCTGATCGACTTGTATTCCATTACTGACCGGCCCTGCGTTTAATGTACCGAATTGATGCACAATTACGATACAGCACAGACCCAGGAACCGAATTCCGTACAGCACTTCAATGCCACCTTTCTGCATTTTGAGCAAGTTGCTCGCATTTTCTTGGATACAAAATGCTTCTATTATTTCGTTATCTGTAAAAAAGTTATCAATTTAATATTCTTACTAGCTGCCCGCGCAAGTCCGCTCGAATATTGCAAAGAACTCAAGCGAACCCGGGGGATAAAATACAGCCTTAGTGACTAAGGCTTAGTCCGTTCAAAACGTCCATTCTATACACAGGTGAAAGTAGTTTTAAAATCAGATAAGTGGTTCGTGAGATTACCCATTGACAAGCTGAAAGCTACAAATTTACAAAGCCACATTCTCACAGACTTTTCCTCTTTATAATGATGGTATCTGACTAGCTTCTGCCTGAGACTTCGTATGTGTTAATAATTTACATACATGTTTTTCTGGTGTAGGTATTATTTTATTTATAATAATATATGGTGTTGCTTCGGAGTGTTTATTGGACAGACTTGAGCATTTCCATAGACGCCTCTTTATGACACACCGACGGGAAGTGTAACAGATTATTAATTATTTATGTGTAGAGTCATCGGGTTGGCAGGAAATTGACTGGACTATAAACGGCAAACTTAAGGGCGCGGTTATTTTATAAGGATATCGTTGTGTTAGGCGCACGCGATTAACGCAGTTACAATAGGCTATGTATGATAAATGTGTTCATTACTTACTTAGTGTTTTCGGTTCAGAACTGTCTCTTCTTCTATTAAGATAAGTGCAAACCAATGCTGTTGTAATGAGAACAGCCAACAGAGCTCTGAAACAATATTATAATCATCGTGACAATCTGAATATTGTGTAAAACCTAAGCTAACCTGAACCAGTTCTAATACTTGGCCTCCATGTTAGGAGACGTAGGGCTCATCGGAATGTCATCTAGCTTAAATATTTGATGAGTTTCCCGACTGGGTAAATACCTTCACCTTATAGAAGACAGCAGCCATAATAACACTATTATTTGTTTTGTAAGTATGTGATGTTGTGTTGCTGATGTTGTTGCTGATGTTGGTAAGTACCTAAGGGTCGCGATCAATCCCCGCGATTTGAATGTTAAAAACTTACATGAAGGACCTCACTTCGCCCTGTTTCTGGCAGTCGCCAGTGGTAAAATCCTCGGTCGTATGTTTCGCCGAGCCGAGGCCGAGGTAGCTGCGTACGAGCATGGTTCTGAGTAGCCGCTCCACGGAACCCGGACCGCAGGAAGTGGGCACACATACTCCCCCCATGCCAGTCTTCGCTCTTTGACAGTAAAAAGACTCACATGAATGCCCAAAAGGGCCCATCGTAGGCCCTCACTTCGCCCTGTTTCTGGCAGTCGCCTGTGGTAATCCTCGGTCGTACGCCCGCCGAGCCGAGGTGGCTGCGCGCGAGCATGGTTCTGAGTAGCCGCTCCACGGAACCCGGACCACATGATGCGGGTACGCACACTCCCCATGTCAGCTCGTTGAGAGGTCGCGAGTGCGGGGGGTGAACCTTTTTTGAATGTAAATAAGTATTTTGTTAATAAGTTTAGTCTCACAATTGAGGATTATGTGACGCCTATCTATCTGCTACGTGCGATCATGCAACCAACGACTGATCCAGTACTTCAGGCAGAAATTTGTGTTGCCATGGAAGGAAAAGGGATTCTTGGAACGTCGCCGACTTGTTAGGCTTGCACTTAAGGGGATCTGGATTAAATAAGTGTCGCTTATCTATCTGCTGCATACAGTCATGCATCCAACGATTAATCCAGTACTTCAGGCACATTGTTGTGGAATACATGAAAGGAAAAAGGATTCTTCGAAGGTCGCCGACTTGTTAGACTTGCACTTAAGGGAATCTGCATTATCACAACTAAACATCTTTTAAATATCAAGCACCAATTTACCTCAATATAATCCAGTACCGACTGATCTGGTTCCACGCCCATATTGTAACGCTTCTTAACAGCATTGTCTGTTCTTTCCAGGACTATTTCTGCTAAACAGTACTGTGTTTTCAATTCGGGACGGGACGGAACCCAAGGCGGGTTCAGGCACTCGTCGAAATTGCCCAGTTGGTAGCGATTACCGAACAGCAGGCCTTGAGGCTCTGAGGCAATGGAATCCCAATCTAAAAACGAAATTGTGGATATTGGTGTTTACCTACTTAAGGGTCACCAGGACGCTCTACTCTCCATATACAAACGTAGTTTGGTTCTCATTTTAGAACGACATGCTAGAATAACATACAACTTTGTATACACAGTGGATTCCACCATATATCTAGGTCGGAAACTAGTTTCTATTGCAACCAATTCTATTTTAGCAACAGAAACTAGTTTCTGATCTACATAGATATAGTGGATTCCATTGTGTTTTATGTCATTCGAGTATGCCGTTTTAAAATGAGAACCAAACTACGTTTGTATGGAGAGTCGACTTGAGTCGACCGTGCTGGGGACTCTGAACACAAACTCCTGAAACATTAGGTTATATCTCTAGTGACACAGTTTTATGGGCTTGGAGTAATTTAATTTTTTTTTGATTATTGATTGATGAAATAAAAATAATTTATTCCAAAGGGGTAATCACGTAACGTTTCGCACGCGCGTTAGGACAATTTAACTGTCATTTTTTCATATAAAAATTGACATTTAGACCTACCTAACGTACGTACAATGCGTTACGTGATCGACCTGCAGAAACAAGTCTACATAAGTTACATTATTAATACATAAAATACCTAAGGAGGTAATACAGTTTCTAGTTAAACAAAATATAATTTAACTAAATCCAAATAAAATAAAGTTATTGTATGACCTATTCAGGCTGTCCCAAAACTTTGCCACACGGAGGGAGAGTACCTTAAATATTGAAGATAGGAAATTTTACTGTAAAAGGAGTTGTATGCGATTTTTTCAAACATTTGAAAAAATCGCATACAATACCATACTGTGCGTAATAATAAAAAAAATGGATTTCTTTTTGTTTAAGATGCTGTGTTATACAAAAAAAAGTCCGAATGAGTCGCCCTTTCGATCGGTATCGTAAAAATAAAAAATAAAATGTTTTTTTCATATTTGGTAGGTTAGATTCCAGGTGATTATGGCAGGTGATTTTTCAAAAATCTTTGAATACAGTTTTAATAATTTTATCAATCAAAATGAAGTTTTCTTTCAGTAAATTTTTCTATTTAAAGTTTTGGACAAACTAAAACATTTGGCCCGGAATTGAATGAAGACAAGTCTCATTTTATTTTGTAACCTTTTTTTTATTAAATTTCCTAAATAAACAGGTAAATCATACTCAAATATACTTATGTGAAAGCATAAGAGTGAAATAGTAGATTGTACAGCAAGTGCATAAATGAGCCAACCCAACCCAAGACGTTTATATACGATGTGGATAGTTAAGTCGAGGGACAAAATGGCTCATTTATGCCCGAGTTATAAACACTACTTTTCACTTCGACTGCGAGGAAATAATAAATTATTAATAAAATAATAGTTCATTCCCGCCACTTTATTTTTTTAAAGTTTTTATGTTTAATTTTCGATACGTGATATTAGACTTAGATACTTCATACTGCCAAGGTGCCAAGTCATTTAATGATGCGATACGTTTTTAAATAATAATTGACTTCTATATGATCTGGTTTTATTAATTTAGTAATAGAAAACACGGATGTAAAATTTATTAAAGCAAATCAAATAAAATAACTAGTCTATTCTACGAAGTTTTATTATGCGTGTGGATGTTAGGCGCGATTATCTTAGTCTTTTAAACAATTTTACATTGTGCACTAGAGCATAAGTGTCATTTTTTGCAGCATACATCCAGCACAAAGGCGAACTTTGCAAGCATGAGAAGTGAAAAAATATCTTCTAACTAAGTAGCCTCACTCTTAGTTTATAGGTAAATAATGATGTAATAGGGTAGTTGTCTCATGTTAAAATTGATAAAGTAGTTTTGCTAAATGGATAGTAAATTATCAAATTATTGTAATAAAGTATAAATTACAAAATATAATTAATTGGACCTTGACATTTTTTTATTACCTAAATAAATTTAAAACTCAATAAAATTCTTACGCTTTTACAGTAACAAAATTGTATGATAAGATAACTGTGGAAACGCAGTACCTATTTCGCGACCGAAACAGCAATTTAGGTACTTGATTTTCCATACAATGATTAGTACAAATAGCAAACTGTGCCGTCATACATCTGTGTCAATTATTATGAATCGTTTCGGCTGCCGCCAGTAAGGTCCTTTGATTGATTTTTTTTTGGGTATTTATGTTCTTTAATTGTAGTTGCTGCCTTACAAACATTTGTTACTCTACAAAAACTGGTTAGAATGGCATTGTAAAAAAATCTTAGGCTACAAACCTACTAAAAACTTTGCTAGTTTGCTCTGTTAGAATTCAGTGCGGATTCAGTGCTTTTTCGCGGCTCTTCGATGTCATGTAAAGAATCCTTACATGACATCGAAGAGCCGCGACGACTATAACAAACGAAATACCCTCTTGTAAAAATGGTAGGTACCTCAAAGTAGTATCCTAAGTACTACACTTTGTAACCTTATATTATAAAAATAAAGTATAATATTTAAATAATATGTTTATAAGTGTTTTACTATATACAAACTGCAATTAAGGCTATGAAGAAACGGTATGTGACAAAAACCCAATATAAATAATTTTCGAACATTTTTGTAAATCGCCGGAGTTACGACCGGTCAAAAAAGTAAAACTGATATTTCACTTACCCCAAACTGCCCAAAGCGTAAAATTCTGCAGCCTGCGTATCAACAGTAGAGTCTGGTTTAAACATGCCTCCTCCTGTTTACTCCACTCTTGATTCACCAACGCAAACACCACATCTTCTAAATACACAGTATTATTAACCCTCTCAGTGAAATTTTTTCTCCTCTCTTTGATCTCAATTTTCCCTGTATCATTTTCGACCGGCACAGTTGTCACTTCAACCGTTTTCGGGCGATTTGTAACAAGACATGTTGTTTTCGTTAGAAGTGCTAATCCAAATATGAAAATAGATAAACACTTCATGGTGTTTCAAAAGGTCGCGGGAGACTGAATCAGAGATGAACTGGTAGCAGGCTCATTGTAATACAATTACCTATGAGAGCAATTATCGTTGAAGTAAGTCATTAATAGTAGATTTAATCAGAAGTTAACCAAGGACAAGTGCAAGTCGGATATGCGCGCCAAGGGCTCCGTACAAGTTTGTAGGTAAAGGTATACCTAAATTGTTCGTTAATCACATTATGAAGAGAAGGTACTGGGTTGAGCCGGTTGAGCGGCCAACATAACTTTGGCTTTGGAAAATTTTTGCCCTCATACACTCATACAAGGACATAGGTCCCGATCAAAACCAACTAACTAAAAATAAGTTTATAAATGGAAAAATATGATATACCTACTACTAACTACAAATATACTGTTGTCGGATTTATTCCTGTACGTGCACAAACACATAGCTGTTTGCCAATTTTCATTCCACATTCAACTATACGGCATAAATTGATTGCGTTGCGTTGACTTAGAAGTCTGTTTTTTTTACAGTTGCAAAGGGATGGCATGGCTGGATATTTGATTTTGATTTGAACTTGATACATCCATGCATTCCCAAGAAAAAATAACGAAGTGTCCCCGTAAGGATAATTGAGCTACGGAACTCTAATAAAGCGGTCGACTACAAGTGGGACTGATGCAATAAGGATTCCGTACTATCTCATAACTTTATCAAATAGGAAATTGCGAAATACTTCCTGTGTTTCGAAACTTCGGAAACCAGGGAAAACCTAAAAATAGCTTCCGGTTCAATCATTTTAGTCCAACATTTTATAAGGAGCTTCTACATTACTTATTCTGTGCTACGTGCACACTTTCATATTTAAATTTAATACTTTACATCGTTGTCTTTGACTTATTTACCTACATATTATTTTCAGATGTTGTTACTGAAAATTCAACATGTTTTACTTTATTCTAGCGCCATCTATGTAGCTAGTTCGGACCTGGGGGGTTGTTTCTCACCCCATTCTCTGTACAGGTCCATGGCACCCTCTTAACTTTTGCGCTGTTCAACGAGTTAACTAGATGGCACCGCTAGCAGTTTTTGATACAAAAAACAATGATACTGAGGATTCCAAAAAGAAGAACGTACTAAACTAATATATGTTTTTTACCGCCTTTTCAGACACAAAAGAAAATTTTATTTTATTTCACGCGAATTCAATGTTATTATTATACATAATTTAGCCCTTAAATTAGAAAAATTAAAAATAGGTACCTAACTCTTCAGTTCAAGCCTCAGTCGCGCGCTGTAGGCTATCTATACCGAAAAAATATCGTACTTATAATATTTGAAAAAGGTGTTTTCTTTTTTTCAATGCGAGCATTTTCGCAAAAATATTCTTTGTATTCCTATACAATTTCATTGTCAACCTTAAGTGGGTCCCAAATTAAAGTTCGTGACTGGTACCTACACTGCCAACTGGCAAGTAGGTACAGCGTTAAAAACCTAGATCAGGTCCTTACGTAATTGGGTGAGGCCTTCAAAATTTATGTTTTTTTGAACCGCTTTTGTGTTACATTTTGTATGGAGTGTAACGAAAACTCTGTGTTATGGATAACACAAAAGTGTCACAAAAGTACCAAAGCATCAAACAAAACGTAACACAAAAGCAGACTTTGGTTCAAAAACCGTACAAGTGCGAGTCGGACTTGGCTACCGAGGTTTCCGTACAAAATTATAAATGTATAGTTTTCAGATTTTGCCCTGTAACTTGTAGTATAAGGCAATATTACTTGCCAAACTCATAGTTCTATGTCAACGGAAAGTATACATTTTGATTCCCTTGAGAGTGTCAAAATATAAGTTTTATGCGGCATAATTATCTTGTTTTCGTAAACTTCGAAGTTTAATTTTTTCACAGCTTCAAGGGCTGTAGACTTGAGTATATGGTTTTAATTTTAACTTGATAATAGGTCCCAAGATAAAGGGTCTTGACAGACAGACAGACGGACAATAAAGTGATCCTATTAAGAGTTCCATTTTTCGAAAAAAAAAACATGAATTATGGCGGCCCTACCCAAATTTAAATTATGTTTTATGCAGTTGTTGCATTTCACGAAGATGAGTGGCGCGTTCCTATTATTATGACTTTAAAGTCTTATTTCATCAAATCTACTTCGCCTTCGTGAAATGCAAGAAGTACTTATAATAACAATAGGTACTTACCTCTATTTTGAAACTTTTACTTGCTGCCTCTTTTTTTGTGTCTCATTAAATTCCAAGACAATTTAGTAGGTACAAAGGTACATGGTACAAAACCAGCCTGATACCATTATGGTAATAAAATTGACGTGGCGTGCCAGTGCCAGTAATAGTTTTATAATCACTATTTTGCAACCCTGACCGGTCAATAAGCAGATGAACTCCATTGTTAACTGAATTGCATCAGTCTTCCAAGACGTTTAGGACATTGAGGTACATTTTTGTTCGACGATTTGCATCTGTTTCACATTTCAATTACTCAGTCTCTTTTGCATTCAACATTACATGTTGTCATTGTACGCCGATGCTAGAGTCTGTCTAATGAAAGTTGAACCTAGTAGTTATTTGATTGGCAACACTTTGTCTCTATGTGTGTCTATCTGAGGTGTCATGTCGTATGTCAAGTTTAAATTTCTCTGAGAAAATTGCGGCTGTGTGAGTGACCCTGTGTTACCCTGTCATGATTTTTTGAATTTGCCGCTATTTTTCAGGTTCAGCTTCCATTAGCCAAACTCTATGTATAATATATACATCAGTAGCACTTTTCATGACAAATTGTACTACTAATGACTTACTTACTTTTGTAATACTAGTAACTTAACTTACTTGTGTAAGTACTACTAGTGACGTGACTTGGAAGGAAAATTTCCGCTTGTTGAAGGAGCGAGCGAAGCGGACGAAGTCCTCCGTTTTATCTATGGTTGAAACCATACTAGCTGAAGCTAGTGCAAAAAATATTTCGTTTGTCTGTTCATCTCTACAGATAGCATTTCTCAACTGATCCTCGTGATACTTGGGAAGACTCAATAGTTGTATAGAATTTTATATTTTCATACCTACTAAGAAGTTGAAGTTCATTGGCCCTAATGAAGTTTTTGGTAGGTGTTTTGTTTATGCGGTCTCTCTTGTGTCGATGCATAGAGAACTCTGTGTGAATTATATGCAGTCAAGATGCGGCAATATTCATTTCAAATTGATTTTTGTTTCGTAATGAAATAAAACCAACAAATTTCTAAGTACATTTATTTCTTCAATATTATTAAATTATAATAATACAGTGATCTAATAAATATTTCCATACATAACTACAACTTACATTAACAACTTAATTTATTTTATAATAACCAAACAGTGCGTGCTACGATCTAAATGTAATTGTAGTGTAGGTAAGTAGATATCTTTAACAATAATTAATTAAATTGCAACATTTTATGTACAATATTAATTCTATAATGTTTAAACTGCATAGGTAGTTACTGTTTAATATTAGGTAGGTACAGACTTTGCTAAATATCTACTTTAACCGTTATATTAGACTAAATTAGGCCTCCCCCAAAGAGTGCCAAAGTGATCGGTACTTCGCCACCCGCATCCAGCGGATTAACTACTTTTTGTAAATAACGTTTTTTTTTTAAAATATGGCTACGCTGTTCAAAAGTAATTACTAGAGTAATCGTTACAAACAATAGGTAAAGTCACATTATGAAATCAAGGGTCATACTATTAACTACGTCAAAAACATGTTTACACTTTTGCACCTTATCCCCTCGAAATAAGGCAAATAGTAGTTTATTGAGAGGCCTTAAATCACGAGTGTGTTTTTATGAAACGAGCGTCAGCGAATTTCATAATACACACGAGTGTTTTAAGGCCTAATTATGTACAGTTGCATACACTACTTTATCTACACACATATCAAATATCCACAATGATGTGTTCGGGAACCATTAGAATAACCGCCATTGCACCGCCATAGCCTATTTCGAATCATGACAAACTAGATTTCCATCGAACAGTATCGAAGACTCTGACCTCTGGGCCACGCTTCGAAATTTGAAAGTCATTACTTTATCAATATCGATATCTTAATGAAAATAAGTACAAAATAACCTACGGCCAGAGACAAGTTAATTATTTTTTTCTACTCCTGTACTTTTATCTGTCATTTACATAGTCACGAACACTAATATAAAGACATACAAAATAAGTTTGCAGAAAAGTCTATACTCTATTCCCCATAACAGTACGGCACAACCGTGCTGTTATGTCGCCAAAACGATACGCTTAGCAGCCATACGCTTCTAAACCTATACATTAGGTACTACCAACTTAACAAACCACTGAATGTTTTTACTTTTTAGAAATTTTTGAACTAAAGGCATTGCTGCTAACTTAGGAAAAACCTTTATTCTTAATATGGCAGTACTGGCAAGTTGACATCAATTAAAAACAAAGTTAACTATAGACACCCATTTGTCTCATTTTCATGTTTCCCGAATTCCCGGTTATTTTATAAATTGTTGTTTGAGTTTGCGGCCGTTGTGTTTGCTACAAAATAGTTGGTGTTTCTCAAAAGTAATAAAAATGGATGACGATGAAAATATTGCTTCTACACCAGAAGAAATACACCGGCAGCCCACAAGCAGTGACCGAAAATTTGTTGCCTACTAAATCTCGGCACCTATACGACAAAGTTTAAGAAAAATTTATTCTTTGTTTAATTTTGCATTTTGTTCCATAGTAGCTAGTCGTAGAAAAAGTATTGTATGCAACGTTGTATAACTAAGTCAAAAAACGCTCGTGGCGTCTTTCTTTACAATGTTCGCCTTCGGCTCACATTCTAACCCACGCCACTCGCCTTTTTTGACCTCTCTTATACAACTGTTGCATAAAATACTATTATAAATCTTATTGATATGATGCTGGTCATTCATTACTGCTTGTTTCTATACGCATTTTAGCGGGTTTATAGTATGTGTGTAGATAAAAATGTATATCCTAGATGCCGACTACCACTTTTTTCCCTGTGAAAATCCACCATTAACTTGCCGCCCTAGGACAAGAAAAGGTCATCAGTGTTGTAGGCAAGTGAAAATATATAATATTTTCTCAAACGTGCAATGAAATATTGACGTTGTGCTCTTTATAATCGAACTATCACTTTTCGGGCGCGGCGAGACGAGAGATGCGTAGCCATTTAAAAAAAAAACTTGAAGTTTTTTTAGGGTTCCGGTACCTCAAAAGGAAAAAACGGAACCCTTATAGGATCACTCTCGGTTGTCTGTCTGTCCGTCTGTCACAGCCGATTTGCTCCGAAACTACTGGACCGATTGAGTCGAAATTTGGTACACATATGTAAATTGGTCACCCAAAGATGGACGCGTAAAGTAAATTAATGAATTCTTAACAAGGGGGCCACGTTTGGGGGGTAAACCGGAAATTAAAAAAATAAAGTTTCGCAAACTATATTGTGTGGCATATCAAATGAAAGAAGTTGTTGTAAGCATCTCAGATATTTTTTAAATAATTTTAGCAAAAATAGATTTGAAGTAATTTAGGAAATAAGACGAAACATGACCATTCCCTCCCCCTTATCTCCGAAACTACTAGGCTTAAAATTCTGAAAAAAATATGGAAAATAGTTCCTTGCCTAAAGATTACAGGAAAACCTATAAGAAGTTTGAGTATTCAAAGTAACGGGAAACTTTTCAATATTTTTTGTGTATTTTGTATGGAGCGCCTATAATGCTTAGTGAATAGGAATTTTACGGAACCCTCACCACGCGAGTTGAACTCGCACTTGTCCGGTTTTTAATTTCATTGCATGTTTGAGAAAAGCGTTCATAACTATCTAGGCGTGAAAAGGGACTCCCAGCCTCGTATACTACCCGGCCTTGCTACGCTCGTCCTTCTATATCTGCTTAGCCGGCAGTCCCTCTTTTCCCGGCCTCTGATGCAATGTATCTACTATTAATTGATCCTCTCATAAATATGTACCTAAAGTATAATTCGCTGACATAAGAGCCATGGGACACATTTTTGAGTCAGTTGTATGCACCCATATTTTTGCACTTGATTGCACGGAGCAATTTGGTCGCTATGACAGTATCATGTAGGGTACATTGCTTGTTACTGGCCACCCCCCAATAACTGACCACTTCGCAAGAATATGTAGAAAGTAATTAATAGTGCAAAGTAATTCTAATAACGGCATCAGCATACAAAATAGAAAGCCAGTAAGTAATTAATGATACTTCCTTAAGCAGGCCTGCCATTGAAAAATCAGACTTTTTGAGACCACTCTCAGCACTTTTTTATTAAGATGAAATTCGGCCTTTTTTTAGCAAATAAATAATTCATTAGTTCAGTTTTATAAGCATTACACATTACCCTCATTAATTGATTAAACACTTTAGTTTTTTTTAAAGTATCCATAACTAAATCGTTTTAAATAACTAGGTAAGTAAGAAAATAATTTTGCCTAAAATATTTTTTTGATAATATTAATTGAGAGCTGTATGAGATCGCTAATAAATTAATCTAATCTATTAAATAGGTACTGTTTATATTTTGTTAGGTAGGATTATACTAATCTTACCCAAACAAAATTGGGCAGTAAAGAAATAAAAAAATATTTTTATGATAAATTACATATCTATCACTCATTTATTACAAAGTATTTAAAATAAATTATTAAAGTAAATAGCGTTTTCTTATGTACAATCTTTGGAACGCGTTACACAGAACACACTGACTAGATGCTCACTCTTTAGAGATTTTTTTATAAATAATTATAAGCGTATATCTCTACCGTCTAAATACTATAATTACTATAATTTATATTTATATTTTTTCTTTATAACGATTTATAATAATTACCTAGTTATGATAATTGTTTGTATGATGTAAAATAACCGTAAATTGATCTAGGATTTAGTTCACTTGAATAAACCATTTTCCAATTTGGGAAAGTCACCGTAATCGATCAACAGAATAGTTTTGTCATGGCATGTAAAATGGCAATGGCATGGCAATTGCTTGGCAAACTGAAATCAAAGAAATTGTTTAAAATTATCATAGTATATCATAATAGAGATGGAATTATAAATTTAAAAAAGTTAGAACTGGTTAAAACATATTTGAGATTTTAATTATGAACGATCTACCTATTGTTTTTAAAATTACACCTCATACGTGGAAAAATACTATAAGTAGACCGTCAGTTGTTTGAAATTCTAAAACTTAGTAATTGAGTTGCGTCAGCAACAGTGGGATTATAAATATATATGTAAGTCTGCATCGCTCCAACCGTTTTGTGCAATCCAATGAATGACCATTTTTTATAATATATATTTTTTTTTTTTTTTTTGAGATTAGGCCTAAAGAAGGTGCTTTCTTTTTATTTTACTTAATTAAACTTAAACTTTATATAAAATGACTAGACTTTGGTATCTTTTATGACTAATTGTAGGTTAAAGAATGACTAAATACTTAAAAAACTAGTTAGTTTCATACAAAACCTTCACGCATGACTAGATATTGATAATAAAAAATACCTATATACTTTTTTAAATATTTTTGGAAAAGACAGACTAGAAATACTCATCATCCTCATCAAGACAGACTAGAAATACAATGCGCTTTTATTTTTCTTGATAAATCATAATAATTATAAGAGATCCTAAAATGACTAGAATACAAAAAACATTTGAGATCTAATTATTTAAAACTAAGTTACAGTAGACTTTAATTTTTTTATGGCTACGATACTATATATTTTTTATAGATACGACTATGTGACTAGGCTTCTGACATAGATACATAATTTCCAAGACTAGAATCCAAAACTTATAATTATGACTGAGATCTTTTTTTTTGTTGCCTTTTCAGCTTTTACAAGTGACTTGACCGATTAGGGTAAGACATAATTACTAACTTACCGCTAATGACTAGAGTTGGAATTTAATTAAAATATTTCCTTCTTCTAATTCTATTTTTATATATATTTTTATAATTTTAATTTTAAATCAGCAATGAAAATGTTGTTATCCCTATTAGACTAAGTTTCGTCAAAATACTAGATTACTGCGGTTAAAATAATACGTACAGACTAGAATACTTCCAAAATGAGATCGTTTCTTTTCTTACCATTAGGAGACTAGGTTTTATTTGGTTTTGTTAAAATCATGGTTTACCATTACGACTAGGTCGCTACTTTTTATTGGTCGGCGATGACTAAAAGGTCATTGGATTTACAGAAGGAGCTGCTATGTAATAATTATGTGAGTAACTAAGTATATCTGTTTTATAAAGAGGGATTAATCGAGACAATTTTTTTAAATACCTTTTAACTTCGAAAACAAGCATGTGTTTGAGGCGTATTAAAAAAGTAACATTTATTTTAAATAAATCATACTAACTATTCGTTTATCTACAATAATATAATGACAGTGCTTTAAGCCTTGTTTCAGCGGGTTATTTTTTTTACAGTTGGACAGTGAGTGTAATTTAAGATTCCACAGACTTAATGGAAATAAATAATTTCTATTTTGAAATTGAAGAATAAGAGAAACGTATTCATAGTAAAATATTTTTTTAAATAAAAATCCCTCTTATATGAAATTAATAAGTTTTGTTTGCAGACTTTACTGCTTAAAACCAAATTGAATTAGAAAAACTATTAAGAAGCCGGTTTAATCGAACTACTAGAGATACCTTTAATTTAATCAAACAAAAGTAATATGCTGCGTTCTAACAATTCTAAATTAACTCGATATTGTGACCCACTTGCAAATCGACTCAATTCCGATGAACTCGAAGCTCTGAAAAAATTATTAGATTGTAACGGGGTGCATCTAAAAATATGCCTACTCGATCGATAGCGGCGACTTTCCTGCTGTCGGTAATTGGAAAACAATGCCCATTGAAATTGTTTTGAACGAAGTGGAAATAAGTGTTAATTCAATTGATTTATGTTCGTGAAAATTACCTAGGTACACTTGAATACTTGGTATTTACGTGCGAGTGTTAATTAGTTATATATTTAGTTGCGTTTTGAGAGTTGCTTCTTACGTATTTTCAACGTTCGTTTAATTAAGTTATTAGCGTAAATAAATAATTCCAGTTTGACACGGCAAAAACATGTTTGTTATTGAAAATGCTGTAACGATTGTTGAATAATAATTTGATCAGGATCGGGTGAAGTTAGCTCTAAAACACAACTAACAAAGATAATCTATTAATATATTTGTTGAACACCCTTAAATTGATAAATCTTTAAGGACGCAGAGCGTTAAACTGTATAGGTAATTAATTATCTGCGACCTCGTTTGTATACTTGTTCTTTTTTTACTATAATATTTAATCAATACTTAAGCCTACAAGATATGTATACTCCACGCGAATTGTTTGACACTTCTACGTGATATTTAATTTGGAATGTTGCTGTAGGAGATCTTAAATATTTACAACTAAACTACTACTATTTAATACTTATTTAAATTTTAGTTAAATCACACCAAACTAGTATTTACAACTATTATGCAACACTTACCAGATAAATTAGTTTCTAAAAAGCGATACTCCTATGTTGCTAACAGTACATACATCATAACATAATTAATTAGGGATGATTAAAATGATGTGAGATTTCCTTTGACTGAATGTGGAGTGGACTTTTTTGGCCTACTACTGATACAATTGTGTTTAGGGTAGTACGAAAGCAGCATAGTGCGGGACTGACTGATAACCAGAGAATTATTTACTTTACGTGCCGGGAATATTTGCAATAGCGATTACTTTTACGACTTTCATCCCGATCTCATAGTTTGTTAACCACAACCCGTATGTCAATATTTAGTTATAGCTAGCGAAGTACGGCATCAGATTACAATACCTCTCTGAAAGGAGAGCTACCGTTAACTAACTACGAAATCGGGATGAAAGCCGCTGCTACAATGATTGCTAATCCTATGACTCCTGACACGCAGCATAGTGGCTGAATGGACAAAAAGATAGAAGAGAATATTCGGCTTAGCATGAAAGATGGAAAATGGCTGATCATGATTGAATTTAAACCGAAACAATTGCCACTCGCATTCAGCCCTTAAGCCACGTGTATCTGCGGATTAGCATGGACGTACTGATACGGATAGAGTAGTGTAAGTGGACACAAGACGCAGAGCTACTCTCAGCTAAACCAGGCCAGGATTTTGTTCAAGTCAGCCCAGTTCTTAAGAGAAGTACATCTGCGGGTTATCATGCACGTACTGATAGGGGTACACGGAGTATATGGGGAAGCGCGGCACGGGCCGCAGCACGCGTCGTCAGCCGTCGCCGTCCTCGTCTTCCGAGCCCGTCACGTCGAGGCTGCGGGAGTCCTCGGAGGAGCAGGACGGGCTGTGCCGCTCCCAGTTGAACTCCTGCTGGGGCACGGGGATCTTGTTCCAGAAAGTGTTGAAATTGCTGTCGCGGGTTTCCTGCTGGATTGAGAAGTCTTGTTGTAGATTTTGTTACCTATTACCTAATCGTTAGCTTTAAAACATTCAGTTATCATTAAATTTGCACTTTATTGAATTTTGGTCAGGAGCACGATGAGAAAGTCTGATACTTGATTACACGAACATAACTAATATTCGTGATAAACACATTCGTCTTATTGATAAGTATATTACAGTAAAAAAAAACCGGCCAAGTGCGTGTCGGACCACGCAAAACGAAGGGTTCCGAGCCTATTAAAAAGGTCGTATCGTCACAGAAATGTTACGGCACTTGCGTCCTTTTCTTTGAGGAAGGCAGTTTTTCAGCAATATCTCGAAAACCTCTGAACCGATCTTGTTCAAAACAATTTTCGGTGAATGAAATTAATAAGCCCTATGTCCATGAATTTTTCCATATTTTTAAAATACACCGTTCAAAAATTAGAGGGGGGGGGGACAGAATTTTAGTGACTTTCGGGGCGATTATCTCTGGCTCTATTCACTTAATCAAAAAAAATGCTAAGAAACCTTATATTTATTTTGAAAGGCCTATCGAATGATGTGCCACACGGGGGGTCACAATGAAAATTTTTTTTTTGACTTTTAGTTTTATGTATGGAGTGCACCCCTAAAAAAATTTTTTTTTGTCATTTTAATTACAAAACTATGTAGCGGCTAACAAAATACACCTTTTCTCAAAATTTTATTCAAATACACCTTATAGTTTTCGAGTAAAATGCCTGTGACATACGGACAGACGGACAGACGGACAGACGGACAGACGGACAGACGGACAGACGGACATGACGAAACTATAAGGGTTCCGTTTTTGCCATTTTGGCTACGGAACCCTAAAAATCGATGATAGTAAGATCGTCGATTAATAAAACTTACAGGTTGATACGCCGGCTCGGCCCGCACTTGCTTAAACGCTGACGGCTCCTTCTCCTCGGGCTGTTCGTGTGCTAGCATGTGCTTCCTCAGGTAGGCCTGCCGTCGGAACAGCTTCCCGCACTGTTGGCACGGGAACCGGCCCGGCTCGGCCGCCGGCGGCTCGCGCCGTTTGGCGGCACTAGCCACTCGCGGCTTGTGCCAGCGACGGTGAGAAGCCAGGTTTGCGGGGCAGTTGAACACCTGGGTAGAGAATGGGAGTGAATAATGTTTTGGAGCGATAAAGATGATGACGAAACGTAGCGCACCGATCCAATTATAGGAGCAAAGGTTTAGTAATTAAAAAGTTATAAGCTCTTTACTTAATCTTAGTGACCGTACTTGTCAGATACGGATCCATTGTTCCACATAGGAGATTTGCTGCACTTTTAACTGAGCTTTACCTTAATCTTCTGCCGAAGATAATATTTATACATGATTATCATCATCCTACTAGCGTTATTCCCGGTTATGACACTTAATCCCAAGATTTGGCATAGGCACTAGTTTTTACGAAAGCGACCGCCATCTGACCTTCCAACCCAGGGACAAAACTATCTTATTGGGATTAGACCGGTTTCCTCACGATGTTTTGTTTTTATTTATGACGTGATTATATTTATGACTTGAAAAAAATCTATTTATGAATTTAAAGTTAGTACATTGATCAAAGGTTTCGTATAAAACTAATGCATTAATACATGGATGCGTGGACTATGAGTCAAATCTGTTGGTGAATATAATGAGTACCTATTTTATTCTGCATGCCGCACTAACGTTACTATATATCAAACCCATCATTATCATTTAAACAAGTGTTTGTTTTCAAAACACAGAGTACGCCGCCATGTAAAATTGCGTACGTACTTAATTAGGGCCAAAACGCAAAACGTTTCGCCACGGCCCCCTCGAGACAAGCATAAATATAAATTCTCTATGAATGGAAAATAAATTGCATCCCTATCGCAGGGATGCTCGATATTCTTCAGTCACGCATCACGAAACATATCAATTAGAGAGTAAACATCCCTACTGCCCAAAGAGCAAACAGTCGTAACTCACAAGCGTTGTCTACTAATATTACACATTTTAATCTAAGCAGGGTAAAGCGGGCGCCGATTCCCATGGAAATGTGCCAAGTGCTTAGAATGTAGCCCCTGCCACCTGAAACACATGTGATAATTTGTTCCCACGCAGAAGCGAATTTCTAGTTTAGATAAAATTGATGGATCATGATGAGTTATCAGATCATACTAATTGAAAAGGGGTAGTTGAATAATAGATAGTTATTTAATTGTTGTTGAATTGGTGAGAGCAAATAGTTATAATGGTTTGTGATGTTCCCACAGTTAATTTGTTATTTTATTAACAAGCGAAAGGTAATAAATAATAGCAAGTTCCGTCATGGGTTAAAACTGCCCAAAGAATGACATGTCTTAGTTATTTTTGAATGAATGAAATGCATAATTTCATCTTCAATATTCTAGTTAAAAAATTCTCTCAAGATGATGAAATACGAATTTATAGCGTACTAGCTTAAAATTAATCTTAATCCGTTCAGCCGTTTTTGCGTGATTGAGTAACAAACATCCAAACATCTAAACATCCAAACTTTCGCATTTATAATATTAGTAGGATAGTAGGATTAGTATGATAATACCTACTCAATAAAAATGAATGGGAACGAAGAAAGGCCTTTTCCCGGCAATGGGACACTTGCGGGCTAAGAAAAAGACTAGCTATGAGCGAACATAGCTGCTTCGAGATCTCAAGCAAAGCAAATATCTTCCTTTAAAGCCCTACACATTATCGTTCTGTACATAATGGATATCCCCTGATCGCCATAGAGATTCAGTAAGCTTTCGGGGGTCGTACTGGACTAACTCTAGGAAGGAGTTGTTGCTAGTAACTAACCTTGTCACACTCAGGGCAACGGTACTCAATATGCACGATCCTCGAGCACCGATGCTGGGCCAACGCGAACGCGTCGCTGTACAGCCGACGGCAAAGCCGGCAGATGTACCGCCCCAGGCGGTTCTCTATGCTCGCGATCACCGCTTTGGCCTCGTCCGTCACTTCTACCACGTTGAACGCCGGGTCTATATCGCCCTGGAAGTTTGAATCAGTCATCAATCCCAACAACGTGCTCATAAAAACAATTTTAAATGCTTAAAAAACCAACTTTTATCTGACATGGCTAAAACAACAAAACCACTGCTATTTTTCACAGCCAATTGCTACAAGTTTTTGGGTTTGGGAGACATAAATGGCAGAATATGAAATTTACTTTTTTTAGCTTTATTTATTCATCGTCCAAATAAATGTTAACGAAAAACGTGACAAATATAACTTTATGTGGAAGGGCTTTATTTAATAGCCCAATACTTATGTAGGATATTACTTAATTGCAGAAAATACCGTCGATAGGTTGTCGTAAATGCCATTTACCATTATTTTTATTGCGTCAAAATTAAACGTTCGAGCTTACTATCTCAATTCGAAGAAATTGTACTAAGTTAGAACAACGATTTATTCCGGATTTAATGCCCCGGCGCCCCACCCACAGCTGCGGTTCGAGTTTAAGGCTGTTATTATCGCACAAACATAGAACAATATGCGATTTCATACCCCGCTTAATTGCTGGGGCGATAAGAAACTCGCTGGCGACTTACTGTAATGCTACGGTAAGAATCGCTAATTAATAGTTCCTGACCAACACAACTTGTCTTTGATACAGAATTCCATTAAATCTAATTTGGTTTTCAAACATACATTTAACATCTTAATTTACCTTGCGAACGACTAATGTTTCATCCTCATCCAAATCTCTTATAATAGTTCCGGATACAGGAGAAGTCTTGTCTTCGTCGAACACCAGTCTCCGCACCGCTTTGCTCTTTTTCAATGGTTGCGCCGGTTTTCCCGATTTTTTCGGACGGTCTTCGACATCTTTGACTTCAAAAATTTCTGGAGAACTTCTTTCGCTTTTTGTCGGTGTTTCGTTGTCAACCGGCAAACAAGTTTTAAGTTCTTCGAAAAATTGTTTGGTAAATTTAAGCTTTTTCACTTCGGGACTGTCACTATCGTTTGAGTTTTCATCATCAGCTTTTCTTTTTTCCGATTTAGGATCCGTTTCATCTTTAGTATCATTGTCCTCGAAATGTCTGAATATTTTTGGTGATTTTGGGTATTTGGTTTGATCTGGAGATTTTCTTTTTTGGGAAGGCGGAGGTGTGCAAGGAGGTGTAATAGGGACAGTAGATTTAAGAGACAGGTCGAGCGGGACTAGCGGTTCATTGTAGTAGGCTAAATATTGTTGGAGAAGAGTTGGATGCTGATGAGGTATTAGATCGTGGAGATAGTTAGTAGATATTCTAACGGGAGGTGCAGCATACTGTTGGTAGAATCTCGAAGTCGACAACCGGTGAAAATTTGGTAATGTGGCTTCCATATTACTTAGAGGAAGTCTTCGTAAAAGCAGGAAACATTTTTCGCCTCCATTTATGTCTTTTGTCTGTAACAAAACAAAATAATATTGTGGCAATTTGACAAAGCAGGCTATAATAAAGTGAAGTGCAATATTGTGAGCGGCGACGAGGGTTGAGCGCAGACGTTGATTCGATGACACTACAGCGTTCACTTGGGTGATTACGGTACACTTTTTTACCGGATTGGTGTGTTATCGCTAACTGTGCGATAAAATTGATTTTTATTTCACAGGAATACGAGGTACCCATACCGAGGAACGTAACTAGGTACCGTATATTGAATTGTCTTTACAATTATACCTACATTTAGAAGATTTGTTTTGTATCATAGGTTAATTTCTTACTATCGTTTATTTAGTGACATGTAGGTTAGCTACATCATAGTTATTATATTGTTCGAGACAGCAAAAATCAAATCAGCAAGCGACTATCCACAGACAGCATTCGGTTCACAAATCCGCATCAGCCCGACAAAGCGGCGTAAATAGTTTACCCACGTACTCTAATTACCGTCGTCGACTCCCACGCTCACCCTTCGAGGGGAGACCGTGCCTATTGTGTAATAAATAAATAGCATGAATTTTTATGAGACAAGATTTTGGTGTTTGCGAAATTTATTAAGTGTCTGGGGTAGGCATGGTTTGTTGATGGCTTGTTGGATTTAAATTTAAGTTAGTCGAATTGATCTACGATCCCATGCATATTAAGTGGTACAACAAAAAAATAAAAAAAACTTTTAGGTTTAGGTTATAATTTGGGTACGCTTACCTTTTTCACTTCATAATAAAGAACTTGGTTCTAATAGTACCTAACTGCTGCTTATTTTACCTACTTTAATACAGCATTTAACTCCTGTATTAAACTATTTGATGAATATGAATACGCCAAAATTATGGAAGAGACGAGTATAATTAATAAAAATCTTTTTCTCGCAGCAATTTAATTGAGATTATCGTGCTGTTTTTTTTTTAATTTATGAAATGCATCAAGCAATTTACTCTCATTACTAAAATAGACGGCACGGATACATGAGATATATAAGGATAATATAACGACAATAGGCTTGTGTCCTAATTTTTTTTACGATGCCATTCGAACCACTTTTTGGTGTGGAACAAATGTTTGTATGGGAGTAAGTACAATTAAAGAACATAAATACCCAAAAAATTGAGTTAAAGACGGACCTCGCTGGCGGTAGCCGAAAACGTTCCATGCTGATTAACATTGAATCATGACGTCACAGGGTAATATTTGTACTAGTCGTCATATGGAAAATCAAGTAAATTGCTGTTTCGGTTGCGAAATACTGCATTTAGGACCATAGTTGTCATACAATGTTGTTTCTATAAAAGCGTAACGATTCTATTGGTAGCTTTAAATTTACTTTTGGACAATAAAAAAAATCATATTTTTTGTAAACTTTCAAGGGCCATATCTTTTTATGATTTTAATTATATTTCGTAATTTATACTTAATTGCATTTATTTGAAGGTTTACTATCAATTTAGCAACACTGCGCTATCAATTTTAACATGAGGACACAACTCAATTGCTTTCACAATAAATTGTTGACTTCACATATTACCTATATTATTAATATTGGATTATTCATCGTGATATATCTAATTTAACAGCTCCATGGGCGGATACCGTGGCTAAGGCGGAGCCAATTCGGTAGGTATAATTACAGGGGCAAGGCGCTACTGCCCAAATTATACAGCCACGGCCGTTTACCGAGGATTTGTCTTCGGTACCTGTTAACCTTTTACCCAGAGGGAGGCGTTTGTGAACAGTTCAAGGGAGTTGGTAAGATTAGGTCATTTATTTAACTTTTTGATTCAAGAATAAGAATAATAAGAGAATAAGAATAATTAATTGAAAAAATGTTATTGCTAATGTTACATTGTGCGTGCACTGTTACATGTTAGGGGAATTGATTAAATGCGCCTGAACTAGGATTATCCTGTATCTCAGGCAAAGAGATATAATTACTAATTGGAAAACCATCATACAAATTAAAATCATACACATTTATTTGGGTTACACAAAAATTAATAAATAGGCATCTCAAACGCAGTTTGGCGGTGAATTATTGTTATATTTTATTTATTAGTGTTTTCATAGTTTCATAAGAACCACTGATAGGTACGCTAAAAATAGTGAGACCACCACTTATTAGTATTTTAAGGAACCTTGAAAAACGAAAGTAATAAAAAATAGAATACATTTCATCGTTAGGGTTCCGTACCTCAAACGGAAAAAACGGAACGAAAAAGGATCACTTTGTTGTGAAAATTAAATGAAATGAAAATGAAAGCATTTATTTCGGACACTTTTACACATCCATATTATGTTAGTGAAAAAATCAAACTTCTATGTTAACGTAAAAAAAAGATACGGTCGTTTATGTCGCAAAAAACGTATATGTCGACACTCTCAAGGGAATCAAAATTTATAGGGTACCTTCGTACTTTCCGTGAATTATGAAATTTGGCAAAGAATTTCGTCTTATACTACAAGTACAGGGAAAAATCTGAAAACTATATTATTTGTAATTTTGTACGGTACACTCGGTGGGCGAGTCCGACTGGCGTTTGGCCGCTCCACGCGTTCTCGAGATAAAGGGTCTTGAAGACAGACAGGCAGACAGACGGACAACAAAGTGATCCTATAAGGGTTCCGTATTTTTCCTTTTGGGGTACGGAACCCTAAAAATAGGAAATAGAAGAAGTATTACAACCCGCATTAAAAACCTAATATCTCAACCCGATGCGACAAATAATTTATTCAATCACTTCCACTTACGAAACACTTTACCCGTTAAGTGATATAAAATTCAACAACTATTGCGTAATGACCAGTTATACCGTATCTAATTGCGGCTGTTACCTATCCCTATGAATACCGTATGTAAATGCCCCTAAAGTATTATTTACTTTCGGCCCGAGGCCTGCAATTATAAGGAGCCGGGCGTTAAAAGCGTTAGCAGGGGGTGTGCATTTTAAAACTTTGGATTGCACTACCTCGATGTAATTATGACCTGATTGAAGTGTGAATAGTTTATTAATTAAATAGAGGACTATCTATTTTAATTAACATGTACTTTACCAGAGTGTTTTGCTATGCAAAGACGGTGACATGTGGAGCTCAATTTGATTCAATTATTTCACATTTCAATTCTATTTTACTTTATCTCACTCCTTACACGCTATGTGAGTGATAGCGAAATTTCGGCAGTTTCGTCATCAATGCAATTCTTATTATTTTTAATGTGATTGTAGGGGTATAATATGTATTGATAAACATCCCCTGTTTAAGTTATGGATTTTGGTATTGACATTTTCCTAGAAATGCTGAATAATATTAATTTCTACTTCTACAAAAACATATTCCTGATATCCGTAGCTATACGCAAACCGCGTCCTGCCAAAATTACGGAAAAAATACCAGAGAGTTCCATCAATGCAAACATACAAACTATTTTATTTTACTTGCTTTAGTAATGACGGAAGTCTAAGCGTTCTGGAGTTACTACTTAAGAGCACGAAATAATAAAAATTACTTTGAAGAATTTATTGAAGCTAAGAACCTGAAAATGCTACGTGAAATTTTCATCGACCTGCAAGCCAGTCAAGTCTCAAGCATATTAAAAACGTAGTTTACTAAACTCAGGTATGGTAGGAAAATTTTGCACATCCAAGTAAAAGGATATCCTCGGATGCTGTGTGGGTAACCTAATATCGCGGGTGCTGCCCGACTTCCAAGTTGGTCCGGCAGATCGAAGAACTACAAGTGGCGAGTGGGGTAGACAGGCTAACTGCAAAGTTTAGCCACGCTCATAAACGTAGGTACATCAATATTAATACTAGCTGCAAACTGTAGAAATAGCGAGCGAGTATATACTCATATATATTTATATTTTAATTAGACAAAAATATTCTATATAATTATTGTACCTGCTTACAAAATGTCTCGAGAATCGGTTGAGAGATTTCGTCGGTAGACTATATTTGTCTAATAATATTTTGGTAAAGATAAGAGTAAGATGCTGACTTGAAACTGGGTGAGAGCTAGAGTGTTATAAGACTCTCAGCTAACACCTTAACCTGTAATTCGTGGGCCTCTTTCGTGGTTATAAGGGTGTTAGAGCACGCTATAACACCTTTTTTACAGGCATTCTTAACACCTTAACACTTGGCTGGGACCGATATAAGAATGAAATAAGGGTTATTTTAACGCTAGAGTGCTAGTTGGGATGCGACCTATCGAGAGGAACAGCTGGACAAATGGATATACGATAGAATTAATTCTATCGTATATCCATTTGTCCATTTAAAGCCCAAGCTGAAGCAACGAACTTCGTTCGCTTCGCTCCCTAAAAGTCTAGGTGAAATTGTAGCTTTGTAAGATGTATCTAGGGGGTAATCACCAAAAATTCTGTTCCCAGTGTATGCTAGATGGTTTGCCTGCGTTCTTTTTAATATGAGGGCGAGAAGATTATACAGGTTGGGCTAGAAGGTTGTCTGGAAGAGATCGTTTTTTTAGCGATTAGACCGCCTGTTGCCTACCATTGTTTATGTTTAATTTACCTCTGTTTTTTATATTATGTACTGGTGAGCAATATAGAGTAAGTATTTGTATTGTATTGTAGATGATATAGCGAATAAATCATTTCCACAGTCCGTACTCGTGGAAATTATTTTTTGTGTCAATTGCATAAATACATTGATAGGAAAATTATTTCTCACTGTATCTGTACTTATTAATATTAGCTTTTTTACTAAGCGACTAGTGTACAAGTGATTGATAAAGACCAAGTGCGGGTAGTTCAAAAATCGTACCGTACAGCTAAGAAAAATGGATACCCGCTCTCACCAATCTTCTCGCGACCAACGTTGAGGTAAATATAAATAATTATACGCGATAAAAATTACTTTGAACTGTGGTGAATAATAAGAAAACCAAAAATAAATTACGATTAAAATAAATTGCTATTGTTTTCAATTTTTTTTCTATTACAGTTTTACGTACTTTATTATAAACTAGCTATCAGACCGATCTGTGAGGCATTAACACTTGTGAGAGCTCTGGTTGCTTTATCTTCTTAAGAGTATTTTATAAATAATAACATAGTTTTTGATATGTTTGCGTAAAAAACATATAAGTTGGTTTTTAAAATCTACCCGCGTGGTACAGAGTTTAATCGTATAAATTAATCGGCCATAAATATAAAATTTAAAAACAAATCACGTCCAGGGATGCTAATAATCCGCTCACAATTTGCCGACCTTAGGGCGTTACTATGACAAACTGACTCATACCTGTTTCGCTCCTCGCTGACTCAGCCGGCGACACCCCTACTGCACTATTAAAAAGTTAAATCAAGTTTCAAAAATTAAAAAGTTTAACTCGTTGCGATATTGAATAAAGTTATGAACTATGCTGCCAGTACTTTTTGACTGCACTTAGAAATAAATTTTATTTTTTAAATTAGGGTTGTGAAAAGATCGTGTGGTTAAGTTCCGTGTTGGTTTTGAGCTAGGGGTGCGCGGTCCGCTCGGTAGGGCGGTTGGGAGTGGACTGGCTGTAGAGACTGTAGGGTGCGCGCCCTGGCTCGTGCCGTACCGGGTGCCTCAACCCTCGTACGGGGTGCTCCATTAGTTCAAATAATAATAGTAAGTAAGTAGTAGTTCAAGATTTTTATTTGCAAGAACAAGTGATCTTAGGTACATTTCATTTACATTTAGGTGCTTAAATGTTCTGCCATGTGTAGGCATGTAAAACTTAATATAAACAATAGGATTCTTGTAAGGAATACAAGGTAAAATGTCAATTCAAGATTGAAGATGCCCAGCATTCATATCTGCCACAACAATGCGCTCGTAAATATCTGACACAACTCATTTTTTTAGGCGTTAGGATCCGTCAGATATTTTTTTCCGCGTTGTTATGACAATGTAGGTACATTATCCGTGTCATCTGTGTGTGTGACACGACTTAGTTCAGTACTTTACTATGAGCTCATTATCCATACAAATTATAGTGTGCGTGTAGACCCACGCAATTTTTTGGCGACTGGCATTCATGAGCTATAAAATAACAAACTTTTTTTGTCGCTCGTTGTCATAAATTTAAATTGGTACGTCTCTTGAATCACTTTTCTTTTAGTTTAAAATCGAACAATAAACCATCAAACGTGAGTCATTCGTCAACTATTAGAACGTTTTTATGGCTATATCCGTAGTACCTTATTGTAGTAACTCATTAGATTAGTTATTTACTTAATATTAATGCAAATGTTCCCCTTCTAGCTAACTATATTATATTTTGTATCCCGTGATGTAAAACAGCGCAGTACACAATGATGTAATATAAAAAACCGGACAAGTGCGAAATGGACTCGCCCACCGAGGGTTCCGTACAAAATTACAAATGTATAGTTTTCAGATTTTTTTCCTGTACTTGTAATATAATACGATATTACTTTTGATTCCCTCAAGGGAAGGGACTGTCGAAATATATGTTTTTTTCGGCATAAATGCCGTACTTTTTTTAACGTTAACTTAGTAGTTTGATTTTTTCACAGCTTCAAGGGACTGTTGACTTCAGCATATGGTTTTAATTTCAACTCGATACCTACACGCGTTCCCAAGATAAAGGGCCTTGACATACAGACATACAAGCAGAGTGATTCTATAAGGGTTCCGTTTTTTTAGGTTAGGTTATAAGCGCTCCACAAGTGGCACACTAAAATTGAGTCAATTGCAACAACTTGCCTCAGTTTCGCGTCGTCTATGGAAATGTGTTTAAACGTGTCTCAGTGGCCATTTTAGACAGGGAATTTCGTATTGACAAGTTGTCTAAGATACAAAATTCCCAGTTATGTTGTCTAAGACAACATATCTGCCTTTTTTGTGTATTACATCATTGGCTGTTGTAGTTACAACCCACAGGCTAGCAGCAAACGCTGTGCTCCGAGCCTATTGTCGCAATAATTTATTTTCTGTTTTGTGTTGTTTTATATAAAAGTACTTACACTATTTTTTCTGGTTCATTTTGAGTTTTTTGTATTTTTTTTGCGACACTTAATCTTCTTTTTAAATATTTTATAATATTTTTATTTATAAACAAAATAATCTATAATTGTTTTCTGGCCGGTTACAAAATAACAACGAGGGAAATTTATTATGATCACATTAAAAAGGCTCGTTTTATGAGCACCCTGTACAAAATCCCGCCAAACCGCGCGGTCTGCCTGCGTACACAGCTCCTACAATTTACAACAGAGCCCCCATGCGCTACAAGTGTTCACTACTTTTTCAACTACCCGCTCCAAGGGACTTTATCGCCTTAACATCTTTCATATGCAAGCAACCAACTCTATAAAACACTTAAAGCGACAAGGTGCTTGAAGCTACGCACAAGTTTCTGATAAGAGATAGAGCCCGCATCTTACTGGAATGTTAATGTACTCACTTGTTTTTTGAACTTTTTTGTCCCTCTTGTTTTTAGCGGGTTAGAACGGGTGAGTGAAACGCTTGAATAGTAATGAACTTGTGAATTTCAAGGTTCAGGATGTTGTGTAATGATAATGTTCAGGTATTTTTGGTGGGTTCATGTTGAATTATTTATAGGTATTACTGCACACATAATAGATACTTGTATCTTTATCAATTATAAATGATGTTTACGTATTTCATAATCATCAAGTTTTTTTAGATTTTATAAAACTTCAAATAACACTACTTATAACTTATAAAACAGTATTTCATTCAACCAACGACTGATTGGTCAATCGATTGTACATATTTTAAAAGTCAACTGAGAAAGTTTTTATTGAAAAATGACATTACCAATTAGATTTGTTATTTTGTACTGTATTGACATCTAAATTGTACCTAATATTTTAAATATGTATTATTTGGTTTGAGCGGAGGTTACCAAATTCGGTATAGGTTCAATCCTGACTTTTCCAGTTTCTTATTTAAGCTTCTCGAATCGCCAAACTCACTAGGTCGTATTGGTAATAAGTTAAATAGGTCCTGAGTATGTCTAATCCGCTAAAGATTAAATTATGAGAAAGCCAGAGTCTAAGTGAGTTCTATTATAACGAAAGCAAATTATCATCATCATCATCATATCAGCCGAAAGACGTCCACTGCTGGACATAGGCCTCCCCCAAAGAGCGCCACAATGACCGGTCCTGCGCCACCCGCATCCAGCGGACTCCAGCGACCTTTACCAGGTCATCAGTCCACCTTGTGGGGGGCCTGCCCACGCCGCGCCTTCCGGTACGTGGTCGCCACTCGAGAACCTTTCCGCCCCAAATGGCCATCGGTTCTACGTGCGAATTATAACTGCGTCAAATTCAATAATTAACTTTTTTCTGATGTAGTCAGATTCTGCATACGTTTCATTCATTGATTCATATAGTTCTGATTTAGTTATGTTTTGGTTTGTTCGACTCACGTAAGTGACATTTCTAGTGGGAGTTAATTTCATGGTTTGTCATGCTGATACACAGTCAACCACAATTATTTGTACCCTATTTCAACGAGAAATGAAATAACAGTATTAGGTACAGCAAAATTGCACGAACACTATGAATAAATTCCTTCTGTTACTCATTAACCGACTTCAAAAAAAGGAGGAGGTTATCAATTCAAATGTAAGAACACCGTCATTTCTGAACCGATTTTTAATTTTTTTATTGGATGTATATAGCCTCTAGGTTCCGTTTTTGTTAAAACCCAGTTTTGATGATGGGATCCATGAGGGATCCAGGGAACTCCTGAAAACTTATAGGCATATATCGATTTTAGAATTTTCATCAACACACCAAGCACTTTCATACAAAACAGTGCCATTTGATGAAGTGGATGAACGGGACTCTTTAGCAGCGCATATGGGCGATTTGTCCTCTTCATAACTTACTTGTTTGTTAAGCAAGTAAGTTCTGAAGGAACATTTGTGTTAAGGTCTAGGTCCAACTCCTCAAATCTTGATGGCTGCAGATCCAGACCTTGAAACATGAAACGTACCCGAAGCGCAAAAATGTTTAGTAACATGACAGTTCGGCCAGACAGATAAAGAAAAACTAAAAATGGAACAATAGAATTAATGTTTACATAAAAAAACCGACTTCAAATAAGATTAAATTAAATATTATCCCGTTTTATATGCGCTAGCAAACTGACACATCCAAATAGGCAAATAGTTACAATACTGGTTATTTTGTTCTTATCGAACTATTACCAGGGTTGGCATCTGCATGCTAAGGAGTCACACCATTGAATGGTTTTACCAATATAACAAAAACACGTGTTTATAGGATTTAAACCCTATAAAATCTTAGTTTTAAACAGTGACCCAGGAGACGTAACCATGGCAACGAACAACAAAGAATAGTTGATTGGCCCTCATAACATATTTAACGAATTCCTATCTTTATTACTATTCTATTAATACACGTAAATTTTCTCAAGAATTCCAACAATAAAACTGAAAGTTTCAGGGCAGAGGTCTGAAAGGAGACGGATGTTGGGCGGTCCCGGCGGCCGCCCGCCCACCGCCCGCCCAGCCCAGGCCCCGCCCACCCAGCATCAGAGTAATTGGGGCTAATTGCATCTCCATGTTTTCAATTAGTGCATTCACAGTATTGTTTTATTACATTTGTGACGTTTCATTTTCGGGTAATGTTTGTACGGTGGCGTATTTTTGCAATTGGTTACAAAAAAGGGCAAATTCAAAATCCGGTTCTCTAGTATTTCCTTCTCCAAAATTCAACCTATTTAAAGATTTTTTTTCAAATGCAGAGTGGCAGAGCTGTAAAGCTCGCGACCCTGTTTTTTTAGGGTTCCGTACCCAAAGGGTAAAAACGAGACCCTATGACTAAGACTTCGCTGTCCGTCCGTCCGTCTGTCAGCAGGCTGTATCTCATGAAGCGTGACAGATGGACAGTTGAAATTTTCACAGATGATGTATTTCTGTTGCCGCTATAACAACAAATACTAAAAAACAGAATAAAATAAATGTTTAAGGGGGCTCGCATACAACAAACGGTGATTTTTTTGCTCGTTTTTATAGATAATGGTACGGAACCCTTCGTGAGCGAGTTCGATATTTTTTTTACTTCCGGAAAACTGAATCTACAATTTTTATTTTTATTAAACCTGCTCCCAAAATTTCACGAAAATCGGTTGCGAGATGCGTCCCGTAGAGTAGAACAGCCGGACAGGCGGACATTCGGACATACGAAGGAATTTTGGCTCAAGCTGAAACGGAGAACTTGCTTAGCTCGCTCATGGAATAAATATTAAGGGGTAAGCTCAATAAAGCATGTGCAGGTAAAGTCGAGGAAATTGAATGTTTATCACTTTTGGACCTTAATACCATTACATAGAGTCCAAAAGTGATAAACATTCAATTTCCTCGACCGTACATAAAGCATAGGACTGTCTCTACTGGTAGCTAGCGGCATATAAAAAAAGTGGAACGACGTATAATATCCCTTTCTGTCACTCTTATTGAGATTTGTATTCTCGCTTAGTTTTGGTATGATTATTACCATAGCTTGTCCTGAGTAATTATAGATCCATGATAGAGCACCTCACTTTGCGGCCGACAGTAGAACAATAGTAGCAACACCCTGCGTCCTCGAGCCTGCTTAAGTTAAATCCTGTACGTCCGGCGCTCGCGCACCCGGTGACCTGCCGCAGCTTACTTAACATCAGTCATTCCAAATCGCTTTTCCTCATTGCGGTCATTCTCATCATCTTTCTAGGGTCTTCCTGGTTCCTAAAGGAGCCCGGGGTAGTAGTAAATGTTCTATCTAATAGAACATTTACTACTACCCCGGCTATAATATATAATATCTAATCTAAATAGAAATAGTGTTAGTTTTATTTTTCAAGGGTTCGATTCCCGAGCTGAGTACAAGTTTTTTAAAATATATGAATGCAGTTTTTTTTGTTACTAAAATCGATGATATGGTTCCTAAGAAGAAATCTTCGTATGTCTTATAGTTTCAGACTTCCCCATACTGACCGATCTAAATGTGCCACCCTGTATACATATAGACTTATAAAGGTGCCCTTGTGCCCTATTGTTAACCCCCCACGCAAAGAGAGGGGTGTTATAAGTTTAACGTGTCTGTGTATCTGTCTGTGGTATCGTAGCCCCTAAACGGATGGACCCATTTGAATGCGTTTTTTTTTTGTGTCATACATAATTTTAACCCGAGTGTTCTTAGCTACGTTTTAACAATATCGGTTCAGCCGTTTTTGAGATATTGATTGAACTTTGAAATTAATCTTAATAAATGTTTCGAAGTGAGGCAAGTAATGTGAGGCACTGTCGTCGCCTGCGCTGCGCAGCGGAACCTGGAAGCCCCACTCGCGCACGCGCCGGAACTCCCGCGCAGCCGGCGCTTCCCTGTAATTAGACCACTCCGTATCGATTACTTGGTACACGTACGGCGGATATTGATTTACTTAGGTGTCGCAAGTACATGTCAGTACATTGAATGCACTATACCACATTCCATATAATATTAGAATTTGAACAGACAGATTCGTCTACGTTTCTTTGTTAATCTAGATTATTGAATATCAAAGGTTAAAATTTTAAATGCAGCATCATATCTTGAAGCCCACGAGATCGGCTTCCTTGCTGCAGCTGAAGAAACGGTGGTATAGTGTTTTGTGTAAAACTGTTGGACAAGGTTAGTGTACCTAAAACTTATGTACCTATCTATTTCAGTGAACATTTAACTTTCCCTTGTGACAAGAAATAAATTCTTTGTTATACTGCCTAATACAATACAATACAATACAAATACTCTTTATTGCACACCTCACACAAAAAAATGCCTAATGTGTGTTTCCTTTGAATAATAACCAGTAGCAAGGCGCCCTGACTTTTTTTAAATTTAAATTAGAGTCTTATGCCAACCGATCTGGGCGGCTGGTGGTAACCCCATAAAAAAGAGGTTACAAAGTGGCCAAAAAGAGGTTACAAACCAGGGCTGTTGTTAAGGTTCACCATTTAAGGCTAGCCTTCCGAAGCCCCGTGCCCTTGTAAACAATGTTTATACACAAACGATTTGCTAGTGCTTCAATTATATGTAAGTACTTTGTTAATTATCCATTGTGCGCACCTCTTCCACGTTTTTATGAGTTTGTTGTGTTAGTGAGGTCAAGACAGTTAATTGCAAAATCTATATTGAGTAACACGTTGAGACATGCTTTATGTGTCCTGAAACTCATTGTAACATGCACAATTTATTATAGGTCGTACATTATACAAGTTAAAAACTATTTCGTATGTCCGACGTATGTTCGTCGTCGGCTGTTCTATTATTATACCTTAAGTTACCTATTAGTAGTTGCAGCAAGTATTAAAGTATAAAGAATATCAATGAAAACTAAACTACCTAAGCCACAACTAAACGCTGTAGGTATAAGTAGAGTCACAGTTCCTTGATGTGCTGATAGATTTTCAGCATTCACATATAAACAACAGAACATAGAGAAATTCGCCGTTTTAAAATTTGTCGAACTGCAAGTCGATCACGTAACGGATTGTACGTACGTTAGATATATCTAAATGTAAATTTTTATATGGAAAAATGACAGTTGGACTGTCCTAACGCACGTTAGAATCGTTACGTGATTACCCCTCTGAACAACGAACAGAACTCTATGCTTGGGTAGAGCCAAACATCACTACGAACAGTCATTCTAGCGAACTAGTAAACGCTTGCCAAAAAATAAAACTATCAGTATGAAAAAGCTTGAAGCAAATTCACTGTCCCTTTGCTAAAACGCTCCCTAGAATGCTCGCTAAAAAGCTCCCGTTTGTTTCTAGACACGCGGCAGCGTGTCAAGCCAAGTTCAAGCAAAGGAACTGGCTAGCCAGCGCCGAGTGTGAATATTACACGAACCACTTGGTGCCACTTTTGACCCTTCTATAACTCAAAACCTCTTTAACGTAAACACATAAAACTACGTGTGTTTAATAATATCTATAAGGACTTCTAGAAGCCCAAATTTCATGACTCTAGCTCAAACGGTTATAAAGATATGAAGGTCAAAAAGTCATAAATTTTAGTATTGACTGACATATAGTACCTAAACTTAACCTACTTCCAGATGACCTAGAAGTATGAAATTTGGAATCCAGCTCGGTACTTCTGTGTAAGCGTAGGAAAGAAAGATAAAAAAAGTTAAAAAATAGGGGGGGTACCCATACAATTTTTTTTTAAGTTTAGCGTTGGAACCCTTACAAGCAGATATTTGAAACTATCCCAATATATGTATGTATATATTTGCTATATAACAGAAATATAAAAATAAAGATAAGTCAAAAAATAAATGGTGTCCCCATACAAAAAACTTGTAATACGCGCTAAACAACCGGCCAACGGTGTCGTCGGCGGCGCGCGGCACCACATAATTGTACACAGAACAGAAGTAAATCTACATAAAAGCGCTCCCGAGCAACACGGAAACGCAAGAAAAAAAATTAAATCTCAATACCTGCCTAGTTTTCTTTATAAAAAGTAATGATATCCCACCAAAAACATAAATGTAAAAAAGGAGAGCCAAGTTCAATACAAAAATTATACTTGGCTGTGGGCTTCGCCGCAAAAAGAATGGAGATCTAAATTAAGTCAAATGTAACCTACTTTAAGATCTCACATTTTTAAATAACAGCAATTGTTATAGGTATCCAATAAAGCAAAGAAATAGAGTTTAATACTTGTTCATAATGTTATTTTGTTCCTATAAATACATATTTGGATTTTGCATATCTTGGCACTCATTTAGATCTCCATTCTTTTTGCGGCGAAGCCCACAGCCAAGCGTAATTTTTGTATTGAACTTGGCTCTCCTTTTTTACATTTATGTTTTTTGTGGGATTATGAATTACAAGTGAATGCTCAAGTCTATCAGCCTCTTTACATTTTGTTCTATCTATCAAAACAGGTTGATAGTTTAAAATATCACAAAAGTAAGCGACTAACACTTATCTAATATAAAGCAGATTTTGGCGTAAAAGGACATCCTTTAGTAAATAATAATTTTTTCAAGCTTTGTATTAACTTGCATTAATGCAGTTATACTTCAAAATTTGCTCATATATAATATTAACCAACTCTCTCTCTCTCTCGCTTCCTATCCCACATGGTGGTAGGGTCAGCTCAGTCCAAATTTTCATTTAGCTAAAAATAATTAATGATGTTATCGAACAAAAGACTCTTCTGAATTTAATGTGTTCCCATAAGTACCTATTAACGTCTTAAACGAATAGGCAAGTTGAAAAGCTATACGTATTTGATCTATATCCCCACGCACGCCTTCCAAATGACCGGGGTTCACCCCGTGAATGAATATAAATCGGAGATACATCATAATAATCATTTATTGAAAAACCTTATTGCTAATGTTAACAACGTGCTTGCGTATTAATACATAGTTATACATACATTATTACATGCGTCTGAACTAGGATGATCCTGTGTCTCGGACAAAGATAATAATTACAAACTAATTAGTGCAACTTTGTACCCTTTGGCGTCGAGACCCTCGGTCCGTGGGGTCCCAGTGCGCATAAGTTATTTGCAGAAATCGCGAAACGTCTGGTCGATGTAACTGGCGACCGAAGAGCTGGCGGCTTTCTCGCGCAACGCATCAGCATTGCAATTCAGCGAGGAAATGCCGCTAGCATCCTCGGTACAATGCCTCGAGGGCCTTTTTTAGATTTAACTTAGTTTTAATTTATCTTAGTTAATGTTAATTATAATCTTGTATTTAATAAGTAAGTGTTTTATTAGTGCAATTTGTGCACAAGAAAGATATATAATAAAAGCTAAGGTAGCCTATAGTGGTTCAGGCATGCGGCTGTCAATCGGCGGTCGTGGGTTCGAATCCCAGCTCGTACCAATGAGTTTTTCGGAACTTATGTACGGAATGTTTACCGTTAGCTTTTCGGTGAAGGAAGACATAGTGAGGAAACCGGTCTAATCCCAGTAAGGTCTACCTAGTTTTCCCTCAGGCTTGGAAGGTCAGATGACTCAAATGGCAGTAACTTTCGTAAAACTAGTGCCTATGCCAAATCTTGGGATCTTGGGCTCCTTCAGGGGAATAATGCTAGAAGGATGATGAAAGGTATATAAGTAATATACATTACTACACATACACACACACACCCACACAGTTAGTAGTACACATTACTTACCTAGGACGGTGAAACAAAGCATGTCTCAGATCGCAATTATTTGGTGCCCGAGCCGAAGGCAAGGGCGATAAATATGCGATTTCTGACTATCTTTATTACCGCCCGTGGTGAGTACAAAGTTTTACGTCTCTCCCTGGTCAGGAAGTGGGAATTTCCGCACGCGTATAGTAGCAGTAGTGCATTAAGCACAAAAACAAGCAGCACATAATATGAGATGAGAGTCTATAGGATCGAAAAACCGAATTTACGTTTGGTATATACGGGGTGTTTCCTGTAACAGGAGCAATAAATTAAACGGAGGCTTCCTTACTGCATTTGTAGTAACCCCTTTTGTCCATTTCTTTTCAAATGTTTTTAACTCGGAGAAAAATTGATCTGAAGTTATGACCTCCGAGTAATGTATCTTGGCACCACGAGATCATAGCACAGTAGTCAATGCAGATTTTGAGGTAGCATCATGTAGTGAGTCATAATAGTTTTTGCATTTTTGTTTTCAAAAGATATTTTTGTGATTTTTTCAATTTTTTTCAATTTTTTTTTGTGTTTTTAAAATAATAAAATACTTATATCACTCCAGAAGAGTAAAAAAGTACACCAAAACTTTAGTTAAAGAAAAAAAAATCCGAAAAAAATATATTTTTTTTCAATTAAAACCACTTAGAAACAATTGATCACAAGCTTAATAATCTACCATTTAATTTACTGCTCCTGTTACAGGAAACACCCCGTATATGACCGTAAATGCTACTTCAATCTAAAGCGCGACGAGTTCCCAACAAACACTTCAAGCGCTCACCTACGAGTACAATGTGGCCAACGTGGGAACAACTAGTCGGAAGTGTCCCATCGCACCTTTCCGACCGATTCCCTTTTGTTTTACCACTGCCTGATTGTCCCTTTTGTTAGTTAGTGTAACGAGGTTCGAATGAGTCGAGCGCCGTGTCGAGTGACTCGAGTGGGTTGTGGGAACGGGCGTTCTATGTATACACCCTTACCCTGTGCGTACGTATATATCTGCAACGCTGTCCGAAAAGTTTACCCATAAAAAATATTGGAAGCTCAAAATCAGTAACTTTAGGTAAGTTTTTTGTGGAAAATGGCAATAGTTAAAAGTTTAGTGACATTTAAACCATGAGCTGATTATCTAAGAATCATATGACGCAAAGGCACTTTACATAGCTGTAAGGGTCCAGCCCAGCAAGAAATTGGCGCCTTAAATACTTTAAAACTTTGGACGTGTGACTTAATGGGAAACTAGCTTCCGCCCGCGACTTCATCTACGTGGTCCTGGGATAAAAACTATCCTTTATTTTAATCTAGGCTATCTTCGTGCAAAATTTCATCTAAATCGATTGAGCCGTTTAGGTGTGATTGAGTAACAAACATCCAAACATCTAAATATTCAAACATCCAAACTTTCGCATTTATAATATTAGTAGTATACTGAACAGTTACAAAAAAAAAAAAATTTCGACAGCCTTTTTTCCACAATTTCCATTAAACGCAAAATTTGGACGCAGATAATTTAGACCATCGTATTAGGTTCGTATTCTATCTCCGGAATGATGATGTACTAGTTAGTGCACCCATTTCTGACATTAAGCTTATTGGATGAATGTCATCGAAGTGGATGGACCTCCGCTTCAATAGATTCTTAAGTAGGTAGGTACCCTCTCCTATCTCCTACCCATCGCTTAACATTTGAGCGTTTTATCTTGGCAGCCCTTGAAGATAGACCTGCGGGAGCGGGCGCTCATGAATTCTAAGAGCTCAAAAACCTCAAAAACTCAAACTAGGTTAATGCCGGTACAAAACTTCACGATTGCTGGACTATTCTCATTTTTCCAAACCATCACACATTTCTCCACAACACAAACAATAACGGTATTCCTCGATATCGATCGGACAATACCGTGTAAATCAGTACTGGGGTGCGCGGGCGCCAACCAATAGCACGCGCGCATCGGGCAGATGCGCGGCCATTGTTGTACTGAGGTAATTTAAAATGTCGTATCTACATACAACTTTTAATAGGACATAGGCCTTTTTTTAATTGGGAGGGCAGTATTGTATTGTGACAGGGGTAGCATAGCTCTAGGGAAATGCTTGTGGATTGCTCGGTATGACTGACTTGTTTGGATGGACGCTCACTTGTAGGCATGTGTCAATTATTAGAATATAATGTGACCACGTACCGGAAGGTGCAGCGTGGGTAGGCCCCCTCAAGGTAGACTGATGACCTGGGTAAAGGTCGGTGGAGTCCGCTGGATGCGGGTGGCGCAGGACCGGTCATTGTGGCACTCTTTGGGGGAGGCCTATGTCGAGCAGTGGACGTCTTTGGGCTGATATGATGATGATGATGAATGTGTCTTCTCAAACATTGGGACGTCTACTTTATGTAAATGTAAAGAAATACAGTTAATCCATTTCTCGAAAGTAATAAAAGTCGACCCCGCTGAATACTCAATTTTACTTCAATACTGTGCTGACACTGTCATTTCCCGTTGATTGACTACTTCAACTCAAAGGGATCTTTATTTACTTAATCTGTTTGTATTGATGAATGCCTGTGTCCTACCATAGAGAATACTTAATTTCTGTTGACATGCTAATTCTGCTAAGAAATCGATATAACGTTACTTGTGATTATTTGAGTTTGCCGAATTGCATCAAAGTAGTCCATTCAAAAAGCAACTCTACCGTCCAAGGTAGAAAATTCCAATTCCAATGACAGATTAATAAAAAGTCAATTACATTAAATAATTTCAACCATACCTACATATAGAGCAAGAGTATGTTTACCTACTTAAAATATTTGTTTGTAAAACATTATTATTACACAGTTATTACCTACTAAAATCTATTTCAGGTCAGTAAACAAAGGCATCAATCGCATGTGATTTGGAGGAATGCAAGTAAGATTAATCCATTCGAGGCAAAAGCAAGGCTTCTTATGCTACGCCGTAGCACGTAGATGCATTTTTCAGGAGTCGCATAGAGTATGACATAGAGACATGACTCGTATGTGAGTCATGGCATGGACCTTGAATTAATAAAATTTTGCAAAAGTAAAAATAAAACTTGCAAAACATTGGGAAAATCTTAAGCTTTCATTAATAAATAAATAATATAAATAAATAAATATCGTGGGACAATTCACACCTATTGATCTAGTCCCAAACTAGGCAAAGCCTGTACTATGGGTACTAGACAACGGATAAACATACTTATATAGATAAATACATACTTAAATAGATATTAAACATCCAAGACTCGAGAACAAACATTCGTATTCATCATACAAATATCTGCCCCGACCGGGGATCGAACCCGGGACCTCAAGCTTCATAGTCACGTTCTCTAACCACTAGGCTATTCGGTCGTCGAATAGCCTAAAATTAATGTTTGCTATTTTAAAGATTTGTAAGTACATAAAGGTAAAAAATTACATTGCTGTTTGAACATACGATTGGTCACTAGTTAATAAATATATATATACAGGGTGAGCAATCCAAATGGGTCAGTATGGCGGTTTTGGAAACCATAACAGATAGCGAAATCTTGGCTTAGGAACCATGACGTTGATTTTTGTAAAAAGAAAAACTGCATTCATATACTTACAAAAATACGTGTACCTACTCGGCCCAGGAATCGAACCTGGACTTTTTGAAAAATTAAATTTCGTTATTTTCCTTTGAATATCGGTTATGTAGCTCTTAAATAGTAAATGTTACTAAGAAATATGATATCTAAAACTAATAAAATGCATTGTTTTTAAACAACGAAATTTAATTTTTCAAAAAGTCCAGGTTCGATTCCTGGGCCGAGTACACGTATTTTTGTAAGTATATGAATGCAGTTTTTCTTTTTACTAAAATCAACGTCATGGTTCCTAAGCCAAGATTTCGCTATCTGTTATGGTTTCCAAAACCGCCATACTGACCCATTTGGATTGCTCACCTGGTATATCGAAAACGTACTTTACAGACATAATTATGACTATTATCCTAAAATTTTATATTAAGGGATTATTTTTTCTCTACAAACTATATTTCTATGCAGTTTTTTGCATTATACGAAAGCGAGTGGAATGGAGTTTTTACGTTTCATAAAAAAATGCTCATTAAGATGTCATGTCAGTGAAATAGAAATCCACACAGCATACATACATGCATATAATCACGCCTATTTCCCGGAGGGCTAGGCAGAGATCACGGATTTCCACTTGTTACTCGTACGATTTTGACAAACATTTCTTGCTTCATTCACTTTCATGATATTATTATTTCATTATTACAAGCTTTTATTTAACTTGCACTGTTTGTGTATGTAAGTACGTAGTACGTAGTCCGTCAAAATAACAATCCATTTTTATGTCACTTGCCGTTATCCGATTGAGCTGAAATTTTGGGTAAGAATTAGTATAGTATGGATAACAATTTAATATGATAGCATCGAGCTGATCTGATGATGGAGACAGAAAGTGGCCTTGGGAATTCAGTACTTAACCGACGTAACCCCGTTGAGTTTGGGCTCGTTAGAATCGTCTTAATGAGTAGTTGATGATGGCATACAGAAAAGTACAGTCGGCAATAAAAACTTGTACCAAAAACAAATTTTTGGCATAAACTTATTATTTAGCTCTATTCTCTCCCGAGCATGCGCTCGCCGTGTCGAGAGTGGGGACCTGCAAGTGTGCATAGGCTACGGTGACTGCATGCCATGAAGCAGGCTGTATGCATGTTTGTCACCGTCATTCGATAGAAATATAGCGAAATCACGTGCTTTCAACCGCAAGCAAAACCAAATTAAAATTCCTAAAAGTACATAAGTAGAAGAATCATTTATTTTACTAAAGCAAATTTAAACGTGTCAATTAAATCACACTTAGTCAAATAACCCGCCCTGTTTCATTCCGGATGCAAAGGTGCTCATCTCATCACCAGACTCACCGCATTAGCGCGTGGAATCGCCCGGAACGGGAATCATGCCCTGCAGTTGCAAACGGCGTCCAACTTTTCAACTAAAAGTGCGTTAATTTTTGACTTGGAAACAAATAGTTGTGTTCATAGAACAAGTATTCGCTGTTAATGCACTTGAACCCAGAACCTTCAGCTTCGTAGGCAGGGTCACTACCCGCTGGGGTAAACGTAAAACGTTGATTTCAAAAATTGTTTATCAGGGAAGGTTGCCGGGCAACGCACCCCGGCCCCTGCAGGTGTGCTTGGATTTAATCTGTTGATTGTGACTGACAGACGCACCTATCCACTAATAATAATAAACAGGGGTCGATATGGGGGCCCGGAGCTGAGGTCGTTTTTGTACTTTGACGATTTTTAAAAGGATAAATAAATAAATAAACAAGTTCAAGGCGTTGAGAATGAGGAGTTATAGTCTTAAATTTAATCAAGAACCTGTATTTCTAATGTGTAATTTATAATTACACTAGTGTTGGCTAGACTGAATAAAAATCATGTTATAGGTATTTGGCGATGCAGTTTTACAACATAAAAGCGCAGTTATTACGTTACAACCAGAGAGTAAGTTCTTAATAAAATAATATTAAAACAAAAATAGCTATTATCTTTTTTGGAATCACCTAAAAAAGTAAATTAAGTTCCCAAAAATGACTACAATTTTTTTCTCACTGTATAACGTAATGCACATAAAAAATCGCATAAACGCATGAAATCTCCCCTCAGCGTACTACAATAGTGAAGTAATTTACGAGACTCAGTCGGTTGGTCGGAAAAGAATAGGAATAAAAGCTTTCGTTGTGTTGGCTCGTTCAGCGTGACGTCACGTGACGAGGCATCGTACGCGCACGCGTACGGCACGCGCCGCGCGCGCACCTTGCCACCGTTGGCAAAAAAATCAGATGCCATGGCATGGCTGGGCACAATAGGTACATATTTTCTATTTTTTTTTGTTTCCAAGTTGGCTCAGTTCGGGTAGCAAAGGACCACCCTTTTCCACAAGGCCACAACACTTCGGGAGCTCAAATACCGCGAGCCATCCGGTTGCCTCTTGGACACAGAGACTTAGTACGCGTCATTGCTCTGAATAATAATTATATCAACGTAGGGTAACGTAATTCGTGTTTTCGCGAATTTCGGTTTATCAAAGGCGAAAAGCGAAAAGCCTGGATGCAATCAACATCATTATCATTCTTTAGGTGCTGATATAAACTTGAGCATTCACATGTAACAGAACATCGAGCATTCGCCGTTTGTAAATTTGTCGAGCTGAACTACGAACAGAGCCAAGCATATAGAGCCAAACATCGCTACGAACATTCTAACGAGCTTTTACCGCGTTTTTTTTTAATGTAACATTCGCTAGTAAATTCGTGTAAAACGGAGAACTCTTCTGCGAGCCCTATGTCTCTAATGAGAGAAAACAGGAATACATCATCATCATCATCATCAACAATATTCGCTAGAACGCTCGTTACAAGTGAATGCTCTATTCTGTCATCACCTTTACGAGACATAGCGTCTCATAATAAAAATTGGACGAACACTAACTTCTAAGGTTACGGTTTTGGAACTTGTGGACGAGTAAGTTGACAAGAATGAGACCTTGTATTATTTTGATGCAGACCGTACTAACTCACATATCCACTGCATTATTTCATCGTTTTTTCGGCACACGCTCTTTAAAAGGGGTGCGTTCAGTCACCTATACGAGTTTCTACCGCTTTCAGATTTAATTTACCCACTTATCATAGTCATAAGTCTCATGTGAATATTAACAATAATTACGAAGTTCTGCAACCCGTGCTCGGGAATAGATTTTGTTCAGAGTTACAAAACATGTCTGTTTAGCTTTTTTTACACTGGATTTCTGTAGACGGTAGTAGGTAAAATTAGTTAGTTAATATGTGCCTTTTCCAACCTTGACGTTGGCCGAATAATCGACAACACCGACATAACAAAAACGATTGAGCGAAATGACTTATATTAATGATATTAATCCCATAATAAAACTAAATAACATTAGAAGCAAACCAGAGCGACACACAATCTCTTCATTATTTTGAAAAGAAGAATGTGTCATATACTATACTATAGGTTGAGATTTGAAGAAAGGAACAGTTGACCTCTATTCACACGTGTTTGTATGAACGGAGTGGCCCGTTGACATCCTCTTATTGAAAACTCCTGTTATTTAAAGTTCTATTGCTCATTTTTAGGGTTCCGTAGTCAACAAGGAAAGGAAAGGAAATTTTAAAAGCCATTTTTCAACTCAGTGATCCGTTTGCGTGATGGCTTTGAAGCCCTAATTTTTGTCCGAGTCAGTTTATTATATATCAGTATTGGTATCGAACCTGTTTGTACAGTCGACGCCAAAAATACGTTGACACTTTTGCACCTTATTCCATTGCAATAAGGCGAATAGTGTAAACGTATTTTTGGCGTCGACCGTACCTTTTGTTACCCATTGTGCCGCTACTGTACCAACAAAACAAACAACCTGGGAGACATTAAGGGCGGGTTGCACCAACTTACGATTACAGACCGATCAACGAAAAAATATGGCGCTGACAGCTGTCATTCCGTAAAAATTTGTCAAACTTTCTATACATTCAGATTTTAACAAACACCGCTTACGATTACAGACGGTTTGGTGCAACCCTACCCTAAGAAATTACCTGCAAGTACTTACGTAGGCATCTTATTCTTATAGAGAAGCTAAATATGTATTTTCCTTTGTCCTCCTCATCATCGGTCTAAATACGACACACAATACACCCATGGCTAAGAAATGGGACAGTAATTCCTGTCGAGGTTACAATATTCAACAACACTTTACCTAGTCCCAAGAATTGGCATACTTTCTGCAGAAGGGACTACCATCAGCCCATCCTAGTCTGGGTGAAAATAAACCTTATTGGTTATTGGGACTAGGCTTTTGGTCAAGTGATCGACTTGACTGTTAGATTAGAAGTTCGCAAGCGGCCCAAAGCGGTCCAACTATAAGGCTTAATGAAGCAATCGAGTGGTGACGTGCCTTCAAAAGTACGGAAATAATCCCACCAAGAACTGACCGTGGCGTGCCGTGGCCTACGTTCCTTAACTTGCTTGCCATCACCGGCTGTTGCCGCTAACATGAACTCTTCACACCCTCAGCCGACATTCGTACACTCTGATCCAGTACGGCTCATTGGCATAGTCACCCCTATTATATAGTGGAACTGGTCGGAGATAATGCGTGTGAGCAGCTGCGCCGTGATATGGGCAGGTGGACGCGTGCGCGGACGCATACGAGGAGCGTATGCTCTACTTAGTGACATTAAATGTGCTTATTTGCAGTGAGCAAGAAAATAAGCAGTAAGTTTGTACCTATGTAACCCACTTTCACGAATAGTATATCTGTTAGTATAAGTTGGTTAACAAATAAATAAGTAGCCATGAAATACACTGCTCAAAATAATCTGAATACTGAATACAAATGAATGCCTTGATCCATAATGCTTTTTGACCCTACTCTCAGATACAGCTGAAAACTATACTCCTGACTATAATAAAATATCTCATTTTATGAGATTTTTTACTATGGGTTCGATTACCGACTGCCTATGAAAATTTCTTAACTCGTTCATCATGGGATATTACAATTTTAATCCCCGCATACTGACCTCAAATTTCTCCATACTGATTCATTTCTATAGCTCGGTGTGTATCAAAGTAGAGTATCTTACAGTTCAAATGTAACCCACAGAACACGGGTCTCTAGCTACCAGTACGTACTCAGCCCACTAGACCGAGCGAAATGCGGGCCCTTGCCATTATTCTCCCACCTTTTCATACCATTCATACTAAAGAAGCCAATACAGTTTTAATCAGATGCTCTTTTGATGTGAATGGCCGAGAAAATGAAGCAATGTGGGCTAGTTGATATTGTTGTCAAGGGTGCTTCTGAATTTTTACGGTTTTAGTAGCAGAAGGTAATTTGTATTTATAATAAGTTTATACCTTTGCGCAAACACAGTAAAGGAAATATAAACATTTTGTTCGTGGAGAAAACCTGAGAACCAGGTACCCAGTCTTCGAGGGCTTAACACGCCATGTAATATTTCTACCCATGCAAAAATCAAGGGCGCCGCGGGCGTTCCTATGCGATGGACTCGTGAATCTCAAACTGAACGCACTGGAGTCCTATTCGCACCTTGCTGTTTTCCTTGGGGTTACTTAGAGTAAAGACTTTACGGTTGGTTTGAATGTGTCTTACTCATGCTGACAGCTGCAATGCAAGAAAGAACAGATGATCAATGTTGTCCTGCACTTTTACTAAGGGCGTCATCGTAGCCATACACACTCAACATCATCATGCATTGCAAATTAGTACTTACTGGGTTTTGACATCTCACCTACATATTTTAACTGATACTGGGTTCTGTAGTCGACTTACAAAATATGATGTGCCCCCGTCATGTCCCTTGCTGCCGTCCTCTTTTGACAGACACGTCAAGTTGGGGATATCCCTATAACACGTCACATGTCACGTTTTAGAAGACAAATACCTACGGCCCAGTATTAGTCAAAAAAAATGTGTAGAAATATTTTCAAATGAGTGACATTATTCGGAAAACCATTATTTGGCATAATCTGTTCTGTAACCGAATAGCCCAGCAAACATCAGCGAGTCCAAACACTCCAATATGGACTGTATGAATTACCTGATTAGGTTTAAACTTAAAGCACACTAGAAAATGTACGCTAGTAAAATACAGAAGATTCCATTTTTAAAAAAGCTTATGAATCTCAGTTTACAATGTCATAGTATAGCATATGTACGGTCGGCAACAGATATGTTTACAATTTTGGCCCTTATTCCTTTCTAATAAGACGAAAAACGTGTACATATCTTTGACGTCCTCTGAACCACCGACAATAAAGTCAATTGATCGATTGTGGATCTTACTGCAACGGAATAAGATCTATTAGTTAGCACGCTACACTGACCTAGCGTATTGCTGTTTGTACTGGCCGCATGTCAATGCTTTGAAAGGTACAATCTACTCAAAGTAATCCGTTGACGTAACTTGATACTGCAGTGTCTGCAGTGCATCACTGATTCATTACCGTCAGGAGCAGACCTTTCATCTTCTGATGCATTTGGTTTCGTAAATAAGTACCTATTGTTTCTTAGGCATATTGTACCGAAGTTATGTATTTGCAGCTGTACTGTTTAGCCCTTTACAACCGACAAATCGTGATTTGCGAAGTCAAAAATGAACTTTATTAACAATTGACAAAAAATCGGTTGTAAAGGGTTTTTACTGTCGCTTTCCATACCAACGTTTTTCGGGCTACATTTATCAATTACAAATATTTTCATAATATTTATTGTTAGTCCCTGGGCGGGTGAAAATAGAGAAAATACGGAGAAACCGAATTTTCCCAGAGATCGATTTTTCGCCCCCGTAAACCCCTATATTCCAAATTTCATCGAAATAGTTAGAACCGTTTCCGAGAACATGATTTCAATACATATATATATATGTATATATATATATATATACACGGTGCCCGTGAGCATTGCGGGAGATTTTAATCACGAATTCCTGAGGCTATAAGGAGTAATAAATGTTATATGAAGCTAGGTCGAATTATGATTTTTAATTTTTTTCCTATTTTCATAAGTACACAATAATTGCTAATCTAGTAAAAACGTGTCTTTAGGACGAGCTGTCAAAGTAGATGGTTAAGTCTCGCAACGTCGCAATCATAAAGGTGTTTCATACTGGAGATTTCATTACAACATTTTTACACAAAAATGGAAATATCTCTAAAACCGAAGCGAATTTACTCGACGTTAATTACCATTTTTAACTTAAAATATAGTCAGGATTATCCTGTTAAAATCTCTCGCAATGCTCACGGGCACCGTGTATATAATATATATATCGACGGTGGAAAGGAAGAACCACTTAAGCGACATTTTGGTCGAAAATGAGTTATACATATCATTGGAATCAGCGTTTTTTTCTGCGTCGTTTGAATTGGGTTTCACGGCGATCCGATGACTTATATGTCGCTTAAAGTAATTCACGAATGAGGTCTGAATTTGAAAAACCACCCCTTATGCGACACACAATTTGAATAAAATATTATCTGTGTCACTTAAAACCTACTCCAATATTACCACAGTCGTATAAATTATTTTTAAAAAGAGTTCGTTTCCGATGTAATGTCCCTTAATTGATTATTCCGGGCACATATATCTTGAATTCTGTACTTAAGTGGTTCTTCAAAACTGCTTAATAAAACGATTGTCGGTTAAATGAATGTTACGAAAAATTACGTTGTTATTTAATTGCTTTAAGCGACACTCCTTACCGCGGCCGAACCTGTCGCTTAAAGTATACTTTATAAATGCGATACGTCGGTTAAGTGGAGATTGAAAATGGTATGATAACGGTTAAAGTGTTGCTCTAATCTATTTGATGTCGGTACAGTGAACAATTTTTGGCGCGAATTTCACGCGAATGGTGCTTTACTTATACAATGGAATGCAGTGGGTCGCTTCAGTCAGCGACGAACACCGGAGTGCGGCGGTTGTGTCGCCGATCGCTGCCTGATGTATAATTTCATTAATTAATACACAGGTGTCTCATTTTGTAGCTTTGTCTCAATAGTCAAAAAAATTTGTAATGATTTCTGAATTTTAAAGAACACTGGAATGTACCCTGAAATTAATGGAAATGAAAAATACACGGTGTATAGTTATACCAGACATTATTCTACACATTTCAGTTTCGTGTCACGATGAGGAATATGACGAAGAGCGTACGTAATAAACATTGTGATGTTGTACTAATTTATTCTAATAATACTTTACATTATACTTATCTATACCTACTTAAAAAATTATAAACCCAACATGATTGTGATATCAAAAACTGCCTAAGTGCTTAATTATTAACTAGTTAAGTGTTACCATTAAAACATTTTGATCATTGTAATTTGTATATTTATACACTTACCAAAAAGTAAATAAGTAAGCTAGCTACTTAAGTATTCTTAACAATTTATAAACACAAAACTATTGTGATCTCAAAAAAGTGCCTGAGTACTTAATTATTAACAAGCTAAGTGTTACTATTAAAACATTGTGATAATTGTTGATGACACCTCGTTACTGTTCAAGGTTAATAGGAAAGATACTGAACTCATTGAACCATTGAAAACCGCCGGTTCTTCTCGAGGCAGAGGTTTACTTTCCGAACCGGTGGTAGTTTATCGACATTCATAGGTGCATGTAATATGCCTAAATTGAAGAATAAATCACTTTGACTTTGACTTTGATTGTAATTTGTATATTTATACACTTACCAAAAAGTAAATAAGTAAGCTAGCTACTTATTCTTACTAATTTATAAACTCAAAATGATTGTGATCTCAAAAAAGTGCATACTTAATTAATAGTTATTTGTTAGAAGTAGATTTATTTTATTAAAATAAAAATGCACGTTAATTTCGTATCAGTATTTTATTTTTCTCCTTAAAAAACGCACAATATAGCGTTTTTTAACCGCAAATATATTCTAAATTTTTCAATAATATGAAATAGTTTAAAAAAATATTAAAGCTAGCGTTATAATTCACAAAAAAGTGTCGATTTAGTTTCAAATTTCTGGTATACCACTTCAAATTGGCACGTAATAACTGCCCATACGACTGTTGCTTAATCGAATATCTTAGAGACAAGTTAAAGAAGGTAAGTGGCTTCAGTGAATTTTATAGTACTATGATGATGTCGCTTAAATGGTTCTTCCGGAAATATTTTGAGGACCTTTTAAATTAAGCGACAACATTTTCAGGATCCTGTAAGATTTTGGGGTAAATGTTTATTTCATAAAATAGAGAAAAATTTAATAAGATTATCGTCTTAAGAACTCATTTACCTATTTCAAATAGGAAAAAAGTTATGATTTTTTTTCTCAAAAAGAAAACTTTGAAACACTCTCCTGTACAATTCACTAAATGTCGCTTAAGGGGTTATTCCTTTCCACCGTCGATATATATAATGCTCGTTTATTAGTATGATATTTAGTGTATCGCGTTATTTAATTCCCGGTAACAAGAAATATGTTTAGTTTTGTTTATAATTCTAGTAGATACCAATACTTATTTATTTATTTAAACTTTATTGCGCAAGTCAAATAAGTAATGACTTAAAGTCGCAAGGCGTTCTCTACAAGTCATATACTAACCTGTTGATTATAAACTAATGGTTCGTACAGTAAAATTATACGACGATAAACATATATGAATATATACATATACCACGAAATCATTGTTAACAAGTGCGTGTCGGACCACGCAAAACGAAGGGTTCCGTGCCTATTAAAAAGGTCGTATCGTCACAGGAATTTTACGGCACTTACGTCCTTTTCTTTGAGGAAGGTAGTTTTTCAGCAATATCTCGAAAACCTCTGAACCGATCTTGTTCAAAACAATTTTCGGTGAATGAAATTAATAAGGCCTATGTCCATGAATTTTTCCATATTTTTAAAATACACGGTTCAAAAATTAGAGGGGGGGGGACAGAATTTTAGTGACTTTCGGGGCGATTATCTCCGACCATATTCATTTAATCAAAAAAAATGCTAAGAAACCTTATATTAATTTTGAAAGGCCTATCGATTGATGTGCCACACGGGGGGTCACAACGAAAAAAAAATTTTGACTTTTAGTTTTATGTATGGAGTGCACGCCTAAAAAAAATTTTTTTTGTCATTTTAATTACAAAACTATGTAGCGGCTAACAAAATACACCTATCCTCAAAATTTTATTCAAATACACCCTTTAGTTTTCGAGTAAAATGCCTGTGACATACGGACAGACGGACAGACGGACAGACGGACAGACGGACAGACGGACAGACGGACAGACGGACAGACGGACATGACGAAACTATAAGGGTTCCGTTTTTGCCATTTTGGCTACGGAACCCTAAAAATCAATTTTTATGACACGAAAATATTTCTTCAAACGGATTTATACTTATTGAATAATGTCGTTATCTTATCTTATCATAACTACTAGACACAACAAACATCTGGCCGGTCTCTCCCCTATTTCTTAAGGGCGTAAGTTTAAGCAACAGGTCGTCTTGACCTGTTCTTGAGGGGTGCAGTCTTGCCACTTGCTGTGCACCTTCGGTTAGGGGAACAAGTCCTTAACAGGTGTACAAGATGATATAATTATGTTACCGATGATAAATGTTTTATAGTAGGTATAGTGATTACGTGCGACTGTGGTTTTACGATAGATACATTCAGCATACTTACATTAAGTCTATTATATTATTAAATGCCTTGTAAAACCAAGAAAATACACTCGATTAAGTATATGGAAGATAGGAACTTACTACTCGTATACAAAGATGGAGTTGCGAGTAGAGCTTTGCCTTTAAACGTATCATAGCAGTATTTCGAACCGAAGTTTTATACTAAATACGTTCAATCAAAAAAATAGTGATATATTTAGTAGCAAATGATGCCCTTTAGTAATTAATTAACTACGCTTTTATATCTTCGATAATTAGTATTGCAAGAATATTAGTAAAAATTATAATTTTACCTTGTAATTTTCATATCAGAAACAAATGAAACAATACACAATTAATTTGTGCTATTGCCTACTTTATATTTATTTAGTCCTTTGCAAAGCAGTTGGTGTAAGATACCAATATCCATAATACCATATCTTATCAGTATTTGCTGAAAATTACCCCATTTAGCCCATTACCATAATTTAATCTGCCAGCTGCTGAGTCGTACGTGTACCCTTTTCAGTAAAATAAGCCTTAAGTCTGAAGCGAAAGGTTCAGTTTTGTAATACACACTTGTAATTTCGAATGATTGTAGAACGGAATTCTTTATTTTACTATTTAGTTTTTAAGGGTAGGTGATAATGAGTAACTACATACTCGTATGTTGAGTATTTTTCCGAAAAATACATTGTTGATTTATGTCGCGCCTGCATTAAGTTTTATTTTACAATTTAATTTTATTAATTAATTTATTGTACAATGTATTTAGTTATTATGTAAAAAAGGCACTTCTTTTGTAGAAAGTCTTAAATAGGGAAGCTTTTTACATATAACTAAATATATTGTAGTCTTAACTTCAAAATGATGAATACAGTGATAGTAAAAAAATGGAATGATTGTAACGTTTAAAGTAGGTAGTCAATTCAAACGACGTCTAAGCCAGATGTCAAAACCATAATGGCATAAAAAAACTCAAATAAAATTCGGGATTAACACAACATTTGTTCCGCTTTTATATCACTAAATCAACCTTACAAAAAAAAATACTTTCTCGCAAAAAGTTACTTCCGACCCTTCGCCCCATTGAACATCTGACGAGGTGAATGAATCCTGAGTATTTAAAATCGTGTGTGGACAGGGACGGGCGTATGTGGTGGCCCTAGTCGCGTCCTTTTCTCTCGGTGAACTTCTGGGCCTGAATTTAAGGGGTGTCTCCGATTGAAAATGTTGGTGGGTTGCAAGCAAACAATTACATTCCGGCACATCTGTCGGCGTTTAGACAATCACGATACGTCACGCGATTTCGGACCGAGGGCGAACCGGTTTTGATACTTTTAATTGGTCACCCCTTTTACTGGCTCCAATATTTTGGAATTTAGTTTGTTTTTGACAATATTTATCTCTAGTAGATAAATCGCGTTGCTATGGTGAGCGGCATTAAAATTGAAGCGTAAAAATTCAATTAATATTTGTAAATGGATCTTGATTATGAAACTACTGTGTTATGTACATAGTCGTCTAGTACCTATAACACAAGCCTTATTGAGCTTATTATAGGGCTAGTTCGATTTGTGTAAGTATGCCCCCTAATATTTATTTATATATTTATTTACTGTGACGTCCTACCCATTCCTGATAAGCGCAACAACTTCTTAACGACTTAATTAATCCAGAGCAACGAAAACACGGTTAGGTTTTTTCTACTTTTAATGTTTACCTACCAAATATTATAAACATAAAATACCTTCTAAGTATTAACTACTCAAATAAAAGATCACAATACATAGCATATTAACTAAAATAGAGGCCGTTTTAACACTTTTAACGCTAGACAATTTTCGGGTTCTAAGCAAATATATCTTTACTTTTCGTGAAGAATTTACACTGTATGTTTTAATTTTGAGGATGTCATATTACTATTTTTGGTAAGATTATTTTTATTTTTCTGATTTCACAATTATTTAATTAATAAGTCCACGTAGGGTGACTACCATAAAAACGGTTTTGGTGCATTTTTAATTTAGTAAGTATTACTTTTTGTCATATAGCTTCTCCGAGGTCATATCTTCCAACCATTCGTTTCTTGCAAAACAAGTACAATCAAACAACTTTAAGCTCTACAAATACCAAGACCGCCGAAGCGGCGTATCCCCGCGACAGCTGCGCCGGCGCACGTACCGCGCACGCCGTTTCATTACCATTACCGCTGATAAATCTGCGCGCGCCACGCTCGTGCGCGCGCCTTATGGCCGAGCACGGCTAGGGTTGCACAGTATTTTAACCGGGTCTATAAGCTACATGAAACAAATCAAGGAAGTTACCTTTTCCTTGATTTGTTTCATGTAGTCACGTTTACAAACGAAAACAGTGAATAGGCTATTATCAATTTATCAGTAATAGCCTTAGTTCAGACCAATGAGATTCATCTTTGGCTCTGTCGTCGCTTACCATCATGTGAGACTATAAGGTAAAATAAGAAAAATCAGTAAAGAAAAAGAAACGTATATAGAAATCAAGGAGGCCGCCCTAGATAGAATTTGATGGAGAAAGCTATACCGACAAGATCGTAAATGTATCGTCTACTGAATGCGATTCCCGCTGGATTTTCGTGACTTTGCGGGCAGAATTATTTTTTGTGGTATGTATGTGGTATTTATAATATTTTTAATTTTAATTGTCAGCGTAATTTATATGCAGAAAGTACCTAACGCTGCTAACGAAAATTTTAAATTTGAAATTAAAGGAAAAATTTAATAATTTAATACCGGTGGTCGCCGGTTTGAATCCGGCTCGTAGCATTAAAATTTTCCTTTAATTTGAAATAAAAAAATAATGAGAAGAAAAGTGCATCACTTTATTATTCACAAAGACACCATTTTTTTAATTTCATATATCAGGATTTCGCGTTAAAGTTTCAATACTTTTGTTCCTTATTTAGGTAGGCATCGTCATTATATTAAGTACTCAAAAATTTAGCAGACCAAAATTTCTTCTTTATGAACATACTGGTTGCAAATATTTAACTGTGATGGATTAGGTAGGTAATTAATTACAGTTTTTAATGATGCAATGTTTAGAGGTAGCGGCATGTGTTAATTAATGAAATTACCATGCATTACAAGTATGGCATGACATTTCTTTATATGGTATGTGGAAGCCGGGTTTGTAAAAACAGCTGAATGAGTTGATTATCGAACGCGCCAACATGAGAGCTGAATGGCGCCATGATATCAAAGTCGGGACAAAACACGACGAAGATTAGCTCATGAACCTCAAGCAGAAAAGACTTCGCCGTGCTTTATCACCTCATATACAGACTCACATTTCGTCTGCAATCGATGTGGCAAAAAATGTCGCGCTGCTATAGGACTTTATAGCCACCAACGTAGATGCGGCAACCCATAGGCCCCTAAGCGCTGCAACAATCATCTGGCATAGATGCTGTGGCCAATGATGATGATGATGCATCGACCGGTTAGCCTAGTGGGTAGTGACGCTGCCTACGAAGCTGAAGGTCCTGGGTTCGAATCCCGGTAAGGTTGTTTCTGAGTCCTGGATGTTTTCTATGTATAATAAGTATTTATATATATTAAATATATCGTCGTCTAGTATACCCATAAGTCCCATAACACAAGCCTTATTGAGCTTACTATGGGACTAGGTCGATTTGTGTAAGATTGTCCCCTAATATTTATTTATTTATTATTTAATCTGTATTGCACAATAGAAAGGCGGTCTTAATGCCATAAAACATTCTCTACGAGCCAACCTAAAGAAAACCGGCGAAGTGCGTGTCTCTGAACCGATCTTGTTCAAAACAATTTTCGGTAAATGAAATTAATAAGCCCTATGTCCATGAATTTTTCCATATTTTTAAAATACACCGTTCAAAAATTAGAGGGGGGGGGGACAGAATTTTAGTGACTTTCGGGGCAATTATCTCCGACCCTATTCACTTAATCAAAAAAAATGCTAAGAAACCTTATATTTATTTTGAAAGGCCTATCGATTGAGGTGCCACACGGGGGGTCACAATGAAAAAAAAAAATTGACTTTTAGTTTTATGTATGGAGTGCACCCCTAAAAATTTTTTTTTGTCATTTTAATTGCAAAACTATGTAGCGGCTAACAAAATACACCTATCCTCAAAATTTTATTCAAATACACCTTATAGTTTTCGAGTAAAATGCCTGTGACATACGGACAGACGGACAGACGGACAGACGGACATGACGAAACTATAAGGGTTCCGTTTTTGCCATTTTGGCTATGGAACCCTAAAAAGCAGATGAATCGTGGGCGGTGTGTAACTTTATTGAAACAAAAAAAATCTGTTCTTTGTAGAGCTAACTATTGCAATAACAATACCTACAGTCAGCGTCAAGATATTTTTAAGTGGGTTAGTAGTGAAGACATTTTATAAACCAACTTTACTGTACATGGAGAGGTTTAAACATGCGCAAGAGTACACTAGGGACAGTTGCGACCTCTACTTGATTCAGATTTGGTCTAATAAGTAAGCGTTAAAATCTGAAACAAAAACTAGGTGTCGTTCCTGCAGACAATACAATAAGTAACGGTATAGGTATGTACAGTCGAACTCATAAGTAGCAGAACACCTTGAGACTTTGTCGTTTTCAGCCGTTTGATAACTTCGTATGGCCATTTAAACATACGTTAAAGCGACATGGTAGAAAGGTGTTCTGCCACTTGTGAGGCCGCTACCAATACATGTAAATATTACAAAAAATGTAAATGTACCGTGTCCTCACTGGATGGACCCAACGGAAGATCAGCGCTGGCTGCAAAGCCAGCATCATGTTGAGTTGGGCCCATTTCGTGACATGGCACAGATTCTCTTTTTTTCTTGTGTCTTTGTCTTGTAATAATGTACCCATGTTGTGTTGTGTTACGAATAAATGTTGTTGATTTGATTTGATTTGAAAATAAATAAAATAAAAGCTTTTTTAAATATTACTCTTATTTAGTCTTTTCTTCTGCTTGTTTTGTTTGTTTTATTGTGTAATTCGATTAATAAATGTATTTTTTTATTTCTAAATTATGTTTCGGTAGTTAATATAAGTCGTAAAGGCGAAGTCATATACCTGTATAGGTATAGGTACCAGGGCCAAAATTACACCTTAAAAAATCTTAAAAGTTGTCACCCCCAGGAAAGGCTGAGCAATAATCTCGTGGCTCGTGAAATAACATACATACATACATTGATTCAGAATCAGAATTTTATTGGTAAAACACATTATTTTACATGTAAGGGTAATTTTCATTATAATATTCATTGTTTGAGATACATAGTATTTCTTAAAATTAATTCATAAACATTGTATAAGTCAGTCTAATTAAGGGTTATTACTTATGAGTGAGTCAATGATACCTATCATGAAATTCGTCAATGGTGTAACACGCCATGTCTAATAAAATCTTCTTTAGTTTTCCTCTGAAAATGGCGTCAGTCGATGAGTTTTTCAATTCAGTTGGAAGAGAGTTATACAGTTTAATTCCTATTACTTACATCGAGTGATTTTCGAGCCTTTGCTAGCCTCCGCATCGGCGCGACCAGCAAGTGCTGGGCGCGCGTGACGCGCACGCGATTCACGCGTTCATTCCCAAAATGTGCTATGACATGAAATTTAAATTTTAGTGCCACTTTTAGCATAAATGCGTATAAAAGATCAACAAAACGTGGTATCGCAGTGATAAATTTGGCAGCCCATCGCCCACAACACATTTCAACCCTGTTCCAGTAGTACCACAGGAAGAAAGAGGGTGGGCCTTGTCTAACACATAGTAGGTTAAAGTGCGGCAATCGAAACATCGCGACGCAACGCAATGCAACGCACCGCATTGCAGCCTAACCCTAACCCTTACACCACACTTGGATCATGATTCATGAAATAACGCCTGTGCGTAAACGCGGCCTAATTGGGTAATCTTGAAATTAAGCTGACCAGAGGCTCTAAGCATGATACGTTTTATCGTTGTTTTACGTGATGTTTCAGTACATTTTCGCCGTTAAACGTGACGATAAAACCTATCGTGCTAGGGCCTCAGGAGGCATTTTAGTACACTACGGTTATTACACGGTAAATTATAAGATAATGCATCCGTCACTCATGCACTCTACGTTCCAAATCATACAGAAATTATTGTGGAAATGGCGTATTTAAAACATTCACACTTGCCTGAACCAAGAGAGACCGAATAAACCAAGGTGCTTCACAAATAATGTTACGCGTTAAAAGCGCATTCTGGAATTGTGTCCTAAATCCATGCCAGAAGCTTAAAGCTAAAACTACACGAACGAATTCCTAAGATTCCTATACACTGAATGAAACAATAAATCTCGCAACATGAAAACGTGCGTGATAAAATCAGGAAATTTTAATTATGAGCCCTTCATAAAAACTCCAATAGCCCATGTCTACCCTCGCAAAAACACGTAGGTAATTATGTAGTAATTACGCGCGATCCAAAATACAAAATGAAATTGTTAGAAGCGAACCTAATTGCGTATAATGAAGGTAAATCAAAGCTGGTATTTTGGACCCGCAGTGTGACAGGGTCCTATTTTCATGCTATATTCACGAATTGCTTCACCACACCTCATCGCTCACCCCTATTATATCTTGACGCCGGGCTACGCAATATCAACTCGTGATCGGGGATATGACTTACACTGGATCACCCGATAATGTGTGGTAAAGCGTTGTGAACAGGCCTGCTATATGACAAGGAACTTTGTGAAATTATGGCTGGTATTTCAAGGGTTGGTGCAACGAGGTTCTATGTTGCGTGCAATGTGCAATGAGATATGACTGTGTGGTAGTGAAGCGGTCTATTGAGGGGCTATTTCGGACACGTGCGCTAATTTCTGTGACATTCCAGCCTGCCACATAGCGCCAGGTGATATCGTGAGTTCGCTTTGAGGACGTATGTGGCGCGCCACGTAGTTGTGTGTAATTTGACGCTTTACTGTTATAGTGCATTTGTTAACTGTCACTGTGACACATAAAGGCGTATATCTCGAGTTGTTGATGGAATATTAAGATTATACGGGGATCGTCAGTCTGAAAAGCTTGTCAAAATTGTAATAGATACCTATCAATTGTGTAAAACTAAACCCATAGTCCATTTTTTTTCTAATAAGTCCTTTTTTAGGGTTTCGTAGCCAAAGTGGCAAAAACGGAACCCTTATAGTTTCGTCATGTCCATCTGTCCGTCTGTCCGTATGTCACAGGCATTTTACTCGAAAACTATAAGGTGTATTTGAATAAAATTTTGAGGATAGGTGTACATATTGTGTTAGCCGCTACATAGTTTTGTAATTAAAATGACAAAATATTTTTTTTAGGGGTGCACTCCATACATAAAACAGAATCTCAAATATTTTTTTTCATTGCAAGCCCACATATGTGCCATCAATCGAAAGGCCTTTTAAAATAAATATAAAGTTTCTCAGAAATGTTTTTGATTAAGTGATTAGATTAGAGTCGGAGATAATCGCCCCGAACCTCTAATTTTTAAACAGTGTATTTTAAAAATATGAAAAAAATCATGGACATAGGGCCTATTAAACTCTTTTAACGAAAATTATTTTGAACAAGATTGGTTCAAAGGTTTTCGAGATATTGCTGAAAAACTGCCTTACTTAAAAAAAGGAGTTAAGTGCCGTAAGATTTCTGTGACGATACGATCTTTTTAATAGGCACGGAACCCTTCGTTTTGCGTGGTCCGAGACGCACTTGGCCGGTTTTTGTATTTTAAGTTTACTGGGACGAACTACCCAATTGACCAAATACAACACTAACATGAAAGAAGAGTTAACAATCCTATTGCCGGCTCCCTTTCAAATAGTTTTCTGATTAGATTCCTTGTAAGCATTTGGTTTTTTCTTCTGAAAGTACTTAGATATGTAATTCATATCTCCTTTCAGCCTTCAGGAGACTTTCTTTTATTCATGTAATAACCTACACATAATAACGTATACGCACCCTGTCCGTCCTCTGTAATAAAAGATACAAAAGTTTATTAACGAATTAATTTCTCCAAATGATATCAGCATAATTTCATAGACACAATATTCCATTAACAACCAAAACATCTGCTCGTAATGGACCTATCAAAATATTCGATTGTGATCAATAAAGGGGATGTAATGTTGATCGACTGATTGTTAAAACGCGTAGTATGAGCGTATTCTTTAACGCATTTTTTTGTGTTGATGCAGTTTATTCGATGCATGACGTTTGTTTTCGACTGGATTTAAGATAGCAGAAAGTAGCTTTTATTTAAACAAGTAATGATAAGCGGTTATTTATATCGCGCAAAGGATAAAGCGGATACCTACAGTTTTACGTCTAACTACAACTTAGAAAAGTTGAAAAATCGGCTGAGCCGATTTTGATGAAACATGGCTAAGAACACTCAGGTTAAAATTATCTATGACACTAAAAAAATCGCATTCAAATCGGTCCATCCGTTTGGGAGCTACGATACCACAGACAGATACACAGATACACAGACACGTTAAACTTATAACACCCCTTTCTTTGCGTCAGGGGTTAAAAATAAGAGAAAAGTGGAAAATACTATAGATTACATTTCAAAAATTTATGATGATAGGAGCCTAGGGGCTTAACTTTTAGGGTACCGTACCTCAAAAGGAAAAAACGGAACCCTTATAGTTTCGTCATGTCCGTCTGTCCGTATGTCCGTATGTCACAGGCATTTTACTCAAAAACCATAAGGTGTACCTACTTAAATAAAATTTTGAGGATAGGGGTATTTTGTTAGCCGCTACATAGTTTTGTAATTAAAAGACAACAAAACATTTTTTAGGGGTGACTCCACCTTATAAATATAAGGTTTCTCAGCAATTTTTTTGATTAAGTGAATAGAGTCGGAGATAATCGCCCCGAAAGGCACTAAAATTGTGCCCCCCCCCCCCCCTCTAATTTTTGGACGGTGTATTAAAAAAAAAATAAGGCTTATTAAAATCTTTCACCGAAAATTATTTTTAACAAGGTATTGCTGAAAAACTGCCTTTCTTAAAGAAAAGAACGTAAGTACCGCAAGATTTCTGTGACGATACGACCTTTTTAATAGGCACAGAACCTTACGTTGTGCGTGGTCCGACACGCACTTGGCCGGTTTTTTAGATTTAACTTAGTTTAAGTTCAATTTAGTTAATGTTAATCATCATCTTGTATTTGCTTTAGAAAATAAATGTGTTGTTACTAGTAAAGAAAACTTGTATCAAATAAGTGCTAGCTTTCCTAACCTGTCCCTCCGATTTCTAAAAGAGCTGCATGTACTTTATTATGTTCAAGTGGTTCTACCAAATCACAATCAATATAACATACACAACTACGCGTCCACACCAAAACTGCATGACCAATCCCTAACAGCACTTGCGATCAAAGGTCCATTCTTAAATAAATATCATCAAAGCACTAAGATAAAACGACATGTCAAAAGCAACAAATGGATTTTAAGCTTTGCAGATTCAATAACTATTTTTTTATTGTAAAACGTGACTTATTCCTTGGTAATAAGAGTTAAATGAAATAAGGTAGTAGTTGTAAATCTGAGAGGTTGGTTCACGGTCCAAGAAACTATTAAAGGAGCGCCCCTGGAGGATTTGATGGTGTACCTAAGATTTATTTTTACGTAGACCGCATTTCTACTTTCTTATGAAAACTTAAACATTTTCTGCCCAGTTTCGGTCACACGACGTAACTGGAAAAAATATCTGTGATTCATTATTTACATATTAGAAGAATAATACCTATCTTGAAAGAGATTCATATCAGATACATACATTGCATCGCTTTCTTAGATTTGGACTTAAATTATAAACTTTTGAAAATAAAAAATATACTAAAATAAACTGTAATTTAGTTACAGCACGCACTCTTACGAAATTACTTACACCATTATTTTTCTAAACTGTTTACCTCGGTAACTAACATACATTTTTCAAAATATTATCAAAACCCACAATTTTAGAAAGTTCCATTGCATGCACTATGTTGCTTGCACTTCAATCCTGTCATTAAAGCTAACATTACGGTCACCCTACAGGAAGTATAAATGCATCCGGTGTCCACTCGTCTCGACGTGGGCCTGTGACAACACCACAAAGTGTACTCGAACACGGATATTGACTCAATCATGAAAGAGATGAAAATACAAAAGGTTAGCAAATTCTATTACATGGGAGATTTTACAAGAAAAGTTGTCGAGATAAGCCGAGTCAAAGTAATATTTAAATTACTGCTTTGCTATTCACAAGTTCCTTCAACTCACTATGATTTTTTTAACAGCCGGTATTTGACAGCTGTCATCCCGGCACAATACATTTTTGGGTGTTCCCCAATCCATTTGATACGGGAAACTGTTTTACAGCTCTACCAGTTTTTAGGGTTCCGGACCAAAAGGGTAAAAACGGAACCCTTATGGTGCGACTCCATCCGTCTGTCTGTCTGTCACAAAGTCAAATATCTCAGGAACTACTAATGCTATCGATTTGAAATTTGGAATAGTTGTAAACAAAGCTAATCCTCGTGTATGGAAAATGAACATTTTTAATATATACTTTAATTTGTATAAAAAAGGGCGAATAAAAGAGGGGGCAAAAATTCAAAGTCTAGTTAGTAGGCCAAATGGGGTATCATATGAAAGGGCTTGAATTGTACATTCTAAAACAGTTTTTCTTTTTTTTCTACAATGGTAAAAATTTGATTTATAAAGAAAAATGTTGAAAAAAATACCATTCCCCCCTTATCTCCGAAGTTATCCAAGCGAATAATTTGAAAATAATATATATGATTATTATTAACGTGAATATTACCGGAAAATTATAACGAGACATCTATCTAGCGTAATTTTTTTTATTCTTCAAAAATCATATGATAATTTTGTTTGTAATTTAATACTTCTGTGTGTCTAATTTTTTCCTTCAAATTCGTATGAAAGTGTTCTGAAAGTACCTTCTAGCAAATAAAAAAAGAATTATCGAAATGAATTCACTTGATAAAGAATTATCGCAAAAAAACCAACATACCGTAATGGAAAAGTATTAACGCACCACCGTAGAACCCTATCGCAATAAGGTAACATATGTACTTTTGTATTTGCAACGTAAACACTGGGTTCAATTGCGATGAAATTTAATGTTATGTATGGTTGAGGTTATTTAATTGGGCCTACTTCTATAAAACTGCCATTGGAAATGGAATCATCTACCTTGGACGGTAGAGTTGCTTTTCAAATGGACTACTTTGATGCAATTTGGCTAACTCAAATAATCTCAAGTATATAATATGTAGTCCCTAACCGGACCAGCGTGAGGATATTCAAACCCTCTCATGCCCTGTGTTCATGTAGACGTGTCTGAATTATAAATTATTTAAATGCGCTAAAAAGAATAAAATAAACTTTTCCTTTAAAACTTTTACTATAAACTTATAACGTCATAACACATTTTAGATGATATAAAAGCTTGTCGCGAGATTTACCTGAGTAGGTATATCATCGAAAATGTGTTATGACGTTATAAGTTTATAGTAAAAGTTTTAAAGGAAAAATTTATTTTATTCTTTTTAGCGCATTTAAACAAAAGCTTGTTTTCAAAAAAGTTTTTTTTACTTTTTAGTCATCGCTGGACAGGTTTCTCTGTATATTGTCCGCCATATTGGATTAAGAGTGACGTCACCTTATTTTTCGAGTTATTCTCAGCAATTTGATACCCATATTGTAGGAGTGCATTAAAAATAAATAACCCTCCATCTTGGGTGTTCCGCCATATTGGATTTTTTGCCGACTGTCCTTTTTTTGCACACTCATCAACTGCTCATTGAGAGGATTGTAACGAGTATAATTAAGGAGTTCCTACGGCCACCTTCCGTCTCCATTATCAGAACAGGTTTATGGTACCATAGTATTGCATTGTCATCCGACTTACATAATTGTATAAAATTTCAACTTTGATTGGACTTCGGGAAGTTGGTCAAATTTAACCTGCAAGATTCCACCCGAACAAACATACATACCTACATTGCAAGTTAAATAAAAGCTTACAAAAAATAGTAGGTAACTTACCAGCGTACACTTTTTTTAAACCTAGGACGTTTGGCAGCCGGTATCTCAGAGCGTTCCAAGGTATAAATCTTTACTCAGGTGACACTGTCATACGCACCAAGCGTCAACTATCTTACCACCAAAATAGTGGTCAGCAAAATAGCTGCTGATTACAAACGACGTTTCCTAAATGTTCTCAGCGACCTTAAACCTTTGTACACGTTATTACGAAATTTTCACCAACAACAAAGAACAAAATTACCTGGGAACCCTCAGGTGCTACAATATAACGGACCTCCGTCCGTTAATTTCCATACAAACAAGTAAACACGCAAGGTGACAGTTCACACACTCCCGGAAGAGCAAGCTGCGAGCCCCCGTCTATAATGTACCATAATGTACCATCCGCCGCCACGATAATACCTAGAGCAAGCCATTTCAACCCTTATGCGAACCACGTTAGGGTCAGTGAGGCTGCAATATGAGTTGGTCTTGTCTTGTCTAGGGTGTCATGGTGCTGTCAGCATTTTGGGAGTTCCGTTTGGTTACTATATTCTGGGAACTGTTTGACTGTTTGCTTTGTTTTGTATAAAACGCACACGCACCTACCTACATGCTATAGCAGCGTCATACGTCCATTTACAGTACACCTCCGTTCACTTATGATAGGGTGACTGGCAACAAGTTATTTCAGCCTTGAGATATTCGTAGTTTAATTTTTTAGAAATAAGTAAAAAAAAGATGAGTCAGATTTGAACTTTGACACGAATAGGCAGGTCAGCGGTTATCACTTAACTTTTCGAACGCACGTTAGGACAACTCCACTGTTATTTTCCCATACAAAAAGTGACATTTAGATCTACCTAACGTACGTACTTACAGTCACGAACTTTAATTTTAAAATTTTATAATACTCTGATACTGAAATTATATATGATTACAGAAATAGGGAGACTATCAACCGGAATGGATGGAATGACTTAAAAAGTCATATATATTGTTTATATGATTAAAACAATATTATGATTGAAGAAGAAAAAACTTAAATAAACTAAATTAACCTAAAATATAGATAATAAAAATTAACTCAAAAAAGGTCCCCAAGGTCGGATCCCTGCGGAAGGGTTCCCATAAGACTGGCTGCGTTCCCCCTTTGGATAGCTATGCCGATCCGTTGGGCAAGGAACGAGCCAGCCCTGTGGTCTCCGGATACTTGGAACAATTTTCTTGACAATTGGCCAAATAATTGGTGAGTGCCTGGGCTCCACGGTCCGAGTGTTTCGACAGCAAAAGCCGCAAAAACATGTCGGTCCGTGAGGCCGATGTATTTGCGGCACTTTGCTGCCTCGGCCGCTGCAGCTGCCCCGCCTGCTGTCAAAGATGTAGTGCCAAGGTGGGACGGTGCCAGGGTGTCAACGCATGTGGCGTCCCAAATAAGGGGCCGTCCCAGTTTCCAAGGCACTAAGGTCATACCGTCTGGCCTCTTGCCGTCGTCCCGCGCCAAACCCGGCGGTTCCAATATGGCCGGCACGTTGGCGCTAACGAAGGCCCGACGGATGATATCATTGAGGCAGGCGTGGCGAGAAAGGCGACCAGCACTCTTAGCGCAAGATAGACCATGGTGTCCCAGGCTACCCACCAGGATTCCGCAGGGGCAACGATGTGGAGAAACAATGTCGGCCCCCAGGCGTAGACCGACAGCCAATCTGAGGGTGTTGCAGTCTAAAAGTGTCCCGTAATTTGATGAGGGAAGAGCATGGAGCCATGAGCCAGACTCCCTTTCCGACACAGCCAGTAGTCTTGCTTTTTCCTGGCTGGTGGAGCAAGAGTCCAACAAATGGGAATGGACTTGCTTACAAATAGGTTGGTCCCAGATTTTTTGGCTACTTTTGTTGTTTGGCAAGTCTACTTTAATTTGGGACCAACCGAAAGTGGAATATTCGTATAGCAAACTGAAGATGGCTAAACTTTATGACACACTCCTTTAAAATATTAGCTCTAAATGGTTAGAGATAATATTTTAAAGGAGTGTCATAAAGTTTGTCATAGACAACTTACGTTTATACGTGTCTAGAGGCAACCACACAGTACATCACCGGGCGGAACGAGTCAAATGATCATTTCCGATTTTTTCCGACTAATTGTCTGTCATTCGTCTTTGTGGCTCTGTCTTCTCTCTGGCCATATTTGTTATTTGCAAATAATATTTCGTGAAAATGACAGTTTTCAATCAATTTTCTTGTCTGAAACTGACATACAATGACACATATTCGTAATTAGAAAACCGTAATGATAGCTTTTGGCAAAGAGGTTATCAATTCAAGGGCCCATTCGATAAGACATTTAATTGTCTTATCTTGACACTTCACCACTATTATTGAACTGAAGTTTTCGACCTTATTTTATTGTGAATTTTCTAATAACATTTGAAGGAAATGGATCCTAAATTAAAGTTCGTGACTGTACAATGCGTTACGTGAAAGACTTGCTGAATAATTGTTTGATTTTATTTTTCATTTCATAAATGCATATACCTACCAGGGATTAGATGAAAAATGTACAATTGACGGTACAAAATACGTCTAGATACAACACCTACCTATTATTTCAAATGTGAAATCTGATACATGTGTTTTCATACATCGCAACGCCTCTCAATCTAATTGGAAACCGTTGCATTGGGGTGCCATAGGGTAGCTGACCAGTTTACCCAAAAGTCGTAACTACGTATTAAATGCTACTAAACATAAGCCCTTTTTGAATTGAGCAAACGTAACGGATTTATCGATCATGCGATTCATGCGCGCGAGCATCTGCCGCCCACGAAATGAAGCCATACATACCGTGTAAGTGTTTTTTAAATTACTCGTTTTGTTTTTTTTTCACGGTTGCGCGTTGGTTAGTTTTCGATTTCCCAGTGTAATAAAATAAAATAGATTTACACTGTCCAAGCAGACGAGGTTGCTTTTTCGGATAAGTATGCATTAATCTACCTCTACGCTCGTAAAGACAAAATAAGAATCTTGTTCTTTGAACTTCGCGGAAGAAGTTGGTGACAATTTCTTGTAAAGTAAGTATATCTAATCAGAACTTTTGGTTTCTACCTGTGTCTAAAAGACGATTAAAAAACAAAATTGAGTAAATCCACTTACTTTGCAATTCGTTTCTATTATCAATTTTAACATGAGGTAACTACCCTATTGAAAACATTTCAAAATATGTAATGATGCCTAAATCGAAAACTATTTCGGTAATTGTATGTTACCTGTTGGTCAATCACGTAACGCATTGTACGCGCGTCAGGTAGATCTAAATACCAATTTTTATATGGAAAAATGACAGGTGGATCTACCTAACGCGCGTTCGGAACGTTACTTGATTACCCCCCTGAACGTAATAAAGTAGTTTTAAGATATTTTTTCTGACTAGTTTTTAAGATAATCGCAAAATTGTTTATAAAGTCAATACTACGTCTGTCATATAAAAGGTGTGCAAGCTGACATACGTAAAGTATTGACGTCGTAAATTACTTACGACAATCTGGAATTCGCTACTTTTCAATTTGATATTTCTAAGTGAAAATTACAATTTAGGGAAGAAAAAAAACACGTACCCCACACATTCAGTGCCGAGAATCGCTACGCGCTACGCTCGTAGCTGAGCCCGTGGTTTTCCTCGTATGTAGCGGAAAGCGACTACGGCGTAGGGACGCATACGTGTCGTCACGGGTCTTGCATGGGTTAAAAGGCGTTTTCTAGTGACATAAATCGTAAAATGTCCCTAATTGTATGTTTTAGTTTATATTGTACCTATTTCAATTCTTGTGACGAAAGCCTGTATTGACTTTTTTGTATGATTTTGTTTGTACCAAACAATAAAAGGCTTAATTTATCTATCTATCTCCTCATTCGACTAAAAGTCACCCGACTAGCAGTCACAAAAGCACAGTAGTAAAGCTCAATTAATCTCAGCTACTTACCTTATGGTTCACAAAATTATGTAAACCATTCTAACCCAATAAGTGCAAGGGAGCCCCGGGCCTGCATTATAGTGTCAAGTTTCATGCATATAGATGCACTCGCCACCGGCGATGGGGCCGGCATTCCCCATATCCTGGTGCAAATACATTACCTTATTCAGTTTGTAATGGTTCTGTTCTGGATTTTATTATGATTTAAAATGCTGTGGCCGTGGGCGATTGGGCTGCTCTGCTTTTTAACGACCCTTTTTCTATTGTTAAAATATAATATGACACGTATTAAACTAGTAGATTATAAGGCCTAAGTATAAAAATCGTTGACTTAAAGGTTTTGGTAAAAAGTGTAGATGAATATTATAGCCTTAAAAAGCTGTTAACGCAATGGTTTTTTCTTTCAAACATACCGGAACAAATCGTTTTTTTTAGGGTTCCGATACCTCAAAAGGAAAAAACGGAACCCTTATAGGATCACTCGGTTGTCTGTCTGTCCGTCTGTCACAGCCGATTTGCTTCGAAACTACTGGACCGATTGAGTTGAAATTTGGTACACATATGTAAATTGGTGGCCCAGAGATGGACGCGTAAAGTAAATTAATGAATTCTGAACAAGGAGGCCACTTTTGGGGGGTAAACTGGAAAATTAAAAAAAAAGTTTCGTAAACTGTATTGTGTGACATATCAAATGAAAGGGGTTGTTGTAAGCATGTCAGATATTTTTTTTATAATTTTAGCATAAACAGATTTGAAGTAATTTAGGAAAAAAGACGAAAATTGACCATTCCCCCCTCCCCCCCCCCCCTTATCTCCGAAACTACTGGGATTAAAATTCTGAAAAAAATATGGAAAATAGTTCCTTGCCTAAAGATTTCAGGAAAACCTATAAGAAGTTTGAGTATTCAAAAACACTTATGAAATTTAGATTATATACGGAACCCTCACCACGCGAGTTGAACTCGCACTTGTCCGGTTTTTGTAATGAACAATTCAGGGTACAGTGAAATTAATCAGGTTTTTAGGAAAATTCTGTCGTCTCGTTGTACCTGTGCACAACTCCATCAAGATGTGTTCTTTTAAAAGTCTCAGCAACAATGAATATTATGCTGAGCCGACGACACGCAACCGTAGCAAGTTCACGATTACAAACGCGAAACATAATTAAATATATTCGTAATTTCAATTAAAAACAAAAGAAGCTCATAATAAAGCAACAAGCGTGCTGATTTGGACTATCTCGACCCGCCCGGTAAAACAGGCGATGTAATTAAATTAACTTGTTTCTTTGACGTCCCACTCTGTTAATATTTTTATTAAGCGTTCTTTAGGTAGGGATGGGGCGTCGGTATGTCATTGTCGATGTTTGATTCGAATGAGTGAAAATTATAACATTGCTGTTTTATCCCCGTTGTAAAAGGGTTGTTTATAAATGTAAAACCGTCGTTATATACTTTGCTTCACATTGTAGCTCAGCAGCATTAAAAAAATGATGTTATAAAAGGGAAATTACTCGGTGTATAAATATACTGGGTGGAACAGATCGATGGACTTTTAAGCAAATGGGATATAGATCAGGTTTAGTAGTTTACTTCTCACCTAGTAACCATATTAATATTTCTAACAGTTACCGAGATACAACTTGTTAAACTTTGGTGAAAAAAAAACTGTATGTTTCAACCCTATCCAGTAGATTCAATGACGTCAGCAAGATAAAGTAAATTATAAACAGCAACATTATGAACTGACCGTTGATAGACCTTATGTTATTGCAATAAGGTTTAAGAATAATCAGTTCACTGTATGTGATGGTATGACTTGTGACATGTGTCCATTTCAAATGTAAATAATAACTAAGTATAGGATTAGGGTTGTCACTAAGATTAAAATATTTCAATTTTTATGTTTTTTTTTATTTTAAATCCAGCTTAACAATTATAATAGATTGGTTGTACGTCACTTACATCACAGTTCTTTCAGCTTAGTCCAAGGAAATGTTCCTCCCTGTATATTAACTTCATTAAATATTACAATTATCTATACTTCTGCATTAATATTATAAAATTAGAGGAAAAGTCTGTGAAATTGTATGTTTGTAAATTTATATAGGCTATATTTTAATCCGCGGGTTTGTCTGCGTTCTTTGCAATATGCGGGCGAGGCCTTGTGGGAATTTATCAAAATTGTAACAGGCGTTAATAAGAAACAGGGAATCGCTATTCCGATATCGACATCCTTATCCCCCAGCCGTTTTTCCTCCAAGGTGATAATGTCGAAGTTTGAAGCCGGGCATAATTACAGGCACGAGCCGGCCCGAGCCCGCGCATAATCGAGCCAATTACGCGGAAGCAATAAACAACGCAATTAACTCGAGCATTTTTGACATTGTGCCTGAAACCGCTTCAGTAGCCTTAAGTTGTTTCATGGAAGTTTAAGAGGTTGGTTGAAGGTGAATCTTTCTCAAGTATACCTAACTACTTGAAAATGAATTATTCTTTTACAGAAATCGTTACTATTTTTTGTCTTTAGCTTATGTTTGTGTGTATCTTTAGTATCTATTAAGTTCAATCATTAATTTTCATTTGCTGTAATGGTTGTTCATTAGGTATTGTTTCAGGACAAAATACTTTCAATAGACAAAAGACTGAGCTAGCTTTCGACGTTTATGTATACCATACGATTTAAAATCAAACCGATATTACTAATTGTAGATCTAGTTTTTAGCAATTTTACAGAAGCCAAACCACTCGTGTAAATAAATGTATGAGTAGAATGCGATATACAAATCTATACGACTGCAATTAAAGTTTGTGACTTTGTATCCCCTACAACGAAGTCTCGGACTAGTCCAGACAGTCGTGTCTGGAACTAGCAAATTCGATACTTACCTATCAAACATTATTTCTCCAATAAAATAGATTTATTTCTAGCTTATAGGTACTAATTCTACTTCCTACTTATATTATAAATGCGAATGTTTGAATGTTTAGATGTTTGGATGTTTGTTACTCAATCACGCTTAAACGGCTCAACCGATTTGGATGAAATATTGCACGAAGATAGTTTATAGTCTGGATTAAAATATAGGATAGTTTTTATCCCGAGTGCACGTAGACGATGTCAGGGGCGGAAGCTAGTTATATTATAAAGAGTCAAAGTCTGTGAGATTGTAGCTTTGTAAGTTTGTGTGTAATAATGGGTAACCTCCAGAACCGCTTATCCGATTTCAAAAATTCTTTCACCTGCGTGTAGAATGAACTCTCTGGATGGTTATAGGCTATATTTTATCCCTCGGGTTTGCCTGAGTTTTTTGCAATACGTGGGCAGCTGGTAGAGTGTAAAGTGAATCTAAATGGGAATATTAGTCGCAGTATGAAAACCTGTTAACACAAGAAAAATAAGCGAACCTTAAAAATGCACGTTCATATCAATAACACTGCGGCAAAAACTAGCGTGTAAATGTAAATAACTAGGTCTTGGTGACTAATTATAAGGAGCACGAAAGTTTTCCATGTGGCGGCACTCACGCCATCTGCCGCAATCTGGCGGAAACGGTGCCTCTGTCGCCATCTATGCGGCGGCGCTGTAATTATCGGTAATTTGTTGAACAACGCGAGCGCAGCGCGGGTAGCATGCATTTGTTTAAAGCCGCGTTTATAAATTCGCGCGAGTACATGACATATCGAAGGTGATATTTTTCGCCGCGAAATAAAGGGACACCCGGCTGCGCTTAGTTTAGTATGAGTATCTAGGCGGCCGAGCTATTCTTGGGTGAAAATACGGAGAAATTCGATTTTTGCCATATATGAGACCTCGCTTGATCCATTTTCCGCCCCTGGAAACCCCCATCTTGCAAATTTCATCGAATTCATTAGAGCCGTTTTCGAGAACGTTACGCTTGCCTTCACCACACCTCAAAAGAAACCAGTGTAAAAATTAAGCGAATCTCGGCGTCATGATATACTAGGGGTGACGGGTGCGGGTGGGAGGTAAAAACAAGTAACATAATAATAGAAGAGCTGGTTACAGACGCCCATGGCATCGCGTTTAGCAGCATCTTGTCCACGTGTAGGTACTCTGCCTTTGCTACTACAGTTTCTTCAATGCATGACTTGACTCGCAGTCGAAGTTAACCGGGTCTTAGTTGGCCAACTTTGTGTCGAAAGAGCCGTCGTCGAGTATCTTCACACACACTTACTTATACGAAAGTGTGGCGGGGGACATGGCAAGTACTTAATACATGCCACGACAATCACATGCTAAATTGGAATTAGAAATGTGAATTTCTGATGACCTCCTTCATGCGATCTTCCCGTTTCCTTTTCAGTAGGTACCTACATTGTCTAACCTAAAACAAAACCATAACTGAATACGGTGTCGAGACGAGTCGGCCTCGGCGACACGCCCGCCAAATTGGAAGCTAAATGTGTGAATAAAGCTATTTGCTATGAATGCCTCCGGGCACAAATTTCAATTATTGGCGCATCCGAATAGTTATGTAGGGGCTACAGTACGCTTCTGCATGAAACCCAAACGGTTTTAAAAATACGAATTTTTGATTGATTATTTTTCATTTATGTCAAAATTTTGTTATTCTAGCCAATCTAGTGGAAACTACCAATTAAAACTAAAAAATATTCCAAGTAAAACTCGTTTTTTAAATTATGAGAACCATTAGCCCTGTGGCTCGTTTCAGGAACCTACAAGTAGTTTAAAGCCAAATTTGTTTTTATTTTATTTTTTATTTCATAGACTTGTTACCAAGATATTTAAGTTGCAGTCGTTATCGGTGAAGCTCTTCAGTGACAGCTAATGACAAGATTACTATTGACCGCCGCGGCCAGGCCGCGCCAGTGTGTGAGAGGCCTAAGAGAAAATAGCTGCCGCGTCATAACATAAAGTCAGAAGGAGGTTGGCTCGAGTTCGAGTTCTTTCGAATTTTTATTCTCATGATGCTTAAGTACTGATTCATTAGTTAAATCGATAATAAACTTCGTCGCCCACCAATCGATGAAGTTGACTTTGAGTATGTATTTGAATGCTTGGCTTTTCGCAGTAAAAAAAACCATAACCGAAGATTTTTTTTTGCAGTAGAAAAGTTCTCAATCAGATACTTCGATTCCGTATTCCAATTTCAATGTGTCTCACGCACATGTTGACTGGAGAGCGCGCGAATCATAATGAAATTAAATTAGAATGCCAACCGTAAATGTCAGGTAGGCCCCTGGTTTTTGGAACCCGTTTAGCGTTAGCGTACGCGCTACGTGGTCGCGTAGCGCGTAGCATGCAAATTTTAAGTAGCTTTAAGTAAGACGCGGTTATAAACTTTCAAAAAGGACAATGTTATTTTTGTATGTTATGAGATATTTCAATCACAACAACAGTTTTTTTTTTTATAGAGGATGCTCAACGGTTCTTACAAGACTTTCTGAAAACAACTAAGAACTAGATGTAGTAAAGGGAATTCATTCACCTTTATTATACGGCAGTATTATTCATTAATTTTGATAACCACTTTATTATATTAGTAAGTATAGTGACCCTGCCTATACGAAGATTTTATGTAGGTATATAAATATATTATTGTGGTCTAGTAACCGTAGCACAAGCTGTGCCTAGCTTGGAACTAAGGTCGACTTGGGTAAGGTTTTTCCCAAATATTTATATAGATATTTATTTTTAACTCCGACCAATATGACTTCGTCTGTACCTCAAAGAGGGCGTGTTAAAGTCATAAAGGGGTCATAATATTTTATTAGCCTTGCGATTTTAACTCCATAGCACCCTCGAAACGAGATTATCGCCCGAGGCGGCGACAAATCGCGTCTACCGTTTAAACAGTCCAAAGCTGGGCCGTTTTATTGAACCTTAATGCTCGTACACAAGGTCTATAGTCTTTTAAGTTATCGTATAATGTGGATAAGGAAATTGTTTTTTGGCAAATTGGTCGAGTTACGATCGAGTCGATGGACATGCTATGTCATAAGTAAAAAACTCAAGTAAAGCCACGTTGTTATGACCTGTTGGAATAGACGTTACGTATGTAAATTTTGTAAAACAAACAAAGAAACGTGAACAGTTCACAACTACATGCAAGAAGTGCTTAACATAAGTTTTCACCTACTACTACTATTATCTCAAGATTACAAATCTAAATGATGTTGATTACCCATTGCAATAGTTTACTTCATGCAATTTGATTAATCCACTTAGATAATGAGATATTAAAATTCAAATTAGACAGATTTTTAGACAAAATTTATTCATGTCACATCATGCATATACATCACAATTTTACAGTTACTTATATACGAGCTAGCATAGTTACGAACTATAAACTTAATATAAGTTAGAGATTTGTTAATATCGTCTCGTAATGTGTTCGACTTGGTGGATTGAGCCATTAATGGATTTTTCCTGATCTTGTATAAGTTAGTCTGATTCAAATTGATTGCATGAGGAGTGGTCTGCTAGTTCCGTGATGAGGAAGCTGTCATGTGGCGGGTGCACGAGGCAGCGCGCCTGCCCCGGCGAGCGCTCCCAGCGCGCAACACTACCGTCCTCGTCACGGAAAACCACGTTATTACGTTGATCAAAAACAAAATCCTCCAATGAACCAGTCTTATAAAGAGCATACAATTCCAGATCTCCAGTAGTGTCTCGTTTGTATATATTCTTTTGAGTCGCATCTCCAAAATAAACCACACCGTCTTTGTCTGTTGACAAAACGTGATGTTTTCTAAGGATTACAGTTGGAGTATTTTTATCATTATACAGCGCATCATTGTACATGTAAACAGTGTTGTTAGATACGAAAAAATAGTTTTGTTCTTTATCGATGACGAAGTCACTGATTGAGTATTGCTTTAGATATTTCTTTTGCCAGATTTTTCCATCCGTTTCGTTAATATATTGCAAACTATTTAAGCCTTTATCTACAAAGTGCAGCTTATTGTCGCCATAAAACATATAATCTGTATGCATAATATGTGTTGTGAGTGTAGTAGTATTTACGTATTGCGTTTCTGTGATGTTACTAGTAAGGTTATACTTATAGAAAGTGTTTTCGATCTCATTAGTGCCCATGTAGAGATTTTGTGTGTGTTGGTCTACCGCCATTCCGGATGTCTTGAACTTCTGGACGAGTTGGATCTTGTGGTCGTCGAGAAAGAAGGCAGTGTTTAAGTTGGAGTTGAGCTGAGTGTAGAGTACGTTGTTGGTGCGGTCGATGGCCAGCTGGTCGGTGATTTGGAACCCTTGGATCAGCGTTCTTCGGGAGTAGCAGAAGCCAGCGACACAAGCATCGCAGTCGGCGTGGGCGCTGGTTGCGAGCGCGCCCAGCACCAGCAATGAAACTAGCATTCTGGTACCTGAAAAAAAAGGTGGTGTTAACTTTAAGCTTCAACTAAATCTGATAAGATAGATGGATACCCAATTACCAATACTACAAAACTATTGTTAAGGTGACGTAGTAGGTTCATAGTCTTCTCTCCCTCTCACTAAGCATAAGCGTGAGTAAGATGGAAGTGCGTGTTCGGAAGCGCGGATATCATGTTTTTTAATTTAATTTTTTTGATGATGGCAAAAGACCTGACGGTATGTCTCTGGTTCCGTGGAGGTTGGGACGGATGCTTGTGTGGGACGCTACATGTGTAGACACACTGGCGCCATCTCACCTTCAACGGACTACTTCTAAAGCGGGTGCAGCGGCGGAAAACGCCGAAAATCTGAAATGTAATAAATATAGAGGCCTCGGCGGAGTACGACTTTGTACCCTTTGGCGTCGAGACCCTCGGTCCGTGGGGTCCCAGTGCGCATATAAGTTATTTGCAGAAATCACGAAAGGTCTGGTCGATGTAACTGGTGACCGAAGAGCTGGCGGCTTTCTCGCACAACGCATCAGCATCGCAATTCAGCGAGGAAATGCCGCCAGCATCCTCGGTACAATGCCTCGAGGGCCTTTTTTAGATTTAATTTAGCTTTAATTTATTTTAGTTAATGTTAATCATAATCTTGTATTTACTTTATACGTCATATTGCCAATTTTTAGAACTAATTTTAATACGTTTAGCTTTTGTGCATAATTTACTATGAATATTTTAAGTGTATTTTAGACCTATGTTCGTGTTTTTTTTTTCTATCGAGCGAAAGTCAAAAACTCAGGATTTGTATAGCTATAGTCCCTCAAGAAAGGCCTCTAGATTGCTTATTAAATTTAGGACAGCTGTATTATGATCCAAACAAGCGCTACGACTTTTAAAAAATCCGTTTTCTGAACCTACGTGGCCTTAAGGTTTAGATAGTTAATAATGATTCATATTTTTTATTAAAAATGGACCAAGTTAATGTTGTTGGGAAGGGTGTTAGAAGAGTTTGACGATCATGGTTAAGTTAATAGTTTAACAGGGTTAATAGCGCATAGGAAAATTTACTTAATTTACTACATATAATGTCAGTTTGGTTTTTCCATGTCAACTTATTATCGATACTAAGGACTAAAAATTTCGTTATGTCTGTTTCCTTGATTTTATGTCCCTTATAAGCAATAAATAAATTGTCAGCTTTGTTTCTTTGTTGAAATGTCATGATATTAGTTTTATCAAGATTTATTTTAAGATTATTATTGGTTAGCCATTATTATTTTAATGAATGTATTATCCTTTTACACGTGCAGCCTATGGACGAACTACACTAAAAAGTCGCTCAATGCCCTGCGTGTCCAATACAACAACGGCTTCAGAGGGTTGTTGGGACTGTCACGGTACTGCAGCGCATCTGGGATGTTCGCAGAGGCACGGGTCGATGGTTTCAGTGCCATTATCAGAAGCAGGACCGCATCCCTAATGCGTCGTGTGCGTGATAGTTCTAACAGCCTTCTTCAGCTGATTTGGAACAGCCCTGCTTGCGCGGTATGGAGACACTGGAACGCCCTACATATGGGCTCAAGAGGTTCAGTGTATAATTTAATGTAACTAACATAGTTTATAAGTATTTTATTTTTTATTGCCACTAACATGATATGGACATAGTCTGAAATAAATAATTTGAATTTGAATTTGAATTTGAATTATTAATGTCAGATTCATATGTTTTACCAGTTTGTCCAGAAAATACAATAGTACTGTCATCAGCAAAAAGAATTATCGGATGTTCCGTAGCCTTTGGCAAATCGTTAATGTAGATTAGAAACAATAATGATCCTAATACACTCCCCTGAGGTACACCACAACGAATATCTCTATAGTCCGACGAATAGATTTCCTCAGTTTTAGTTGTAGGAGCAATTGTTTTAATTTGAGTTATTGGTGTTCGATTAGTCATGTTCAAAATTCAAAAAATTCAAAATTATTTATTCGCTTTAACACGCAAGTATAAACAAAACAGAGATATCCGGCGGACCCCAAACTAGGCTGAGCCTGTATCTTGGGGCCCTGAAGTGCAAATATGTGAAACAGGTTTGGTAGATGAACATAGAAAGTATAGAAACATTTTACAAGCAGAAATCTACAATACAATACGAGGCGACAATACAAGTGCACTAGCCGCGATGTGTGTGTGTGTGTGTGTGTGTGTGTGTGTGTGTGTGTATGTGGAGTGTGTTGTATGTGTTAGCAGGCAAGGAGAGAAGGACCTCCGTGTCATGATATGATAGTTCCACTAACCACTTTTTAATAATCACCTTAACTTTACCTATTGCGTAGCGCTGAATGGCATGAGTTTGGCAGATATTATTATAGATGCGTAAATGCATATAATCCGGAGAGCGCCTGGCAAGGGCTGATCTGTAATTTGGCAACGGAACTCTAAACTTGTAAGAACGTATTAGACTGAGAACATTACCGCGAATCCCATAAACAAAGAGTTTGTCATAGAGAACATTGTGATCTACTAAGTCAAATGCTTTTGTCATATCCACATACAAAGAGCATACCTATGGGATTTTTTTGTCTAAACATGTAATAACTTTTTTAATTAAGTCAAATATAGCCTGATTAATGAATTTCTTCTTGTGGAATTATGTAAATGGTACCCAAGTTCAAAGAATTAAATTGACATGTACGTAAAAGGTCTATAAATGTCAAACGAAAGTATAGATACAAATTAAATATTTAATGTCAGGAGACTATTAAGCCAACAGTCTTATGAATGAATGCTGCTATACATAAAAAAACTTGTATGTTACCTTTATGTAAAAGACTAAATGAAATAAACAAGATGCGTAAACCAAGCAATTCATATAGGTACCAAAATATACATACAAATTGTAAAATATACATACCCATGATCAGTTGCGGGAACGTGCACTGGTCCAAAGAGAGGAATGATTCGTTTCCAGCGACAGTATCCTTATATACAAGTCGAGCGTCCCTATTTATATTATCAATGTGCGTTTCAGAGAATCCGTTACCATATTTGGTTTAACTAATTTCCTGTTTTCGTTCTAGCGTATTAGGAAGGATGTGGTGGGAATTTCACCGGTAGTACCTACTCTAAAAATATTGATCGAATAGGTTTTTGTTAATTAAGGAAACTTATAATGGAAATCCCAAACCTTATTATATTAAATAACTGCTTATTTTAATGATCTGGTAAAGTGTAATTATATGCCTGCCTAATTATGATTGTAATTTACAATATACATAAACTAGTGTCCATAGCCTCATCTCTGAATAAATCTCTCAAATAAATAGTAAATCTAATCAAGATTTATTACAGAATTCATGTATACGTAAAAACCCTAGAAACCGAAGTTAATATTTAGTTTACCTTAAGTTTAAAATAACAGAAGTTCAAGCTGATTTATGTATTAGGAAACACCTAGTAGTCTCTCTTGCGTTCAGTAGATAAGAAATGTATCTGATGGAAGAACTGAACATTGAGGGCCTACCAAGTCATAGGAACTAAAACTAGTGATTCTGTGAGCTGAAGAACTCGCAAGATTGTTTATATTTAAAAAAAAAATGTTTTTTGAAAATGTCCAAAATCTGAATTGTCAATTTTTTATATAATTATCGTATTAACGTGCTCACAAAAAAACACGAGCATCGGATGAGAAATGGGACCTGTAGAGGAGAACAGCCGGACAGCGGGACATCCGGACATACGAAAGTTTTTTTTACCCAAGCTGAAACGGAGGACAACGTTCGCTTCGTTTGCTCGTTCAATAATTCCCAGGAAATTTAGATTTTCAGTAAGCTGTCTGTACAGATTCTGTACATTTGAAAGAGCGCTCCTTGATTGGCGCCGGATGCGCGGAATAGGTACAGCCGGCCTCATATGTAGATGAACACCTAAGTAGTACTTAGTAAGTACCTTGACGTTTTCACTTGTTTGACAACTTCATATGGCAGTTTAACATGGCGTTTAATGCGACATGGTACAAAGGTGTTAAGCCCCTTGTGAGACCGACCGTGCGAATACTACGAAAGTGGTTGTCTACTGCATGCGTACCGCCGCGTCGTTCACGCAATATAACTACCTACTGCACAAATGTAATACTAACAGTATACCGATAACTAATGAAATGTGGCCGACATCAGTACGCTCCTGTCCCGCTATTCTGTAACTTGTTTTAAGCTCACCTCAACGCTCACCCACAAATATATCTTGACACCGGCCTGCATAATAAGCGTAGGTAGAGGTCTAGCCTTTTTAGTGGTCGTTGGCGTGGTGGGCACGACAGCACTCGACCACTTTAGTGGCTCTCGGCGTTCAAAGGGTTAAGGGTCACCAGGACGCTCGCATCTCCATACAAACGTTATTTGGTTATCATTTTAAAACGACATGCTAGAATAGGAACCAATAGTTTCTGTTGCTATAAATTATAATCGCAAAAAAAATGCGCGAGTAGAACGTTTTTCATACTAAGTCTCTAACCGCTTCACGTGTTAAAGAGTTTCATGTTATTCCAGTTTTCCGTTTTAAAATGAGAAGCAAACATTTGTATGGAGAGTCGACTTGAGTCCACCGTAGGGGACTCTTAAAAATATAAAATGAAATAGGTACTAAAATATTGTAAATGTCGAGTACAAATCAATAATTAGAGAGGCGGTACAGTCGCGTCGCGAACACGCTCTCTAATGACGGCCTGTTACCGTACACAATGCTGCCACGAGCAGCTTTCTCTAATGACTGTACTTAATGCTGGCTCGGAAGGATTCTATTTTTAACTGACATATTTTAATGCTTCGTACCTAATGACGTAAAACGATTGCACTTATCTGACAATATAATTTTAACACTTTATAAAAGGGAGTTTTCTAAGTTCCTCTGTATGATTTTTTTACAGATATTCCCAATTTGAAATCTTTATTTTTAACGTACATCCATATCCTTGGTTAGTAACAATATACCCATGACTTAAGTAATCTAATAAACTAATGTTAATGGACACTGTTGGCAATTGTGGACCAATTAGTGTTGTGAATTTAAGCTTCAAGGTACTGATGTGCCGACGGAGAGTTTCCTAAATTGCGAAATTTTTCAGCAATTTAACATAGGAAATTTTCGGAAATTTTCCTCACTTTTGTATGAGAATTGAAACTTTCTAGAAATTTGCACATCCTTACTTCAAGGCATAAACTAGAAGCCTCGAACCTTAAAGCCTCTACCGTATAAGCCTGAAATTAAAAGGTTCGTGATGCTGCATACGAGCACAGAAACCTCGAGACTCGAGTCGCAACTGCTGAGTCTATGTAGAAGCCTCGAACCTTAAAGCCTCTACCATATAAGCCTGCAATTAAAAGGTTCGTGATGTTGCTTACGAGCACAGAAACCTCGAGACTCGAGTCGCGACTGCTGAGTCTTACCGTATAAGCCTGAAATTAAAAGGTTCGTGATACTGCTTACGAGCACAGAAACCTCGAGACTCGAGTCGCGACTGCTGAGTCTATGTAGAAGCCTCGAACCTTAAAGCCTCTACCATATAAGCCTGAAATTAAAAGGTTCGTGATGCTGCTTACGAGCACAGAAACCTCGAGACTCGAGTCGCGACTGCTGAGTCTTACCATATAAGCCTGAAATTAAAAGGTTCGTGATGCTGCTTACGAGCACAGAAACCTCGAGACTCGAGTCGCGACTGCTGAGTCTTACCGTATAAGCCTGAAATTAAAAGGTTCGTGTTGCTGCTTACGAGCGCAGAAACCTCGAGACTTGAGTCGCAACTGCTGAGTCTATGTAGAAGCCTCGAACCTTAAAGCCTCTACCGTATAAGCCTGAAATTAAATGGTTCGTGTTGCTGCTTACGAGCGCCTTAAGCTAAAGCTTAAAAAAGCCTCCTAAGATTTGAAGGTTTAAGTCTATAAGGTTTGCAGCATGTAAAAGTTTTAAAAGCATTTAACAAATCAGATTAATCTATGACATATTTGATATAAGTTTGACGACCGAATAGCCTAGTGGTTAGAGAACCTGACTATGAAGCTTGAGGTCCCGGGTTCGATCCCCGGTCGGGGCAGATATTTGTATGATGAAAACGAATGTTTGTTCTCGAGTCTTGGATGTTTAATATCTATTTAAGTATGTATTTATCTATATAAGTATGTTTATCCGTTGTCTAGTACCCATAGTACAGGCTTTGCCTAGTTTGGGACTAGATCAATTGGTGTGAATTGTCCCACGATATTTATTTATTTATTTATAAGTATATAGAGGCATTACTTTTCTTATATTATTAATAAATCAAATCGTGTCATATATTTTCAATATGCCTTTTTTTATGTACAACGTGTAATATGTGTACTATGTTGTTAGTGTTACAAATAAATAGGTGTCGTATCATACCTCTGCTCTCTGCTACAACCTGCCCCTACTAGCGTCAGAAAGTTTTAAAAGAAATATAATCGAGAGCGAAGCCTGTATAGAATGCTCGTGAATGATATTGAATAAGCTCGACATGGTTCGCGAGAGGATTGCGCTGAGAGTATCAGAAGGCGCTCCGACGCATCCTTGGGGATTCCGCGCGATTCCGGGCGTCACACGAGAACAGGTAGGCCGTAGGACGTCCAAGAAAACACCGAATGTGGCCCGTTTCATGACGCTACAAGGCCGAGGCAAGATAGAATATTACAAGTTTAAACAGGTAACACAGTTCAAATAGCCAGTCGTTATTGGCCAAGCATCTCAGTGCTGCAGTGTTGACTATTTTGACTTGCAAAATTGTAAGTAACCACATATTTGTGAAATGCGCTGATGGCTTCACTTCTCATTGCAAATCGCCGTCGCCGACTGCTGAAATGGGTCACTGTCTGTTTTGTATGATCAACTGTAACCGCGGCAATGCATGCGTTCTACAAAAAAATGAAGTCGATTCTAATTAGAGATAGAAAATTGATTAAACTGATAAATCATTTCAGAACAATGTCCTACTTATATCCAAATTTACGTACTGCATTCTTTACAAATTTTACAAGGTACAGTCTTTAAGCATAATATTCGTTTTGTGTTGATTGGTCATCTTATGTTTTTTTTTTAAATTAGTCCTACTTGTTATGGCGATTTTTTGGCCGAATGCTGCACTTTGTGATGAAAGCAAGCCGCTTTGCACAGTGATAGTAGGGACCAAACTGAGTGATTTGATTCGCAGCAGCGGAAGTTTCACCCCTTAGGAACAGAGATGGCGCCACTTCTTTAAAAAATATTTCAAAAAATTGTACAGGCTAAACGAATGGAATAATTTCAGTGTTTAATATCTCAAATGAAAGCTCATTATATACACTTCTTATAAAAAAATAAAAATAAAATATAAATTAAAAGCTTTTGGCAGAAAATGGCAAATTAAGTTTTATTTTTGCACTAGATTGGTAGTTTTTAATTGATTTCGTATATTTTTTTATATATAATATGTATATTTTTATGTATGATTATATGACTTCGTATATAACAACTATTATAAAAAAAACTTGACATCAATATATTTCATAGTTCACGAAATATTAAAGTTTATATGTGAGAGTCATTTCTTTGAAAAATATTTCAAAAAATTGTACAAGCTAAACAAATCCATTTATTTCAATGATTTATGTCTCAAATTAAAGCGCATTGTATATATTACTTATAAAAAAATAAAAATAAAATATATGCCTTTTTTTGGCAAAACCTGGTAAATTAAGTTTTTTTCTTTACTTGGTTGGTAGTTTATTCTAGAGATCATTTAAAAAAAATGTATGCAACACGTATGTTTTAATGCGTATGTACATTACTGGGTAAAGAACAAGTATTATAAAAAAACACGACATAAATATCTTGTATAGTTAACGAAATATTTAAGTTCAAATGTGCGCGCTACTTCTTAAAAAAATATTAATGAAATCTCCAAGCGCAATGAAGTGCTCCGATTTTAATGTTTTATGTGTTATATGAAAGAAAAATGCTTAATTTATTATAAAAAATTAAAAATACATGAAAAATCCGAGACAAAAAGTTTTTTCCTGCTGCTGAATTACGAAAAAAATATGAATACTTTAAAAACAGTAAAGTAATAAACCATTTAAAGGTTGTAGCCAAAACATAAAACTGCATTGGCATTGGCATAATTGGTTCTGGATATATGTTGCTTAGTAGTTAGCGGATTTATGTCAAATGTTTAGCTTTAAATCTGAAAGGATACTCACGTTAAAAATAAAATATATATTAGATAACTTAAATGTGTCATGCATGTTGCGTTTTGAAATGAAAGACCATTTATTTAAATCTTTATCAAATATCTTTATTAAAACTTAAATTTACTATTCGGGTTCACAGATAGATGTACTTAGTACTGAAAAGGAAAAGGCGTTTTGAAGTACGCTTACAGCCACCTTTGCAGGATTTACAAAAGGCGGTAAGCTGTCGCGACGACAACCCCGGCGCATTGTATCGCAGCCAGATTTGCAGCCACAATGGTCCAGGAGGCTTAGTTGAGACTAAATCACCGTAACTGCCGACCATTGTGGCATCCAACTCTCTTGTGTCTTGGTCCATCCCCAAGAAAATGAACATGGTATGGAAACTTCTCAATTCAGAGCGTTTCTTCATACGTGGCCCCACTCAGTCAGCTGTTTTTCGCAAGGACTTCAAAAAACAAGCTCTTGAGAAGCCTGCCACCTACATCAGCTGCTCTCTATAACCATGCACTGGGTACAGCTTAACAAGCCAGCTACGGATGGGAAAACGCTCTGAATCTGTATTATTCCATTCAATGTCCATCTTCTTGGAGATGGACCAAGGAACAAGAGAATAGGACTCCACAATGGTCGGCAGTTACGGTGATTTATTTTGTATGCTGACCAATGATTTCCACTGGCTGGCACAAAAAATTAGGTCTAATGGTATTTAACTAGGCACAAAAATAATTCAACAGTAAGCTACAACAACCGGTCCATGTATAAAAGATCAGTGATTATGTATTATTGGAACGGTACGACTACTTTAAAACGATTTCTTTTCATTTTTATATCTACCGGTGAACGCGAAGAGGAAATTTAAATTATAATAAAAATATTTGATAAACATGTATGTAATAAATAGTCTTTTATTTCAAAAAGTTACATAATTATCTAAGTTAATATAAATTTTCAACGTGAATAGAAGTCCTATCAGATTTAGAGCTAATTTTTTTACATAAATTCGTCAGCTACTTAGCAACATGTAATATATCTAGGAATCAACTATGCTGGGGATTATATAGTTTTTATTTTTTGTCTAGAAATGTAGTCACTTTAAATAAAAATAATGACAAATTTTAAAGTAATTATGTTTTTTTTTGTAATTCAGCACCAGAAAAAACTCTTTATTCAGTTTTTTTATTTATTTTTTATTTATTAAAATAAATTACGTGATGTCTTTTCATATGACACATTTAACAATAAAATCAGATCGCTGGTTGCGCTTAAAGATTCCTTTAAATTTATTTGTAAGAAGAGCGCGCACAATTAAACTCACACACACAAATATTTCGTGAACTATGAAAGATATTAATATCTCGTTTTTTTTACTACTTTTTATTAATCCAGTAAAATACATATGCATTAAAACATATATAGTGCATGTATTTTTAAAATGTAATCAAGTAAAAACTACCAAAAAAGTAAAAAAACATCTTAATATGCCTTTTTTTGCCACTATATTTTGGTACATTTTATTTTTATAAGCAATTTATATAATGCCCCTTCATTTGAGATACTTTAAACTAGAAATTAGTCCATTTGTTTAGCTTGCTTAATTTTTTGAAATATGTTTTAAAGAAATGGTGCTCACATTTAAACTTCAATATTTCATGAAGTATGAAAGATATTGATGTCGAGTTTTTTTTATAATACTTGTTATTTAGTCAGTAATATATATGTGCAATAAACAATTCATGTTGCATACATTTTTTTAAAGAAATCAAGTAAAAACTACCAATTAAATTAGGAAAAAAATTTAACATGCTGTTTTTTGCCAAAATATTTCTGAATATATTTTTTATATATTTTTTTATAACTAAAATGTAAAATGAACTTTCATTTGAGGTATTATACATTAAAATTGGTCTATTCGTTTAGCTTGTAGAATTTTTTGAAATATTTTTTAAGAAGTGGCGCCATCTCTTTTCCTAAGGGGTGAAACTCCCGCTGCTGCGGGTCAAATCACTCAGTTTGGTCCCTACTACCACTGTGCCAAGCGGCTTGCTTTCATCATAAAGTGCAGCATTTTGTTCATAACAAGTAGGACTAAATGTACCTATTCATGACTAGGTAATTTTAAAATATAGGAACAGTTAAAGTACCTACGCGTAACATAAATAATTATAACCTATAAATGCCTACCTGATTGAATTACTTGAAAGTAGTTGAAAGTGGCAGAGTAAACAGGGATAATTAGCGGGGAATACCAATAATGCCGTCCTAAGCAAAAGGACGCATCTCACTATGAGTCTCATAGTCAGATGCGTCCTTTTTGCACATACATTCAAAAATAAACTCTATCGTCTAAGGTAAAAGATTTCACTTCTAATGTCAGTTTTATAAAAAGTCTGCCACATTTAAATAATCCCATACACACCACTCGCGTGCTTAACAGGAAAACCTCCATATTTTAATGTTACGTGTTATTTTCAGCACGTTGAATTTAATAATAATGAAGAAGTGAATGACAATTTGTCAAATAAACATTATTTATTAATACGCATGGGGAAAACCTGACGTAGATAGCTACCTCCGATAAAAGCAATTGAAAGTCCACTTTTTTAAAGGATTTGGAAAGAATTGATAAACAAAAATTATAAAAAGATGTCATGAATCATAACTTTTGATCGCTGGGATATAACTCTGATGATGACGAGATGTGACCTGAAAGGATAAGTTTCTTGCACAAAAAATACTGTCAGACAAGCTTTTATTATGAACAATCCTTTTTTTGCAGAGTTATCAACTAGGTATTTACTCCTTAAGACGATTCTAATGGACTCTAAGATGATGGGTCTATCATATCACCTAATTTCAATAAAACCAATTTTCAACGCAATCAAATTTCTGGACCAAAGTTGACTTGCAAGATTTAATCATACAGGAATAGCTATGCCAAAGATAAATAAAAGAGCGTATAATTAATGAATGTATAGAATCTGGAAAATAGATAAGTATTATTTTATGTTGGAGAGGTGTATGAGCTAAATTCATATCACACTCGTCGTCATATTAGGCGAAAGACATCTACTGCTGGACATAGGCCTCCCCCAAAGAGTGCCAAAGTGACCGGTCCTGCGCCACCCGCATCCAGCGTAAGTATAGTAATGAGGTCAAATTATTAAAATCAAATAGAATTAAACGTATACAGTGTACCATGCTCGGCGTAAAAATAAAACCTAAGTAATAAATAATATGGTGGTCTCATATGAGGAATCAATTACATTTTTAAAGGTCTCCTGTGCTGATAATATACATGTAATGTCGCTTATAATGGTTCTTAACTTAATTTCTGAATTACCTACTGGTCTCCAAGTTGATGATACATTGAAACATATGTTTTCCGGGTGTTTCTCAATTTCGATTTAATTTATTTTTGTTCAAATAAATAAATGTAGGTAAAGTTGAATTTTTGATTCAGGGTATTGATTCCTCAGTATCCGGTACCAAATAAAAAAGGTAAAATACCGGAAATTCCCGAGAAATCTCAGTACCAGGAATTCCCGGGAGCATGCGCTAAGTACCTGAACTATTTTCGGACAATTTTATTTTTGTTTCGTAGAATCCGACCTAAGAAGGCAAATATTAAGAAAAGTTTGTAAAAATAGCCTACTGTTTTGTCTCTACTACGTATGAATCTTATACTTGAAAAATCCAATGTGCCCAAAAGACGGGACATTGAAATGACTGAGCGTATTTTGCCACGAAATGTGTGAGAACAGCACAATGTTACCGTCTGGAGACGGCGTAATGGACCTTCAGGCCTACCAACCTGTCTCCAAAACTAAACAAGCAAAAATCAACCTTTTTACAGACGGGAGAAGGTCTTTGGTGGATCAGAGGTAAATTGGCGGCCCGGTAAATCACAATGACGTGATAAATGAGTGGCGACATTGCTGCCACACATGAATCCAATGAAGTGATAAACATACCACACACTTTTTTGTCTGGCGTGGTTGTGTAACTATATACTCGTATATACAGCCTGGATACATTACAAATTTATATTGGAATGGAAATTATAATTTATACAGTACCTAATTTGCCTTATGATTTTATACTTAATATAACTACCTTTAAATTAGCTAATATTACAGATCAGTAGTCAAGAACTCCCCATCGGCAAACAAACCTACTAAAGGTTTTGCCAAGATGGGCATTGTAATGAATTGTAATATGTATTTCTTTTTGTGTTAATCAATAAATTAAAAAAAAAAAACTTCATGAATTACTATTTAAACACCATGTATAATAAGTAAATTAATTAATTACAATAAGCCGGTGTCTTGGTTCAATTATTTCATTTGTACTTTTTATGCCACTCTGCTTTAATTGCTACGTAAGGTAAAGGTATCAGACCCGTCTCGGTCCTAACACATGACACTTTTCAAACTTATGTCAAAACAATAGAGGTTTCTAATAAGTGTCAACTATTAGGCATTAAGGTGTCGAGCACTGGGACTTTCACTGTATTCACTCGATACGCTTTTAAAATACCTCTCTTAAGTAACACAGTACATAATTCACAGTAATCTCTAAGATTTGAAAAAAACATGCACATTTATTCAAAGTGGAACCCCGTCAACATCTAAAGGCTTGCTCATAATAAATTCATACATAACTATTAAGAAATCATAATCCAAAAAGCCGGGTAATGCTCCCACTGACGTCACAGGGGAAGAGTGCTCCCCTGATAGTTATTTGATATGATTTATTCATGCAAACATAGCGCGCGAAACGGAAGTTTATTTAATAGAAAAATACTTTGCGAAATGTATTTATAAAGCCGTTATAGGTTTTTCAAAAGCTGTTTCTGGCTTATTATGCAAATAGGTTGAGTTAGAGATTGCCCCTTCTAGCGGTGTATCCGATGAAACGTACTGGTTTGATATTAAAATTACATTTGACGCTCGCTTCCACACGGACCTTATGTACGTCCGAACGGTCCGGGCCGGGTCGCGTGGCATTGCAACGGATGCGCGAGCACCCGGTGGTAGCCGACCGCGTTTTTCACTGCCAGGAACTTGCCTAGCGGGCGCTATTAGTAGGCGCTTTCCGCTACTTAGTGGGAAATATTATATAGCTATCCACGCCGTGGCCGACGTTGGCAAGTTGCGGCCGTGACCCCTGATTGGCTTGCGAAGCCACACTTACTCTTAAACACTCGGTCGGATGTAGCACAGTCATAGACCTATGATACTCAGGACAAGCTATACGTGATGCCACAATGAGGGACGGAAAGGCTTGCAGCTAAATTAAGAACTGGTCTTAAAATGGCTGATGGCTTACCATAAACAACCTACTTAATTTGGGCTACTAATTTAAAAAAAAGTGGAACTATGACAAGGACAACGAATGATATTTCCTTTTCTGTCACACTTATCGAGATTTGTATGCTTCCTTATCGCTCGGACGTGGTATTACTATTAACATAGCTTGTCCTGAGTATCATAGGTCCATGAGCACAGTAAAGCAGTCCAGAGCTGTTGTACGTATAAGTGTAGTTAGGCTTTGGGCGAGATTTTCGTGCCTGACGTCTCTGTGTGCAGCTTCAGAACCGTACGAAATAGTTGGCAGTGAATGCTTTTTGTTGCTTTAGCTTCGTATCTGATAGAGTGCGCGCAAAAAATGTAAATTCGATATCAAACCAGTTTTGTTGATACAAATAGACCTCCTGTGCATGTCCCCATTGTCTTTTACACGCACAAGGTTATAGATTTTATTACGACTACCCGTGTACACAGGACGCAAGCAAAGCCGCGGGATAATTATATAGGGCATGCAGCTTAGTACTAAAGTTAAATACAAAAACCATGTGTTGGCATAACTAGAATAGGCGCTGGCTCAGCATAATGATGTGGCTGGTATTCTGCCGGACCTATACGTCTCTCTCTCCATGTCAAAATAATACCGAAAGGATTAAGTTAATCCTTCCACCGAGTAAAAGGTCGGAACAAAGGACATTCGGCGCTGATAAAGTATTCAGACCGCCCAGCCCGTGAGTGGAGGATCGCCACGCCCCGCCCATCGCGGGCTTTTCGTCATTACGTGTAGGTATATTCGGGGGTAATTATATATTTACTAGCCTCGGAGGCTGCGGCGTGCCAAGGGTGTTTTGGAGTTCTGTGGGGACTCATTTGTGGTTCCAGTAGTTCATACCTAAGTCCTTATTCATAAACGTCCGTTGAACCAATTTTAACTATTATATGCCATTAAAATTACGGCGGAGCTATATGGCTGCCACCATAAGAGACGGAAAGGCTCCTATGCAGCTAAATTAAGAACTGGTCTTAAAATGGCTGACGGCTCAACCTACTTAATTTGGGCGGTTAATGGTTTATTTGCCGCAATTTCATACTAACTCAGTTGCGGCAAATAAAAAAAAACGGACAAGTGCGAGTTCAACTCGCGTGGTGAGGGTTCCGTATATAATCTAAATTTCTTATAGTTTTTCCTGTAAGTTTGCGGCAAGTGGCTGACCAATAGTTTCCAAATTTTGTTAAATAATCTTATACAAAACATTTTTTACTTATATACGAACAGTCCAATATAATATAAACAAGTGATATCCAAAATAAAATCAAAAATTCAACTGCTTTTTAAAAATATTAATAGTATATATTCACTCCTACGATTATTACGAATCCAACGACACCTCATATGGCAAAATCCATCAAGCCGTTTTGACTGTAAGTAAGGTTTTGGATAAAAAATACTTATAAATCCTAAACGGATATTTTAACTAAAAAAACATTAAAGAAACCTAATAATAACGATTTTGAAATACCTACCTATTCAACGATACCCCACATTACATAGTTCGTCAACTTTATATTTATATTTTTTGTTTAATATGGCGTCTGAGGGCCTACATTTTGAATTTTGATTACTTACTGTCTTGTCTTCAGTGACACTTGCAAGATTAAAACCAATCGATTGACATATGATTCATTAAAATCGACCCACGCGTTTGAGCTCTATCTCACCCGTCACCCACTAATATATCTTGACACCGCGATTCGTGGTAACTAACAGAGGTCTAATTTTGTTTGGCGTGATGGGTGAGAAGAGGCGCACGAGCGCGTTTAGAATAACAGCCCTGTACGCTACGCTGCTGCGCTCAATTAATGTCTAGGAATATGTAGTGTTTCTGGTTTCCTGATTGTAACATTTAAGAAAACATGAATTTAAATGTGGAATTATATTTTTGGTGTTTGATTGGAGCTTGTTTTACCTCAGGATAATCTTGCAGTGAGTTCACCGCTACACTGGCTATCAGGCAGACCTATGGTAGGTTAGTAATTAAAAGGGTGACACAGAAAAAATCTTGAAACAAGAAACTCATTCAAACAGAAATCATCATGAATTAAGGGGCTCCCGTCAAAAATCAACGAAATTTAGTAGTTTTAATTTCGACACTCGTCCTCGGTTTATTGAAGCTAGCTTTCCAGGTACAGATATGGGAAAATTTGATTCCTGTTTACCATTTTTGATATTGAATAACTTGAAAAATGTTAACACAGAATGAATTATCCATTTTTAAAGGAAGGTCTGTAAAAATACAAAACCCAACACTTTGCCAAGGTTTGGTGCCATATATATAGAAAACTGTGAGTTTTAAAGTAAATATGGGATACTATTTCGGTAAACCTCGTTGTTGTTAATGCGATAAGCCATAAAAAACAAGAAAAAACGGACAGTTATAGATCGAAGGTCATTGGGAGCTGGGAGCCCCTTAAGATGATTCTCTCGAACCAAGAGAAAGAAATCGTGGTTCAAGACAAATTCGTTTTAACATCTTCCTTGTTAATTTCTTGACTTCGAGTCAAATTTCTTTTCTGTGTACCTATTCCATAAGTTAGCGATAACAATACCTAGCCCAGTGTAATATTTTAGCATATTGTAATTTCATGGAATAATATTACATGAAATACATGGAAACACAAGCATAGCTTCAGCTAAGGCAAACAACTGACAAAGGCAGTGCCACCATTTAGCGGCATAGACAATCCGCTTACCGCGCCGCGCATTAAGCAAACATGAATAATACAGCGCACTCAGCACACGCTCCTCCCTGCAACCTCATGTACTTACCACCAACCCTAAATACTAACTGACAAATACACCTAGCACTCTAACACTGACACATAAGAGCGAATATCGATTGGTTTCCTGTTTCAGAGCGTCGGAGTTAACGTTGTGTAAACAGGAGTTGCCAGTATTTCGGACTGAAATTTATTATTTCATGTCCTCGAGCATAGCGGTGGACGGTATTTTTTCAATCTCTGTATTCCGTTTTTAAAATTTTATACTCGTATTCGTTTGTTTGGTATTTACTAAAGAACAGTAGCAGAGAGTAGGTATACGGCAACAAACTGAAAGCCGAACCTGATTTCAGAGGATTAAGTATTCTTGACTTTACACGAAAAGGAAAAGTTATTAATCCATTCTAAATCAGACATCAGAATGAAGGTAAAAAACTAGTAGGTATGTACATGATGCCGGGCGTATTTTCCCATAAATAATAATTTCTGAAAATTGGCCGCTACCTCCAAAGAATGCTCCTCTTTATTAGATTCCATAAGCTCTATTCATCGGGCTCCCCCGTATTAACGGGACGCGATCGAATCGATCTCTCATAGGTATTAGGCGTAATGTGCCCACTTATAATAGGCATCGAGTATTAGCGATTATGATGCAAGCGGTAGCCAAAGTTTTTGGCAAAACGTAACTATTGTCATAAAAGTGGGCTCTCTGATATTACGCTTTTGTTTGTTAATAATTGGCTGCCCTCGCGGCTTAGCCCCCGTATAACAAAGAACGCTTCGAAATAAATTACAAAGTCTGTTCCGTTAAACATTTGCACATAGAGCCAAATATTAGCTGTAATCTCTAAGATGTCGCGTTTGTTTTTGTCTGTAGTGGCGGATTTACACATTTGCCGCCAGTAGGCTGTTCAAATTTTGCCGCCCCTACTGACCTCTGCAATTCGATACCTACTCTAGTTCACAATCATTAATTTGCCGCTCCTAAAATCTGCCGCCCTAGGCTCCAGCCTACTCAGCCTGCTGGTAAATCCGCCACTGTTTGTCTGAGACATATATGCTTATAGCCTCTCACAGACTGGCGCGGCCTGGCCGCGACGGTCAATAGTAAACTTGTAATTAGCTGTAAAATTTACTATGGACCGCCACCGCAGGCCGCGCCAGTGTGATGTAGGCTTCTGTTCAGTCTTATGATAAACTTTGTGACATCTCATCTAGTTATATCCCGAAAGCTTTTTGTCCGCGTCATCTCATTTATTCATTGCAAATCGTGATTTTTTCTGAAATGCCTGTAATAGTGCCAATTCCGCCCATCTCATATATTAATTTATTTATGGATTACATATATGCCAAATGACGCGCCACCTTTAGCTCGTAATTAACAAGAACTGAACAATATGCTAGCAACAGAACACTCATAATTGCTTTTTTGTTACAAATTATTTGCCGTCTTACATAATAAGTTTGAGAACATCGCAATATCACAAAAATGTTTGCGCGCTCACCTGAATGATTCCATTAAGAATTACGCAGGATTACAGCTCAGTAATACCGCAAATTCTGTTATAGCAGTTCACCGGAGATCCACCATTGTTAATACAAACGCTGGCAACAGAAAAATGGTCCTTATGACAGATTCAGGTACCTGCGTTCATAAGGACCAATTTTCTATAGCCAGCGTATCCTTAAAGACATATTATACATACGTCATAATATTTGGAAACCTGCGTGTAAGCCGCGTCTCCGAAGTAAGTATAATATACAGGGTAACCTTTTATATTTAATCTGTTGAAAACTTCAAAGAGCGGGGCGTCGTACTCACTGAATAAGAACTTTGATGTCGGAGAATGCAACAGATGAAGTGTAAAGAACCTAGAAGTATGCATCCGAGGAAACAGTATCAGAATGCAATTTTCTTACCTAAACTAATATTATAAAAAAGGAAAAGTCTGTGAGATTGTATATAGCTTTGTAATGGGTAATATCTGGTAACACAGGACCGATTTCAAAAATGATTTCACCTGTGTGTAGAATTAACTTTCCGGATGGTCATAGGTAATATTTTATCCCGCGGGTTTGCCTGCGTTCCTTGCAATACGCGGGCGAAGCCGCGCGAGTAGTTAGTATTATTATAAAAATGTAATGTTTGTGAGTGTGTAGCTTTATATGTTTGCATATAGGGGGTAACCTAAAGAACTACTCATCCGATTTCAAAAATTCTTTCAAGTATTATATGAAATAATGAAAATGCAAAAACACACACACACAAACACACGCGCGCACACACACACACACACACACACACATACACACACTCACACACACACACACTCACACACACACACACTCACACACACACACACACACACGGCGGTCCCGCAGCTTTGCTTGCATTCTGTTTAACGCGCCGGCGGAATTTAAATTTAGTTCCAGTAATATTTTGCACTGATTTACCCTAGATTTTATCTATGTTTTTTGCCTTTATGTTTCTTTATTCTAAATTAAATGCCTTTTTTAAAGGACTGTTATTTAGGTATATGACAAACCTAACGTATCTTAATTTATATATTTATTATGTAGTTATTTGAAACTGTATATACCTAACCTTACACATAAACATGCCACATTTAAATCTTGCAAAGTGGCCAAGTTAATTACGAAATCTTCTCGGAAAATTCTGTAAAAAACATGAAACGTGAACTGTCAACCGCCCTTAAATAATTAGTCCCCCATCGACGTCCGTGGCTCCGCAAAGTTAAGCCCTAAATATTGTAGTGTCGCCGTAAGCCCGCCTTTGTACCCGTAATCTTATAAGGAGGAGCTCATTCAGCTCATTCTGTCGCTGACCACGACAGATTCGGTTTAGCGGGCTTTGTATGGGCATCTGTAATACTTCCATTGTCGGAAAAGTCGAGGAAATGTCGGATTTTTATTTATTTCCAGGTATTTTCAGTGCACTGTCTGTGTTAGCCGAGCCAGTATGTCTCATTTCTTCTCAGGAGTTGAGGATTTTTCTGAAGCTTTCTTTGTTAGAAGATTATTCATAATGTAAGTACGGAATCAAGCTAAGTTTGATGTTTAAAATTCAAGCGTCACTTCTGTCAACTTTCAAATCTGATGTATTCTGCATAGCACTATCGAAGTTTCTTAAATTGGTAATGGTACTTAACCAGTGTTATTACAATATTTCCAAAAAACGTACCTCCATCCTGGTTTGAACAACATCTAGAGAGACAAGCAAGAATTTCCTCCACGAACGAGCTCAAACTTCTCCAATATTAGTTTGTAAATCATGAATATCTCGCGCGCGGGGCGGGCGGCGGCCGACCGATTTCCATGGAATTTTTCCATTAGCTTCACAAATTGCTCCCGCCTCCGACATAGGACTCTCGAACACTTCTTATTTTGTCATTATTTATAACTACCTACATGTATATGCCGCTATAGGTGAAGTGCCTTTGTTTGGCGCAGCATCTCGTATCGTAATTATTTACTTTATTTAAGAAACAGTCCATATTTAGAACCATGCAGACATTGCAAAAAAATGTCTCTTCTACCCTTGTGCCGCCTAATGTACAACATAATCTACATTCGGAAGTTAAGTAGACCTTTCATTACATATTTAAAGTCGCATTTCTTTTGTTTCTCTCAATACTAAAACAAAATAAATTCAACTCTATTTCCACTTGGTTGAAATTTCTGTGATCGATTTTTGTGTATGGTGGGCGGCACGAGGCTACTCCTGAAACTTTTAAATACACTAAAACTTAGTTTGTGGTTGTGAAAGCTTAAACTACTCCAAACGTTGTTTAACCCTGAATTAAAGTGGGTGTCTAACGTTTTGTCCTGAACTCAATCTGCGCTACGCTCGTAGCGCTACGCCGTAGTCCGTAGCAGCTACCCATTCGAGGCCACGCATCGCTGCCTGTGCTACGCCATATATAATAGCACGTAGCAGCGTTTTCCCGCTCTGTAGCGGAAATCGCACGTTCGGGAATGACTCATATGTGAGTCATTGGCCATAAATGGAGTAAATTCCATAATTACGTAGCGAAAAGGGCCAGTAGCGCTCTGAACAAGTGTGTCGTGTTCGGCGGTCGTTTACAGTTGGACTCCCGCAAGCGGGGAGCTCCTGTTGTCTTGTTTTCCCCTTTAATAAAAACAAGGATAGCATTCGGTATACTGTAACGAGTAACGACCAGTGAATAAGCCTTAACCAATTAACAACAAGACACAAGATTTGTCATTAACTAACTAAAGATAAATTAGCATTTACATGTATATGACCGTATACATGCTAAGGAGATATCTTGAATCGTTGCACGTTTAAAACTCCATAAAACCACATTTGGAACATCTATTTGGAAATTCACTGCAATATAGAGTCCTGCCCTATTACCGAAACTTATTCGACCCGCAAATGTGGAATTGTTTCAAAAGGCAATCTCATTCACACGTGCATTTCACACTGTCTGACAGAAAGACGTATGTGACTACGAAATCAAAGTAAGATGCGGCTTTATTGAACCAAGGGAAGGAGTTCTTGAATAAACTGGGCAGTCCTTTGTGCTGGTCAGTCGTGGAGTAACGAGGTGGTTTCCTTGCTATGGCTTACGCTTGACTGTCATTATTTTAATGGTTTTGTTTTGCTTGTTTTGGGAGTGTGGCCTGCGTTAATTTTATAAGGCGTTATATAAACTTCACATAATAAAATTATTATTGACTAAGTTAATTTGTACTTAACTATATGTATATTAGTCCAGGCAATGAAATGACAACTTGTATGAAAAAAATGACAGATTGGGAAATAATTTATAATAGCTAATTTTTTAATGTAACGGATATATTATCAATTAAATAGGTACCTAGAGGCAAAATCCAACAAAAAATCAGACATCAAAAAAATTAATATTTACTTAGCTCCTAAAAAGTCCGGATAAATATTAATATATTTTTTTATCTTTATTTAGGTTCATTTACATTTGCTTTAATATATTCAATATAAATAAAATATAAAAGACAATGAATATTTAATTTAAATCTATATAATTACTTCCGGGTGGAAAGTTTGTTGGATTCTTGAATAAAGCATCTAATAATAACGTTTTTGAATGAAATAAACAAAAAAAACGCTATTATAAATTAATGTTTTTCGAAACAGTATTTTGCCTGGGGTATATGTCCTGGTACGTTTGTAACAATGTAACCAAATCTTGCAAGTTTATTTTCATCCACTCTTTGCAAGTAACTCAAGTAAGTACCTAATTATATGTGGGTGATATAGATGTTAATGTAATCATCTGGTACCATCAAATTAACTAAACTTTTTAGTAACTAAACTCTTGGGTGAAAATTCGTAGTCACACAGGTGCCTAGTACTTATTTATTTATTTATCGTATGGCAATTAAAATCATCATCATCATCATATCAGCCGAAAGACGTCTACTGCTGGACATAGGCCTCCCCCAATGAGTGCCAAAGTGACCGGTCCTGCGCCACCCACGTCCAGCGGACTCCTGCGACCTTTACCAGCTGGTCGATCACATAACGCATTGTACGCGGTAGATCTAAATGTCAATTTTTATTTGGAAGAATGATCTACCTACAATTTACCCACTTTTTTACTTTTACAATAATGTACTTACTTGATTTAGTGTCATTTCATGATAATAGCGTCACTTTACTGCCTTCAAACCATAATTTATGTTATTGTTAACGTTATACATAATAAACGTTAAATAAAAAGTAATAATGTCATTCTAATCTCTTGACTTTTACGTGAATTCGACTTTTACAGCAGTTTTAAGTTATTATCACAATAGTAATAATACTTATATAATAGCGAACCGAAGAAAAACTGTTTTCATTTTCGTGAAAATGGAAAAAACTGAAGTGCGTGCTGTGATTAAGTTTTATGTTCTGAAAGGCTCAGATTTAAATCGAACTGAACCGGGTTTAGGGGTCCTCTTCCCCATATTTAAGCACTGTTCACACTTGGATTATTGACTTCAGACGCGGTCGGCAGCTCTGTACTGATGCTCCCCGCAATGATCAATAAAATTTAAAAAATTGTACAGGATGATCGCCATGTGATGTTGCTGGAAATACATAGCAGAGATGGTAAACATTTCAAAAGAACTTGTTTTCAACATTTTGCACCAACATTTGGAAATGAACAAGCTTTGTACCTACTCGTTGGGTGCCGCGTCTGTTGACAGACGAACAAAAACAACAACACAAAGATGATTCGGCGAAATGTTTGGAGATGTACAAGCGTAATCCTAGCGAGTTATTAACCAGTTAAAAAAAAAGGAGGAGGTTATATGTTCCACTGAATATATATTTTCTTTATGTATGTTGTTCGCCGATTTCTCCGTCAATTGTAAACCGATTTTAAAAATAATTTTTTGATTCGAAAACAATAAGTATTCACTCCTGAGATGGTCCCATTTTCACTAAATCAGGATCTGATGATGGGATCCCAGGGAATTCGAGGGCAACCCTCAAATTTTACAGGCAGGTATTACGTGATTCATGTATTTTCTAAAGCTATTCAGGTATTTGCGTCTGGTAGTCATCACTACATGTTGGTGGGCTGATGATGGAAGGTACAACTCCTCAACGGTTAGGAGTTGGAGGATATTTCTTGCAATGTTATAGGCACGTATAGACCTGTAATCGTATTCTATCAAGTTATTCAGGTGAGGATAAGTCAGGATCTGATGATGGGACCCCAGGGAAATCGAGGGCAACCCTCAAATTTTATAGGCCTGCGTGTAGTTATTTCGGTACTTTCTATTATAACTCATGTATTTACCCTCGGAAATGTCATGCCCTTGCCAGACAAAGAATATAACGGCTACCCGCAACCAAAGGAATTCAGGGTGCTCCCACTGAGCTGCATCATCCGCTTTGTGGAAATGATGGAGCGAGCTTGGGAGGAGCTATAAAGGGGAGGGCAAATGCACAAAAGATCCCACTGGGTCGAAGTGTATCCGAAATAAGGGCCCTCAAATAGATAAGATAAGAAGATACCCTCGGAAATAGCAATTTTGGTAAAGTAGAACTGATGACGATGACCACATATGGCCTATGGAACTCCTCAAGGATGTATAGTAAGTCAAAGCTTCTGAGTATTCTGACATGATTCTGTTAAAGTAGCAACTAATGAAGTGTCAATTCTGCGACCCTTGAGGAATCAACGGAACTCCTCAAATATTATCAGCCCACATACCTATAGCAACTTGTATTTTTTTATGTCATAAATCATAATCAATGCATTTACTCTCGGAAAGCAGTTCATGTGATAAATTGGAAAGGAAATGTGGAAAATTTTATGTACCTATTTGGCTTGGCGAAGTAGGTACTGAATTGAAGTCGGCACGCGCCGGAGACAAAAGAAAAATCTAGGCAGTGGACACATCGGGGTGAGGCCCACCCTAAGAAAGCGAAAACGATTTTGTCCGCCGGTAAAGTAATGGCGACCGTGTTCTGGGATTCCAAAGAACTGTTTTTTGTAGATTACCTCTAGAATGGAAGAACGATAAACGCCTAATACTATGCTGATCTGCTACAAAACGCACGCAATAAAAGAGAAAAGGCCCCACTTGCTTAAGAAGAAAATTTGACTGCACCAAGACAAAGCCCCTGTTCATACCACTAAAGTGGCAATGGGCAAAATCAAGGAGTTACACGTCGAATTGTTATCCTATCCCTCATATTCGCCAGACTTGGCCCCTTGCGATTTCCATGTATTCGCAAATCTTAAAAAGTGGCTAGGTGAACAAAAATAGTCTTTAAACACTGAAGTCAAGAAGCTGTAAATGGGTATTTTGAGGGACTTGATAAATCATACTTTCGAAATGGGATAAGGCCTCGGAGAAACGTTGGGCTAAGTGCGTGGACATAAAAGGTACCTAATTTGAAAAATAAAATATTACATTTATATACGTATTGTATTATTTCTGTGCCATTTCGGAAACTTATCAACCCTCGTATCTACCTAATTAGCAGACAAAATAACATAGAAATAGTACCTAAGACAAACCACACACGTAAAAACGACCTAAACATTAAACAATTCACATCTCGTTCAAATTAGCGCCGCTTCACGCCAGAGCTGGCGCGTGAAGCCAGTATGAACATTCGATTACACACGCCACCGGTCAAGTATTTATCAATTAATGAAAATTTAATACAGCCCGTCCACCCCGGGTTAATAGGGGCATTCCGTGCGAAGTAGGGCGTGAGGACAACTCCGAACCATATACAGCCTGATTGGCATGCAAATTAGCATTTCGCTGAACAATAACACAAAAATGATAACCGAGAAGCCATATGTACAGTCACGAACATTAGTATCGGAAATAACAAAGATCGCAAAAATATCTGACACGTCAGGACGTGTCCATCAGGATGGCCCTAGAAATAAAGTCTTGTCAGATATTTATGCGCGCGTCGTTATGGCAGATATTAATGCTGGTGACTGTACTGTAAGCCAAGAAAGTTTAGTGCTCCACAACGTTTCGGCCCTATTATTTTTATATTAAAATTCAAAGTGTTAAGACCACTTTCAACTGACTACACGGCTAACAAAACGAATTCAACAGAGCAGGGGATAAATTCATTAAAAAAACTAAATTGTGATAGCATTCAAGTTTCAATCTGGATGATTGAATAGGCGGTGATTCGCGTGACCCTTTAAGTTCGTCTGGCTAATCTACTCGGAGGAGGGTAGCCCTCTCCAGGGCATGCGTAACTTGCAGATGCTTTTTTGGTTTTTTTTCTGTATTTTGTCAGAACTGGATTTTGTAACAATGTGAAGAATTTGGAAGCATATACTTTCAAATAAATAAATATTCAAGTCGGTAAATTTATCTATTTTATTTATTTCAATACAGCAACTTGCAACTATTATTACAGGTTATTATGCAATAGCGCCTTAAATAATTGACTTAAACTAATTATTAATACTTGCACAAGACACACAGACATACTTTGACAAATTCGGACATAGAACAATAAAATAGATCACTTTGGTCAGCAACTAGATTTAATGTGTGTACGGCGCGATTGAGAGGCGCTTTATGACGCAAGTTGGCCCGGTCCTGCTGCTCAACTCCGCCAGCAGCCGCGGCCACCGCCGCCGCCCCGCGTAGGTACTCGTCCGGCACACGAAAACGTATTTGCTGCAATAGACCCGGGTTGCAGATACATAAATGACTGAGTAACAAATATATAAAAAATATGATGATAACAAAGAACCTAATTATGAACCACCTCCGTATTATAAAGTCGGTTAAATGAAAGTGTATCTTCTATTGTATAGCATTGTATACACAGGCTGAACTAAAAATATCTGTATAATTTTTTAAGTAACTATATTATTATACTGCCTAGATGCTGTAGAGCTTGATACTTACTTATATTTTAAAATCTCGTAGGTAAAGCGTTGTCTCGAAAAAAGCATTTAACCTTCTAAATATACTATCTTGGACCGCGTCCTCTCACAAATTCTTTTCATGGTCCATTTAAAATATAATACAGTTGTCGCCGACGAATAGTCCCTGGCGAATCTAATTTTCGGCCGGAGGGTCTGACGCTCCCTGCGGCTAGTCCTATTCAATAATACGAGGAATGGCCGTGAAATTAACGTTTTTGCATAAGTACCATGAAACCCTCGTACTTTGCTCAGTGAATATCCTTGTAAATCATACAATATCGTCTGTAATACACAATCTTTTATTTAAACTAGTTAGGTACTAAAAAGAGGGAGAGAGAAAGAAGAGGAGGAAATACAGATCCGAAGATTGTTATAAGTTCTCACGGACGGACTGTACGAAGCTGTAGAATTGGTACCTACAGCGAACCTGAAATGGAGTGGCTGTCGTAGGAATGTCATGCTTGATACGTGACCTCACAATAACTTATTGTTCGGAGTACGCAACATTGTTTTGTCAGTTCCCGATAGATGGCGGTAGCAGACCGCACTTATCTACAGAAGTCCACACACAACGAATCCTCAAGTCGACCGCGCTTGTGATTCTAGCCGTTGCAAGCGTCTATAGGTCTGCTTACGCTACGTGTCTGCCACGTATAAAAAAGTTAGTTCCCATAGTTACCTACGTCCCCTGGGTTACTTATTCTCTTCTCTCTCTTTAGTCGTTCCCTCATTCCTGAGGATCGTGATCACTGTTGGATTTTGCAGCCCTGATTATTTCACTGATATTAGCCCTGACATCGGTCTCGATTCATGGTTGCTCTCACTTCTTGCTGGAATTTGCTTAAGGATGTGGCATCCTTGATCTGGTCTGGTCTGATCATCTAGCTGGCGAGCGTCCGCGGGCTCTTGCCGTCTAATTCGCTAACCACAACCAGTTTCTCCAGACTATCATCACCTCTGCGCAGACTGGTTAGATCATATTCCCAAAATCATTAGCATCATTATAATTTTTTCCTATTCTTAATTTTCACTTTTCTGAATTCTGAACTAGACTCAATCGCCAAAATAAACTTTTTTTAAAGTGGGGGCTGGGTATTTTTTCAGTCCCCCCCATTTTTTTTCGTTCAACTACAAACGAAATGCTTTTCACTACAATCAACTACAAACAAAATACTGCCAAAAAAAAAATAAAGAAAAACAATTGGCGAAGGTGGGCGCCAGGTTCACAGAGGTCCGTTTTTGCCATTTTGGCTAAAACTTGAGAATTTTAGAGAACGTATACATCCTAATGAACATTGTTATTCTGATAATGATGAAACTATTACAGTAAAGGTTACCTTCTAAACATGTCAGGAGTTCATGTTATAGTAATTCTATAAGAAACTCTGTCACAGTTATCACTAGGCTTACGTCAGAACAACAACAAAAACAAAGATTAACCACCCAGATAAGTCATACGGGCCCTGTTACGAGTCTGATAAGTATACTCCCATAAAAACCAGACCAGTCAAACCGCACCGACGGAAGATGGTTAGATGAAATCTAAATTGAACAGGAAAACCATTCAGTACAACATTTTGTTTCAAAAAAGATACTCGTCCCTATTATAAATTTGCTAGACAAATTCGTTTATTGATAAATAGATAAATCATTATCAGCCACAGGGTCAAAGTTACACGTTCATGTGTGAAGGAAACAATTGATATCAGTGTCTAGTATTCCATTGGCAGTTCAATAAGAATATCGTGAAGTTGGACCAAAGATGTATAAACGTTTTGTGATTGGTGTGTGTGCTATAAACTATGTTATAAGCCAGAACATTCAGGTAACATCAAATAATTTCCTCTATGGGTAACATATTATTTGTTTTAATGTGACATACATTAATACATGTTTTATTAACATTACGGACGCTACAAGTTTATGACTAACAACAACGCTAGTAGTAGTTTATGATTAAGAACCCTTGACGGTTCGATTTTGGAAAATTGATTTGTCTGGTTGCATTTCATTTTAGAGTTCCGTACCTCAAAAGGAAAAATTAACCCTCATATGATTACTTCGTTGTCTGTCTGTCAGTCTGTCAAGGCCCTTTTACTTAGGAACGCGTGGAGGTATCGAGTTATTCAAATTCAGATTCTCAGGGATGCAGTCCCTTGGAGCTGTGAAAAAATAAATTTCTAAGTAGGTACCTAACGCAATTAAAAGACATGACCGTTTATGCGGCATATGATGACACTTGCAAGGGAAGCAAAGCCAATAGGGTACTTCCATGAAGCAAGGTCTCAACAAACTATTCTGTCAGTTTTGTGTCATTCAGGCGAGTGCTAATTGCATTTGAATATTATGTCTATGTACTATGTACCTTTTTGAGAAAAAGAAGAAAGTAAAGGGTAAAGTCTGAAAACCGTAAAAGTTCACTTAGGTACATCACAAAAAATAGCTATACTAGGAATGGTGGATCTAAATTTTAAAGTTAGTGTATCACGTTCACGTGGGATAGGATATCCTTTGAAAGTGCTAATATGATAAAATAAGTTTCTGGCAAAAATTTCATTTTCGGCACTAGCTTTTATTGCAGACTGTACCTACTATTTTGTATACCGTCATCAACTACTCATTGAGACGATTCTAACGAGCCCAAACTCAATGGTGTTACGTCGGCTAAATACTGAATTCCGATGGCCACCTTCTGTCTCCATCATTAGATCAGCTCCATGGTACCATAATATTAAATTATTATTCAAACTACTCGTAATACCCAAAATTTCAACTCAATCGGATAGCGGCAAGTGACTGAAAAATGGATTGCAAATTTTGACGGATAACTTACAACATTCATACTTACATACGAGGATACGAGTACATAGACATAGGTGCGCCCTAAAGAGTGTCACAATGACCTGCGCCTCCCGAATCCAGCGGACTCCCGCGACCTTTACCAGGTCTTCAGTTCACCTTGTTGGGGTCTACCCACGCTGCGCCTTCCGGTACGTGGTCGCCACTCGAGAACCTTTCCGCCCAACGGCCGTCGGTGTAGAGTTTAAATAGTAATTTGAAATAGGAAAGAATAGTACATTGTTGAAGAGGCTAGAAAGTAAGCAATAGATGGACGAGTTAGTTCGAGGGCCGACGCGAAGCGGAGGCCCTCGAAAGTACGAGTCCAGCTATTGCCCTTTCGGCCGAGGCTTAACATAGTGCTTTTCACGCCTACTGCGAGGAAATTGCAAATAATTATAATTTAAAATCAAAATTAAGTATCTAATTGAAGATCATAATACTAAACAGGCTCGCTTGCCTCGCGCCCGGCGCGGAGGAGGGGGAACGGGCGCACGCACGCCGGCCGACCGCGCGCGGTGCCCTGTGATTGGTCGATTGCTGTTCAAACTGTCCAACAAAAACATTGTTGGCCCGTTTGAAGTCATAGATGGCCTGTTCGTGCGACGTCCAACTATCCCCAGCTTTGAAGCCTGAATTCTGACCATCTTTTGCCACATTTCCGAGCAGTGGCGTGAAATGGTACATTGTTGCAGAGGCTAGAAAGTACGCAATATAGATGGACGAGTCCTGCTATTGCACTTTCGGCCGAGGCTTAACACAGTGCTTTTCACGCTTACTCCGAGGAAATTGCAAATAATTATAATTTTAAATCAAAATTAAGTATCTAATTGATGATCATAATACTAAACAGGCTCGCTTGCCTCGCGCCCGGCGCGGAGGAGGAGGAGCGGGCGCACGCCGGCGCGACCGCGCGCGGGGCCCCTGTGATTGGTCGATCGCTGTTCAAACTGTCCAACAATAACATTGTTGGACAGTTTGAAGTCATAGATGGCCTGTTCGTGCGACGTCCAACTAACCCCAGCTTTCAAGCCTGAATTCTGACCATCTTTTGCCACATTTCCGAGCAGTGGCGTGAAATAGTACATTGTTGAAGAGGCTAGAAAGTAAGCAATATATGGACGAGTTAGTTCGAGGGCTGACGCGTAGCGGAGGCCCTCGAAAGTACGAGTCCAGCTATTGCCCTTTCGGCCGAGGCTTAACATAGTGCTTTTCACGCCTACTGCGAGGAAATTGCAAATAATTATAATTTTAAATCAAAATTAAGTATCTAATTGAAGATCATAATACTAAACAGGCTCGCTTGCCTCGTGCCCGGCGCGGAGGAGGAGGAACGGGCGCACGCACGCCGGCGTGAGCGCGCGCGGTGCCCTGTGATTGGTCGATTGCTGTTCAAACTGTCCAACAATGTTATTGTTGGACAGTTTGAAGTCATAGATGGCCTGTTCGTGCGACGTCCAACTAACCCCAGCTTTGAAGCCTGAATTCTGACCATATTTTGCCACATTTCCGAGCAGTGGCGTGAAAAGGTATTTTAATATCATAGCCTATCTAACAAAAACCGAATACGAAATATTACGAAGACCAATCACGACCTTAATCAAACCGTCATGACAAGGTTATTAAAGCATCCATGGATGTTAACTTTGAACTAAACTTGATTGAGACTCGAGAGGCCAAATTTGAATTCCATGACCAAATTCCGTCGCCAAATTTCACTGACCCCTTCCGGCTGCAGATTCTCCATACATAAACTACATATCACTGCCGCGAAGACACACAATATGTGTCAATTGTATTGTATGTCTACTCCTTTGTCTCTGTGTGTCTTTTGTGTAGTGAATAAATGTCTTCTTTTCTTTTCTTTTCTTTTTCTTACATATGACCCTACCACAGACAGGCGCATAAATTCCGCCGCGGTACTCGTACCGATACTAGCCAAGCGAATCGCGAGGCTAGCGGCGAGACAAGCCGCGAGCACCTGTTTACGAAAGTACATAATTTTATCATGCATGCTCGCTATTATATTCGTCTTGGTATTACCCTCGCCAATCACGCGATATGTACTTATTATAAGTTTCAATAGTATATTGTTGTATTGTCTTGTCTAAATTAATGTGCAGGCAACATATTGTTTGTTGACATCCCAGATTTATTACTGCAGAGCCAGTCAGTCGACTACTCTCACTGGTGATGTGTGCAAGCGTCCACTTTAGTCTAGATTTTCCTTATCACTATTTGTTTTATGTGCCGATAACAAATTGATAACACAGATATATATTTATAGTTTAGCCATAGGTATTGTAACTTGTGGTACTGGGTTACATTATGGTGAGTTTGTTGACCTTGAACTAGAACGATTTTAGATTACTGAATGTTAAATTATAATGTGTCTGTATAATATTCGATAAGAATTTACTTCCATTTGAACCTTTAACAGTATAACAATGACTTATAAAATTTAATACGATCATTGTGTTCTTTCCTTTGTTGTATTCATTGTTTTATTGAATTGTTTATTGACATTGTTTTCTGTCATATTTGTAAGAAGACGTTTTTTAAGAAAGTACTTATTTATTACGGTATTCTTCATATACCTACCTATATCAATTGTGATTACCTAAGTAGGTAAAACAATTTTATTATATCGTTGAGAACTTCGATACACAATATATCATTTTAGTGTCGCCGAAACGACGAAAAGAACCGCCGACATATTCCTTTGATATTAATTAGGTATTGAATTTATTTACAAGATAAAAAAATATATGTAAAAGTAAGTAGTTAACATTCACAAACGTGTTCGCGGTTTACTAATGAAAAACGCCTTAATCAGCGCATTTACGGAGTTCGTTGTTGTCTAGGTATGTATGGCATTTTTTTTTATTAATTTTGTACAGTCCGTTTTTTAATAAATTATTAAGATTTAAATTCCTAATGTCTTTAAATTTCAGTTCCTCCAGACAAAAAAAATACTTTAGCCAACAAATTACCTTACTACCCTACATTTTTACCCTACCCGAAATTATAATCTTTTTGTCAAACTAATTCCTAAAGGTCCGTGACACTATTCCAAGATCAAGATTGAATATGCCTATGAGAGTTATAAAACTTGTCCTTTTTCAATTCTTCATCACGTTCGGCATATCTATAGCTTTAGTGTTTTTCTAATAAAATAAGTTTGTGTGAGATAGATCCCTAAATTGTACGGGCCCAATAGTATGCGTCCACTATATATCTGTATCTTTTTAACCCATGGATAAAGAGAGAGGGAGAGAAAGATACGTGTACGCGGATTATTAGGCCGTACATTATAGAGAGATAAATCTGTAATTCTGTCGCTTATGTGAAAAAAGCGTCATAGATTTTCAAAAAATCTTTTTTTTTTCAGGATAAGATAAAAAATCCCCGTGTCTGCGTTATCGGAGCAGGTGTAGCGGGGTTGTCCTCAGCCAGATATTTAAAAGAGGAAGGTATTAATTTCACTGTCCTGGAATGTACTAAATACGTCGGTGGTACCTGGAGGTACGACCCTAGGGTGGGCACAGATGAGAATGGACTGCCACTGCATACCAGCATGTATAAGCATTTGAGGTAAATATAATCCACAACTTTACTTACTGCATTTATTATTTTTTGCATACCTAAAAATATCTAGTATTGATTGCCAAGTCACAAATTTTAATTTTTAGCAAGCACTGACTTGGCTCTACAAAATGTCTCGCAACGTTTTACGATGGAAGAGTTTTGAGACTTGTTCTACCTTTTTTTACATGGAATGTTTTTATGGGATCTCACTTCTTTTTGTAGGTTATTGTGTTATCAATAGATACAAATTTATGAATGCAGTTGGGAATACTATTTTTGCATAGACCTACAACACTAACCGTTTGCGAATACGGTCGTCGTATAGTGCACTGTACCTACCTTGTTAAGTATTACTATAAGCAGGAACTGCAAAAGTAACTTTACTTTGCAAACTGAATACTTACGTATGCAGTGCCCCCAGATAATTCATTAATAGCACAGCACTCTCGTACAAAACCCCGCCACCCATTTCACATCTTCAAAGGATGATTTCCAATCCTTCTAAGTAAGAACCAAATTTTATCACAATCCGTCCAGGGTTTGAAAAAGTGGCAAACCGAGAGACAAGAGTTAATTTCGCAATTATGAGTAATGAGTATTTAAAACATTGCTACTTTGATAAATTAAAATATTGATAGCACGAAAATTGCAACCTTTTACGGATTTTCATGATATGCCAGACAAAAGAAATTCGAAATATATCAGCTTACAATACGTACCACATAAGTTTGCGTCTCTGAAGTTGGCCTCAAGTCGCCCCCCGCACGCCTGCCGAACCTTCTAACACCTCTGCGACGCTACTTACTAGAAGCTAACATCAGACACGCAAAGTTTAGTTATAAGTTTAGGCATAAGGCAACTGCTCGACCGAACTTCGTCTGCGTGGACCCGAGATAAAAACTATCCTATATTTTAATCCAGGCTATAAACTATCTTCGTGCAAGTTTTCATCCAAATCGGTTGAGCCGTTTAAGCGTGATTGAGTAACAAACATCCAAACATCTAAACGTCCAAACATCCAAACTTTCGCATTTATAATATTAGTAGGTAGGATGGCATTGGAAGCGATACCATTATTCTACTAGAGTCTAGTCTCTAGACAGACAAATAACAAGACGTCAGTGAGTTCCTAGAACATTGATGGGGTTCAGGTAAAATCCCTTTTTTTGCATAAGAACAGAGCAAGCCAACGAGATATACGTACAGACTCAAAGATTGTTTTAAAGCGCTCACGAGCGCTATGCCACGTGTAGTTAATTTTTACGTATTTTTGTCTTGCTTGACCTACTGGCTCGCAAAACATGTAGACGGCTATTTAACACATCTTAAATCACTTATCACTGTAGAATTCCGTACACATTTTCAGGACGAATTTGCCAAAGCCCACGATGGAATTAAACGGGTTTCGGCTACCCGATGACGTTCCTTCCTTCCTTGGATGGGAGCGCTACTATGAGTACCTGAAAAGATTCGCGAAATATTACGATTTAGAGAAACATATTCAAGTAAGTCCTATCTTAAGTAAGGGTGGTATTCCACTTGTTCAATTTTTATATCCAAAATTTGATCAAATTTCTTTGACCTAGTAGTAGTTCCTCATATATATAATCAAATCGTCCAATTCCTTTGATCAAATGCACATTGGACAAAGAAATTCTGGACAAGTGGAATACCACCACCCTAAGTAGGTAACTTTACTAACTAAGTTCCAAACTGGGATTTTAATACATTGCCCCGATTTCTTTGAATAGCATTCAGGAATCATGATCACAATTCGCTTTAAGAGTCTGTGTTTGGGCCTTTTACCTATAAGTATAATATCATGAGAATAACTTATCGAAAAAGCGAACTTGATGCCATATGGCTTTTTCTATCAGAGAGTAGGTATATCAAGAAAATGACGACCCCATTATTAGGTATGTGGGTACGAACGCTTTCTGAATAACGAAGTGTCTTTGGAAGATACAGAAAACATATCTACACAGTAGCCCTACATATATATGTAGCAAAATATAATACGTATACCTACTGTTCGATTGCGTAACGCTTTGTACGTAGGTACGTTAGGTAGATGTGTCAATTTCTTGTTGACAGTTGATTCTTTGTTTTGAAAAGCTGTTAAATACAGACTCTTTAAACTTTGTCCAACCACAAGTTGTATGCTCATAAATCACATTAAGTAGTTCTTTTCTCAAATTCCAGTTCCTGCAGTTAGTGGTATCAGTGAAGAGGGTGGATAGTGTTTGGAAAGTAAAACACAAGCACGTCGTCACTGGAGAAGAGTTTGAAGAAGATTACGATTATGTGTTAGTAGGAAACGGACATCACAGCAAACCGAACAGGCCTGTTACTAAGGGAGAAGATCAATTTAAAGGTTAATTACATACAGTTTATATCTATTTGATGTAGTTACCTGTGGCTGTGGCGTTCGATCCAAGTTCGATCTTAAAAGTCGCGCGCCGGTCCTACCACAACACAAACTTGAGTAAGGTGTGGAGTGCGTCCTTTTGGGATGGACTATCTATAGATATCTACTTTGATATTTTATCACATCATTGTCATAATGTAAGAGCTTAGCTCTTGTCATTTACTATTTATTTGACTTTGAAATGAGCAATTTCGAAGATTACCCCCTACATGCAAATTTACATTTAGCAGACGGAACCTCTTTATTATTTAAATAAATATTAGGGGACAATCTTATACAAATCGAACTAGCCCCATGGTAACTTCAAGAAGGATTTTGTTATGGGAACTCAGAAACAAATATCCATGCTCATCACACAAATATTTGCCCTTACCGGGATTAGAACCCAGGACCGTCAGCTTCGTCGGCAGCATCACTAGCCACTACCCACTAGGCTAAACAGGTCGTCAAAAAATATTAGTATAGAATACCTTATATACACCCTCAGGAACCATCATCCACAGTCACGACTACAGAATGCCGGAGCCCTACGCACACCGCCGGGTCCTCATCATCGGCGCCGGCCCCTCGGGCATGGAGATCAGCTTGATCGTGGCGGAGGTCGCCAGCCGACTGATTCACAGCCACCACTCGCCAGCCAAGTTCAACTCCACACACTTCCCGAGCAACTACGTCAAGAAAACAGATGTGAAGGAGTTTAATGAGACGGGAGTGATCTTCGTCGACGGGACTTTTGAAGAGATCGACGATGTTATTTACTGCACAGGTAAAAAAAGAGCCACTTAACGATATACATATATAAACTCATGCCTGTATTCCCAAAAGGGGATGGCAGAGTACATGAAATGCTTGGACTGTCTATAGAAAGGGTTCGATTCACTAAATTGCCACGAATTATGACAAAGGACTTATAGATACTGAATTCTGGAAATAGATCATATTGGTGGTAAGAGTTATGAACGCTTATGGTTGGCCGCCATCGTAGATGGCATAATTATGATTTATGAATATATAGTAGATGTATAGGTATCATCATCATTACCAGTAGTGGATTCCGGATTTTGAGGGGGGGCTTGATACCACTGAGATCAGATTTTGGCAAGAACTCGGATGCTTTTGAAGGGGCTTGAGCTAAGTGATCACTACCTATTGACAGCTGCACTTAACTTTGTCCACAGGTTACCAGTACGACTACCCGTTCCTCGACAGCAGCAGCGGCCTGGCACTGACGCCGAGCAGCGTGGTTCCTCTGTACAAGTACATGGTCAACATTAATGAACCGACCATGGTGCTTATGGGGCTGGTCGTCCGCGCATGCTTGGTTACAGCTATTGACGCTCAGGTAGCTTTCGGTAGCCTTGTTGATCGTACAGCCCATCCCTTATCAGATTCCCTGAATCTCCAGTTTATATGAGATAAATGTATGAGAATGAGTTTAATTCGTGGGCCAGGTAATTTGTTGAGAGACCGAGACGCTTAACGTCATTCAAGATATGACCCATTCCTTGAATAAAAAACTCAGCTTACAGTAGACCATAATCACATCAATGAACAGTCTAGTTTTTTTTTACTTATCTGATCTCTGAACATTCACTCCACAACCATTCTAACAAATGAATAAGTCTAGCGTCACTACTCAAGAGGCTAGGTAAACCCATGTATGGTATGACCTTGATCAAAATACTGTTCGATGGTCGGTTTGGGTAATTCAACAGTTATAAATTATAGACTGGAGGTTACTTAGCTGTAGCATTGACTGTTAATTAACAATTTGATATGAAGCGTGACATAGTTATACATATCATGTCACGAATCTCTCGAATTGTCCCATTATTTTGCAGGCTCGGTACGCCACAGCATTAATAAAAGGCAACTTCACACTGCCCTCCAAGCAAACGATGATGGTGGAATGGCAGGCACACGCTGATGCCCTGATCGCGAAGGGTCGTCCGATGAAAGATATACATCTGGTGGCAGAGAAAGAGGTAAGCCTTTGCATTGATATAAGATACATAGTTCATCAGCACATACTATGAGTGTCGTGCCTGCCCTCGTATTTCTAATGCGAACAATTCTAGGGTGTTTGCGACTAGTTGTGCTAGCCTGACAGACTAGTTCGCACAATCTTTATGCCGATCATTAACTGCATGCATGGGAATGTCGTTTATTACCATTTCACTAATAATTACCAAAGTTTTGAATAGCGTTTCGTTCATTTCTGTACAAAGTTGTTTCTGTAGTTTCTGTGTCTGTTGTGTAAGCATCCCAGGTGTCAGTTGGAACTCAGCGTAGTCCATCTCTAATGCTAGTGCAGCCTTTACCATGAGTTAAGTTGTCAATACGGACTATTTTTATTTCCATCATAGCTATGCGCATTATTGACCTACGTCTTGTGCTTGGGAACGACACTTTACCTGATTCTTTATTCCAGGACGCATATTACGCAGAACTAACAAGAGAGTCCGGCATCGCTCGAGTACCTCCAGTTCTATTCAAGATCCGTAATAGGGACATGAGGGCGAAACTGGAGAATATGTACACGTACCGGAATTACGTGTACACTGTGGTCGACAACGACACCTTCACGCGACGGCTGGAACAAGAGTCCACCACGTCGAATAACACTGTAATGTGAACAATCGAGATAAGGGCTCGTTTACAGTCCGAGAGCACTTAGAATAGAATTCGTGTCTATGTTTGGTTAAATTACCTACATGGTCTTATGCCAAAGTAAGCTATTTCACCCGAACCCGAATCTTGTTCCAAGAGTTCGTAGACTGTATGGTTGAGATTATTTAACGTGGCTGACTTTTATATAAAACTGTCATTGGAATTGGAATATTTTACCTTGGACAGTAGGGTTGCTTTTTGAATGCTACTTTGATGCAATTCGGCCAGCTCAAATAATCTCAAGTATAGAGATAGGTTATTGTCCGACTCCTGCATCTGATGACGTATTATCTCGTTTTCCCAATCAACAAAAACAAATACTTACAGCACGAGCTCTGCGGATGGGAGCTCTAACGACAAATCAAACTGTGCCTGAATCATTGCGATTACCAGCCGATCTGCTCGGTCTAGATGCGTCCGGTATAGCCAGCCTCTCCCGCCTCCGCTGCATATCGAGTCTGCATATATTGTATTCTGAATGCATATAGCCGGAATTTACGGTTGTGTTTAACACGTTACGGTTACGGATAAGCGGGGTTACGGATAAATCGACTCCGTGTACAGGACCCGCATGTTGTCTGGAGTGTTTATGAGCGGTTCCATACTCGCCTGATAGCACGCGTCTCGCGCCGCTGGATCCATAAACACGGTCTAAAGGCGCATCTAAACAGTCCTGCCTGGCGGACTGCAAAGCTATAGATAGAGCGAGGGATACCAATACCAAGATCATATGATTAATACTAGGTCATTTCATATCCCTACCACGTTCTATTTTGTAGCTGGCAAACCGCCATGCAGGATTGTCGAGATGCCCCTGAACAAACGGCCTCGGATCGGGGGATTTCTAGAAGTGCATGTCAAAGCCCTAGAGACGCAGCTATTTAGTCAAAATGAGAGTTTACGCTCAGGAGCCGTAGCATGGTTGGCCTTATCACGCGACAAGTGACAAGATAAGAGCGTCGTCTCGTTCTATCGAACGGTGTCAGCCAGTGACGCACGCTCTATCCTATCACCTATCGCGTGACAAGGCCAACCTTGCTACGGCTCCAGGCGTAATGTCGCGCGACACGCCGCGTGAGCTGTTATGCGACTATGACGTTGCTCGCCTCCGCCGCCACCGGTAATACCTGTCCTTGCTGCCTCTTTTATACTATAGCTGCATCTTTACGGGTTGTGACAATTGTTATGTTATGTCCAAATGAAAATAATTATTCATATTTATTTTTGAATAAAATAGCGTAGATAATAAACCAGTTGCTTTGCGTTTTTATGTAACCTAAATTTAGGCACTGAATACCTTTTCATTTTGGGGTTTGTCGACGATGACGTACATACATACATACATATAATCACGCCTCTTTCCCAGAGGGGTAGGCAGAGATTACGGATCTCCATTTGCTACGATCCTGACAAACCACTTTCGCTTCACTCACCTTCATAACATTTCTCATACATGCTCGACGGTTTAGGGTACTTTTGACCTGGCCTTTTTGTAAGATTTCTCCAATTTGATCGGAGAAAGTTCGCCTAGGTCTTCCCCTTCCAACTTGCCCTTCCACTCTTTTTACATACACTCTCTTCGTTAATCTTCTTTCATCCATCCTCTCTACATGCCCAAACCACCTTAACATACCCTTCTCAATTTTCGTGACTATATCTCCATCCATTCCACATTTATCTCTTATCACACTGTCTCTGACTCTATCACTCAATTTCACTCCACACATACTTCTCAACGCTCTCATTTCTACTGCATTCACTCGACTTTGATGTCTTTTCTGCCACACCCAACTTTCACTACCATACATAAGTGTGGGTACCAACACTCCTCTATGCACAGCCACGCGTGCTTTTTCTGATATCTTCTGGCTGCCCATAAAGGCGTTCAGTGTCCCATTCACTCTATTCCCTGCATTCACTCTCCTGTCAATATCTTTCTCATGCTTTCCGTCTCCAGTAAATAATGTCCCCAAATACACAAACTCTTTTACTTGTTCCAGGCTTTCTTCACCAATCATTATTTCGTAATCTGTCATAATTTCATCTTTTTCAAATACCATCACTTTCGTCTTACTTACATTCATGTTCATCCCTTTCCATTCAAAAGATTCATTAATCTTCATTACCATCATTTGTAACTCCTCAGCTGACGATGCAAGTAGTACAAGGTCGTCAGCATATAGGAGACATTTGACGCGTAACCCTTCCATTCTCAAACCACATTCATCACCTTTCAGATCCTGCAGACAGCTGTCCATGAATAGATTAAACAGCCACGGAGACGCTACACATCCCTGTCTAACACCCTTTTCGATGTTAAACCAGTCAGTATATGACCCGTTTATTCTCACGCAAGCACTGGAATCCTTATATAAAGATTTCAGTGCTTGAACGAGGCGGCTGTCTACTCCATACGATGACGTGTAGTTTAAAAATGTATAGGTACAAAGCGAGCGACATGGACGAACACCCACATTATGTCCGCGATAAACTGTCAAATATTGTGCATATATTATGGTGCTGCTTTCTTAATTTCATCATCATCATCATCTATAAATCTCTTTTAAGTCTGATTCAAATAAGTGTACAAATTTTCGTAGTTGGTCAAACTTGGAAGCCAATTTTAAAATCGACACCTTACAATACGAAAGATTTATGTTCAAATTGATTTATAAAATTTACCTTGCGCGTAATTTTCACTCAGTCAAACTTATGGTGTTGCCAACATAAAAAAAGACAGTCATTACCGGTTTTAGTCAATCCTTATTCAAGAACATAACATTTCTGAACGAACGATTCGAACGATACTCTGTGGCACGGCATCGTCTTTTTGTTTGTGCTACTCTTTATTTATTTCTATGAGTCATTCAGTCAGTCACTTTCACGTATTATTATACTCTTTGTCAGTCAGTCAGTCGAGTCGGTCTTAGGACTTAGGAGCCGTACGAGATTTCTATCGACCGTTTCAACGTTGCTGTTAAAAGGACTGATACCTACAATTTAAGCAGTTGTATTTCTGTAAGTACTAACTTTTCTTATCCAAATAATTATACATCGACTTAATGTTGTTACTAATTTTTAAAAAAACCTACCTACCAATTTCACTTAAAGTAGATGAATCCGGTCCCAGACAAGACACTTATGTATGACTAATAAACAACTATGGTGCAACTATAAATATAATCGTCTTTTTCCCGTTGTTCAGTTCCAACATTTTAGCTGTTATTGAACAAGTAGGTAATGTAACTGTTTACAAAATACTGGACTAATCTAATATGACACAAAACTTGCATTGGAAATATTCTTCTGAAAGTGCCAACCGGTGAACTGGTTTTACCTGTGATGTAAGTTTTTTTTTTGTTTCTTAGTTATTTGTAGGGATGCGCCGAATATTCGATTATTATTCGGTATCCGCCATAGGTATTCGGCATGTTTTTTAACGTTCGGTATTCGGCGGAATTATTCGGTTCAGCTGCCGAATATTTACCGAACATTTTTAAGAGTTTTTTGTTACAAGTTACAAGAATATAAAATAGTTAGGTGAGTCGTTCTTCTTTTCGACCGACAATAGCCTGTCCTTTGTCTTACTACGGCATCTCATTTGAGTAATGATTTTACGGTTTTATAATGTTCGAAAATGAACGTCCATATTATATTATTAATTTGTATTATTTAATATTTTAGTTTCTCTAACTAGCATTTTTTTAAACGTATTTTTATCGTAGAAGTCCGTGACAGAGTGGTAAACCAAAATGTAGTCCCCACTGAAAGAGTTCACTTTGTCACATATTTTCTTTAAAAACCAACCGTAAACAAATATGTATATTGGCCGGAAAGGAAACTTTAATTAGTGTTAATGAAGAAACCAATGCATTTTTTTTAAATCGCACTTCAAAATCACAATTTTCGATAGATCAAAAACCAAAAAAAAAAGGAAAACTTCGGTTCATTGTCGGTAAAAAAGAAGAACGACCCAGGTACTGCTTCGTGAAATTAATACTCTTAACCCATTATTATTGTTATTTAACTTGCTTTTCTCAAACATGCAATGAAATATCGTCCTTACGTGCGTTATATTATAACAGGCTTCAAAGTATCACGTTTCGGGCGAAACAACTCGAGAGAACTGTAAAGGAATTTCATACAAAATTGAAGGCCTAGGCCGGGAAATATTTTTTTTTTAATTTTAATGTTAACATGGCGTCTGTGTTCATCAACAGGCTAAACATCTGATTTATATTTTTTTTTTTTTCTAGTGGCTGAATGGTTATCGCCGTTATCGGACCAAAAATATCCGCGTTAATGCCTATTACCTACACACGAACCTTTATTAAGAAAACAAATCTGTATGATTCAATGTGTTGATGAATAAATTAAAATGGTATCTATACGTAAGTCACCAGAGACCATAGACAATATTTAAAATCCTCTGCATTTATTTTATTCATTAATTAAGATTCTTATTATCAGGTTATGGCCCTAATAGGATCTATTCAAACACTACACACGCGAAATACTGACGACTTTCGTAAAAAAAACATTAAGTATGGAGGGATTGGAGGGAAAATTAATGTACTGTTGTGAGTTGTGTATTGTTTTATTTCATTGCATATGTTTGAGAAAAGCACTATACATGCCTAGCCGTGAAAAGGCTTGCCGGCTTCGTATCACTAGCCGGCCTCCCTACGGTCGGCCGTCTATACGTAGGTATAGACGGCCGACCGTAGGGAGGCAAGACCTTCTTTCCCGGCGTCTGCAGTAATGTACTATTATTGTCAATATTTCGCTTTGATAATTAACAAAATGTTTACCACTGAATTAGGTAAGTAGTCTGATTGAGAACAACAGTAAAGGCATTACCTACGTTGAACCGAATAATTCGGCCGAATATTCGGTTCGGCAAAAGCTGGACCGAATACTCGGCCGAATGTTCGTATTCGGTGAAACCTACCTATTTGTAAACGAGAGTTTTTCAAAAAAAGTGTATATGAACTTTTTTCAGAATTCTATATTTTTTGGGTTTTTCTTACTCAGAATCGTTGCTACTATCAATCCTCATACAAGAAAAAAAGTGTCCAAAATATTGAATGCAGTCTTTTTTTCATTTATGTGGTCGTGACGCACTGGAAGAAAAACCGGTCAAGGGCGAGTCTGACTCGCGCACCGAGGGTTCCGTACGAAATATCATACAACACACCCGTCTTGCCCCGCCCATTAATTTTGGAAAAATCTTAACAATGCATAGTGTAGTTAAGTCATGATACCTACAGCGCCATTTATCAGTGCATTTTGTTACTAACTTGCGCGACCAAGGAACTCGGTATGTACAGTAAGGGAAATGTATTCACGTACCACCGTAGAACCCTGCCTGGGGTCTGGGGGGGATGGTATTTTTTTTCAACATATTTCTTCATAAATCAAAAATTTACCAATGTAGAAAAAAAAGAAAAACTGTTTTAGAATGTACAATTCAAGCCCTTTCATATGATACCCCACTTGTCCTACTAACTAGACTTTGAATTTTTGCATATTTGACTTTGTGACAGACAGACAGATGGACGGAGTCGCACCATAAGGGTTCCGTTTTTACCTTTTTGGTCCGGAAGCCTAAAAACTTACATAGTAAAATCTGGGACAATTTTTCCTGGTATAAGGATCGATAATGTCAATGATTCTGAGTAAGAAAACCCCAAAAAAATTGAATTCTGAAAAAAAAAGTTCATGTACACTTTTTTGAAAAACGCTAAAACAAGTAATTATTGTAGTTATGCATAAAGTAGAGTAACAAACATAATAGTTGAATTGAATTAACCAGTGTCAGGCCACGAATTTTTAAGACCCTATATTGGTATTCTTGAGTAAAACACGCCACTTAAGTCCTTTTGCTCGAAGAGGGCCTTTCGAAATATTTCTCGACATTCCCGTTAATTCTTTTTTACTATTTAGGTACCATTATCCTTATTTCTCCCTTTACAAAAGTTAGATAGTACTTCACTTACCGTCCGTGACACACACAATGTTATTTAAAATCACTATTAAAAATATCTTACGACTGCACTAAATTACTACATGTAATTTTTTTAATCTTCTAATAATTAGCTTAACCTTTTTTTTGTATTTAGATATAAATAGGTTTTCAAACACCGTATTTGATTTAAACCTTGCTTTATACGTACGTACTGACTGACGTATAAAAAAACGTTACACCCAAGTGCCTGTACTGGGCGTTATAAAGCCCTTTTCCGAGCAAGTGTGATAAAAAAACATATTTGTAATAGAAAACTTTGTAAATATGGCATGATATAAAAAAAATATCCACTATATATTTTAATTTCATTCTGAACGGCTCTCACAATACGGCACGCGAGCTCTCTCGATTTTTCTCGCACTATACCTCTCTTTCTAAGTTTTCTAATAAGAGAGAGACAGATGATCGAGAGAGCTCGCGCGCCGTCTTGTGATCGCAAGAAAGGCATTTTTTAATTTAAAAATAAATCAAAAGAATTTACGAGTATTCATTAGCTAACTTGATTATAATTGTCCTCAGGAATTTCGTGCTCAAGTAATTTAAATGTGGATATCTACTACGGACCCATTCGGTTCATCTCTTTCACATCTCATTCACATTTGAATATTTGGTTCATTATGATGAAAGGATTTTTTTTTATATTTTCAGATAGCATCATGGCGCCCCTAGTGCTCGAAGGCGCCACATTGGGCAAGCGACATCAGCATTACAATAAACTATTAAAAGATGTCACTACCAGCAAAGTACAACCAGCTAAAATCGACTACAGCAAAACAGACGTCGAAAATCTGTTCAACATTGATGTCGCCAGCAACAACCGGGATTTGGAGTACATACTCGATGTTCTAAAGGGCGAAGATATGCTGTACGTGTCACGAGCCATAAAACGATCGACCTGGTTGATCACCGATGCTCACTACGCTCATATAATAAACCCTGAATACCTACACTCCCAACTATTTCCACAGATGATGCCGAAAGCAAGCAGTAAATTACTGCTTCATATCAGGCTTACCTTGAAAGACGAATCCAGGGTTGAAAAGTTCTTCCAGTATTTCAAAGAAAAAGATCTCAAAACCGCCATCAAATGGTTACCAAACTGTTCCATTATTTTTATTGAACACGTTGTTGAAAAGCACGTACAAGAAATATATCCAGATATATTTGGACGTTTGTGTAGAAAATCACCTAAAATTCTAGAAGTATATATCAAGGCTACCAAAGGCGGCTGCTACAGAACTGAGCATCTCAAGGCTGCAATGTTTCTTTTGAATAAGAATACAGAATTGTACTTAGATGCATTAGAAAACGAAAAATATGATATTCCAAATTTTCCGAAGAAGCATACTGAAATCGTGATGAACAAATGTTATCAAAGGATTGTTAACAACTTTGAAAAATACCGTTACTGTATCCATGTCGACACCTTTGCTAAATGTTTAAAGAAAGAAAATATTAAGAGTTTCATACTGACTCAACTTGAAAACAAAGAATTGAAACGTTGGTTTAATCAAGACAGAATTAGCAACTTCATCAAATACATGCCGAAAGAGGAAAAAACTGAATTCATGAAGCAATTGATTGATAGATCAATAACGAATGAGTCTGATGACACATTTAATGATAATTGTGTAGTTCTTCAATGCGCAATGAGTTACCGTGCGGGTGGTGGTAATGGTGCTAGCAACTCCCGTACATATAACTGGTATAAACACGCTCAGTTCGAGGTCGCATTCCCCGAATTGAAGAAACTGATACGCGCTGAATCTAACCCCGACGAGAGAAACGTCATGCTGATGATTTTGGTAGGAAATACTAGAAAAAACTTAACGCACATACACACTTTACTACAATATTATCGAGAAAAGCATATTAATGAGCCATTCCGGTTCAAAGTACAGTTCGTTAATGATTTACTGCAAAAAACAGATCCTCACCTTTACGATAACAAAATCTGGAGCATCCTGGATGAACTGTTCCGCAGTATGGAAGTGTACATTGAGTCTGAAAATAATGTGCAGACTTGCATCAAAGCAATAATAGCATATAATGTCACGCATGACGAGGCAGTACCTGCTACATTAGAACAAAAATTCGACTACGACTTTTTAAAAGCATATGCACGCAAATTAAAAGGAGCTCAGAGAGAAAAACTTTTCGGTTACCTGTATAATTTATTCTTGACAAAATTGGATAGTCGTGTTATCTCTCATCAAATAGAATTCGAAGATAACGTTGACTTCTTGAAAAAAGGTCTCGATTTATTGAAAGTCTGGAAAAAAGAGCTTGTTGATTACCCTGTACTGATCAACAAAATTAAGGACTGTGTTAAAATGAAAAAAGAAAAAAAATGGACCACATCACTGGCGCCTTTGTATGATACTAAAACATCTTGGAAGAAAATCTTATTTGAGGACTCTCTTGTTTTATCTCCCTCTGAAATTGTGTGTATTAACGCTTTGAAGCACGATCCCGAACTGTTGGTTCGTCACAAGGACGAAGTTGACTCGCTGCGCTATAATGACGCCATACCCATGGAGAAAGTGTTGCGCAAGTTACGAGTTTACTGGCCACAAACCATAGCTAGTGATTGGACGGCGGCTTACCGCGAGCGACTCGATAGGCCCGGTGGGCACAAAGCTGTAGTTCGAGGCCTCTGTTGTTTGCTTAATCAACAGGAATTAATGGAATTCTTGAAAAAATATGAACCTCAGGAAGCAAAAATAAACTGGGTCGATGCTGATGAGCTCCAACTGAGTTTGTGCAAGAACATCGCACAAACCATGCACATGGCTCGGCCCCAAGTCACACCTGATGCGGTTTTGTGGTATGCGAAAGGTGACTACGTACAATTTACCCAACCTGCCCTAAATTCTATTCTGTACAATTTGAGATCGAGTCACAGCCGCGACTGCGTACTAAAGCTTTTGAATGGCATGGTGTCGTTACAGAAACATGGTATACATCTGGCATTTGCCAAACTATCAACAGCTGATTTGAAAATATTATTTGAAGATGTTTGGAAAACGACTAAAAACTCCTCTGTACGCGCAGTTCTCTTCCAAAATACCAATGATATGTTGTGCAAGGAACACGACGAGTTATTGATTGCAGAGGTTTGGGAATTGCTGCAAACTTTCATCGACAGCTTGTCAGCAGAAGAAAATAATGCTATTTATAATAGTTTCGGGAAATTGGCTAAAGTACCTAACAGTATTAAGCCTGCATATTGCTTGAAGAGCTACAAGTTCTTAAAGTCCCTCCCATCTAAAGTGGATTGTAAAAACGTTGTACACAAAATTAAGGAAGAAATGAGTAATATTATTGAACAACTCGATTCTGACTTTATAGCCGGTATTATAGAAGAATTCACCAATGAAGTCATTATTAAGAAAAGCTGTGACTATTCACACAGGCACGACGTTAAAATATTGACGTCATATTTACTGTGTGCGGAAAGCGAAAATGATCAAATGGAGAGATATAATAAAGTTTTTGTCCCTTTAATGGACAAGGCATTGGCATCCTGGGATAAAATCGACAATCATTACTTAATCGTCAAACAAAATTTGATTGAAATAATTGACGAACTTATTAAATCTACATACAACTCATTTTTGAAGAATAAGGCAAAACCAATTTTGATGTATTTAAATATACAAAAAAAACTGGGAAGCACATTGCCCGTCACCCAGAACATTGTCCTTTTACGAGAGTTGAAGCTAGCGGCTGCAATCATTGATATTTTGGACAAGAAAAAGTCAGATTCTCTTTTGATCACCGAAAAATCTCAACTACGTGACCTACACTCAACCTGCGTACCAGAAATATCGAAAATAATTACCCAATATTTGAAAGAGGATGTTGATGAGTACGGCTCGTTCATGTACCGATCGTTTTCTAAAGCCGTGAATACTGTATTTAACTCTTTTGACATCAACGAATTAACGAAATTAAAATGTTTGAAACACATGCTGAGTGAAAAGGACTTTGTGCCTATATACTTGCTAATTATCAAGATACTATCCTGTTACTGCGATGAGAAAAATAAACCGCTTTTAAAAGAAATATGTGAAATGGTTATATCGCATCCATCCCCGGAAGTACAAATCAATTACTACATGAAGTTCGGTGATCGCCCTTTACTTGGAGGTAACTGGTGACTGAATACGTCAACAACTATGAGAATAAACAAATACGTTTGAATGACTTAAATGAACTCGGCGCCTTTACGCTTAACTATTATGTACTTTGCACAACGCACAACTAACTTTATAATATTTAAGAGAAAGATATTTTAGCTTTGCTCGTATGCCCGGATTACTTACATTTTACTTTTTTATTTCTGTTTTAACTAATTTTGCGATAAGCTTATTAATATATGTTTTTTTATTCAACTTACTTGATGTTTTATTGAATTTTCCGCTAAGTATACGCCCAATGATTATTTTTTATGAAGTTAATATGAGTTATACCTTAGCTAAATGAATGTCATGGAAACAAATTCAAAAACAAAATAGTTGTTATATCTTATATTTTTGCACTTATACCAAACTATCTACAATAGGTTACTAATGTAATAATAACGACGTAAATAGTAGGTAATAATAATTAAGAGTATACATCCAATACTAAGATATGTTCTATACGCATCAGCAATGTAATTCAGCGAGGAAATGCCGCCAGCATCCTCGGTACAATGCCTCGAGATATTTTCTTAGATATAACTCAGTTTTAATTTAATTTAATTTAGTTAATGTTAATTATCAACTTGTCTATACATACTTTTGAAAATAAATGATTTTAGATATGGGAAGATTTGTACGGCCTCATTTGTTCTTCGGCGTAATCGCTAACGTGATAAACTGATTACCTATAATAAGCGATAACTGCAGGACTAATGTAATTCTAGCTTTATTAACAGTCGTAAATATCTCAAAACTAGACTAATAATAATACTAATTTAAGACTACATTGTGATGAAAATGATCTAGACAGCTACTGTGGTAACCCAGATGTATCAAATTAAGGAAAGTAATTAGATTAAGTACTTAAGGGTAGCACAAGACGAACACGCAATTAAATATTCTTTTATCGCGCCTTTACTTGCGTCGCACGCTTCTTACTTAAAAAAAACCGGCCATATCTTACTTGACATCTTCATTCACAAGACGACTAACTATTTACTGTCATAAACTGAATACAAATCCAATGTAAGTATTATTCAAAATCACGACTGTAGAAGCGATTTAGATCCTTAATATTCGCGTAGTGATAAAGTGAGACACCGATATGATGAGTTCGCAAGTCATTGATATGGCCCGTGATCACATGTATCCGCGAACGAGGACACTGAAAAAAAGTCTTAGAGTTCCTCTTCAACCACTTGTCTATACCTATAGAATAAAACTACCGCTTAAACTCTGATATCACAGGTTTCATTTCTAGGATTGTAGAACCTTTTGTAGTTATGGTCGTCGAGTACTTCGTAGTCGTAGTCTCGGTAATTGAGGAGGTCTTCCAGGCGGTTCTCAGCGTTGAAATCTCTGATTTTAGTTAGCACTGGAGCCACGCGTGTTATTCCCGCCTCGGCTGTGAGATTGGCGAAATACTGGTCCTGGAAAAAAAAGTTAAGTTACACTGTTCGTGTAGTAATACAAGGATCACTCGGGTCCCTTTTCCCTGACAGCGAGACATTTCCCTAATAATTTGTTTGGCAAATTAGGACTTTCTTCTCATCTATATATATAATACGCGAGCCCGATTTTTGTACATGCCATCAGATCTATAGTTATGGTTCGATTTTGATAAATGATATGTCGTTCGATTCGTCTCATGCTGGAGATTTGCAATAAGGTCTCCGATTTTTAATTTTTTATTGAAAAAGTACTATAATTTTAATTTAAAGAATCTACCGTGCGCTGACCACGTGACCTTGGCTATGTGACGTCACGTGACGTACCTAACTCCTGTCTTGACTTGAGATGACAATGTAAAATAAATAAACAAGAATTGAACTCAAACCTGTAGTAAGTTCTTCAGCATAAGAAATTATAAATGTTGAGTCGGCCACATATGGATACAACACTAAGAAAATTAAGTAAATAGAAAATCAACAATCTTTTACAATGTTTAGTGACAGAGTTGTCAATATTATTTGCCATGTTTATATTTATTTCAAAAAGTTTATATACTAACTTATGTTCCCATATTCGAGATGTTGGGAGAAAAATGAGGTTTAAACCCATTAATTGTCGTGGACCCCATATAGGCTTTATTTACCTTACTTAGCACAATGCCGTAGGCACCGATAGGCTTCAAATTTGAAGTAAAGATGTAGAAAACGAACCTCGATTAAGTACTAAAATTTCTTTTCGGATACCGGGGACTCCCATTGGCAACTTTATTCACCTGACTTGAATAGGTACCATCCAAATTATTTCAGGTTCAGATAATTATATTTCGATTACAGGTAGGTATAAATTGTAATTTGTCAAACCGATATGACTTAATACTGGAAAACATAAACCAGTATTAAACTATTTAGCGGTATAAATAGTCAAATTCAACTATAACCGGCAAAATATTATTTTAAACCATTAACGGTCCCGATAGAGTATTCTTTGATCTGTGCTTGCTGATACTAATAATAAACAGGTGTAATGTCTGTGAAATGTAAGTTTGTATGTTGGGGATAGTCTCAGAAACTATACCCATCGTATTCTAAAAATCCTTTCTTCAGTACCTATGTTATATATGTAGAATGGACCTACGGGATTATGTGCTATAATATTTTATCCCGTCGCTCCGCCTAGGTTCTTTGTATACGCGGCGGAGCCGCGCGGGCAGCTAGTATTATTATAAAAGGGAACCAGTCAGTAGGTACATTACAACATTCACAACACAACCAATAACATTCCCAGTTTTGGTTTACGGATTTGGTTAGGAAATACAATGTGAACAGCTTGCAGCACTGGGGAGAGTTCTAGATATAAGTATCATTACATTAATTAATGTCTTCCCTTTTGGACTCTAAGGGACGAATTTTGATGTTATATCGAATACAAAGGTGATGTTACTGGCAAGTTCGAGCCTGCAACACTTTGATAGATTCTACAATCTAAAATCACTTTTTAATACTGTGTCACGAATTTTCTAATGGACATTAATGATGCAAATTGAATGACGATACCTAATGGTCGATATATTTGTTTTGGGTTTTTGTTTTATTTTTCTATTTGGTTGACATCGTACTATTATTGTATAAGTATTTATTTTTATAATTTTTGCCGATCTTGATAAAAATTCTTATTTTTTTGACATGTATGCAAATTTGTAATGTAATTTTTTATCATGAAATAAATAATCTAATTTAATAAACCAGTCAATGTGACAATGATACATCACAAGGGTGTTAGTTGACTCTCTCGAAGTACTCCAGGCGCAAGACCCATTTAAAACTGACAAGAAAGAATTTACTGGCTGTAAATAAAAAGTCTCGTCGCTACAGAATATATATTTCAAGATTGCATTTTTACGAGCATAGTGAGCTTACTGTGGGGCTAATTCGATTTGTGTAAGATTGTCCACGAATATTTATTATCATTATTATTTATTTATTTATAATACGCTTACCTGCTGGTCAGCCAAGAAGTTGACATCTACTATTTTCTTCCCACTGATCTGTAGGGAGTACACGTGTTGCAGCCAAGATTTCAGCATGTCCTCTTGCGAGGGTAGTTGGAATTTACCCGCTGCTAACGATGCTGCGTAATCCGCCTGCAATCGCAAATGGTTGGGGTAATAAAACATACTGTATTTTCTGGGGTAAGATAAATATTCCAGATGGCGCACCAGAATTTGCCACCTTGTATGGTGACAAATTCTCGGACCTACCTATTCTTTCAGATGTATTTCTTGCTGGAATAAAATTTATTGAAATAAAAATACAAGATTATAATTAACATTAACTAAGATAAATTAAAACTAAGTTAAATCTAAAGAAGGCCCTCGAGGCTTGCTGCACGCCATTCTTGCTAAGGTGTTAAATTTACCACGAATAATATTAAGCGATTCCCAGTAGTGTACATTTCACATGACAGTGTTCATACATTGTCTGTAGGTATAGTAAGGGAAAAGTATTCACGTACCTTTTTCGCTCTTCTTACTATGACAATAAGGCATACAATGGTACGTGAATACATTTCCCTTACTGTACATAAGTAGGAACCTACTCGTCGCCCCATCAACTCAAATACTGGGACGTACACGCAATCGTATGCAATATTCAGAATCAGAATCAAACGTTTATTCGTAACACAGCTTACACAACACAACATACATTGTTACCAAAATTGTGCCAAATAAACCTTCATTTGATTTTTATTTTTTACAAGACAAACCAAGAAAAAATTGAACCTGTGCAGTGTTACGATTTCGTAACCCAATTGCCCATTTGGGCCCAACTATTTATTTTTTATTTATTTTATTTATTTATTTAAGACACATATAAGCTTACAGTATTGCACCAAAACGCTTACACGGTAACATTCAAATTAAAAAATATAAAACATTCACATAGTTATCTTGGAGCAACAAATATTCAAATTAATAATCTATAGGTAACACAGTTAAGTATACATATTATTTAATTGGAGTTTAAGGCGGACAAAGTGGTTTGCAAGAACTTGCTCAATCTGTCGGTGAAAATGTCGGCATCTGGGACCCGGATCAGCACATTATTCACACTAAGCATGCATATTAATACGTCACGAAGTTTAAACTCAGAATACGTACCTACACCTAATTGATTGTTTTAACTTTAACAATATTTATCCTTGGTTAAAGACTGTAAGCTCGCCAAAGTCGCCGTGCTGCCATGGTGGAGAAGAATCGCGAAAGCAACGACGCGACCACAACGAACACTAATCGCGGCCCATACACGGTGAGTAAATACTGACAATGAGACAGCTATGGTGGATGCCTATCAAGAGTGAAAATGAGCGACTAAGGGTGGGTAGCACCGTTTGTAGGTATTCGTAAGTTAATATCAATATCGATATATCCTCACCTGAGCATCGAGAGCCCTAGTGATGACGGGCTTAGGCAGCGCCAGCACCACCATGCTGGGTCTCCGGATGTTCACCATGTGCTGATAGACCGGGAGCACGAACTTGCTCGACACCGTCAGCCCACAGCTCTCGTGCAGGAAGCTGAAGTTGAAGTCGTACCCTGGAATTTCCACGAATTTGGTCAGCTTTATTACAAGTACGTAAGAACCTAAAATGGCGCCCACTGTAGTGCTATCTCGCTCACACCATAGTGCTACTGTAAAATAGTGTTATAAGCCGTGCCAACAAATAGGTAATATAATCTAAATTGGCGGCCACTCTAAAGCTTTACGAGAAATTTCTCAGTGTCTCTACGTTGGACTAAGCGTCCTCAAATACCCAACCCAGATCAGTCCTTTGTCATTGAGATGTAACAAAGAAGGTTTTGTTTTAAAAATAACTAACTAATAACAGAGATATAGTACCTGTGCAGAAGATTACATCGTCGACCTCCTCGAAGCTGTCATCCTGAAACACCACACCGTTACTGGTGAACATCTTGATATCCGGCTTCTTCACATAGTTGCCACCAAACTCGGGTTGATTGTACTTCAGGTGGTGGCTGTGTACCAGTCGCGAGGTAATGTTGGTCAGATGGGTGGCCAGATCTAGTCCTGATGCGCCAGCACCAACGAGGAGTATCCTCCGATTCCTGAATACTTCAGGGTCTTTGTATGTCTGGGCGTGGATTATTTTGCCTGTAATAATAAGATAAGATACTTATACGGCTGAACACCTCAAGCGGCGCAAATACTCAGCCATCAATAGTGACTACCTTTTTGCGCCGTTTGGGGTCGAAACTCTAGGGCCGTGGTGTGAAAGCGCCCATATCGTATTTAAAGAGTACTCTAAGCGCCTGGTAGAGGTGACTCGTGACCAGAGAGCTGGATCATATCTGGCACAGCGGATCAGCGTTGCCATTCAACGTGGCAATGCTGCCAGCCTTCTCGGCACGCTGCCCTCTGAAGGCGAATTGGGGCAATTTTTTTTATTTATAAGAATTCATAGCCTATAGTGTAGTATTAATGTTTCTTTTTTCTATATTAAGTTCAATTATTTATGTTTGTACACAATCGTATTATTTATGAATAAAGATTAACAGATACTTATTAACTGAACAATATGAAGGATATTTTCGTACATGAGTCCACATTTGACGGAACCGAGATTCCTTGTGCACGGTGGAGTACCTACGTACTTACTTCCCCAGTTGGTGTGATCCAAATATGATACCTTAGTATATTCATTGCTTCCTTCCATTTATAATGAAACTAGCTTTCGCCCGCGACTTCGTCTGCGTGGACCCGGGATAAAAACTACCCTATATTTTAATCCAGGCTGTAAACTATCTTCGTGCCGTTCAGTTCAGCTGTTTAAGCGTGATTGAGTAACAAACATCCAAACTTTACCAGTTATAATATTAGTAGGAAGTAGGATAACATACTTCCTCGTCACTAGTTCAACTGGTTTTTTTTTTATTTATTTTTTATTTACTGGTTAAGTATTTATGTTGTAGTTGCCAGCGACCTCAATACAAGGTTAGAAACGTTTACTGTTGAATCTCTTATATTCAATAGCAGAATAACTAGTGAAGAATCTCCATTCTCCACCTCAAAAGAAGACCGCAGCTATAATGATAATACCTACTACTTGCTCTGTGGGTGTGTTTCCCGAGTTCCAGCCTGTAGCGTTCTCTTGATGTCGTGTCGACACAGCGAAATCTCAACTCTTGAATTGTATATTTCCATAGTCTAACGCCACTAACTGTGTCTTTTGCTCACCATCAGGGGAGCCATAAGCCTGTTTTTCATCATCGTATTTTTTTGTAATTACCTCTGAAACTATCCTGGCCCTCGAACTTGGGTATCTTCGGAATACCGTAATGCCCGACGGAGACAATTACGAAGTCACAGGTGGTCGTAGAGTTCTCCTTGGTGTCTGTTTTCGTGTATGCGATCTCCCACTGGTTACCGGCCCATTTTACGGATGACACCAAAGTACGGAACTGAAAATTAAATGGCATTATTGTTGAAGTCAATAAATCTCATATTGTCGAAATAGGCCAGCGGTTTATCGAGAAAATATTATCATGAGAACTAAACTAAAGATACTTATCTGCAATGAGTAAATAAAGATATGTGCAAGAAACCGAGTTCCTGTCTTAGAAAAAAAGACTAGACAACTTACAGCAATAATAGTAACCACGCAAAAAGGGCGGTGAAACAAAGAATGCTTCCGATCGCAGGTATTTGTCGCCTGACTAATATGACATTTGCAAGTTGTTCAGTTGATGACCAGCGACTGCTTATAGTGTGATCTATCAGCTCTAGCTTCGCCAGGCCTTATAATCTGACGTCGCCCGAGCTAGTCTCAAGTGCGACGTGAGCACCAGATTGTAGCCTCGTCAGCCCTTGGCCGGGAAGTAGAATTTACTGACTGCAACGATAGCAGGTATTACGCACACAAAAGCGTACAAAATCACCCGGACCCAGACTATTTTGGGAAGTCCGTTGATACAGTGTGTGTGAACTGTGTGACTGCTAAATATCAGATTACGTTACCGAGCTGGGTGACTGCTAAATATCAGAGGGTCAATAAACATTTTACGACATTTACGAGAATCGGCATATTTTTTACAAAATACGCGGTGGATGCTCACCTATGTAAGGGGAATTTGTTTCGTTGGCTTGTGCTACTGAGAAAAAATATATACGTAGAAACTTTTATTTGGTTCTTTTTATTAGGGTTCCGTACCCAAAGGGTGAAAACGGGACCCTATTACTAAGACTTTGCTGTCCGTCCGTCTGTCTGTCTATCACCAGGCTGTATCTCAAGAACCGTGATAGCTAGAGAGTTGAAATTTTCACAGATCATGTATTTCTGTTACCGCTATAACAACAAATACTAAAAAACCGGCCAAGTGCGAGTCGGACTGGGGCTCCCATACAACAGACATGATTTTTTTGCCGTTTTTATAGATAATGGTACCTACGGCGCTACCCTTCGTGCGCGAGTCCGACTGGCACTTGGCCGGTTTTATTTAATACTATCTGCGCTCGTGACTCCGCCCGCATATTGCAAAGAACGGGATAAAATATAGGGTGAACGTATCTTTGAAATCTTATTAGTAGTTCCAAAGATTACACATTTCACATAGACTTACAAACTCACAAACTCTACCTCTTTATAAATATTAGTACCTATAGAAGTAGGTATCTACTAAGTAGATACAATGACGCATGTAAAACGTAGCGTGGCAATAAAAACAGATTTCCATTACGAGAGACCAGTATGATGAATTCTTTAATCACAGTAATTACTCCTTAGTAAACGATAATTACCTACATTGGTTTTATTGATACAGAACAGGATCTATTGTGAGAAGATGACCATATGTATAATAGTTTACGTACTTAAACATAATTCTAATTACGTAATACATTATATAACATTATCATTTTAGTTTCATACTCATTTAATTTTATTTCGGTAACTACCGAACCATTTCGATGATTGTTCCCAAAAAGATTATTTCACGAATATTTTATTTCCGAACTACTTAAGTTAAGTATTTTTTATGAAAGATTAAAGTTTTCAGGAATTTTATAAATATTTAATTTAGAAATTTACGTTTCGGTTAGGTTAGGTAAAAAATAAGTATCATGTTTTTTTTAAATCGTGCTAAGTTAAGATTTCAAATAGAAATCTCAGGAAAATAATTCGGGTATAAAAGTAAAGATTCTCAGAAACATTTTAGAGCGGATAAACATTTTGAAATGCCAACCAAAGCCAAACTGGTTTCCGGTACAATGTGACCCATACATTCTTAGAAAATGTGGTAGGTAAGCCAATAAATGACCTAAGACATATAAACATTCGCAAATTCCAACCAGAGCCTAGTCCATTCTCAGAAATTTGGGTTGTACCTATACCTATTATGATATTTATTATGAATGATATCATTTATAATCAAAATAAGATAGCGAGACAACACTGTCGAAAAACCTGTTACCGTTAAAGGTTAACGCACACTTATCAGCCAGTCAACGGATTTCATAAGTGTGCGTGTCATGGAGTGTCATGGGGCGGATACGGTCGGGCGCCGAGGCGATAATTAGTGTGCGTTAACCTTTATCGCCGACAACGCATTCGTCACTTTAACAGCATGTATACCACCGATAACAATAATTGGGTAGCTTTCACATGTCAAAAATTCATAACATTGTATCACTGATATTACTCTATCTCTGATATTACTACATGGATAGTAAAATTAGTAAACCATCAAATTATCACAATCGCAAATACTTAGTGTTATTCTTCACTATCGACATACCTGTATGTGTTTCTCCAAGTCAAACTCTTTGGTAAAGCTTTTCAGGTACTTGTAAAAGCAGGGTCCACTGGGATATGACGGTGTGGTGTCAGGGAAGGAGAAATTGTAGAACTGCATCGTCTGCCGCGGAGTGTTGGTTCTGAAATTTCAGAAAAATCTATGTTAGTGGCTTCACTTAATTACGGGAGCAAACGAGCTTACAGCCTGCTTAACACGCCATTGGTATAGTTGAACTTTTTGGAACTGAGCCGATTTACTTATCTTCAAAACAATAGCATTCAAGTTAAACAATACGATTGTGTGGTTGGCGTGTGCCAAACTTTGCAGAAAAGAGGTTACCGCCAGATAAAATGTTCATTGAATAATGAACTCTATCCTCTTATTCAATAGATTCAAAATGGACTAAAAGGTAAAAAAAAACCCCGCTCACAACGAGCCAGGTATAACCAAGAAATTTTCCTTCGTTGTTTGTTGGCACGCGTCGACCACACAATCGTATTGTTTAACTTCAATGCTATTGTTTTGAAGATAAGTAGATCGGCTCAGTTCAAAAAATTTCAACTATATGGTAAGCGGGCACTGTAACCTATATAAGTATACACCCTACTATTGATTTGTTATACATGGTGTCCCAGAAGTAGGTACCACGTCACAGTGACACCGGAGGTGAAGCTCAAGAGGAACCTAACCAGCCTAACATGACCCCAGTAAAAGTTGCAGTTTTTTTTGGTTGGGTGCTGGTTTGTGGGACTCCCTGTCTTTAAAAACCAAAATATCCCTATTATTCTTAATTGTAATCTTTGAATGATGTTATACACAGATTTCAACGTAGTTTTCACCTGTAGTAAAAATATGGAATCAACCTCTTAATTAACGCAAATGGTTTCATTCAACCTTTTTTACTAGGTACCCGATTAAGACTATATAATTAAAAAATACCTTAATATGGGCGAACTATTTTTCGCATACGTATTTTTTATTTCCCAATAGGTACGATTTCAGAAAAAATATTTGGTAACTATGAGAAATAAAACTTCAGCGAAATTAATCATTTGCGTTTTTTTATATCAAACTAATTGAACGCTAAGTATATCAAAATTGTTTTTCTAAAAAATGCAAATCACCAGGATTAAAAGAACCTAAGTGCTGAACTGGTCAGAGCAGTGTTCTCGTTTCTACCAACCGGTTAAATTACCTAACATCCGTGATTTCTCCCGTAACGTACTTAACATTTGGTATTGTTAATACAAACTTATTTCTTGCTTAATGGACAGTTAAGAGCACGGAAAACCGGCGAGAAGTTTTAAGAATGTTGAGCAACGATTTTGTTTTGAATCCGACTCTGACGTAATTACGAGTATCAATGACGAAAACAAATGAAGACCACACTTTAATGGTGTGACTTTTTAAAACAGATTATTTTAAGCTATTAAATTCTACTATTGGATTGACTACAAAGGATACCGCAAACTGTGCGGATTGGAAGAGATTGCTACACTTTGAACGACGATTAATTAATTAAATAACATATGTAGAGTCGGCTTGGTTGAGGTAGTTTTCCGATTAACTTCTTTATTGTGGAGTACCGTGATGTTTTTTTCCTTGTTGACTGCGGAACCTAAAATTGTAATCCAAACAGGAACAGGAAATACTTTACTCAATTGCGAAAAACACGATGACAGCAACTCATAGAGTTCAAGTGTAAATCACCCAATTACCACTATTCGGGGAACGACTAGAGAGAGAGCATAATATTATTTGTATTTGGTCAGATTTACCCTCTCCCTCTAACCATGTGGTCACCGCGACTGATGCAACTGACCTTATTACGCCCGGTTTGAGCGCATCTTGTCAATAAACTGGAAATTGCAAGGTTCCGAGCCAATGTTGGCGATGCACCTTGCAATCGACATCGACACACGGTCGTATGTTGCAGACACTAACAAAATAATGACACAAAGTGTTAGTGTTGTGACATGGTAGTAGTTATAAATGACAAACGACAACGAAGTGTCTTGCAAATCAAACAAAAAGTAATAGGTTAGGTATTTGATTTTGAAGACAAATGTAGTCTGAACAGCGAATCGCGTCACAAAACAAACAACTTAAATCATAAAACTTAACGAACACATTAACTAAAATGTGATTTTTAACGGCACTTTAGCTAGGTTTGGCAAACGTTTATGAATTTTCATTTGCAAAATTTAACGAAAACAAAGCTCTTCCTTTATAATATGACAAATATTTCATTGATTCATTTTGTTTTTTCTAAAGGAGCTGGGACTTTGGAGGATAGGTGTACGCTCTAAACCAATGGGAAATGGATGAAAATTTTACAATTGCCCGATTCCTTTTTGGTGATATGAATAAAACCTTCCTTAGCACCAGGAAAAAGTTTCAGATTTTTTAGCTGCGTCAATTTTGAAAATTAAACAGTTTCCTCACTTACGTTTTGGGTCAAGGACGGTCAATAGACAATTTCCTTGATCCGTCTCATATTACAAAAAAATATCTTAAATATTTGTGGTAAACTGACACTGGGAATGACAAATATAGCTGTTGCAACGGTCAATATACGACGATTACATTAAAAAAAAGTGAATAATATTTCGTGCATCACATAAATTCACATTCCATTTACTAAAACTGACATATTATTTTGATTCTGATTTATTTTGTCAATAAATTGATTGAATTGAACTATCTTATTCTTTAGTCAGATAATCGTTGGGGATAACCAGAATGCAAATACTGTTGCACATTGCACCCTGTTGATGCGTTTTGACGAGGATTATGTTGAAGGTGACTTATCAATCAGGTTATTTGCATTTTTGCGCTGTGTACGAGTACCTACCTAATACTGTTTAATCAAGATATATTTTATTATAATTTTAGCAAAACTTGACAGACATCAACCTCCAAATCAAGCTGGCTCCCGCCCCGGATTTTCCACAATCGACCACCTTCATACACTTAACCAGATTATTGAAAAGTTTACTGAATACAATATTCCTCTTTATTTAGCATTCGTCGATTACACCAAAGCTTTTGATAGCATCATACTGTTTAATTGAATAATACCTATTTACAGCCGTGTAATGTTTGAGTTTATATACGTACGTGTGTTACGCTTGGCTACATAAAAATAATACAAAACAAAAACGAAGATATATAAAAGCCTTTAGCCTACACGTCCAAGTGCAAACGGCGAATTGAAAAGAAAGTTGTTTGAGGAAATACACAGATCTGTTTGAAACTCCGAGTTGTGAGCCTAGGTGTTGCCCTGTACCTCGAACAACCAGAAGTCGACGCCTCTATCACACAGGTTTTAGTCAAAATCTGCCAACCAATCGTAGTCTTGTACAGCCCACAGTGTTTTAATACCTCCGGTTACCTCCACGACTGCGCTGGGCCTCAAACATCATGAATGAAGTCGACGCTATATTGATTGCTCTATCACACAGGTTCTAGTCGATGTTTCTCAACCAACCTTTGTCGCTTGTAGACCCCAGTGAACGGCGGTAGACCATCCTTCTCCAGATCCGTTTGGAACCTCCAGTTGCGGCCGATGCATGCTCCGCTGTGCCTCGAAAAGCGTCAATTTAACACCATATTAATTGCTATGTCACACAGGTTCTGGTCAAGATCTGCAAACTAACCGTAGTCGCTTGTACACCCCAGTAAACGGTGGTAGACCATCCTCTTCCAGATCTGTCTGGAGCCTCGAGTTGCCGCCGATGCTCCGCTGTGCTTCGAACACCGTGAAGTCAACGCCATTTTGATTGCTCTATCACAGGGTTCTAGAGTTAAGGTTTGTCAACCAACCTTAGTCGTTTGTACACCCCAGTGTACGGCGGTAGCTTATCCTCCTACAGATCTATCTGAAGCCTCGAGTTACCACCGATGCTCCGATGAGCTTCGAACACCGTGAAGTCAACGCCATTTTGATTGCTCTATCACAGGGTTCTAGAGTTAAGGTTGGTCAACTAACCTTAGTCGTTTGTACACCCCAGTGAACGGTGGTAGCCCATCTACCTACAGATCTGTCTGGAGCCTCGAGTTGTCACCGATGCTCAGCTGTGCTTCGAACACCGTGAAGTCAACGCCATTTTCATTGCTCTATCACAAGGTTCTAGAGTTAAGGTTTGTCAACCAACCTTGGTCGTTTGTAGACCCCAGTGTACGGCGTTAGCCCATCCTCCTACAGATCTGTCTGGAGCCTCGAGTTGCCACAGGTGCTCCGCTATGCTTCAAACACCGTGAAGTCAACGCCAATTTCATTGCTCTATCACTAGGTTCTAGAGTTAAGGTTTGTCAACCGACCTTAGTCGTTTGTACACCCCAGTGAACGGTGGTAGCCCATCTTCCTACAGATCTGTCTGGAGCCTCGAGTTGCCACCGATGCTCCGCTGTGCTTCGAAAACCGTGAAGTCAACGCCATTTTCATTGCTCTATCACAAGGTTCTAGAGTTAAGGTTTGTCAACCAACCTTAGTCGTTTGTACACCCCAGTGAACGGCGGTAGCCCATCCTCCTCCAGATCCGTTTGGAACCTCCAGTTGCCGCCGATGCTCCGCTGTGCCTCGAACACCGTGAAGTCGACGCCATATTGCTGGAGGTACCGCGCAGACGCGAGACCGCCGTACCCGGCGCCGATCACGCACGTTCGACGAGATGGCTGGAAAAAGATTTTCTTTAAATTGTGAAGCAGACCGTATTTATTGGCGATGTGCTAGTAAACTATCACTTAGTACCACATTTTCATGATGAATTTCTAGTAGTGGCACTGAAAATCAGATTTGATGTGCTGCTCTACCTTACCCTTTTCGGAATTCAGGTGTGTGTCCAGTTTTTATTTTTATTTTTATTTCAGTCATGGTAAAAAAAAACACATTATAGCCCGCGATCTTCTAACAATGTTCCTCAGATTTCAAGAACTAGAATCTACTGTCGGGAGTCCTGGGTCCTGGGCATAAAACTTTACCAAGCGCCAGTTCCCGTTCACGTGGGCTAAATATTACTAGCATTCTGTATTCGTCACATGACCGAGTAGTTGAGCAATAAATATGTATAAGCTAAGCTTTGCTAACACGCGCTTTGGCAATCGAATCACGCCATGTGAAGTAATTTATTCGAAAGTGTAAGTTTACTCCTCATTGCTAATCAGTGAAAGGGTTCTCTGGTCATTATCGCAGATGTTTACTAGGTTTATAATTGAGGTCAATAAAATAGGGTTTAGATGTCAACAAACCATTTTACCAAATTAAACCATAATCAATGATGATGGCTCTAAGGTTTTGGAAAACACAAAAAGTAACATTGTAATGACGTAGCTGTCATCTCGATTGAACATATGTATTAACCGGAATTAAGTAACATTATAATCACACTAGCTTCCACCCGCGACTTCGTCTGCGTGGACCCGGGATAAAAACTATCCTATATTTTAATCCAGGCTATAAACTATCTTCGTGCAAAATTTCATCCAAATCGGTTGAGCCGTTTAAGCGTGATTGAGTAACAAACATCTAAACATCCAAACACCCAAATATCCAAACTTTCGCATTTAGTAGTAGGATTTTAAAAAAACCTTGGATATGCTTAATGGAACCTGTGATACATATAAAAATATTCAGTTGTAAATATAATTACTGTCCCCATTAAAAACATAATTAGATCTTAACCGATCGATTCAAATGCAATGGAAAACAAGATAATACCAGATTTGAAACGAGATTAATTGTTTAAGCAATTAATTGATAGTTCACCTAGTTTAAAAAGGTCAAGGAATCTGTGTTAAACGGTCGGCTCTACATTTTACTCTACACTATTAATTTGACACATAAGTATTAGAAACTGCCGCAGCTATGAGTGCTTGAGTAAGAAAAAAACTGCTCGTTACACTTACAGATTACAGACAAACATAGCATGTGTTCCATTGTACCAAAGATTATCAAATTCGGTATGGAACTCTAAAAATTTACCTAAGCTCAAATGTAAAAAAATAAATACAACTGAATCGAGGTAAAGTTGATTAAAAAAAACAGGATATTATAACGGGTTTAAGTTGATTAAAAAAAACAGGATATTATAACCTAATTTAAGGGGTATTTTGCAATGAAATAGTGCACTCTTATAGAGACACCCGATATAACCGTGGCACCCGCCTCTAATTCTATAAATCAAATTTATCAAAAGAGTGACCAATCGCATTAAAGTAAGTAAGCTTCTTGACTGAACGATCTCCATAAATCATGAAACAAAAAATGGTGACACTACCACTACATACATACGTAAATGACAAAACATGACATTAAATATTATGACCCATCCACCGTAAAACAAAACATTGCTTCACACCGATTAAGGACCGCTCAACAGCCGATGCCTTATTAAATTAACTTTTCAACAATGCGTGCTTGCCATCAGGCCTAACTGGTCGTGTCATGGACAAGTAATTATATAGAATTGTGGACATTTTGGGGATCTGCAAAAAAGGTGCGTTTAAATGCGGATAAATTGTACCCACGGTTTCTGCACGGCTATCACAAGACGGTGCGCGAGCTCTCTCGATTTGTCTCGCACTATTCGTCTCTCTCTTATTAGAAAACTCAGAAAGAGAGGTATAGTGCGAGAAAAATCGAGAGAGCTCGCGCGCCGTCTTGTGATAGCCGTGCTGGCAGTATTATCGCGATATAGGTGTATTGAAAACTGTCAAATGAGAACCTGACATAAAGAATAAAGTAAAAATCTTCGTTGTCTTTACCTTCGTTATGGCACCACCCCCTACTTCCCTTAAGTTTTTTAAGAGTCGACCAGGGGAATAGACTTGAAGTGTGTTGTGGGCGATAGGCTAGTAACCTATCACTACAAATACTACAATATCACATTTTATAGTTTTGTAACTTTTGTTTAGAGCCTTAATGTAATCTACGATTTAACTTTTTACAGTTTCGTAATGGCAATTACCCATATAAAATGTATGGGTAATGGCCGTTACGAATATGAAACTGTAAAAAGTTAAATCGTAAATTAAATTAAGGCTCTTAACTAAGTACAATTTTTTTGCAATCCCCCTAGTGTGAGGTGTGCAATTAAAAGTATTACCTATTGTACTGCATACTGTGCAAATATTGTGGTACTGAAAATTTTCTACTCTGCCTACTCTCCTTGGGCATGAGTTTATATGTATATTGGTTCCAATTTTGAAGGATTCGCATCTCAAAATTGTTTTTTTTTACATGGAGCACGTCTCTTAATACCTACTTACATATAACGTATCCGATAAGTAATGGTTGGGGATACCGTCTGGAAAAACCATGATGATTGGATCATAATGACCGCGCATAAATGATCCTGCCGAACCCGTTTTGCATCGTTTTGGGCTCAAGCCTAAATTGGTCAGTAAGGTCACGTATCGTGCATCGTGTCATATGCTACCCTTGACGCCTTGGCCACGACTTTGGTCTTAAGTGACCTGCGGCAGCGTTTTATCTGTTCATTGCGCGGTCGAGACGCGCAACGCACTGTGGTTAGTTGGGATCACGCGCAATGAATTAGAAAAACCGCTGCCGCAGGTCGCTTAAGACCAAAGTCTGCGCTTCATCAAGGCCTTCGTGGCTTCTTTACATAATATGCATGTCACTCTAAAGCTGCATTTACACGGATGTCATTTATACACCGTGACTTGGAGTCGAGTATACGTATAAGAATGGGTTAGTTTAGTAGTTGGTCTGGTTGCTCGTCGCTCAAAGTGGGGACAGAGAAAAACACGGCCATAAAAAGGGATCTTAAACAAAATGTGTTTTTCAACCGGCAAGGCGTTACGATATTCTGTACAAGTTCTGAGATTTCAAAGGAACTCATCGGTATAAGCCCACGAACTCCATATTAAAGTGCTGTGCTTTAACCACTCTCGGTTAAGCTGAGGAAACTGTAGCTTTTAGACAAACATAGGATATAGACACCTGCGTGAATCATTTAAAAGTTTGCAGTTGAATATGTACCTACTTATTTGTAGAATAAAGTACTTACTAGTAGAATGCAAATAATCCGGAACCAAGTAAGAAATCACTGCAGTCACCAAGGCAAACGGCTCTCTGCAGAACTGCATCTTATTAAATTGTAACCGTTTTGCCAATTAGTTATTTATTACATTTCTGAACTTTACTCGTAAAATAGTCGAATATGAATAATCATTAAAGGCAGACCTTTAATGATTATTCTCATTCTAACCAGAGTGTAGAGATCGCTCTTTAGCGATAGACCGCCTGTTGTTTGCCTCACGGTGTTTTCACTTTAGAACCTTCTGTAGAATTGCTTTTCTTTTGTTTCTTTTCCTTTATTCGGATAATATTTATTCTCTCGGCTATAGATGTCACTAAAGTCAAATTTGTACTTAGGTCCGGTGCAAACCCATCGGCACACGTCAGGTGGCGGGAACCGACCAGTTCCGGTAACGGTCCGGTAGCGTGCGCCAGCACTAACCTTGTATAATTTATATTTTTTTTGCAGTAGCAACATTCATGGAAAATGAACTTTTTGGTTATTTTCACGCAGCTTTCTTCTTAATTAAACTATATTATTGAAATAATTTTATTAATCGCAATAATATTACTACTAAATAAATAGGAAAGCAAAAAATAATCATAAGCAGATTTTACTTATCCATAAAAAATCTACACGGGCCTTCTCAATAGTTCTGGGAAATGGAATGGTATCTGTCAAGTGTCATTTATGATGTTTAGATAAATTTCAAATTTGTTTTATTTGAATTGAGTCCGTGAATGCGATTTGAATGGAATTCACGATTATTACTGTATTTTTGGAATTCCTGACTCGTAGTTTGCTTATTTCTCTGGACCCCCTGCTTTGTGTTATCGTAATTGCAATCGGAAGACATCAAATTATTAAATCTGAACATGTAATCGCGAAAATGCAATAAGTGTGTCGATTGCGATGAAATTTGTAAGTACTTACATATTTTCGCTTATTTAGGCATTTCATACAAGTTTTGAATCCGTATTTGGCCGATATAGCTAAAAACTTACTGCACTCCAATAGCTCGGCAATAATAGCTTGTATTTACCAAAAATTTATTGTTGACAGAAACTTGTTATAGATTTGTTGCCTCGATGCCAAATGAATACACCTAACAATATAATCTTAATTTCACAGAAACAAATAACTACCAAAAGATAATGAGGAAGCACTGGAAACAGATAATATGATAACATTCAGAATTTATAGAATCGGGATCCTTTATGGGTTGATGTAGGTAACCTGAAGAAAAGATAAATATAAAGTATTGAAAAAAATATAGGAACAGGAAATGGAAATAAAGGAAATTTTGTAGGTAGACTATATTTGGCTAATGTTCATTTTGATTGAGTACAGACCTACAAATATGAATGTAAAATAAAGAAGTATAAGTAAATATATTATTTTCAAATTAGTTTTTTATTTCTGATTTCTAATAGAGTATTAATCCATTATTTCGGAAACTACCAGAGTAAACTTATATAACAAACCTGCTCTGGTAGGATTTCGAAATGATGGATACAAATTGTTTCCATTAATTCAAATTCTCCTCACACATATAGGCATGTGTTTGAGGTATTTTGAAGTGTATGTATTCTTGCGACTCTAGATGGCGCTACTGCCAAAAATGTTGAGTGACAACTCTACTATATATATTCAATATTCTCTTTGGTTTGCCTCTGCTTAAATTCGCTGTATTCTGTACAGTTTTTTAACAACTTACGTATTATAGAAGTGTGCAATAATAGTAGTTACATTGTGCCACGGGTACGGTAAGCGGTTTTTTACGAAAGAGAGTCTAATAGAAGCCCGACGCCGAATGCGGGGGAAGGCTTTAGAAATCAAATAGGTAGGTACATTTTTACAAAAATAATACTAATCGCAAAAAAATACAAAATGTCAATCGTCCATTTTGTTGAATTGGACGTAAAGCGCGTTAAGCCTCTCACAGACTGGCACGGCCTGGCCGCGGCGGTCAGTAGTAAACTTGTCATTAGCTGTCAAATTAATCCTTAGCCGCCACCACAGGAAGCGCCAGTGTGATTCAGGCCTAAGGCAAAGACCCTTCGGTATACAGCCACGATTTAAAATCACTGTTAAAAGACAGACAGACATAAATAGAGACAGAGCCACTCGGCGATGAAGTAGGAACTCTGAACTGGCTTCGTATTCCAATAATTTTATGTTTAAGTATTTTATTTTTCATGGGCCACCAGTGACCGTATAAGCGCATCGAAACCAAAATCGCAAAATAAGTAGTTACAATTTGTGTCAAGCAGGAAGACATGCATCTAAGGCGTACCTAAATGTAGTTCACATCACCATTTCCCGCTCTCTCAAGTATTTTACTATTGCGTAAGAATTAAAACCGAAGCACGGCACGGAAATATGGCGATGTAATCAAAAGCTACTGTGAACACCACGAGGACTATGATAATTCTAAACTTTATTGCACAAAAAAATGACTTGCAAACAACAAGGCATTTTCTATCAGACAACCGTAGGGCGCAACAAAAACTTGTAAAGGCGGGTAAAAGAGATCATCCTATTAATATTATAAATGCGAAAGTTTGGATGTTTAGATGTTTGTTACTCAATCACGCTGAAACGGCTCAACAGATTTGGGTGAAATTTTGCACGAAGATAGTTTATAGCCTGGATTAAAATATAGGATAGTTTTTATATCCGGTCTACGCAGACGAAGTCGTGGGCGTAAGCTAATCTACAATAATAACCAATAATACAAGTAATTATTGGTCTGCGAACTACATAGTTAAGCTTTGATTTATAAGTAGGTATTAGATAAGAATCACAAAATTGACATCATCTGTAGGTATAACTACCTAAAGGTCCCAACTGTATCCGTATTGTCGACTTAAGTAGAGACGTTTCTTATTGTTCTATGACTTTAATATATGACTCACAGACTTTGCAGGATACGTTCGGAATTTTTAAATTTCAAAATCCTTTCGGACAAAATGACCCTTGGAAATTATATAAGTGTCCTCACTCAAGTGTTCCGTTGGGTGGACCAATTTTGGTACAGAGCACTAATCAGTACCCCACACTTGGATGCCAATGAATGATTTACCGGATGAGACTTCCACCAAATCGGTTGCAACTTTTGAAGAAAAGTTAACCGGTTTTGGCCTACATTACTCCATTTACTCCAGCAGCCTGGCTTGCATAATCGCGTTTATATCGGGCATGAAGTATTCTTTCCTTGCCTATTACCTATAGCAAGTTTATAAGTGCGAGAGGGATGAATGGTGTATAATAATAATATAATAAAATAACCATTTATTTCAGGCTACTAAGGCCCATAGTTACATTAAACTGCTACTAGCCTAGCCTGCAGATAATTTAGAGGCCACACCTATGGGCCTAAGATGGTTGCCATTTTACCACTTATCGCTGTAGATAATACATCCGTCACTCTCGCACTCGCATACTTGACAGAACGTGACGGCGGATGTCTTATTCGGGTCATTGTCAGTCACAAAAACAAAAATCGTCTTTTCTGTTGTCAATAGCTAAGGGCTTATGTTTATATATAATATGTTTTTTCATCACACTTGCTCGAAAATGGTGTTATTATACGCAAGCGTACTGAGCTGTAATGGGCTATATTACGCCCATGGGCGTTATGGTTTTTTTTTTAAATAATAGAACCCTCTGATTGGCTTAAGCAAATCTGGTTGCTGTGTGATTGGTTGAATAAAAAAATCTAGTTGGTCACGACGCCCCGCCCCGCAAGAATACTGCTCTGTGATTGGTTGAAATATTGAACTGCGCGCTCTACTAGCACTGATCTGGAAGTGAAGTTGTCAATTTTTGATTGGTGCTGCTGTATGAAACATACATTTTTCTGTCTTTTGTTGTTATTTATTTCCTCGCAAATGTGATGAAAAACATTGTGTATAACACGGGCGTAAGAATATTGCAAACTCGAGTCATCAAAAGCCCTCCGCCTTCGGCGTCGGGCTTCTGATACAATCTCGTTAGCAATATTCCACTTACGGCCCTCGTTAAACAATGTACTATTATCGCATAGAATTATCGAAAAGGCGACGCCGTTTATGCGGATTCAGAGTTCAACCAAAAATGTGACTTTATAGCCCCTAACTTTGTCCACAGAAGAGACGCGAACTTAAATCTGACAATGACCCATTCCATAGTGATAAGCGATGAAATGGCATCAATGCTACGCCCGCTGCAATCTGCCACATAATGTGAGGTAAAAATCGAAACGTCCGTGACATACTGCATACTATTAACCGGAGTACATGCGTAAAATTACAGCACCGATTATCTAATATTACGCGATACGGGCATCATCCGAGCCGATTGGATTATTTATGCGGATTCTGGCACATTAGGTACCTACTGTTGTTTACTGCGTGCACCGCTATTTTAGATGATTGGAATTAGCGGTAATGTAAATAGTATTGCGGAGTTTTAATAGACTATTTAACAAAAACCGGCCAAGTGCGTGTCGGACCACGCAAAATGAAGGGTTCCGTGCCTATTAACCCCTCGTATGCGGATGTCAAAATTGTGCAATCAAATTAGGACTTTGATATGTAAAACAATGGGTTCAAATGCTTTGCACGGATCCGTGTCTAAGCATACGAGGGGTTAAAAAGGTCGTATCGTCACAGAAATTTTACGGCACTTACGTCCTTTTCTTTGAGGAAGGCAGTTTTTCAGCAATATCTCGAAAACCTCTGAACCGATCTTGTCCAAAACAATTTTCGGTGAATGAAATTAATAAGCCCTATGTCCATGAATTTTTCCATATTTTTAAAATACACCGTTCAGAAATTAGAGGGGGGGACAGAATTTTAGTGACTTTCGGGGCGATTATCTCCGACCCTATTCACTTAATCAAAATATTTCGACTTAAGGTTGTTTTTCGCATACATGAACGAAGCCCTAGTCATTTATGTATGCGAAAAACATGTTGTATAAAGTATAAATGCTACTGGAGCCGGCTACAGTTCCATACGGAGGATAGAAGCAGTATGGCCCATAGCATATGCGTATAATGGACAACTATAGTGAAAATGCCCTTCCATCCAATATTTGACAGCTGTCATCCCAGTACAATTTATGTCATCATATGTCATCATTGACGTTTATTGTACCGGGATGACGGCTGTCAAATATCGGCTGTTAAAAAATCTAAGTATAATTGTAGTTAAACAAGATTTGAAGTCAAAACGAGATATGAGCAACAATCGTTTATTTAGAAATCAAACAAGACATTTATTATCAAATGTAATTATAATGGACAACTAATTGTAGTTAAACAAAATTTGAAGTCAAAATAAGATATGAACAACAATCATTTATTTAGAAATCAAACAAAACATGAATTATCATGAATCGGCATTAATGTTATTATAATGGACACATAATTGTAGTTAAACAAGATTAGAAGTCAAATTAAGATATGAGCAACAATCGTTTATTTAGAAATCAAACAAAACATTAATTATCATGAATCGGCATTAATGTTTTTAATCAACAATCGTGGTTTCAGCAAGACGGGGCGACATGTCACACCTCCAATAACTCATTGAGTGCAGTTCGAGAAATTTTCGGCCACAAAGTCATATCCAAAAGAGGTGACATTAACTGGCCTCCTCGCAGCCCGGACCTGTCCCCAATGGATTTTTTTCTTTGGGGATACCTTAAAAGTAAAGTTTTTGAGACCAACCCAGTGTCTGTTGAAGAATTGAAGCAACGTATTCGCGAGGAAATGCAAAACATTTCTCGGAACACTTGTCAGGCCGTCACTGAAAATTTTCGCTCCAGGTTACGGCAATGCCAAAATAATGAAGGATCACATATGGATGACGTAATTTTTAAAAAATAAAATCAGTATTCATGTGTTTTCATAATTAATAAACGGTTTTCATCTGATATAATTAGTTTTCATTTTATTTTAGTTTGAAATGTAAAAAGAGTTATGGTCCACCCTGTAGTAGATATAACACCTTAAGCTTTTTGAGACACTCCACGGCAACAACTAAAAAGCAATAAGAGTTAACGAGCGTCAGCGATTGAGTGTTACAAACAGGTTAAAGATTTAACATCTTAAGTATACTTGCTTTGAGTAGACACTCTTATAACTCTAATACCTGTTTAGCAGCGTTCATTAAAGCTCTAGTAACACTTTTGGAGTTAATTATTTTTCTTAACTCCTTTATAACACTAAACTACTAGTTCCAACTGAGATCATTATAATCACTTAATCAAAATGACAATGACCCATTCCATAGTGATAAGCGATGAAATGGCATCAATGCTACGCCCGCTGCAATCTGCCACATAATGTGAGGTAAAAATCGAAACGTCCGTGACATACTGCATACTATTAACCGGAGTACATGCGTAAAATTACAGCACCGATTATCTAATATTACGCGATACGGGCATCATCCGAGCCGATTGGATTATTTATGCGGATTCTGGCACATTAGGTACCTACTGTTGTTTACTGCGTGCACCGCTATTTTAGATGATTGGAATTAGCGGTAATGTAAATAGTATTGCGGAGTTTTAATAGACTATTTAACAAAAACCGGCCAAGTGCGTGTCGGACCACGCAAAATGAAGGGTTCCGTGCCTATTAAAAAGGTCGTATCGTCACAGAAATTTTACGGCACTTACGTCCTTTTCTTTGAGGAAGGCAGTTTTTCAGCAATATCTCGAAAACCTCTGAACCGATCTTGTCCAAAACAATTTTCGGTGAATGAAATTAATAAGCCCTATGTCCATGAATTTTTCCATATTTTTAAAATACACCGTTCAGAAATTAGAGGGGGGGGACAGAATTTTAGTGACTTTCGGGGCGATTATCTCCGACCCTATTCACTTAATCAAAAAAAATGCTAACAAACCTTATATTTATTTTGAAAGGCCTATCGATTAATGTGCCACACGGGGGGTCACAATAAAAAAAAAAATTGACTTTTAGTTTTATGTACGGAGTGCACCCCTAAAAAATTTTTTTTTGTCATTTTAATTACAAAACTTTGTAGCGGCTAACAAAATACACCTATCCTCAAAATTTTATTCAAATGCACCTTATAGTTTTCGAGTAAAATGCCTGTGACATACGGACAGACGGACAGACGGACAGACGGACAGACGGACAGACGGACAGACGGACTGACGGACATGACGAAACTATAAGGGTTCCGTTTTTGCCATTTTGGCTACGGAACCCTAAAAAGGAGGAGCGTTAAAAACTACATGGGTTGCGTTTATATCGTTTATCGTTGTGGAACGTGGAACATCTAGCGTGCGAATGGTCGAGTTTTGACCCCACTACAATTCGATTTTAGTTTAATGTAAAATTAGCCCGGAAGGACTCGGATGCTTTTGGGGGGACTCAGGCCCCCTGACGGCTCCATACAGTAGCGGATCCTGGGCGGGGGCTAAGCCTCCCAGGATCCGCTACTGTATGGACCCGTCAGTGTCTATAGGCTACGTTGTCGGCTTACCAACAACCGAATTGTAAGTTTGTTTGGCTCTGTGATATTAAAATGTCCTACGTATAGGTCACGCACCTATAGATAACTATGTTGGAAGTAAACGAGTTTAGTAATTCAGAACCCATTTTAACCAGGTACCGTAAATTCATATCGGACATCTGGTGGTGTAAAGTCAATAACTCTATCATTTGACTTAAACTCGTTTAAAAGGCGATGACGTCGACACCCTTTATTTGGAAAATTAAAGGAATAATAAAATTAAGGCATCATGTACAGCAAGCATGCTCACGAATCAATGTTGTCCAGGCAAGGACCAAATCTAATTAAGTATTTCTGAAAGTTTTAATATTTTTCTCAATAACGGTTGGAACTGGAAAAATTGGTTTTATGAGCTCGTCCTACTTCTTTCGGGAATATTGCCGTGATTATACAGGGTGTATGGCGCAACGTGTGCCAAAATGCGTTATAAGGGTCTCTACCTCCACCCTAGTCGTTTTGCACCCTGTATATGTATGAATGTACTCGTATATTTCTAAGTTTTGATAAGGCACCGGTCAGTTGAAACTTTGCCAAACTAACTATTTAAAACATCGGTAGGTTCCGAATTCCGACATCTGCTTAAATATCTTCACTGTACACGCAGGGTACAGTCAAGTGTAAAAATATGGGTGCATACAACTTATTCATAAATATATCGCATCGCTCTTATGTCAGCGGATTAAGGTTTCGGTAAACATTTATGAGAAGATTAAATCAATGCATATTTTTGCACTTGACTGTATTAAGTTAAGACGCTCATAAATATTTAACCCATTCATCGCCAATAATATACAAATGCGCCAGAGTGCTACCAACAACGGTTTCTATTTTTGCTTGACCCTGTTCTCACCTGTCATGTGACGACTGAGTCTATAGAAGAGGAGGCTCGCTGGTTCAGTAATAGCCTATTCACTCTGGTTTTGAAGACACCTAGATCGTAAATGTAAGGAAATACAGATGGCAAGAGCGAAATTCCATTACTTAGCAGTTTACGATAGGAAAGACGTGTCAAATCACTTCGTGCGAATCAAAACCAAAATCAAAGTATTTATTATGCAAGTAGGCAACAAGGGCACTATATAAGAAGTCAACAACTCAACATGTACCTATATGTACTTATTCTAAATTATACATCATTCATAAGAAAATAAACTACATTATCAATGTTTTACACATGTTCAAAAAATAAGACAAAAATTTACAATTCGAATAAATGGTACTACGGATGCATTCGCTCCCCACGCATGTACGATCGGTGGCATAAATGGAAATTAAGTTGCTACAGACTAGCTACAAATCTTTAAAGAGTGTCATCACATCGGCCTACATACGTCCCTCTCGTCGTTTTCGAGGCATGCAAATTTACAAGATTACATCCTGACCTATTTATTAAATTAAATAGTGTTTGTAAATATAATGTCAGAGATCCTAATAAACTTGTATTACCAGTCACATATAAAACTAAGCTCTGTAGCAAAAACAGTTATGCCATGGCAGTCAAACTGTATAATAATCTACCAATTGACATAAGACAGCTTGCCCTAAAGCCATTCACATCTGCATTACACAAATGGTTAGTCGACAAATGTTTTTACTCAATACAAGAATTTTTAATGTATTAGAATAATTTAATGGAAACTATAATAATAAGAATGATTGCAATTAAATATGTAGTATTAGTCATACCTAAGTTTTAAAGTTTTGCATGCCGAGCATGGCGAGATGTGCTGATCCTAACAAAGTTGTTCCGTTCCACCTATTGTTAACCATGTCTCAAGCAAATAAATATATTTCATTTCATTTCATATTTCTGCTGGGCAAATGCCTCTCATGGAGAGGGAATGAATAGTCTCCACGCGCGCCCAGTAAGTGTTGGAAACTTCTCATACCTTTCGATTACTTACGTGCGTTATTGCAGATTGTACATTGGTAGAGTACCTACACTATAGAGTTAAAGGTTAGAGTAATGTTTTGAATTTAATTCTACCGGTAGAGTACATGTTTGCATTTCATGTTGTTATTGAGATCAACGTTGTTCAGATCCAATATTGGGTAGTGATAGTGACACTGCCTATGAAGCTGAAGTAAGGGCAGATATGTGTGTTATGATGATGAGCATGAATATTTGTTTCTAAGTCTCGGATGTTTACTATGTATTTAAGTATTTATGTATATTAAATACTACGGGTCTTACTATGGGACTAGTTCAATTTGTGTTAGATTGTCCCCTAATATTTATGTATTTTGTTTATTTAATATTTTATTAAATTCAATTAGCTCTGGGATTAACCCGTTACCCGGCCTACGAAACGTAGCCGAGGATGCAACCGGGGGAATCGCTAAGATGTGGAGAATATAGTGTACCTACACCTACTATAGTAATTGAAGCTTACGAATTTTAATGAAATAGCATTGTTAGACTCTTATGTGGACATTGCCAAAATAGCCTAATTGGCTACTTTCTTAAAAAATGATATTTAGTCCGTCAGTTAGATTATCAAAACATATTGGCCATGTATTTTTTTATTTGTCAATTAAACAAAAAATTATGAAGATATAGCCCGTTAAAGTTCCGCGTGACGTCACATTATGGTACACTTTTTATCATAATGTGACGTCACGCGGAACTTTAACGGGACAAATAAAAAAGTACGTGTCCAATATTTTTTGATAATGTTACTGACGGACTATATAGAATTATATTTTTTTTACCCAGGAAGGTACCGAATTATTGGTTGAACTCAGAATCCGCATAAACGGCGACGCGTCTCCTATAATTCTATGCGATAAATATTACTTATATATAAACATAAGCCCTTATTGATCATAAAAAAGACGATTTTAGTTTTTTGGACTGACTATGACCTACTTAGGTACACTTTGTATAGTAGGGCATGCAATCCCGGTATTGTAGTAGTAATAAATTCCGGGATCCCGGTATTTCAGTAGTAATAAATTCCGGGATTGCATGCCCTAATGTATAGCACGGTCGACCTCACCAGGGGCTTAACACCTTTGTACCGTGTCGCATTAAACGTCATGTTAAACTGCCATATGAAGTTGTTAAACGAGTGAAAACGACAAGGTACTTAGGTGTTCAGCTACTTATGAGGCTGACTGTACGAATGGCCTCGTCGAGTTTTTTACGCCAGCTCTTCCTTAGGTTTTCTTTCTGAACTAGTGGTATCAACATTCATAGGTGCATGTTATATGCCTAAATTGAAGAATAAATTACTTTGACTGTGGTTATTAATTTAACCCGGTAAAAAAGGTTTTTTTTAATGGCCTGCATACTGGTAATAACTGACACATTCATTAGCTACAACAGAAACATATCCGTACCTACATACCGTGAGATAGCGAAGATTGCTAAATGTTTCCCGATTTCCTTAAAATTTTCCGACTTAACTAATTCATTTTCAGACTTATATCTAAGTGAGTACTTAATGTAAGTAGCCTATTCAACATTCACTGCTGCCTATCTCACAAGTCCTTGGACTTATTGTGAAGCCTGTTTACGTATCCTAGATAACGTGTTTAAACTGAGGTTACACAGGCAGTCGTCTAGAAATGTTCCCACATTCCCACAGAAACGCGCCCAATGAGAACAAAAGTACCAGAAGCCAAGTTAAGGGTTCTCAGAAAAAAAAACGACTGATTTTAAAAAACCAAGCCTATAACCATCATCAGGTTTAGACAAAAACTTAGACGACTCAATCATTAAAATCCCTCCATAAGTTGTTGAGAAGATTCGAGGGAACAAATTATACCACATAGATAAATTTACATACTCGTAGATAGGAGTCAAAAACATTACCAGGAATTTGTTTATTTTTTCTTCAAAAATTCTCACCATGCGTATTGCAAACAGAGTAATCTTTTACATCCCTTGGGTGAACATCTACCAGTGATGTGCGAAGTAGTGTTTTCATATAAGTAGATATTTGACAATGACACCTCGCATGCTCACTTTGCTCGCCGAAATCCCGACAGCCTCGAAAAGTTTATGATGGTGGGGCAGGGAGAAGGGAACAGATCTCCTCGTAAAGACGATCACTGGTTTGCCTACCTACCATTCCATACCACCTAAATACCTGCCATTAAGGCTGCCGAGGACAGGACAGGGCTGTTATTCGCTAGGCGCAAATGCGGCTCACCCCGCCGGTCACCCGTTACGAAACTAGACCTCTACCTACGCTTAGTTACTACGCATCGCGGTGTCAAGATATATTTGTGGGTGAGCGTTGAGGTGAGCTTAAACAAGTTACAGAATAGGGGGGCTGAATGGAGAGGCATAGTGCAACGCTTGATCAAAGGCACCGCTACCTACTGGGTACGATATTCAGCAATGAATAAAACGACTAAGAAGATGCTTGACATCTATCAGGTATCAAATATACGGGCCCCGTGTATTTTTTCAAGAAACATTTCTTTATGAAACCCCATTCCTATCTGAATAGACTAATTAATTAATTAAATCTTATGAGAAATGCGACTTGTAGAGGAGAACACCCGGGCAGCCGGACAACGGGACATCCGAAATCATTTTTGCCCGAGCTGGAACGGAGAACTTCGTTCTCTTCGCTCGCTCGTTCAAAAATATAGTTTCGCACATCACTGGTAGATATTCGCCCTTATACAAACCAGAGCCAAATCTTTTAAAGAGGTAGTATCTACACCATTTGGTTTCCGTAGTAATTTTAAGTACCTAGGTATTGCATGCTAGCTCCGATTTTATCGGCATGGGGAAAGCTAACAAAAACAAAAGCCGATTGTTTTGTCAAACATTTAAAAAACAGTATTTCCGTATGTCACGGCAAATTACTAACTAAAGGCTATTGTTCAAACGATGAAAGTGCGTTAGGTAATTGGTTATTTACTTAGTTTCTTGTCCACGTGCGTGCTTGTCTATACAAGTATTCTTGTTTAGAGAGACAAGCGGAAAACTAATTAGTCTTTCCAAATGTTTAAGGAGGCCTAACTCAAAGTCAAAGTGATTTATTCTTCAATTTAGGCATATTACATGCACCTATGAATGTCGATAAACTACCACCGGTTCGGAAAGAAAACCTCGAGAAGAACCGGCGTAAAAAACTCTGCGAGGTGTCATTTTTTCAAAACAATATACAATATATCATTTCAGTATCAGAGTATTATAAAATTTTAAAATTACATTGCTACTAATTATTGAAAGCCTATTTATTTTGCTGCTAGCTAAAAAGCTTATGCACCTACCCGTACCCCTTTTTTAAGCCAGTAATGCATATAAAATGTGCAAAGAAAAAACATGTCTAGATATTTATTAATTACCTACCTAGATTTTAATGTCACGTAAAGTGACGTTAAAGTTTATTACGAACTCTACATTTTCTTCTTCTTCTTTCCGTCGTCGTCCCTTTATATACAAAATACAGAAAGTCTCAAAATACTTCACGAAAAAAGAAAAGGTATCGCATAAAAATATTCGATCGTTACAATTCAATTTTTCGAAAAAACGTACCACTGCAAGCCCGTCCGTTGTTTCCAGGATCAAATTAACAAAACATAGAACAGTCACATAAATCATGAAACCAGCCATTTTTATAACGACTCACTTATTATTTATCGAACACTTTTAAGTGATAAAAACTCATTTACGCGATCGCGTGCGCCGGTCGGACTGCGCGCGCAAGACAAACAAAAGACTGCTGGTCGCCCGCAGGTTGACTGACTACTTAGGCCACGGACTGACCGCCAGCGGGCAGCGGGACGACGAGCGGCAGTTCATCATACATCCGAGCGACTTCAATGTATGGGCAGCCGCTCCGCTCGTCGCCCCTGTGTCCGCTGGGGTCCAGCCCCGCTATTCTGTAACTGGTTTTAAGCTCACCTCAACGCTCACCCACAAATATATCTTGACACCGCGATTCATACTAACTAAGCGTAGGTCTAGTTTCGTTAGGTGTGACGGGTGGGGTGAGACGCATGTGCTCGTAAAGAATAACGCTCTGTCCGCGGCCTTAGTGACTTGTGGTGGGATGTAGGGCCTCAGGCCTTGACCGTCACGTCACAGCCACAACATTCTATAATGTAAGTACTTAATAATAAAATCGACTAGCATCTCGATAATGCTGTCATAAAAAAAGAGCGCAACTACATGACCTTAACAACGCATTTTTATAAGCGACTGTACTCGGGTTGAATACAAAAACGATTGCTTTTTATGTTCATTTGGTTAAGTCACGATGCGTGCAAGAAATATGGAATAACCGAAGTACTTCTGAATAGAACATAATGGAATTAGCAGTTTTTGTCCCTAACTATTTCTGATTCATGAGGTTCGTATTTACCTGTTTACAACTTGCAGGTACCTACTGTGTTGGTCTGCTTACGTTGTCAGGGCACAGAATAGATATTTGTACAATAGGTCAGGGTTTCGTGCCTTTAAATCACTTCATCGTATCAGGAACACGTGGAGATACTTATCTAGAACTTAGATGAAATGAATATCAAATACCTATTCAAGTCTGCAGTCCCTTAGAGCTGTGAAAAAACAAAACGTCTAAGTTAACACAATCAAATGATTCGCCACTTATACCGCATATAGGTCATTCATCTAATTATGAATTTATGAATCTAAGGTTACAAACGAACAGTTTTCGAACTAGTTACGTTACTTCATGATTTTGAACGAGTCTACTCGACATTATATACCTACCTAAAAATTAGGACGTTTGGGGAAGCATGTAGATCTAATGTAGCTGTGACTTTACTAAACGTACCCAAGCCAAGGTTAGATTATAACACAATTCGTTTAAATTAAATAAATGAGATTTATTATTATTATTTCATGATATAACATCTTTCTTCTCTCTTGTACATTACATAGTAGATCCGTGCTATGTATAAGGCCTCTCAAAGACTGGCGCGGCCTGGAGGGTAATCACGTAACGTTTCGAACGCGCGTTGGGACAATTTAATTGTCATTTTTCCATATAAAAAGAGACATTTAGATCTACCTGACGCGCGTACAATGCGTTACGTGATCGACCTGCTGGCCGCGGCGATATATAGTAAACTTGTCATTAGCTGCCAAATTTACTATGTACCGCTACCGCAGGCCGCGCCAATATGATACATGCAGGCTTAATTAGATTTTTTTTAACAGCCGATATTTGACAGTCGTCATCCCGATACAATAAGTTACGTCAATGATGACATAAATTGTACTGGGATGACAGCTGTGAAAAATTGGATGTAAGGGCATTTTCACCATAGTATTATTATTATAATATGGTTAGTGTCGGTGTTTGCGATAAAACTGGGATATAAATAGAGCACTAAACTTATCAAACAGACGCGTAACGTATCGTCTTTAAATAAGGTTTCCGGTGGAAACTCTGAGGGCCTACCGCGAAACGATATTCGTTTTCGTTCGTGTATCTCCGTCTCTGTCGCACTTGCTAGTTCGAGCGACAAAGAGGGAGATACACGAACGAAAACGAATATCGTTTCGCGGTAGTGGGCACCCTCTGGGTGGTAGTGGGCTTGAAGAATGTTTTCGTATATACACTATGTGAAAAAAAAAATTGGTTATAATTTCAATTATAGAACCAACATTTAAATTAATTTCAACTGAATAAAGATTTACCGAGAAATATTGTTACCGGTTTGGTACTTCCCTAACCTAACGTCACAATGACGTTTGTAAATATGACAGATTGTAGGTTAGGATAGGAGCGTTCGAATAGCATGAGTAACCACACATAATTCAAGATATATTGCACGATATTTGGATTACTTGCGATTTAAAAACATGCATTTGGTACCACCCTTGTACATTATAAATAAATAAGATAAAGATATTTAAACAATCTTAAATACAATTCAAGTTGATAAAGATCTTTTGACTAGAAATTTATATAAGACACGAGAATTTGAACGCTACTCAGTTTTTCTCGCTCAGCCGTATGCGGAACGAACAAAAACATTTGATCAAGCAAGTATCTAACGCCGAAAACCTTATTTTGAAACGTTATTTCTCTGTATGCTTGTCCTATCTTGAGTTAAAATGCCTTCAGACACGGAAGAAGAGTTTTCAGACCTCAAGGTATTTCAGTTTAACATTTTTATACCCGAAAAGTTCGTATCTAAAGTTTGTTTTTATTCACATTCAATATGTTTCAGCCTCCGCCGATATTTGAAGATCTGAACGAACGTGTTAAGGAATATTTGTTGAAACCGGAAAGATTGTCTATTCATAGATGGGAGAAGTCACAGACTCACTGGCATAGGGCAACAGATATTGATTCATTATTCAAAATAGATGATGAAGAAATAGACCCTGATACTACGTTGGAGGTACATACCTACATTTTCTCTTCCTAACTATCTATATTTTCTAATAAGTAAAATAATACTAATACTTTCTATGTATATAAATGAAATAACGAAATATTCAGAGACAATCAAATGAATAAAGACAAATAATTTATCAATACCAGGTAGTCCGAGACCCTTTAACAGGGGAAATAATAGGTATAGAAGAAATAAGCGTACCAGTTGAGGATGATGAAGAAACTCTCTCCATGTCCCGAGCCCCGCTGCCCCCGAACCAGGCAACCCGTGGGGCCACCACACAGAGCCCCTTCCTACCTGCTGGTTTTGAGGAGGAACTGCAGAAGATGCTGGACGAGGCACATTGTGGAAACATAAATATAGATATAGAGGATGAGGAAGTGGGGAAGTTTTTGGGCGAAGGTAAATTTAATATAAAATAACATTCACGTTTTCTAGGGATGCGCTTTTGCCAAACTGAATATTCGCTCAAGGTAATGCAGGATGCCATCATCAGCCATTCCAAAACACTCATTTTTCAATGGTAAAAATCTTGTTGATTTTTAAAGTGAAATGATTACAATAAAGTTACTCAAATAACTATAAGAATCCATTTTAGAATGATAATTTCACAGGGTAATGACTGTTACGTTCTTGCAACTTGCAGACAAACACCTGCATAATTATTCTGTAAATATTCGGCTTTGTAACCAAATAATTCGGCCGATTAACAAACATTGAAAAACGTGCCGAATACCGAATATTGAGCGCATCTCTATAATGTATTCTGTATACAAAGATACAGTATTGTATAACACTTGCAACATTTCCCACCAGTTTATTTTAATCAACTTCAAAGTTCATCGAATTTGCAATTTTAGTGACAACATGTGACAATATTTGAAGATATATACTAATATTATATATATACAATGTCATCATGGTTTTAAAATATGGTATGGACTTTGGGAATGCACATAGACTATATCGTATGCTCCACAGCTCCATCTGCTTGTTTTGTAGTACACAAGGATATATATAAAAAAATAATTTTGAGTAAAAGTATTTATTGCCAGTGTAAAAGACTAGATACAATAAGCCATGCCAAGCCATTGTGTCTTAGTGAGAGCTAATTAGGAAATAAGTGCATGCTTAGTGTCCATGTATTCTTAGCTTATAAGTTATCTTGTACACTTGCTTCTGTTTGTTCTCCAATAAATGAAAATTATGAGAATTAACACTAAATGATTGTACTCTTATTATATCCAGATCTCCTAACCATACCCCCTGGGTGTAAGGAAGGCATCCTGTTTGCTGAAGATGGATTCACCATGCTGAATGGCCCCGAACAGGCGAAGACGGAAGAAAAAGTGGACAACAAGGATGATATTGATATCCAGTCTAAGATTGATTTGGAACAAGTTATAGATAGTAATACACATTTAGTGGGTGAGTATATTAGGAATTTATTTGGCAAAGACAAAATGCTTCATAGAACTTGATCATAAATGTTTCTGTTTAGCCCAATGGTTAGTCAACCAGTCGGTAGAAATTGCCTTATGGCGTTAAGTCTGCCAATTGTACTTCTTTTGTGTTGTGCAATAAAGTTTAAATAAATAAGTCTATTCTGTATGTATATTTTATAACCCGAGACCTTCACTCATGAATTATAGGTTAGTATGTATACGTAGAATCCATAAATATAAGAGTCTCAAAAGCTGGTCCTGTGTGGGTTCAAGACCTCATGTATTTTTGAATTTCTTCACATATTTATCCTAGCATCGAACTTAGAGCACCAATCTCCAAAAAACTGCTAGATATCGCAAATGAAAACCCATATACATGTCCTAAGTAACTTCTAGGTATACACGAGCCAGCATTCCCTACCACCAACACCTGTTTAAAAGGTGGACTCCAAATGCAAGCTTTTACTCTTACCTTTCAGGTCTTTGGAAGGACGAGGACGAACCTCGACCTAAATCAAAACCAAGTCAACCACAAATAGATAGTGATACTACAGACAACGACAACTTCTTAGAAAGCACCATAATTCAGCCACCAGTGGAATTACCAGAGCTACCCATACTGAACATCACCAGCTCCTCGGTGAGGACTGGTGTGACCTGCACCGAATGGGCTGAGATGATAGATGTGTCGCTACCGGTGCCGGATTTTAGAGAGAAGATAAAAGACATGGCACACTCCTATCCATTTGAGTTGGACAATTTTCAGAAACAGGTTGGTAGGATACACAGTCAGCGGTTATTCCATGTTTTAACTACAATTAACTTATAGCTACAATTTTATTTGTTAAGAAAGTGACAGAACCTCTTTTACTAATAGATGCTTGTTAAGTTTTTGTGATTAAGGGTTTTATATATATTTTTTATGAGAAAGCGATGCAAACGAAGTTCTCTGCTTCGGCTTCTGTACTGGTAACATTTCTCAACCGATTTTTTTGTCGATTCAGACATAAGAAATTAAAAATAAAATAAAAAAGAGTCACTAGTTTTATAAGTGTTGACGTAGCACCTAATCATTTATTGTTGCGATTGCAGGCCATTTTAAAACTAGAAGAGGGTCACCATGTATTCGTCGCCGCGCACACGTCGGCCGGCAAGACTGTGGTCGCTGAATACGCCATCGCTATGTCCAGGAGGAATTGCACTAGGTAACTAAATTGTTCAAGCATTTAATTTCACTGCGGCAAATGCTAACATTAAAATTTCTTTATTTCCTTTGTCATGAAGCTTAACTCGAAACGTTGTAGACTCTTGGTCGTAAATGAATAATAAAGAACTTTCGAAAATAAATATGCGTTCACACCATACTCCAACAATTTGATTGTGAAAACCTTTTATATCTCAATACAAAAAAGCAATTGTAAATGTATTATTAAACTCGACATGCATAAAAGCTATTGAGGCCTACTTCATCATCATCATCATCATATCAGACAAAAGACGTCCACTGCTGGACATAGGCCTCCCCCAGTGCCACAATGACCGGTCCTGCGCCACCCGCATCGCACGCTGCGCCTTCCGGTACGTGGTCGCCACTCGAGAACCTTTTCGCCCCAATGGCCATCGGAGGCCTACTTGCACGATAAATATTTAAATATTTTCAGAGCAATATACACATCGCCAATCAAAGCGCTGTCCAACCAAAAGTACAATGATTTCAACAAGATGTTCGGCGAAGTGGGCCTGCTCACGGGGGACCTTCAGATTAACGCGACGGCGCCCTGCCTCGTGATGACCACGGAGATCCTGCGCTCCATGCTGTACTGCGGCTCCGACGTCACCAGGGACCTGGAGTTCGTCATTTTTGATGAAGTGCACTATATCAACAATGCTGAGGTACCTTCTGTGCATACTTATGATTATGAGGTTGGCTCTTATACGATTATCGGTAGCTGGAATCTACTTTATTAACAAGTGAAATCAAAAGATTTTTCGAAAAACCCAACTGCTTTTTTACAAATATTATGATTATGTCACTCCCACGATTAGAAGGACGTCAAACGGTTTAAGCTGTAGGACGTGTCAAAGAATAAGACATACACACATACATACATATATACATACGCTAGAAAAACATAACCTTCCTTTCCTTTGGCAGTCGGGTAAAAAGGACAAAGATAGTCCTAACATTTTAGCGTCTTTTGACTATATCAGTAATGCTCTTGTCCTATAGACTGTGTTTTCTAGCAGAATCTATTTGCAGCAAATATAATGCAGTCAAGTATGCGTTGATTATTTTGCTTTGACATTTTAGTTAAACGCTTTAGGAATGACTGTCACGTGAAGACTGATTAATCAAAGTATTTATTTGTTAAAACACAGGTCATACAGATGTTATAAAATGTAGCTTAGTATCGCTATGTCTTACCTAAAGGTGTAACAAAATATAGACTTCAATTAATGTTAAATATAATTATAAAGTTTCATGTAGCGTGATTGTTTTAATACATACCTAATAACATAGTGCGAGTTAAAAAAATATCTTTTCTATATTGGTCAATTGAATAGTATGCCTTTTCCTCTAGAATCAATAATCATACTTGCGAGCAAACATGGTGAAAAGCCAAGGCAAATAATGAATGCTTGAATAACCCACAAAAATCGTGTTTTTTTTCTCTGATAGTCTTAATGAGAATCCTTCGCGGCAAAGCGCCAAGCGGCCCGTGCCACTGTGCCACTACTTGTACACAGGTGAGTCTCCTTGTTCACAGCGTGGCCACGTCTGGGAGGAGGTGCTGATATTGCTCCCAGCGCACGTGAGCATAGTGATGCTGAGCGCGACTGTACCGAACACACTGCAGTTCGCGGACTGGGTCGGGCGCACCAAGAAGCGGCGGGTGTACGTGGTGTCCACGGCCAAGCGGCCCGTCCCACTGTGCCACTACTTGTACACAGGTGAGTGTCCTAGTTCTCAGCGTGGCCACGACTGGGAGGGGGTGCTGATGTTGCTCCCAGCGCACGTGAGCATAGTGATGCTGAGCGCGACTGTACCGAACACACTGCAGTTCGCGGACTGGGTCGGGCGCACCAAGAAGCGGCGGGTGTACGTGGTGTCCACGGCCAAGCGGCCCGTCCCACTGTGCCACTACTTGTACACAGGTGAGTGTCCTAGTTCTCAGCGTGGCCACGACTGGGAGGGGGTGCTGATGTTGCTCCCAGCGCACGTGAGCATAGTGATGCTGAGCGCGACTGTACCGAACACACTGCAGTTCGCGGACTGGGTCGGGCGCACCAAGAAGCGGCGGGTGTACGTGGTGTCCACGGCCAAGCGGCCCGTGCCACTGTGCCACTACTTGTACACAGGTGAGTGTCCTAGTTCTCAGCGTGGCCACGTCTGGGAGGGGGTGCTGATGTTGCTCCCAGCGCACGTGAACAAAGTGATGCTGAGCGCGGCTGTCAACTTGTAATTAGCTGTCAAAATTACCATGAACCGCCGCCGCAGGCCGCGCCAGGGTTGATCGTTTGACTGTGGTTCGACTCGTTCCGCCCGGTTGACGTCACTGAGTGGTTGCCCCTAGACACGTGTAAACGTAAGTTGTTTATGGCAAACTTTTTGACACTCCATTAAAATATTAGCTCTAAATGTCTTCAGTTTGCTATACGATATTTCACCTTAGGTTGGTCCCAAATTAAAGTTGGTGAATGTATGTACATACGTTGCACGTAAATAGAAAGCTTGAAAAAAAGCTAGATTTAATAATCGATAAAAAAAACATCATGGATGCCCTGTAGAAACTTTCTTTCAGGTTTTTATAGAGCATTCAACATGTGATACCATACCACACATGCATATTGATGTAGCTAATAGTAAAATAATGTAGGGTACCTATAAGTACATTGTGGATATTTAAAACACTACTATACAGGGTGTAATCGTTAAGTGTAGCCAGGCGATTATTCCGTAAATATAACAGATATCAGAAAACTTTTAACTGATATTCGACGACCGAATAGCCTAGTAGTTAGAGAACCTGACTATGAAGCTTGAGGTCCCGGGTTCGATCCCCGGTCGGGGCAGATATTTGTATGATGAATACGAATGTTTGTTCTCGAGTCTTGGATGTTTAATATCTATTTAAGTATGTATTTATATATATAAGTATGTTTATCCGTTGTCTAGTACCCATAGTACAGGCTTTGCCTAGTTTAGGACTAGATCAATTGGTGTGAATTGTCCCACTTTATTTATTTTATTTATTATATTATTACAGCCTCTCAACAAACGTCGTACTAAATGTATGCGAACGTTTAAACTTTTGGATATTTCTAGTTTTATTTTCAAGAAGTTATTGATGTGATTTTACTCATTTTACTCAACGTACTTTCGATATCAGTTTAAAGTTTTCTGATATCTGTTACATTTACGGAATAATCGCCTGGCTACAATAAACGATTATACCCTTTAAGAAAAATGAGACTGTAATTTTGACTTCACAGTCAAACTGATTGATTTAGTTTTGTGGAGTAATGTATCTTACTGTTCATGTCTAATTTAAGTTTTTTTAATAAATAAATAAAAGAAAACAGTATGTCGCGAGAAAAATATGGTCCCCTTTCCCTGAGGGTCACAAATATTGCATATAGTTTGTCTGACGTAATTCTAACCTGAATAACAATTGTAACTGAATGCCCTGCCCAGTCCCATGTTTAACTACGAGAGAATCCATATATTTAGCTGTGCGCTAGTTTCCTTTGAGTGTTTCTAATTTTTTTTTTCTTAGGTTCTGGTGGCAAATCGAAGAACGAGAGATTCCTTGTACTAGACCAGGATGGTAACTTCAGACTGCGAGGGTACAACGACGCAGTTGCCGCCAAAAAGGCCAGGGAGAACGATTTCAAGAAACACTTTGGGCCTAAAGGTAATAGCCATGATGACTCATGTTAAAATTGATAACAATGATAACATAGTGTTACTAAATGGATAGGCAACCATCAAATTTTGTAATAAAGTATAAATTAAAAAATATAATTAATATTATAAAAATATATGAACCTTGTAAGTTTAGAAAAATCTTTTTTTTTATTGTCCAAGTGTAAATTTAAAGCTACCAATAGAATTCTTTCGCTTTTATAGAAACAAAAGTGTAAGCCAACTATGGACCTAAACGCAGTATTTCGCGACCGAAACAGCAATTTACTTGATTTTCCGTACAACGGTTAGTACCTACCCATACATTGTGACATGCGTGACGTCATATTTTTCAATCACTTAGTATCAAGCGTTTGGGATGCCGCCAGCGAGGTCAATCTTTGTCATAATTTTTTGGATATTTATGTTTTTTAATTGTAGTTGCTCCCATACAAACATGTGTTCCTCTCCAAAAACTGGTTCGAATGGCATCGTGAAAAAATCTAGTCATCATATCATGCCTATTGGTAAAAGGTCTATGACGACCTTACTCACCACTTGAGATTATTTAATGTGGCCGACTTTTTATAAAACTCTAATTGGAATTGGAATCTTCTACCTTGGACGGTAGAGTTGCTTTTTGAATGGACTACTTTGATGCAATTCTCAGGTATATCTACAGAGCAAGTATAGTATCATCATGACTGCGGTCTGTTATAAGATGGACTTAATTCCCCAGATATGGTACTTTTGGTATCTTTACCTTGTCACAAATTATTGCTAGTGACGCCAAAAAATTAAGGTTGTTGATTTAGTCCAGGCAATAAACTGACAACTGATATTGAAAAAATTTTAAATTTGGAAATAATTTATAATAGCAGTTTATTTTATTGTAACGGATATATTATCAATTAAATAGTTACCTAGAGGCAAAATCCAACAAAAAATCAGACATCAAAAAAAATTTAATCAGCTCTTGAAAAGTCGGAATAAATATTAATGAATGTTTTATTCTTTATTTTGGTTCATTTACATTTGCTTTAAAATATTCAATATAAATCAAACAAAAAAGACAATGCACGCTTAATTTAAATCTATATAACTGCTTCCGGATGGAAAGTTTGTTGGATTCTTGAATAAAGCTTCTTAGAATAACGTTTCAAAATAAAATAAACAAAAAAACAGTATTATAAATTAATGTTTTTCGAAACCGTATTTTGCCTGGAGTAATTTTGAAGCCGCTATTTTACTTGTGTGACTGTTTCAGGTGGAAAACAATTCATGAATCCTAAAGCGGAACAAACGATGTGGGTGGCTTTCATAGACCACTTGAGACAGAACGACAAGCTGCCTGTTGTCGCCTTTACGTTGTCTCGGAACAGGTTCGTTACTCTTATATGTATAAAAGCTTTAGTTTTGTTTACTATGAACTTGGCCGCTTAACTTTATTATTATTATTAAATCATTTATTCAGGTAAGAAACAATCACATTACTGTTACAATAATTGCGCCAAACTGTAGTAATCAGTTTAATGGCGCTGCACACAGATACTTATAACTGAACCTAGTGTGTTAACGTGGTTTATACCTAAGTTATAGAACAAAAACATATATTATTTATTTAATGTTAGTATTATGATTGACTAGCGTGCTGGTTAAACGTGTATAAACTAAATTTCAATGTATAAAAGGTGGAATTTGTCGAGCATTTAGCCAATAGCATTATCTTGAACCTTTTTTTAAATGCTGCTTTGCTAATATTATCAATTCCCGATAGAAACGACAGATTCGATTTTAGATAGTCGCTGGCACCAATGTAGAACCAATAATAGCGTCATCCGCGCAGGTCACTAGTGCGAACCCGCTGATATGTGCACGGGGATATTCGCCCTTAATGACGTGAGTGGCCCGTTATATTCTAATGGATATATAATGAAATGGTTCGCTGCCGCCGAGTTGAGAGTCACGGGACATTTCTGTATTGTTTACCTCTTTATGATATTTGTGTAGGTTCCATAACGTGGAATATCCATTTTTTTTACAAGCTTTTATTAAGTTTCACCTGTCCCGATGCTTGTCATCAAATCTTGCAAGTTAAATTTGACCCACTTCCCGGTGACCGATTGAGCTAAAATGTTGGGTATAAGTATAGTTTGGATGACAATTCAGTATTATGGTATAGTCAACAGCAAAAGTAGGTTATCATTTTTTCACCTTATCGCAATGGAATAAGGTACAAAAGTGATAACTTACTTTTGCTCTTGACTGTACCATCGAGCTGATCTGATGATGGAGACAGAAGGTGGCCATGGGAATTCAGCACTTAACCAACGTAACCCCGTTGCGTTTGGGCTCGTTAGAAGCGTCTCAATGAGTAGTTGATGACGGCATACAGAAAAGTACAGTCGGCAATAAAAGCTTGTACCAAGAATGAAATTTTTGGCAGAAACATATTATTACTTTGACGTTTAGGTGCGACCAGAACGCGGAGAATCTCATGTCAGTAGACCTGACTACGGCGCACGAGAAGGGACATATACGAAACTTCTTCCATAGGTGCCTACAGAGACTTAAGGAACCTGATAGAAAACTGCCACAGGTTCGAATACTCAAAATTCTAAACTAGACATAATACCTAGCGCACCTATACTCAACCTGCGGCCCGCCGAGCTTTTGCGAGTGGCCCGCCATCCACTACGCGATCCTAGTAACCAACCTAAACCTAATAACCATACATTTACCCAGTGACCCGGGGCTTGTTAGCTAAAATGTATTTGCGGCCCTCGTAGAAAAAAATCACACACAAGGACAAGTGCGAGTCGGACTCACCCACCGAGGGTTCCGTACAAAATTACAAATATATAGTTTTCAGATTTTTCCCAGTACTTGTAGTATAAGACGATATTAATTGCCAAATATCATAGCTCTAGGTCAACGGAAAGTACCCTATAAATTTGGATTCCCTTGAGAGTGTCGATATATAAGTTTTTTGCGGCATAAACGGCCGTCTCGTTTTTTACGTTACCTTAGAAGTTTGATTTTTTCGCAGCTTCAAGGAACTGTAGACCTGAGTATATGGTATTAATTTCAACTCGATACCTCCACGCGTTCCCGAGATAAAGGGTCCAGACAGACAGACAGACAGACGGACAACAAAGTGATCTATAAGGGTTCCGTTTTTTCCTATTGAGGTACAGAACCCTAAAAAGGTTGAATATGGCTGTTCTAGCCGCTTAAAAGCCTAATAAACTCCCCTTTAGTTGAATTCATTCAATATAAAACAAAACAAACTCTACTCTATACTGCTGTTATAATTATAATTGAAACAAATTTCATGGCCAATTTTTTTAGTATGGTTGGCGGCAATAAAATCCTTCGTGCAAACTCCCAAACCATATCCCACTAAGGTTTAGTTTATTTTATCTCAATATACATTGGTCTGTATTATATGAATTTGCAGGTTCTGCGTTTACAAAGGGTGCTAGAAAACGGCATTGGAGTGCACCACAGTGGTATTTTGCCACTTCTCAAAGAGATTGTTGAAATGTTGTTCCAGTCAGGTCATGTAAGTCATTTAATGTTTTTTTAAATATTAGTAGCAAGTCGTCCATAGAACTAGATTCTTAACTTGTTTATTTTAAAACAATTAAAGTATCTTACCATCTAGTTCGTAATGTAAGCCATATTAGCTTTGTCTTGGCTACAGACATATTTGATGCCACGCAATTGAGTTTACAACATACTTGTGTTAATTTCCTGCATCTTAAAGTATGTATACTGCACAAAATGCGATACACGGCTAACGCTAGTAGACCATTTAATTTATTGCGGAATAAATTTATAAGCCGCCGCTCCAAGTCGCGGCCGAGTAGATAGACTATCTATTTTACTTAAGATTGAAGACTTATTTGAGTGCTCGTCGCTTGTGCTCAGGTTAAAATCCTGTTCGCGACGGAGACGTTCGCGATGGGGGTGAACATGCCAGCGCGTACAGTCGTGTTCGACGAGACCACCAAGTTCGACGGGGTCGAGCGGCGGATCCTGGCGCCCGCCGAATATATACAGATGGCGGGCCGTGCGGGCAGGCGAGGTAACAGATAATTCTCATAGAGAAAGTATAAAATCCTGTTCGCGACGGAGATGTTCGCGATGGGGGTGAACATGCCAGCGCGTACTGTCGTGTTCGACGAGACCACCAAGTTCGACGGGGTCGAGCGGCGGATCCTGGCGCCCGCCGAATATATACAGATGGCGGGCCGTGCGGGCAGGCGAGGTAACAGATAATTCTCATAGAGAAAGTATAAAATCCTGTTCGCGACGGAGACGTTCGCGATGGAGGTGAACATGCCAGCGCGTACAGTCGTGTTCGACGAGACCACCAAGTTCGACGGGGTCGAGCGGCGGATCCTGGCGCCCGCCGAATATATACAGATGGCGGGCCGTGCGGGCAGGCGAGGTAACAGATAATTCTCATAGAGAAAGTATAAAATCCTGTTCGCGACGGAGACGTTCGCGATGGGGGTGAACATGCCAGCGCGTACAGTCGTGTTCGACGAGACCACCAAGTTCGACGGGGTCGAGCGGCGGATCCTGGCGCCCGCCGAATATATACAGATGGCGGGCCGTGCGGGCAGGCGAGGTAACAGATAATTCTCATAGAGAAAGTATAAAATCCTGTTCGCGACGGAGACGTTCGCGATGGGGGTGAACATGCCAGCGCGTACTGTCGTGTTCGACGAGACCACCAAGTTCGACGGGGTCGAGCGGCGGATCCTTGCGCCCGCCGAATATATACAGATGGCGGGCCGTGCGGGCAGGCGAGGTAACAGATAATTCTCATAGAGAAAGTATAAAATCCTGTTCGCGACGGAGATGTTCGCGATGGGGGTGAACATGCCAGCGCGTACTGTCGTGTTCGACGAGACCACCAAGTTCGACGGGGTCGAGCGGCGGATCCTGGCGCCCGCCGAATATATACAGATGGCGGGCCGTGCGGGCAGGCGAGGTAACAGATAATTCTCATAGAGAAAGTATAAAATCCTGTTCGCGACGGAGACGTTCGCGATGGGGGTGAACATGCCAGCGCGTACTGTCGTGTTCGACGAGACCACCAAGTTCGAGGGGTCGAGCGGCGGATCCTTGCGCCCGCCGAATATATACAGATGGCGGGCCGTGCGGGCAGGCGAGGTAACAGATAATTCTCATAGAGAAAGTATAAAATCCTGTTCGCGACGGAGATGTTCGCGATGGGGGTGAACATGCCAGCGCGTACAGTCGTGTTCGACGAGACCACCAAGTTCGACGGGGTCGAGCGGCGGATCCTGGCGCCCGCCGAATATATACAGATGGCGGGCCGTGCGGGCAGGCGAGGTAACAGATAATTCTCATAGAGAAAGTATAAAATCCTGTTCGTGACGGAGACGTTCGCGATGGGGGTGAACATGCCAGCTAATTTGTCCCTATTAATCCTAATCCTAATATAGCGGACGCAGCTTTAGTCTATGTAAAAAGATTAAAGCTGCGTCCGCTGCGCCAATGTTTTTGATGTTTTTAAACATCTAACATGTTATCCATCAGTTTCGGCAAACAAATAGGGTATTGTTTTGATTGGCAAAACATTTTTGAGCCTATTAAAAAGGTCGTATCGTCACAGAAATCTTACGGCACTTACGTCCTTTTCTATAGGGAAGGCAGTTTTTCAGGAATATATCGAAAACCTTTGAACCAATCTTGTTCAAAATAACTTTCGGTGAAATAATTCTATGTTCATGATTTTTTTCATATTATTTAAATACACCATTCAAAAGTTAGAGGGGGGGGACACAATTTTTGTGACTTTCGGGGCGATTATCTCCGACTCTATTCACTTAATCAAAACAATTGCTGAGAAACCTTATATTTATTTAGAAAGGCCTATCGATAGATGTGCCAAGTATGAAGTGCACCTCTAAAAAAATATTTTTTTACTCATTTCATTATAGAACTATGTAGCGGCTAACAAAATACACCTATCCTCAAACTTGTATTCAAATACACCTTATAGTTTTCGAATAAAATGCCTGTGACATATGGACAGACAGACATGACGAAACTATAAGGGTTCCGTTTTTGCCATTTTGGCTACGGAACCCCAAAAAGTAGGTCTATATTATCTATAGCTACATTTGTTCTCCAGGTCTCGACGACACAGGCACAGTGATAATTCTTTGCAAAGACGGCGTGCCCGACCAGGTGAAACTGAAGGGTATGATGATGGGTATCCCGCAGAAGCTGTCGTCTCAGTTCAGACTGACCTATGCCATGATACTGAGTCTCTTGAGGTAAGTCCTAGATGACAGTGGGTCTATCAACTACTTATCCTATCCTACTAATATTATAAATGCCAAAGTTTGGATGTTTGTTACTCAATCACGCTTAAACGGCTCAAACCGATTTGGGCGAAATTTTGCACAAAGATAGTTTATAGCCTGGATTAAAATATAGGATACTTTTTATCCCGGGTCCCCGCAGACGAAGTCGCGGGCGGAAGCTAGTTTTCTACAAAAGTTGATTCATCCAAATCTACTCCGTTATTGGACTTTAAATGCCGCACGTCTTTTGTTTTCAAGTTAGAGAACCAGAGCTGCTACCGCGAAGGTCCGAAACGAACAGTTCATATAAGTATATCTATACTTAGAGCATACATAACTGGAGTAGCCTTTCAGTAACTTACCCCTCTGTAGAAAACCTTGCACAATGTGCAAAAAATCATACAAAGACAATTTCACTATTGATCACAAAATCGCCTCGCAAGAGAACACTGATCATAAAAATTCTCGCATGTTGCTGTAAGCACTTGATATTATAAACGTTCAACCACTTCAAGCTTTCAATATATAATTGAATTTCAATATCCTATTAAGATGCTCCCCCCCGCCCCCGCAAAATTCGGCAGATAATTTTTGTACGCAAACACGACATAAGGCTACTCCAGTTATGTATGCTCTAAGTATCTATATCTACAACTCGAATTAAGGAAGTGCGACCGAGATGAAGATATTCGAAAGAGTTTCGATGTTATATGTTCCAGAAAGTAGCAGTACTTAGACCGACTCTCTTGGGTTCGCGGGTTCGAATCCTGGCTCGTACCAATCAGTTTCTCGGATCTTAAGCACATTCCCGCCAATCACGTGGCCTAATAAGCAAAGTAGGCAGCTTTGAGTGGTTATTAACTGAGCGTGCCTGTAATTTAGAAGGTGCGCTAAGACGGTCGATCTCGGTTGTTGTCTATGACAGCAGTCATTAAGTCGAAATAGAGGACTTTTAGCGAGCTTGGCGGCCGAGTTTTGACTTTCGAGCGCTCGAAAATGAAATAAAAGTAAATACGATTTCAGTGTCAAAATTGCAGGCAGTTACTTTCTTCCACCCTTAATTTTTAGGGTTCCGTATTCCGTACCCAACGGGTGAAAACGAGACCCTATTACTAAGACTTCGCTGTCCATCCGTCCGTCCGCTCTGTCTGTCACCAGGCTGTATTTCAAGAACCGTGATAGCTAGAGAGTTGAAATTTTCACAGATTATGTATTTCTGTTGCCGCTATAACTCTTACGTCCAATAAAATAAGTAGTTTATGTTTATGTTGCCTTGTAATATTAGTTTACTAATGTAGTTTTATAAGTGTTTTGTAACTAACAATCTATGGATCTAAGGTATCTGAAAATAAATAATTTATATTTTATTTTTATTTTATTTATGTTTTTTTAAACTGGCCAAGTGCGAGTCGGACTGGGGCTCCCATACAACAGAAATGATTTTCTTGCCGTTTTTATAGATAATGGTACGGAACCCTTCGTGCGCGAGTCCGACTCGCACTTGGCTGGTTTTAATTTTTTTATCACTATTTCAAAACAGCATATCATCATTTTCGTCAGTTTTCGAGTGAAAGAGTCGAGCGCTCGAAAGTCAAAAATCGGTCCCTTGTACATGATCGCAAAAATCATATTTTCAGAGTAGCAACAGTCTCAGTGGAAGGTATGATGCAGCGTTCCTTCCGAGAGTTCGACCAAATCCTCCAATCAGACAACTATAAGAAACAATTGCAAATCGCCGAAAAGGAATTCACAGAGAAGTGCAGTACATCGCTGCCTCCCCACTTGGCACCTCTGGCCACGTTCTATGATACCGCAGCAATGTATATTGACGTGTTGAATGATATCATGCCGATCCTATTGAACCAGCCTAAGGTGTTGAAGGAATTGGTACCGGGGAAGATATTGATATTTTCAGCTGGACCTTTTATCAATCAGCTCGGGATTTATTTGAACGCGACAGGTAAGTTGGTAGACTAATGTTTTATTCCTCAGGTCACAAACACGTGTTAATCCGTCGTGTGTCTATTTGTAAATTCATGACGAAGCTGAATTGGGTACTTTCCTGGGTGAAAAAAATAAAATCCTAATTAATCCGTCAGTTGATAATTTATCAAAAAATATTGGACACGTATTTTTTTTGTTTGCTAATTAAACAAAAAATTACGAAGATATAGCCCGTTAAAGTTCCGCGTGACGTCAGATTATGCTAAAAAGTGTACCGTAATAAGACGTAAGATAAAATATGTTTTCCTCAAACTTGCAATGAAATGTTGACATGACTTACTTCAAATTAGGTCCGGAAATACGAGTACTACGTATCTGGTGCGATGAGTGAAGATGATATGTAAAGGAATTTCATACAACCTTACACACCTAGGCCTGCAAAGCTATCGTCTTTTGTTAATAAACGTCAAATTGTAATTGTGACACTGACACAACGTCTTGGCATTCCAACCATCAAAAAAAAACATTCACATGTCACCGGGTAAAAGATTACTTCAAACAGGTTTAAAAAAAAGTATGGCGCGTAAATTGAAAAAAGTTTTCTTGTTGGCCGGATTTCTCAATAGTTCGTAATTATTTACAAACTTTTTAATAAAAGCCATCTATCTCGAAATGAGTGAAATTATGATGTGACAGCACTGACACCTGTCATTTCCTGCTTGATTAACACTTGTTGTCATTGATAATGTTTTGTTCAGAAACGTATTATTTAGTTGTGTTAACCTACAAATTAAACAAATTGACTCCTTTTTTATTTTTATATTATTGCAAGTTTGAGAAAAGCACTATACAAATCTCGGCGAGAAACGGGGTGGCCGGCCGCGTATCCCTATCCGGCCTCGCTACGCTCGGCCGTCTATATTTCCTTGGCCTACAACCCTTCGTTTCCCGGCCTCTATAGTAATGTACTATTACATTTTCAGGACCTCGTCAGACCCCGTACAAAATCTTAGCACTGAACACAGCAGTCCAGGACACCGCCAGGTATAACTTCGACATCGATGAGAGTTGGTACAGAATGCTCAGTTTCTCTGCTCTCTACAACGGAATAGGTAACGAAACTTTTAAAACTTGTAGTGTTCTCGTCAATCACGGGGCGTATGATGATTTCCCTTTTTGCCCGACTACGCCAGAGCCGAAAGGAAGCGATATGTTTTTAGCTGTCTATGTTTGTATGTATGTTCTACTGTAGCTTTTAAAATACTGAACCGATGTTGATAAATGGCGTGTCAATCGATTCGAAATTAAGCTCCGGGTGACATAGGCTACATTTTGTATGAAAAAGAAAAATAATATGATGGCTGTCACATACAAATACTGACTTTGAAAAAAATCTTTTGTTATCATAGCGTGTGGGGGATCAAATGAAAGAGGAGAAAATTTCGAATTCAAATAGTAGTTGATGACTGTGCAAAAAAATACAGAGCTCAATAAAATTTTGTATAAAAAAAATTGATGAAAATGACCACATATTTTTCTAGGTACCGAGGAAAGTACAATGGACCACACGATTCTCTGCATAGCACCAAAGAACGTCATGGCTGTCACTAAGATGACTCTGAAAATTGATTCCGCCATTATAATACAGGACTGGGAGAAACGGCAAATGCCGAGGTGAGTACTTTTTTACTATTCTTAGGAACAAATATAGAGTGTTACATATGAGCAACTATTTATTATTTAAGCGGGAAAGTTATAAATGCATTGGAGACAAGCGCCAGCATCTGCGTTAGCGTAAAATAACTCGATCTGGTCTTGACGTTTTTCGTATACCGACGTGTTCGATATTAAACTTTATGATCGTTAGGCATAAAGCTCAATTTGCATTGCAGATTTAAAGACGCGCCCGTAGGCTCGAGCTGCTCGACGGCCATACAGGAGCTGTATCGGATCTCGCACGCTGTCAAGACGGGGGCTACCAAACTAGAACACATTAACCTAACGCAATCGCTGGCCGTGTCCACGGGGGAGATACTGGATCTGCTTGATAATATGGCTAGATTAATGGTATTATACTCTTTATTGTTAAACAAGAACATAATTTTCGATCATTGTTGCGGCATGCCTCATTAGCGGGAACCTTTGGTTAAACGGGGCGACTTTTGCAGCGATACAAACGCGCGACTGTATCGCGACACTAGCCATAGATCAGCTGTCATTATCGCCTGCTACGATCGATACTCTATCGCGTTTGTGGGCAAATATTCAGCGTTTTTAAGGCGGTTTTTTTTTCGTCACCGTCGTCGCCAGCAAATACTATTAAAAGAGACGAATATCAAAGTATACTTCTGATGAAGACGTAAGCCAATACCAGTACTAAGTCTCTTTTTATTAAAGTTTCCGCGGTATGCTTTACCTCCGCTGAAATAATCTTGAGCCGACAATGACGTTAGAACCGAGCGGTTCAAATGCTCGGAGAATCGCGTTTGTGTTGGTGAAAAAAGTCGCCGTGTGTTTTATTATTGTTGATATTGGGCCTTAATATGCCGCTTCCACCAGCAAGTGATATTGTGACATCCCGTTTCTACCCGACTGCCGAAGGAGAGGAGGATTATGTTTTTCGAGCGTATGTATGTGCAGTAAGGGAAATGTATTCACGTACCTTTTTATGCCTTATTGTCATATTAAAAAGAGCGAAAAAGGTACGTGAATACATGTCCCTTACTGTATGTATTTATGTCTTATTGTTTGGCTCGCCCTGCAGCCTAAACCGTTTGACGGACTTCGACATATGAGGTGTCATTGGATTCCTCTTAATTGTGGGAGTGACATAGGCTATAATATTTGCAAAAAAGTAGTTGGGTTTTTTGAAAAACTTGATTCCACTTGTTAGAGTTCACCGTTAAGGCCGTTGCCTCCAGGTAATACCAAATTCCGTCCAAAGGCGGTGATAGGTTGTGCCTCTTCTGGGTGCACGATGTGCCGCCCTAGGTAGGTACTTCTTTTGTGCATAAATGGTCAGCGGGAGCAGAGAAGGTGCATTGCTGTTTCCTCTGTCTCCTGGTAGAACCTGCTGTTTCATACCCATTTGAAACAGATGTTCAATTAGCAATGTCCTGTCGGGATTCTCGTCACTGCGCAGGTTTTGTGCGTTTTGAGTTGTAATAGCTCTATAGGCAGTTTATTATGTCCTTTGGCGAACATCCACAGCTTGATTGCCTCTGATATTTCTGTGTTGCAGAGCAGAGAATATGCTTTCCGTTTTGTGATAACTATACCTAGATATTTTTCTAGCAGGAACAACATTTGTTTAGTGCTTGCCACAATAAAAATATCGACAATCCTGTTATCGATAAGTACATACTACTTCAACGACAATACGTACATACAACCACAGACATATATTGGCTATCTACCTAGACGCCGCGTGCACCTACACTGTAACCATATACAGAGACACAGATTTTTTTGGGACCAAAAATGGGTTTCGGAAAAACTACATGTTGTGACATTCTGCGTCGATTTTAAAGACAATTTCGGTGTGTGTGTGTGTCTTATAAAGTAAAATAGGTGATAATTAATTCAGTGACACGAAGAAAGAAAGTTACGAAAGTATTGCAAATTGTTTTCTTAAGTATGTAAAATATAAATAAATTGATAGTTTTGTTATTATTATCAATTTTTTAACGCACCCATTACCCTATATATATTTGTATTTATTTACCTCTATGACGTTGAAGTGGTACTTATCGATAACAGGACTGTCGATGTTTTTATTTTGTCAATCACTTACAATAAGTCGTTCGTGCTAGAAAAATATCTAGGTATAGTGATAACACAGAACGGCTATGGGCCGACCACGGTTACAGGGTATACAGGGCGGCCCACGGCTATGCCACATGGAGGGAAAGAACCTTGAATATTGTAGATGGAACATTTTACTGAAAGGAGACATTATTTTAATGTTAAAAACAATTTAAACTGCATTAATAGATTTTTAAATAATTACATGGTTGAACCGGGAATCGAACCCACTACACGAGAAAAAAAATACCCTGTAGCTTTATCATACCGATCGAAAGGCTTCATCATAAGGATTATTTTTTGCTAAATAACATAGTGTCAGAAATAAAAGGAAGACCATTAATTTTAACATTTTTATTTAAAAAAAATCTCGTGTAGCGGGTTCGATTTCCTGTTATACCATGTAATTATTAAATATCAGTTTAAATTGTTTTTTAAATCAAAATAATGTCTTCTTTCAGTAAAAGGTTCCATCTACAATATTCAAGGTACTTTCCCTCCATGTGGCACAGCCGTGGGACGTCCTGTATACGCTTAGTCACATGCGGTTTACACCTAAACCGCAATCCTATACACATGTATAGCCATGTATTTTCAACAATGTGTCTTGATTTAGTCCTCCATAGTTTAATTAAACAGTCTCATTATAACCTCTCCATATTCCAGAAAGAACTAGAAGACCTAGAAAAATCCACGGACATAGCGAACTTCAAGTCTGAATTCGCGATAGTGTACGAACGGAAGCAAACCGAGCGAAAACGGGACAAATATAGACGGTTGCTATCGTTCGAGAACCTCGCTCTGTACCCGGACTACCAGCGACGCCTCATGGTGCTGAAGGAACTGAATTATATAGACGAACACGACAGTGTGATTCTCAAAGGTAATTTTATTCACCACTAGCTTCTGCCCGCGTGGAACTCGTTTATAAATATCATAGCGTATTACGAGAACAATATTCCTTTGCTATTCCGCTAAAAAACGTGCAGGTCGATCAGCGGAGATCAAATGCAACTATTTGCGTATAAACATGCAAATAATTACAGCAAACCACCACCAATAATGAAAAAACCTCGACACGTGTTTCGCCTCTCTACGAGGCATCATCAGGAGATGCTGGCAGGAGATGTTGCTTGCGCCACGTCCACTGAGCAAATGAGCCGTCTAGAACCGTCAGCCCTATTTATAGTCTGACCCCCCATACTACCATGCATGCGCGAATAAGACGGAAGAATACGTAACAGCGGTGATGATGGTGATAGACGGCTCATTTGCTCAGTGGACGTGGCGCAAGCAACATCTCCTGCCAACATCTCCTGATGATGCCCCGTAGAGAGGCGAAACACGTGTCGAGGTTTTTTCATTATTGATGGTGGTTTGCTGTAATTATTTGCATGTTTATACGCAAATAGTTGCATTTGATCTCCGCTGATCGACCTGCGCGTTTTTTAGCGGAATAGCAAAGGAATATTGTTCTCGTAATACATCATGAATTTCCGCAAAGTAACGCCTGATTCAATAAATTAAATATCATAGCTCCATACAAACTTTCACCCCCCATTTTACCTCCGTAGGGAATTATTTTCGGGATCAAAACTATCCTATGTCCTTCCCCGGGATTCAAACTATCTCCATGCCAAATTTGATCTCACAGACAGACAGACACACTTTTGCATTTATAATATTAGTATGGATAACGTGTAATGCTCCCGGTGGTCTAGCGGTAAGGACGGATCGGATTAGCAAAGATGAATGTCCGTCTCCTCACTCGTACAATTGATCACGACTAATATGTCTTAGTATTTGATCCTCGTCCGTTATCTATACTATCTAAGAAGAAGAATCAGATCAGCGCTGGCTGCAAAGCCAGCATCATGCTGAGTTGGGCCCATTTCGTGACTTGGCACAGATTCTCTTTTTTTCTTGTATTTTCGTCTTGTAATAATGTACCTATGTTGTGTTACGAATAAATGTTGATTTGATTTGATTTGACTTGATTTGATATCTTCTTTTTCTTCTCTTCTCTTCTTCTATGTTATAAAAAAGTCTTGAGATGTAGCTTTGTTAGTCTGTATGTAGGGAGTACACTCCTGAACCACTTCTCCGATTTCTTAAATTCTTGCACCTGTGTATAGAATAGACTTCTTTCCGGATGGATTATTCCGCGGGTTTGTCTACGTTCTTTGCAAAACGCGAGCGTAGCCAAGCGGGCAGCTGGCCCCGTATTAGTTTGCTCAAGCATTAATTAGAGTGTAAAAATCCAAAGTTGAAGAATTATAAGCAATTAAGACCTAATAAAAGTGCAAAGCATTAACTTTATTAATCTTCTCAAAGGTCGCGTGGCCTGCGGAATGGGTACCAACGAGCTAATCATAGCGGAACTTGTGTTCCGTAACGTGTTCACGGACAAGACACCCGCGGAGATTGCGGCATTGCTCAGCTGCTTCGTTTTCCAAGCTCGGACATCGATCGAGCCCGTACTCACGGACAAACTGGCTGAAGGCGTGAAGGCCATCGGTCAGATCGATCAGGAGCTGTCTTCTGTCGAGTCGAAGTACTTGGTGAGTTTGTGTTCGAAGTGAGAACATTGATCGAGCCCGTACTCACGGACAAACTGGCTGAAGGCGTGAAGGCGATCGGTCAGATCGATCAGGAGCTGTCTTCTGTCGAGTCGAAGTACTTGGTGAGTTTGTGTTCGAAGTGAGAACATTGATCGAGCCCGTACTCACGGACAAACTGGCTGAAGGCGTGAAGGCGATCGGTCAGATCGATCAGGAGCTGTCTTCTGTCGAGTCGAAGTACTTGGTGAGTTTGTGTTCGAAGTGAGAACATTGATCGAGCCCGTACTCACGGACAAACTGGCTGAAGGCGTGAAGGCGATCGGTCAGATCGATCAGGAGCTGTCTTCTGTCGAGTCGAAGTACTTGGTGAGTTTGTGTTCGAAGTGAGAACATTGATCGAGCCCGTACTCACGGACAAACTGGCTGAAGGCGTGAAGGCGATCGGTCAGATCGATCAGGAGTTGTCTTCTGTCGAGTCTAAGTACTTCATCATCATCATCATATCAGCCGAAAGACGTCCACTGCTGGACATAGGCCTCCCCCAGAGAGTTCCAAATTGACCGGTCCTGCGCCACCCGCATCCAGCGGACTCCCGCGACCTTTACCAGGTCATCAGTCCACCTTGTGGGGGGCCCACCCACGCCGTAAAACTAACATAATTACCTACCTATAACATGCTTTTATTGATTTTCCAGGTGGGTCAATTCGAAGGCCAACAAGAGAGGCTCAACTTTGGCCTGGTTAAAGTGGTGTACGAATGGGCGCTAGAGAAACCTTTTGCTGAGATCATGGACCTCACTGACGTGCAGGAAGGCATCATTGTCAGGTGTATCCAACAACTGCATGAGGTAAACACTTAATTAATCTTAACATTAATATCTCGCCGTCCCATCATCGGGCATCCAAACGTTTTATCCTTACATGGCCTAGTGTAAACTGACAAGGGATGAATATTATTATTTTGAAACCAAACTTATGCTGCAATCGAATCAATCGTTTGGCATAAAAATGTGGAATACTAGCTTCCCTCGCGGCTCCGCCCGACTATTACAGAGAACCAAGGCAAACCCGCGGAATAAAATATAGCCTATAACCATCCAGAGTCCATTCTAAATGCAGGTTAAAGAATTTTTGAAATCGGATAAGCGGTTTTGGATTCCTTCCTCTTCATACAAGCTTTAGTTTCACCTGTCCCAATTTTTGTTATCAAATCTTGCAAATTTTTGATCCACTTCCCGGGAACCGATTGAGCTGAAATTTTGCATACATGTGTAAAACGCGTGACAATGCAATTTTATGATGACATGGTGCTGATCTGATGATGGAGCTGGAAGGTGGCCATAGGAACTTCGCAATGAAACGACACAACCTCATCGAGTTTGGGCTCGTTAGAATCGTCTCAATTAGTATTTGATGACGGTATACAGAAAAGTACAGTCAACAATAAAAACTTGTACCAAAAAAAAAATTCTAGCAAGTTTGTAAGTGCGAAAGCGACGAATGCGTAGCCGATAAAAGTGGGGCTGCTGTAGACGTATATTACAAGTTAATATAACTGATTATTTTTATTTTATTTCCAGCTTCTGATAGACGTGAAAGACGCAGCCGTGGTCATCGGAGACCCGAAACTGCAAGCCAAAATGGTGGAGGCGTCGTCGGCCATCAAACGAGACATCGTGTTTGCGGCCAGTCTCTACACCACACATAAAGAAACCGTCTAGATATTGCATCAAATTTTACACACATTTCTCAATAAAAATAAAATAAAAAGTTGGAAAACGTGTCTTGATCTTATTCACGCCATCGTTACCCGTCGGAATTAGTAGATTGTGTCTCAAGGGAGCAAAATGATATATTTACTGCTAGGCCAGTATAATTCCTGAGTATAGAGAACGATTCTACAATAGAAAATCCTAAGTGCCGGTGCGTTCTGGATTCAAGCTTACCGCTTTTTAGGGTTCCGTACCCAAAGGGTTATAACGGGACCCTATTACTAAGACTCCGCTATCCCTTCATCCGTCTGTTACCAGGGCCATATTTCACCATCTTGACAATTGTCACCTGACAATGACAATTCCACGTACTTTCCTGGGTCAATAAGCTGTCGAGCAACCACCTAACCTGGTTACACAGCCATGTAAGTATTGTCATTGTCAGGCGACAATTGTCGCTTAGCTGAAATAGGGGCCAGGCTGTATTTATCTCATCTCATGAACCGTGATAGACAGTTGAAAATTTCACAGATGATGTATTTCTGTTGCCACTATAACAACAAATACTAAAAAAACCGGCCAAGTGCGAGTTGGACTGGGGCTCCCATACAACAGACATGATTTTTTTGCAGTTTTTGTAGATAATGGTACGGAACCCTTCGTGCGCGAGTCCCACTCGCACTTGGCCGGTTTTTTACACATGCTATGCCCAAAATAAAAATTTAAATCCCGCAATTGAGTGCAATGTTCTGAATAGCAGGATCAGAGAAGAAAAGTACAACTTTGATCCTTAATTTGAAGACTCTCTATTCGAGTTTTTCGCTACCTAGATAATATGCCCTCTACCTATCTATCACTAGACCCACAGGCGAGACCTGTTATCCAGTTATGTTGTAGTTCACGCTACTTTAAATAAAACTGAAATGTATTTAATAAGTTAAGGACCCAAAAGGCGTTCAGCCTTTAAATAACGATATAGCTATTAAGTGAACTGTGATTGTATTATGTTATACCTAACACGATATTCAATACTCAATACTCAATAATTTTTTGCTTTCCACAATGTTAGTTTACAGGGTATTAGGTAAACTTAAGTTTTAGTTGCTAAGTATAGGGAATAAAACTTAATTGTGGACCCTGTTGGGCACCGCAAGATTCAGGTTCCCATAGTTCTTTATTTTTCTATTACATAATTACAACAACTTGGTGTAGTTAGAATGAAAAGTATGTATTTCTGTCTCATTCTGACAATAGCAAGTTATTGTGACAAATGATGTATTCAAATATGAATATATTTTTCACCTTATTTGCCATAATATGACGATATGAAACAAGGTAAAAATACGGATTACATTTCTTTGTAGCTGACTGTACAATCAATCCGAGTCCAAGTTCATAAAACTAAGGAAAAAAGCATCGAATTAAAATTTCTGAACGATATATTTTACTTGCGTGTAACGAAACGTAATAAAAACGTCATCAATATATTGTCAAATTTTAGTGAAAAGGAACGTCGTATTGGACTGGTTTTCTCATAAATATCTCGCACCAATGACTTGTGTAAATTCATTGTTGTTGAATTGTTAATGACAGAACTACAGTGGTGATTGCGCGGAAACGTACATAAACGTGTGACGATAGCTCTCGTATCGGTCGGGGTAAAAGGACATACGCTGATGACTCGATAGTATATTGTGATTAAAATGATTCAAGACGAAGAGTACGAGCTTCTGGTGACGACCCCAGAGCGTATAGAGGCTCTGGGGTTCAAGCCGCAGAAGGAGATATTGACGAACCATGTGCTGCCTTATGCGGAGGAGTTGGATGAGGAGTCCCAGCGATTCCTGCATCAAGTGAAGGCCAACTTGGCGAAATCTGTGATGTTGCGGGAGATGAAACCGGCTTGCGGGGTCTGGTCTTCCAGGCTTATGAAGTAAGTATTGTATTCTTTGAGTTAGGTGAACATAATTTTATTTTATTGCAATTTATAGGTTTTAATAATTTAATGGATTAGGTGTATTATATAAAAATACAAATTTTATACTTACGATTTTAATTTATACAAAAAATATTAGCATACTGTGTAAAAAGAAAGTAATAAAGATTTTTAAGGTAAAAATTTGAAAGCTGCTTGTGGCTTTGTTAATAAATCTGTTGTGACAGATCTATTAGCATATCTCATTAAAGACATCTGAATTATCATGGCCCAATTTGACTAATGACAATTTGATGTATACTGCTTAACTGAGTCAACAAATAAATGTGTCTGCTAGACAGCATTGTTACATATCTACGCAGCAATGTATGTTAAATTATCCTTGTTAGGTGACTGGGCTAGGACACACAATTTTTAATGGAAATCCCAAGAATGTCTAAAACTAGTTGGGATTGCACAATGTATAATTTTTCAATGACTATCAATATTTGTACAAACAAAAAATAATTGCTCAAACTATTTTAATCATTTCATTAAACTGCCATTGAGAACCGGTCTTCCTATTACTAAAATTAATTTGTTAGTTCTTCATTATTTCATTCAACCTTTGGCAATGTCTGTGTCTGAAATGTTCTGGCCTGTACCCAAGCTTCCTGTAAAATACACCTGCTTACATCATAGACTTGCTGAAACAATCATTCAGCTTGTAATTACATGTTAATATAATTATACTGATAGCCATAGTCTTTTTAGGGTTACATACCCAAAGGGTAAAAATGGGACCTTATTACTAAGACTTCAGTGTCTATCTGCCCGTCTGTCACCAGGCTGTATCTCATGTACCGTGATAGTTAGACAGTTGAAATTTTCACAGATCATTTATTTCTGTTGCCGCTATAACAAGAAATACTAAAAAAATAATAAAAAAAATATTTAGGGAGGAACAAACATGATTTTATTGCCGTTTTTATAGACAATGGTACGGAGTTAGAACCCTGTATTTTTAATTTAATTTGTTGTAGAGTCTCAACAGCTATAACTTAGGACCAGCTAGAAGTGGAAGTAACCCTTGATATTTATTCCAAACTGTATTTTGGAATAAATATCAAGGGTTACTTCCACTTGGCATTAAAAAAATAACAAACTTTGAATGCAATGAATTGAGGCCATATGCCTCAAATTTTTTCTTCAATTACCTGATGTCTGATTGCCATAAACTTTTTTGTGTTAGTTAATTTAGAACACAAACAGTCACATAAACAAATATAGGTATATGGGGTACACATAGAGTACCAACAGACTTAAAGCATAAAGACCTAGAGGTTCATTAATATAAGATAATTATGTTAACAAAACAATCTAATCATGAGACATAAAAGACAAAAGCTTAAAAGAAAAATATTTATACTGGTCCACAATGCAGTATCAGTGTATGGCACAAGCAGATGCAAAATTAATGTAATAAGTACAAATTCAAGAAGATCTGAAAAGTAACATTTATCATAAGTAACATATGTATATATTTTATTCTAGTATGAAACCCAGTTGCTGTTTTATTTACTGTACACATTATTATTGAAAACTTTATATCCCAATGATGATCTTTGTCGCTTTGTGTATGCTTTATTTCCACATTAGTAGTCGCCAAAGGTAAAAGCCTCCATATTTTTCCACTTTGTCTGTTGCTGTTTCAGTCCAGTTTTTTCCTGCCGTTTTTATGATGTCCTCAACCCATCTTTTTTTTGTCTTCCCACATTTCCTTTACCAGCTTGAGCCCGCCATCACGTTGTTTGGAGGGTCCATCTTTTATTTTTATATTTAGCTATATGGCCTGCGCATCTCCACTTCTGTATTAAACTACATTGAAGAGCATCAAATCTTAGTTTTCTTATGTATATCTGTGTTTCTTGTTTTCTGTATTCTTCTCAGTTTTCATATACTCCTTTCCATCGCATGTTGGTAGGATAGTTTTTGTTTCTGTTTAAACCCCTGTTTGGCTAGGATATGTCAAGCTTGGAATGATGCAGGAATCCATTATTATCTTTTTCATGTTAAGGTTGTAGTTTCGCTTAAGGATTTCTTTTTGTGCCCAATATTTCTTCCATGTTGTGTTTATTCTCCTATCAACTTCGTTTTCATTACTATTAGCCTCAAAAGATACCAATTTACCTAAATATACATAATCATCCACATATTCTATGGGGTTTTCCTCTATTTTAATAGCTTTCCTGTTGTAGTTTGACATTATTTTTGTTTTAGATGCATCCTTATGTAAGCCGATTTTCTTGCTTTCAGAGTCTAGTTCCTGTAGCATTTTTTCCAGATCATTTGCTGATTCGCTAACAAGGGCTCTATCATCTGCGAACCGTGTCAGTGTTATGTATGCTTAGCAGGAATCTATAAATATGAATTTAATGAACAAAGACTCTTGTAGCGAATTTGGCAACTCATCCTTTTGTTCCAGACACTTACACTTTATGTTTCAAATAAGCTCTGTTTGACTGGGTACTTATTAAATGATCAAGATATATTGCATGATAGATTTTGAAAGACATATATATATTGGCGTAAGGATTTAGTGTCCTAGATAAGGTTAGGTTAGGTATCTTAGAAAATTGGCTGTCAAATATTAACTAGGCTATTGCAATCAATTTATAGTTTAAATCACATTAATGCTATTGCCATGTTTACCATGAGATAGAATCACTGTCATACTTAAAAGAGTAATGTTTTTACATTAGTTGTCAAAGAAATTTAGTAAGTCTCAAGTACAGCCCTTGATTTTTGATTTATTTGTTTTCTCAAACCTACTGTAGGTTCCTATTTTTTTTATTAAAATGGAATAAGCTAAATAAGTGTAAGGTTTACCTTTAACAATTTCTATTCTGTGTGTGTGTCTTCAATAGCTAATTAATATTCTGGCTGCTATAATTACCATTTAACATATGCTGTGTGATTCCACACGAAAATCAGCATGTAATTAATGTTTACACACTCAACATTCATTTATATAAATGTACATGTAATGATAGCACACATAATTAAATGTGGTCCCTTTCTCACAAACAGATTTATCAAAGTGACAGACAAACCAACACACATTTTGAGGGCATATTATCTAGTAAAATACCTAGTATTGCCGTCTGGTGATAGTTACAAATTGACAGTTAATTAACACCCTGTATGTTTATTTGCGTTTCTGTAAAGTAGCCCCAGAGTAATCAATGTCATTATCCTCATAGCGCTTTTTCGGTGGAGTAACATATTTAAATAAACCCATTTTGTTTTCTATTTCAGATACCTAAGGATATATGGCCTAAAGTTTGGAAAAGAAGATCACATTGCTCTTATAAAATTGGCCTATGAGTTGGTGCTCATTCCAGACTTGGAGCCCTGCAAAATACACAAGTTTGCTACGTTGTTCGTCATGCTAACAAAGTAAGAAATAAATATTGTGTTTTCTTTTGCGAAAAATCTCAGTAGGAGAAGATGTAAAATTCTGTATAGTGAAGATTATTTAAGCTGTCCGACTTTTTTTATAAAAGTTATTGGAATTTAAATATTTTACGTTGGGTGGTAGAGTTGCTTTTTTAATGAACTACTTTTATGCAATTTCGTCACCTTAAATAAAACTAACTATACAGTCGAGTTCGAAAATATGTGCACGGACAAAGGGATCAAAAATATGTAAACACGACTTTTTTGATAAGGCGTAAGGTTCAAAGATAAATGTTTTTAAAAATATCTGAGTTTTTTTTAACTCAACTGTACATACCATGCGCGGTAATAAAGAAAGCCTCAGATCGCATGTAGAGTACTTACCTACTTGCAAATACCTGTGATTTGTTCTGTAACATACTTTGAAGAGAGTCAAGCTTTCAGACTGCTTGTTTGGTTGTGTACTTATTGTACTTAAGGCACTCTAATTCCGGGGGATTGCAGAAACATTTTTTGATACTAAAGAGGTCTTACATGCTTGATAAATACTAGAAATTAGAAATCCACAAGGTACCTCAGCGCAGCCTTCGTTACGTCTATCTAAAAACACATATACGTTTTGGAGCTTATGTCTGAGCTGTTTTTTTAAATCTTTAATAATTTTAATACACTTATTAAAGAAAAACACATTAAAAATATTACAAACAATAGGTACTTAAAACTAAAATGAATTACTAAGTAAGTTAAACCTTAAACTAAGTATCAAACAACCCGCCCCGCGTAACTCCAGGTGCAAAGGTGCCCATCACGCTAGCCGCATTGCCGCGCTGAACAGCTATGGCTAACATTTGTACCAGAAATGAGCCAGAGCGGGATCTAGCCCTCTTTCTTGCAAGCGACATCCCCACTTCCCTAAAAAAAGGTTTGGCCTCTGAGCACCAACACCCAGTCGTCTCCACGGCAAGCGGAGCAAATAGGTAATTCTAAAGAACCGAGTACTTGTCCCTCTTTCGCATTGCCGCCAGCTCAGCCGCAGCTCCAGGCGCCCGCATGGTGCGACTAATGCATAATGTGCGAAGCAGCAAAAGTGACGAGCTTTTTTAATAATAAATAAATAAATAAATATTAGGGGACATTCTTACACAAATCGAACTAGGCCTATAGTAAGCTCAATAAGGCTTGTGTTATAGGTACTAGACAACGATATATATAATAGATATAAATACTTAAATACATAGAAAACATCCAAGACTCAGAAACAAATATTCATGCTCATCACACAAATATTGTACAATACAATACAATACAAATACTCTTTATTGCATACCTCACAGAAACAAAGCAGTTACAGAGAGAAACAATACAATAATATGTAGGTAGAGGTAGACACCAGGCGGTCTTATCGCTGAAGAGCGATCTCTTCCAGACAACCTTTGGGTATCGGAGAAAGATTGTATACAATATAATATTATGGTTTCTTTTTAATAGTGTCTGTATGGTTTGTTATATTATATAATTCATAATTTGTAATGTTGTTTTTTTATATTTATTTAATTTCCTACTTGATGACATGTAAATTGCTTTTATGAATAAAATATGAATATATTTTAGGAAAAAGCACTTGTTGTCGCCTGACGACATGACCCTCCCTTGGCGTCCCCTCTATGACGTCGGCAAGAAGATTTTTGCCAAGAGTGCCACTAGTATTGGGATGTACCACTACCTCACGTAAGTACACTTATCTATCTAGGCTTAGGCAGAAAATGCTACTTATATAGACTTGGCAAGCCTACGGGACACTTAAGGCGAGTATCCACCAATAGGGTAGTTTCCCCATGTTAAAATCGACAACGTAGTGTTGATAAATGGATAGTAAACCATCAAATTATTGTAATAATGTATAAATTACGAAATATAATTAAAATCATTAAAAGATATGGACCTTGAAAGTTTAGAAAAAATATGCATTTTTTTACAGTAAATTTAAGGCTACCAATTGAATCCTTACGCTTTTATAGAAACAAAATTGTATGACAACTAAACGAAGTATTTCACGACCGAAACAAAGTACTCGATTTTCCATACAACGATTAGTACAAATATCAAACTGCGACGTCGTACTTCAATGTAACCGAAAAGTTTCATACTAATAGATAGTATGAAACGTTTCGGCTGCCGCCAGCGAGGTCCGTCTTCAACTCGATTTTTTGGGTATTTATGTTTTTTAATCGTAGTTGCTCCCATACAAAGTACCTCTCCAAAAACTGGTTCGAATGGCATCGTAAAAAAATCTTAGGACACAAGCCTATTATGTGCTTACCTTGACACCTCAGTTGCTTCACAGTAATTAAAGGTCCCTTGTACGGTAGAAACCTATGAGTCCCGTCCCATAGGCTTGCGAAGTATGTATATTCTGGCCTACTATACATACTACTGGAGCATAGTTGAAAACCTAATGGGTGGATTGCAAAAAATGTGTACATAGTTAAGGGCCTTAATGTAATCTATGCTTTAACTTTTTTCCATTGTGTACAATTTTTCTTAACATGTACATTTTTTTTGCAATCCACCCTATTTTTGATTATGCTACCACTGACACCCCAAAGAGCGGGATGTGTATATGTTTAACTTTTCTGCTACTGAAACAACTGGTGACGAAGCTGTAATGCTACATAACTATGATTAGCAAGAAAGGTTTATTTTTTAAAGTTGGTTCGTCCAAAACTTATGAAATTTTTATTATGAAATAATTGAAAACATTTCATCATTGTCTATCAGTTAGCTGTATCATGTCGTGACACATGTGTTGCTAATAACCTCACTTGGTCTAATGTAACATAGAATACAATGCAGTGATTAAGTTTCATATTTGAAATCAGCCTTACGTCACCCATGACTGAGTGATTGCCACAGGGAGCGGCAGTGCCATACGTGTGAGCGAGAAACCGTAGCGTGGCTTCTCGTTTACGCCTTTGACGCGCCGTTGTCGCTGTCTCCGCCCCTTGATTTCGCGACCGAACCCTTAGAAGTGGGTCATAAGAGCCGCCGCACAATGAGCCCTAGTGGCGGCTCCTCGTATATTATTTTGACTAAACGGGATTTAATCGCGTATTATTAACTTTGTATACCTCTTTGAGACTTCCGTGTCGGATGTGATCGTCGGTCACGGGACGTCTACTACGGGGTTACTAAATAACCGCCACAAGCTGAGGGCGAGTCCTTTCATAAATTTTGTATACGGGGATTGCCGGAATGGCTCGGACTTGGCTGCTTTTAGTGGCGGCTACTGGTGGCTGTAAGACAGCGATATCTGCCCACATTAATGACTTCATCTGTATCTAGGCCTGACCGTCATGGCAAGGGAAGCAGTATGCTCGATATGATACGGAAATTCATATCAGGCAACGGGCTCGACGACGCCTTAAACATGTTCGGGCTTGCGTCGCTAGGAGATAACGAGTTGCCAACGTAATTCAAGTTACATTACGGATACGCTTTGGTCATTCACATCACGGTGGCAGCGGGGAGGGGCCATAGGTACACTCGGTCGATTGTCATTTGTTTACATTGTGATCATCCACATAGGAGCCATGGGATTGAGCTGTCCGGCGACATCGACAGTTGATAACTCCGTAGAAGAAAGCATGGTGGTATCGACCGTCGATTTCGTGTGGCTACCCAATGTAAATGAGTCGTAAAATACGAATCCTACCTACTGGGTCAGGCCGGAGATTGGCTAAGAACATTTTACTGTATGCTAAGGGAATTAGAAGCGCCTATAGAGAACTTGCATTTCGTAATTGATTGTAATTGGCTCCATTCAAAGAAGTTACATTTCATTGATTGGCTGCTGTCTGAAATTCCTTTGGCACCTAGTAAAATGCCCGAAGTCACACTCGCGCCCAACCCAGTCGATGGGAATCGTTCTTAATACCGACTTAGTCCAATGAAGCCTGGAATCGACCCTCGAATAAGTATCATCAAGATTTTTTGTCATGAAATCTTAAAATGAGCCTTATTCAGGTTCAAACCAAGCCAGCAAATCAATGTAACGATAATGTATGGAGGTGGTCTGTCGCGAGGGACATTTTCAATGCAATTATTTCATTGTGATGCTATTGGACAAGAGCCTTTAGTGTTGACGATCTTCAACAAGTTTATTGCATAAAAACATATTAGTGACATAGGCTTGTAAGTCCAAACTGTTACTAACACTAGGACCGGGTCTAAAAAAAAAAAAACAATTATTTCACATGCACTTTCTCTCATTCAAAATGATCAAATTAACTATAAGGGCGAGCGACGCTATTCCGTAAGAAGGGTACATATCAATTTTATGTACTGAGGGTTTATATTCTCACCTAGATAAAAGCCCATAAAAATGGGCAAATAAAGACAATGTTATGCTTTAATTGTATTCTTGCATGAGAATTTTTAATGAGAGTTTTAAAGAGAGAGATGAGAGTTTAAACTGTTGAAGTGGATATTCTGTATTCACCCTGACAGTTTAATGTAATTGTACCTCTGACGGAATAGCCCCGGTTGACCTTACCATGGTTGATTTATGATGGTCGAGGGCCTGGGCACTTTGAGAGGGTAAACAGTGATATAACCTCGTCTTGACTCTTGACTGTCACATAGCCTGGACACAATGAGTAGTTCATTGACCAGGTAAGCAGCTATGTCATGACGAGTTTGCATCACTACTGAATCTCCGGAGGTGTCCCAAACGGCCTAACAACCGTCATAAATACTAAAGTATAGTGACTATTTGAGCGGCATAAATCGTCATACAATAAATGTGTTTTATGCTATAAGTATTGACGTCTTCACTAAAGGTTGTAGGTTGCTGATGTGATAAGGTACAAAATCCCATATATCAAAGTCTTTCCATATCTTCGAGACGAAGTGGTGGCAGTGGTACCAATGGTGGTAGAATGCATGTGTTATTATCATTATTGTAATTTAAATTTAATTATACCATTTTATTTCAGGTCTTTGGAAGGTTCTTACATGTCCATGGTGAAATGCGCAAGGCCGTAAGTACAGCTTAACTTATTCGGCTTAACCCACATTCTATCCCTCCGCTCCCTACAGTAATTACATGCCTACAGCACTGCTTATAACCACTATTACTTTGAATAGAATTTGTGCTTTCAATCTATCTGAAAAAAACCTCAGTAACGTTAATAAAATAAAAGATACTAAAACAAAAGAGTGAGTTCTTTTATGAATACTGGCGATAGAATGTTAATAGAATTATAAAGGCTGGCGTCCACTAGGCTCGCCGAGGCGAGTCGAATCGAATCGAAAACAATTCGCCTTCATACATTAACTATAAAAGTGCGTCGATTGACGCAGAGCCGCGGCGCGCCGAATAATGTATGAAGGCGAATTTTTTCGATTCGATTCGACTCGCCTCGGCAAGCCTAGTGGACGCCAGCTTTAAAAGTTGTAAAATAGAATAGTACAGTCAATCAATTTTATTTCTGGGCCAATTCGTACCTTGTCACAGTTACAATGATATGAGATCTTTAGGGGCTTTCATATATATTTTCACTGTGACAAAGCACGAAGTGGTCCAGTAATCAAATCGGTTGACCGTACATAATCGAATTGAAACAAATGATTTCATAGGTATACAGAAACTTTTTCGGGCAAAACATGTAATTTCAGGTAATAGAAGTTTGCAAAAATTTATGGGGGTATGTCAGTCATACAAAACTATCTATTCCAGGTACTTTGAACACAGCGCGACCAAAGAGATGCTAGAGGAGTTCCTACCTCAGATCCACCCGTGGTCGACAGACACCCACATGATGGGACAGATGACCGTATTCCTGCCTGTGGGGCTGTTCCCTCAGTACTCTGCTCTTGGGCATGAACTGTGGTTCGATCAGATTATGGTGTTGTGGGACACTTGCTATAACTCGCCCTGCGGCATTTCGGTGAGTCTTACTTGTTAAATGCATTAAATTCCTAATATATCACAGCCACCCGTGGTCAACGGACACTCGCATGATGAGGCAGATGACCTTGTTCCTGCCTGTGGGGCTGTTCCCTCAGTACTCGGCGCTAGGGCATGAACTGTGGTTCGACCAGATCATGTTGTAGTGGGGCACTTGCTGTAACTCGCCTTGTAGCAATTCGGTGAGTCTTACTTGTTAAGTACATTAAATTCCTAGATCAGAGCCACCCGTGGTCGACGGACACTCGCATGATGAGAGAGATGACCTTGTTCCTGCCTGTGGGGCTGTTCCCTCAGTACTCGGCGCTGGGGCATGAACTGTGGTTCGACCAGATCATATTGTAGTAGGGCACTTGCTGTAACTCGCCTTGTGGCAATTCGGTGAGTCTTACAAGTTCAGTACCTACATTTAAGTTTCTGGATCAGATCCGTCTGTGATCGACAGATACCCACATCATGGGGCAAAGAACCGTGTGGCCTGTGGGACTGTTCCCTCAGTACTTGGCGCTGGGTATCAACTGTCATTCGACCAGATCATGGTGTTGTGGGACACTTACACTTGCTATAACTCGCCTTGTGGCTTTTCGGTGAGCCTTAGTTAAGTTTCATTAAGTTCCTGTCTCAGATCCACAGACAGATGACCGTGTTACATCCTCATCAACAGCTATAGCCGCATATTTGATAAAAACAAAACTATCGTCTCGACAAGATGAAGAGTTTATAGTTACATAACAGGATTGGGTACTGTGCCCTAGTATTAAGGTCCGTAGCGGAATCGGCAGTTGCCGAAGGATTCTCTACCCCCGGGCCTTACTCTGTCTCAGTATCCCCTTTTACAACGGACAGCCGCGCGTGTACTGGTGCACTATTAATGTATTAAGTACCCTAGTTTTAGAATCCTAAATGTCTAAATAAAACATTGCATTCCTATATTTAGTGGACACTATTGTTTTCCTCTGCCAAACCTAACTTGTGGCTCGATTCCAATAAGCAATCCGATACTAACCAACCTATTGTATTGAAAGGCCACTAAAATATAATTGAAAGTCTTTCAGATGAATATATGCAATGATATAATCCATTCAAATATCGACCTTATTGTATATGCACAAGGTCCACATTTTAATAACAGTTTTTGTAAGTTTTGTAAGTGTTCGTTTTCAAACTTCAATATACCCAAATAACTATGCGTTTTCCCTCTCTTCACGTCCGGACTAATAGTTATTTGTTATGTAAAATATGTAAGGCAGTGAAAGTATTAGCACTGAGTTCTCGTATAAGCATAGCGAGGGATTCAAAATCACGAGTAGTAAAGGATAATCGTTCCTTGACAGTCATGACATCTTATGTATTAAAATACATAGAACAAAACAAACCTCTACTTTATTTATTACTTATTTTTACACTTTCAACGGTTTTTAAATTAGCATAACCTCATAAGAGTGTCTGCTCCATCATTGTAGCCTTTCAAATTATTATCCTCATCATCATATCAACCGAAAGACGTCCACTGCTGGACTTAGGCCTTCCTCAAATAGTGCCAAAGTGACCGGTCCTGCACCACCCGCATCCGCATTTAAGTTATAACCAGCAATTTTTTTACACACTGGCAGTGTTATCAGGGTATAGTGGGAAGTGTTGTAGGAGAGGCTTCTCTATAAATCAATGGCCTTTAAGTCTATTATAGAATATATAAACAGGGTCAAGAAGGGAGACAACGACTGTCATGGCTGTGTAAGCCGATGCGGGAGGCATACACGACCGCAAGCCTGGCAGGTGTAATTTGCGCGCGGCGAACAGGTGTCACGTTGATGTTGCTTTGCTCTCTTATCTTCGAGTTTCTCGCTCCCTAGGGAACAAACCGACACCGATATAAAAAGGTCACTTGTATGGAAACAAAGAGCGTCTTTGGTGGAAGCGCGCCCTAAATTAAATGAAACCCTCATCATCCGCGACTTGGCAGTCTTTAGTGATAACCCCGTGCTAGGATACTAGTATGATCTTGCTTTTTTTTCAAGGATCTGATGACACTTTTCTCGGGTCTGGCTAAACGCAACCCTGGCAACGTGGACTGGAGTCCGTACGTGCCCAAGATGTTCACCAGATTCCTCCATGCCCTGAACCTGCCCGTCAACTATAAGGACATGCAGTACTCCAAGAATCATTCGCTCGGTAAGTTTGCTAACTCACCAGTCGCTCGTTACACGAAGCTAGCCGAGCTTCGTGAAACGCGGCACTGGAGGCCAATTCTCGAGCCGTTCGAGATGATGTCTAATAGAGACGATCTCTATTGGCGTCATACATCTCTATTGAAGAATCTCACCAAAATGTCGAAGACAGCTAAATTTCTTATTCTGGCGCACGATAGAGATATCTTTTGCAACATGCGTTTCATTTTTCTTGATTTCCTTTTTTTACAATCGATTACAAAATCACGAATTCTTTGTATTTCTTCTGAATTCAATATCAAGAACAAAAGTGTTATTAATTTACAATAGTGTAATTCATAATTATAATGATTTAACACTTGAAAAATATATAAGAGTTTGCTTGATTGGTACTTACGTAAAAAGGTGCGCGTAAAATTGTTCTAACTTAACATTTAAGCCAAAGGTTGTCAGTATTTGTAAGGTATCAATATTTTCCGCCAAATTACGGCACTGACAGATCTAATTTATTTATTTATTAATATATGGAAAACCAACAGCGCAACAAATTAATAGTATAAGCAATAGTAAAACCATATAGCCAAAATTTTCATAATTTAAAAGAATATCAGTGATACTACCATCTCGATCGCTACGGACCACTCGTTGCATCTCGTAGACATATCTAGAGTGTGAAATTTTGAGAAAGTGGAAATTGGTTTTCGTTCGGCATTCGGTTTTTGGAGATATTTTTATTAAACATCGTCTCGAACGGTCCGGGAATTGGCCTCCCGGCTCCTATTTCACTAGTCAAACTTATCACCTGACAATGAAAATGCGCCATACGTTTCTAGGGTTGGTACCCTGACTTATAGACTTCTATAAGTGTATAAGTCAGGCCCGGTGCACCCAGCAATGTGCGTCGAATTATTGTGGGGTGACAGTTGTCTAGTGGGTGAAATAGGGGTCTTTTAAAGTCTAGGGCATACTCGTACGGGCAGAGGGGGATGCGTAGCTAAGCGACTAGGGACCAGGCCGAAAATTTTCTTCCTGAAACCGTGGATTTTCTTCAACTGCCCCCATTTAAAGAAGACTGTCTAGTCTACGCCCATGCTTAACAGCTTTATATATAAGAAACGATAGTTAGATATAATCGTATCGTTTTCCGTAGTCCGGGGAAGACGACGATTTGAATGATCTGATCCGAACCCTACTGCTATGTTTAACGCCCGTGACAGGTATCATTTAACGTTTAAAACACTTAAGGTTCTTTTAATTGATTAGAATGGCAAGTTACAAATTTTGATTGAACAAGTCTAAATCGGCATCAGTGAAACGCTCGATACGGAACCATAACAAGGACTCAAGGAGCCACCCTGCTCAAGTGCTCAAGGCCCCAAGACTCGTGTGGCCTCCATAGGACTTCCTAGTTTCTGCGAGTTCATGGTCTAGATTGCTCTCGGACTAGCTGGGGACCCGTAATCAAGTGTCCCAATAGGTAAACTAAGCCCCCGTTTGTGTCTTGGGAAACGGATTTTGGGACAAAGGTCAATATAATATGTCTAAGTTTCGTTCTTTTGTGATGAGGTGAAATACCATAGTTATAACTTATAACTTGGGTATGTCATTTATCATCATTCGCTTGTCCTTATACCATTTACTTTGGGTATTGAAAAAAAAAGCAAGCAAGTTTTGTCTTCTATTAAATAACGAAATATATAGTCAAGCAAGACACGAATCCGAAAATCTATTATTTCTGTTTCCTAGTTCAGGCAATATTGCCTTTGAAAAATCTCATAATGTTCCAATGCATCCCCTTAAATACGGCTCTGTTAGCATCATCTCTTAATCGTTCCACAATAATCCCAAGCATCGTTCCAGACACGAAAGACATGGCCTCATGGATCGTCTGGACCATCAACCCCGACGGCCTAACGTTGAAGCACCTCCGCTGCTTCGTCGGCGCGGTGGAGAGCTACTTACATAGCGCTAATGCGGGCCGGTGGTCGTACCGGCTTAGAGATCTGCTTAGGAAGCTCGCGAGGGAGTTTTTGAACAGGTAACACTTAATTAGTTAGGAGTAATCCATGGAGGACCATCGTTTTACCACCACCATTACCGCTAACCTTTCGGATTTTAAAAAAGATAGCATTAATTGCTTTTTTTTTACCAAGCATCCCATCGCTTTGCAACCACTGTTTAAGGGTGCGCGAATTTGGCAACTGTGGTTGCCAAAAGGTTAGTAGATAGCATTATATCCGCCTTTTGTACCATAAGTTTTTCCTTTGTGCAATAATGATTAAATAAATAAATATTATTCGACCGCGATAAGTTTGGGAACGGGATAGCTGTCAATTCATACACACATTGACGTAATACATACAAACATACATACATAAATAATCACAAACTTATAAGTGTCCAAAGTTTTAAGAATGAGTATATTCGGTGCCTTTTTCGCAGAACACACCTTCGTATGAAACAATTGTTATTTACTATGATGCGGTTTCTCTCTCTAACAAAACTCTAAAACTAAATTAAATGATTTTTATTTATTTATTTAATTTTATTCAAAACGCTTAGGGAGCAAATCTTTGCCTTCTTTCTTTTTGAGTAATAATAAAATTTAAATCGGCAACCCTATTTCATTGTTGTTAACATTTAAAAAACCACTACTTTTGATATAGAATATACATCAATGGTATTTTATCATTACCAGGGTGCGTCGCGAACGAGAAAAGCGCTACCAAAATAGCTGGGAGAACAAAACCCCGGACGCGTACAAACTCCGCGACGAAGACATCACAGACTTCGTGAACATCATTTTGGAGCCGACGCTCCAGGCCGTGTACAGCCGCTCTGGCTCCCTCGACATCTCCATCGCTTTGCAGAACTTGGCTACTCTCCGACCAGCCATAGTCGTCCCGCCTTTACTCGAAAGACTGAGGACATCTCTGACGTCACTGACAGAGCCTCACAGAGTCACTGCGGCCATGTCAGCGGTCGCTGCGGTCGCTAGACCTATGCTCCGAGGCGCAGATGGCGACTACCCTGAAGGCCCGACCCACGTCGTCCCATTCCTAATGGCCGTTCTCCCCGGCCTTGATCCTAACGACATCAAGAAGACACTAGTGTCTCTGCACTTCATTCTGATCTTCAGTTGGATGGTGCCGTATATAGACTGCAGCTCCGCGCACGAACACTGGCCGGATCTGACTGAAGAAGAACGCTTGACGTGCGAATCTACGGCTCAGCTCGAGGACTTTGTTCTCGTGTTCCTAGATAGATTGTTCTCGATCATCGAGTCCAGCGTCATGGAGCATGTCCGTTTGGACACTAAGGAGTCTGACTGCGTTCGCAGCAAAACTGACGCTGTCATGGAGACAGCTATATCGTCGGCGGCGACATCCGTTCTTATGCAGTGCTCGCCGAAAATATTCAAAGAAGCATTAAAGAAGTTCAAGGCATTTGCGAACGAGTCTACATACGAGACAAACGTCTCAGGCAGCATGGTGGGAGTTTTACTAAAGGTTTTCGCTCGCATCGACTCCGAATCGACTTTGGCCGCGTTCGTGCCTGACCTCTGCGAGGAGCTGAACGAGTTATTATCTACAGAAGAAGCCATACGTGACGAGAACCCTCAAAGAGACCTGTCTTACAGTCTCGTGTTGCTCATGAACGTTGTAGAATGCGATGGCGTGGTCCTACTTAAGTACATTCCGCAGATCATGCCAGTATTGGATAAGGCGTTGAAGCTTCACGCTAAGTACTCCCTGGTACGGGCTTGCGAGATATTGAGCCACATTTTCACGTCGCTATGCTTCGTAGATCTGAAGGAATGGAGGAGTTGTCCAAACGACTACGGTTCAGCGCCTAAGGATTGGTTGCCTGTTAGGGATTGGGGCAGGGGTTGTTTGCTGAAGGAAGCGGACTTTAAGTGGCACGTGCCTTGCGAGGAGGAGGCGGCGTGCGCGCAGATGTTGGTGGACAGGTGAGATTAACGGCTAGTTGCAAACTTACGATTACAGACGGTTTGGTGCAACCCGCCCTAAGTATTCAAGTTTGCTCTTTACTCGTACGAAGCTATTCACCTAAAGTTTGACGGATTAGCTCTGGTTTCCTTTTTACATTTCATACCTCATTGTTTACGATTAGGTCTGGATTCTTCCTATGAGCCTGTGATGTCCAGACAGAAAGCTAGTTTATCCCCTTATTTACGTGGTATTGTCGAAAATAATCGGTTTAAACCGACCGAACAAGTTGGCAAAATGTGGCTTGCGTCCCCTGCGTCGCTTCAAGAGTGAAGAGCCAGCGCCAATTTTGAAAGTATTCATTTGGAGGAGTCCATACTTACACTTTATTTTTTGCTGTAACTATCATAAACGATTGGGAGAAGTCGAGAGACTCGTGTTTAATCCCTAACCCTCCTTAAGAGGGGCATGTTCCTTGCACCAGAATGATGGCGATGTTTCCTCTATCAGATATCTGAAGCCAGAGCTGGCGCGACTGCGGCAGTGGCTGTCCGGCGAGCGGGCGATGTGCCGCGAGCGCAGACTGCGGTGCTTCTACGTGATCAACGCCGTGCTGTCCTGCAGTTCCTTCCTGCCGCAGCCCGACGAGCAGCCTGTGACCCTGTGAGTATTTATTTATATACGATGGCGATGTTTCCTCTATCAGATATCTGAAGCCAGAGCTGGCGCGACTGCGGCAGTGGCTGTCCGGCGAGCGGGCGATGTGCCGCGAGCGCAGACTGCGGTGCTTCTACGTGATCAACGCCGTGCTGTCCTGCAGTTCCTTCCTGCCGCAGCCCGACGAGCAGCCTGTGACCCTGTGAGTATTTATTTATATACGATGGCGATGTTTCCTCTATCAGATATCTGAAGCCAGAGCTGGCGCGACTGCGGCAGTGGCTGTCCGGCGAGCGGGCGATGTGCCGCGAGCGCAGACTGCGGTGCTTCTACGTGATCAACGCCGTGCTGTCCTGCAGTTCCTTCCTGCCGCAGCCCGACGAGCAGCCTGTGACCCTGTGAGTATTTATTTATATACGATGGCGATGTTTCCTCTATCAGATATCTGAAGCCAGAGCTGGCGCGACTGCGGCAGTGGCTGTCCGGCGAGCGGGCGATGTGCCGCGAGCGCAGACTGCGGTGCTTCTACGTGATCAACGCCGTGCTGTCCTGCAGTTCCTTCCTGCCGCAGCCCGACGAGCAGCCTGTGACCCTGTGAGTATTTATTTATATACGATGGCGATGTTTCCTCTATCAGATATCTGAAGCCAGAGCTGGCGCGACTGCGGCAGTGGCTGTCCGGCGAGCGGGCGATGTGCCGCGAGCGCAGACTGCGGTGCTTCTACGTGATCAACGCCGTGCTGTCCTGCAGTTCCTTCCTGCCGCAGCCCGACGAGCAGCCTGTGACCCTGTGAGTATTTATTTATATACGATGGCGATGTTTCCTCTATCAGATATCTGAAGCCAGAGCTGGCGCGACTGCGGCAGTGGCTGTCCGGCGAGCGGGCGATGTGCCGCGAGCGCAGACTGCGGTGCTTCTACGTGATCAACGCCGTGCTGTCCTGCAGTTCCTTCCTGCCGCAGCCCGACGAGCAGCCTGTGACCCTGTGAGTATTTATTTATATACGATGGCGATGTTTCCTCTATCAGATATCTGAAGCCAGAGCTGGCGCGACTGCGGCAGTGGCTGTCCGGCGAGCGGGCGATGTGCCGCGAGCGCAGACTGCGGTGCTTCTACGTGATCAACGCCGTGCTGTCCTGCAGTTCCTTCCTGCCGCAGCCCGACGAGCAGCCTGTGACCCTGTGAGTATTTATTTATATACGATGGCGATGTTTCCTCTATCAGATATCTGAAGCCAGAGCTGGCGCGACTGCGGCAGTGGCTGTCCGGCGAGCGGGCGATGTGCCGCGAGCGCAGACTGCGGTGCTTCTACGTGATCAACGCCGTGCTGTCCTGCAGTTCCTTCCTGCCGCAGCCCGACGAGCAGCCTGTGACCCTGTGAGTATTTATTTATATACGATGGCGATGTTTCCTCTATCAGATATCTGAAGCCAGAGCTGGCGCGACTGCGGCAGTGGCTGTCCGGCGAGCGGGCGATGTGCCGCGAGCGCAGACTGCGGTGCTTCTACGTGATCAACGCCGTGCTGTCCTGCAGTTCCTTCCTGCCGCAGCCCGACGAGCAGCCTGTGACCCTGTGAGTATTTATTTATATACGATGGCGATGTTTCCTCTATCAGATATCTGAAGCCAGAGCTGGCGCGACTGCGGCAGTGGCTGTCCGGCGAGCGGGCGATGTGCCGCGAGCGCAGACTGCGGTGCTTCTACGTGATCAACGCCGTGCTGTCCTGCAGTTCCTTCCTGCCGCAGCCCGACGAGCAGCCTGTGACCCTGTGAGTATTTATTTATATACGATGGCGATGTTTCCTCATCAGATATCTGAAGACAGCTTCCGTAACGACGCAATTAGAAATCGCCCTTATTGGTATCTATAAAGAGGGACCGGTTCCTTCAGAATTACACAAATAAACTCTTATTTCCAGCATGGAATCTCTCGTACCGGCCACCAGCATCCCATTCACGAACGGCGTCAAACACACAGTCACGCTGGACGGGCAGAACTTGCGCGTGGCACTCACGCGGCTGTTACTGGACGTGCAGGCGCGCATGCTGGCCGACAAGACGGACGACACGCGCGGGCTGGAGATGCTGATACAGGTACGTGACTTATTACAGGTTACTCGAAACGAGCTGAAGGCTCGCCTACTGGCAACCGTCCAATACAACTTCGTCGGTGGGGCATTAACCTGCTGGAGATGCTGATACATGTTCGTGACTCTTGTAATGTGAGACGTTCTGCCAAATGTCAAGATTCTAGATCAACGGGAACTGCCCCATAGGTTTTTGGTTCCCTTGCGAATGTATGAATTATGCGGCATTAACGGCCGTATCCTTTGATTGCGTTCCCTTAGAGAAGTTTGATTTTTTCACATTTCCAGAGAAAAAGGCTCTTGACAGACGGACCGGCAGACAGATAGACAGACATCAAAGTGATCCTATAAAGGTTCCTTTTGAGGTATGGATCCCTTGAGAAACGAAAATTGTTCTAATTCGATTTAATCCCAAGCCAAGCTAAGTACTACAGAACAAACCCCTTTCTAACATGGCATCCCAAGCCTAGTGTGCTCCCTATACGCAAGGCAGACAAGACATATTTCTGAATATGAGGAGTGAACGTTTTTTTTCTTATTTGTTAATCTCAAATTTGGTGTTGTGAATATGAGGAGAGAATTATTTTCCTATATATACATAAACTTAAGACTAACTTAAGCCTACCTAGTCAAAAAGTCCCCCTCGAGTCGGCCCTGGCGCAAAGGTGCCCATAACACTAGCCGCGTTACCACGTTGAATGGCGACGGACAACCTTTGCACCGGGTGCGACGTCGCGCGGGCGTCAGATCTCCTCCCTAATTCGAGGTCCCACTTCCCTAATTAAGGCAATAGCTTCCGACCCCAGCACCCAGTAGTCTCAAACGCAAGGTTTACGAAATGAGAAGTTTCCTATTAGTAATTTTTGAAGTCAATTAATGTTCCGTGTACAGGTGTGGGAGAGAGCGGTAGTAATGAAGGGGCTCCGCTCGGGCTCGGGGCTGGAGGCGCGGCTGCGCTCGTACGGCGCGCTGGAGCGCGCGCTCGACGGGCGCGGCGGCGTGGCCGGCGACGCGCGCGGCGCCGCCAAGCTGAGGTGAGTACTGTACAGTGCGGGAGCGGTAGTAATGAAGGGGCTCCGCTCGGGCTCGGGGCTGGAGGCGCGGCTGCGCTCGTACGGCGCGCTGGAGCGCGCGCTCGACGGGCGCGGCGGCGTGGCCGGCGACGCGCGCGGCGCCGCCAAGCTGAGGTGAGTACTGTACAGTGCGGGAGCGGTAGTAATGAAGGGGCTCCGCTCGGGCTCGGGGCTGGAGGCGCGGCTGCGCTCGTACGGCGCGCTGGAGCGCGCGCTCGACGGGCGCGGCGGCGTGGCCGGCGACGCGCGCGGCGCCGCCAAGCTGAGGTGAGTACTGTACAGTGCGGGAGCGGTAGTAATGAAGGGGCTCCGCTCGGGCTCGGGGCTGGAGGCGCGGCTGCGCTCGTACGGCGCGCTGGAGCGCGCGCTCGACGGGCGCGGCGGCGTGGCCGGCGACGCGCGCGGCGCCGCCAAGCTGAGGTGAGTACTGTACAGTGCGGGAGCGGTAGTAATGAAGGGGCTCCGCTCGGGCTCGGGGCTGGAGGCGCGGCTGCGCTCGTACGGCGCGCTGGAGCGCGCGCTCGACGGGCGCGGCGGCGTGGCCGGCGACGCGCGCGGCGCCGCCAAGCTGAGGTGAGTACTGTACAGTGCGGGAGCGGTAGTAATGAAGGGGCTCCGCTCGGGCTCGGGGCTGGAGGCGCGGCTGCGCTCGTACGGCGCGCTGGAGCGCGCGCTCGACGGGCGCGGCGGCGTGGCCGGCGACGCGCGCGGCGCCGCCAAGCTGAGGTGAGTACTGTACAGTGCGGGAGCGGTAGTAATGAAGGGGCTCCGCTCGGGCTCGGGGCTGGAGGCGCGGCTGCGCTCGTACGGCGCGCTGGAGCGCGCGCTCGACGGGCGCGGCGGCGTGGCCGGCGACGCGCGCGGCGCCGCCAAGCTGAGGTGAGTACTGTACAGTGCGGGAGCGGTAGTAATGAAGGGGCTCCGCTCGGGCTCGGGGCTGGAGGCGCGGCTGCGCTCGTACGGCGCGCTGGAGCGCGCGCTCGACGGGCGCGGCGGCGTGGCCGGCGACGCGCGCGGCGCCGCCAAGCTGAGGTGAGTACTGTACAGTGCGGGAGCGGTAGTAATGAAGGGGCTCCGCTCGGGCTCGGGGCTGGAGGCGCGGCTGCGCTCGTACGGCGCGCTGGAGCGCGCGCTCGACGGGCGCGGCGGCGTGGCCGGCGACGCGCGCGGCGCCGCCAAGCTGAGGTGAGTACTGTACAGTGCGGGAGCGGTAGTAATGAAGGGGCTCCGCTCGGGCTCGGGGCTGGAGGCGCGGCTGCGCTCGTACGGCGCGCTGGAGCGCGCGCTCGACGGGCGCGGCGGCGTGGCCGGCGACGCGCGCGGCGCCGCCAAGCTGAGGTGAGTACTGTACAGTGCGGGAGCGGTAGTAATGAAGGGGCTCCGCTCGGGCTCGGGGCTGGAGGCGCGGCTGCGCTCGTACGGCGCGCTGGAGCGCGCGCTCGACGGGCGCGGCGGCGTGGCCGGCGACGCGCGCGGCGCCGCCAAGCTGAGGTGAGTACTGTACAGTGCGGGAGCGGTAGTAATGAAGGGGCTCCGCTCGGGCTCGGGGCTGGAGGCGCGGCTGCGCTCGTACGGCGCGCTGGAGCGCGCGCTCGACGGGCGCGGCGGCGTGGCCGGCGACGCGCGCGGCGCCGCCAAGCTGAGGTGAGTACTGTACAGTGCGGGAGCGGTAGTAATGAAGGGGCTCCGCTCGGGCTCGGGGCTGGAGGCGCGGCTGCGCTCGTACGGCGCGCTGGAGCGCGCGCTCGACGGGCGCGGCGGCGTGGCCGGCGACGCGCGCGGCGCCGCCAAGCTGAGGTGAGTACTGTACAGTGCGGGAGCGGTAGTAATGAAGGGGCTCCGCTCGGGCTCGGGGCTGGAGGCGCGGCTGCGCTCGTACGGCGCGCTGGAGCGCGCGCTCGACGGGCGCGGCGGCGTGGCCGGCGACGCGCGCGGCGCCGCCAAGCTGAGGTGAGTACTGTACAGTGCGGGAGCGGTAGTAATGAAGGGGCTCCGCTCGGGCTCGGGGCTGGAGGCGCGGCTGCGCTCGTACGGCGCGCTGGAGCGCGCGCTCGACGGGCGCGGCGGCGTGGCCGGCGACGCGCGCGGCGCCGCCAAGCTGAGGTGAGTACTGTACAGTGCGGGAGCGGTAGTAATGAAGGGGCTCCGCTCGGGCTCGGGGCTGGAGGCGCGGCTGCGCTCGTACGGCGCGCTGGAGCGCGCGCTCGACGGGCGCGGCGGCGTGGCCGGCGACGCGCGCGGCGCCGCCAAGCTGAGGTGAGTACTGTACAGTGCGGGAGCGGTAGTAATGAAGGGGCTCCGCTCGGGCTCGGGGCTGGAGGCGCGGCTGCGCTCGTACGGCGCGCTGGAGCGCGCGCTCGACGGGCGCGGCGGCGTGGCCGGCGACGCGCGCGGCGCCGCCAAGCTGAGGTGAGTACTGTACAGTGCGGGAGCGGTAGTAATGAAGGGGCTCCGCTCGGGCTCGGGGCTGGAGGCGCGGCTGCGCTCGTACGGCGCGCTGGAGCGCGCGCTCGACGGGCGCGGCGGCGTGGCCGGCGACGCGCGCGGCGCCGCCAAGCTGAGGTGAGTACTGTACAGTGCGGGAGCGGTAGTAATGAAGGGGCTCCGCTCGGGCTCGGGGCTGGAGGCGCGGCTGCGCTCGTACGGCGCGCTGGAGCGCGCGCTCGACGGGCGCGGCGGCGTGGCCGGCGACGCGCGCGGCGCCGCCAAGCTGAGGTGAGTACTGTACAGTGCGGGAGCGGTAGTAATGAAGGGGCTCCGCTCGGGCTCGGGGCTGGAGGCGCGGCTGCGCTCGTACGGCGCGCTGGAGCGCGCGCTCGACGGGCGCGGCGGCGTGGCCGGCGACGCGCGCGGCGCCGCCAAGCTGAGGTGAGTACTGTACAGTGCGGGAGCGGTAGTAATGAAGGGGCTCCGCTCGGGCTCGGGGCTGGAGGCGCGGCTGCGCTCGTACGGCGCGCTGGAGCGCGCGCTCGACGGGCGCGGCGGCGTGGCCGGCGACGCGCGCGGCGCCGCCAAGCTGAGGTGAGTACTGTACAGTGCGGGAGCGGTAGTAATGAAGGGGCTCCGCTCGGGCTCGGGGCTGGAGGCGCGGCTGCGCTCGTACGGCGCGCTGGAGCGCGCGCTCGACGGGCGCGGCGGCGTGGCCGGCGACGCGCGCGGCGCCGCCAAGCTGAGGTGAGTACTGTACAGTGCGGGAGCGGTAGTAATGAAGGGGCTCCGCTCGGGCTCGGGGCTGGAGGCGCGGCTGCGCTCGTACGGCGCGCTGGAGCGCGCGCTCGACGGGCGCGGCGGCGTGGCCGGCGACGCGCGCGGCGCCGCCAAGCTGAGGTGAGTACTGTACAGTGCGGGAGCGGTAGTAATGAAGGGGCTCCGCTCGGGCTCGGGGCTGGAGGCGCGGCTGCGCTCGTACGGCGCGCTGGAGCGCGCGCTCGACGGGCGCGGCGGCGTGGCCGGCGACGCGCGCGGCGCCGCCAAGCTGAGGTGAGTACTGTACAGTGCGGGAGCGGTAGTAATGAAGGGGCTCCGCTCGGGCTCGGGGCTGGAGGCGCGGCTGCGCTCGTACGGCGCGCTGGAGCGCGCGCTCGTCATAAGTCTTACTATACATACTAACCTAAAATTATTTTTTTGTAGTCAACAATAAATGTTGTTTTTTTACAACAGGACGCTAGTGGCAGACGCGGCCCGACTGCAAGACGAGGCGCGTGTAGACCTCGTGTGCGACGCGGGCATAACGCCGTCCGCGCTGCAAGCACTCCACGCGCTCTACGAACTATCCGTCAACACATACAGCTCGGTAAGGAATTGTAAACTAGCTCCTACACAGAACGCAAGCGAAACCACAGGATTAAATATATGTCCATCATCAGCATCATATCAGCCGAGACACGTCCACTGCTGGACATAGGCCTACCCCAAAGAGTGCCAAAGTGACCGGTCCTGCGCCACCCGCATCCAGCGGACTCCCGCGACCTTTACCAGGTCATCAGTCCACCTTGTCAGGGGGTCTACCCTAGAAATAGATAGTGGGTAATAACCCACGGCTAAATACCGGGTATTTACCTAGTTTTTACCCAATCTACCCGTATTTACCCGTTTCTTTCCAAAAAGTTTATAACTTCTTGAGAAGCGTTTTTGCAAAATAGAATACATCAATCGATTCGTTTTAATCTTGCGAGTGTCACTGAAGACATAACAGTAATCAAAATTCAAAATGGCGCCCACCAGACGCCATATTGTAAACAAGAAAAAGAATAAGTCGACGAATGTCATGTTGGGTATCGTTGAATAGGTATTTCAAAATCATTACTAGGCTTCTTTAATATTTTTTTAGTTAAAAACCTTTCATTGAAAATATCTAGATTTATATTTTTTTATATTAAAACAATACTAAAGTGTAATTAATTTATAATTATACGACTACGAGGTATGCAAATAAGATATTTTTTTGCCACAGTTTCGCTCACAACGCTTCGCGTATATTTGAATCATATGTAACTTGACATTTTTATACAATTCATATTCTATTTGACGATCATAATAGTAATTCATATAGATTAAGGTAGCTTTATACATAATGCGAAGTGATTCCATTTCTTTGCTCGCGAGTTTAGTTCATATCCACATTGTTTATAGCCTTGATGCTATGTATGATTATGAGAAGACTTGTTGTTCTAGGTACGAATGCTAGCTCAACTCCGGCTATCCTGGATGCTGTCCCACTACCCCTACTCTTATAGAGCACTAGTGCCCAAACTGGCAGAATTGCTCCGCGCGGGCGGAGAGGGCGATGAATGGCACGCGAGGCACAAAGGTAATGTCACGGACGAACTCAAAAGATATATCAAAAAACCTAACTGTATATTTTCAAATATTATATTCCCACAACGATACCTCATATGCCAAAATTCATCACGCTGTTTGGAGCGAAAATTGTTGTTAAGCGAACTTTAAATCGTTATAAATCCTAAACGGTAATTGTAACTAGAAATCTAATAATGATTTTACAATACCTATTCAACGATACCTCTCATGATATATAATAGTTCGTCGACTTCGTTTTTTGTTTACTATACGGCGTCTGGTAGCCGCTTTTTTAAATTATGATTACTGCATTGTCTTCAGTGACACCCGCAAGTTTAAAACAAATCGATTGACGTGTGATTCATTAAAATCGACCCACGCGCTTAATCTCTAGAGCGCCACAAAGGAATAAACATATATAACTTGATAGTGTCGTTTACTAATGTATTGGTTGAGTTGGGGTATAAATAGGATAATAAAGACCCGACTTTTGATTTTTTTAAATAAAAGTTCTAAGCTGGTTTTTGATAAATAACAAAATATGTAGTCAAGAAATTCGAAAATCTCTTAATTTTTCCTATTTCAGGCACGCCTTTAAAATCTCGTAATTCGCCTGGGCCGTATGTTCAAGTGGTTATAGTAAAAGGTCTACAAAATATGAAAATGATGCTTCATCCACAGGGGCGCTATTCATAATGCTGGGGCCGCGGACCGGGCCGCTCACGGCCAAGCAAGACTGGGAGGTGGTCAAGACGCTGTGGCCGGCCATACTGAAGGCGCCGCTCAGCGAGAAACCGAGCATACTCAGGTAAGCCAAACCAACGTACGAGGTTGTTCAAACCATAATGATGCGGCGTCAACAGTGGAACACGTCGGCGTGATTTGTTCCTGATTGGTCATATTCCTTATCCGACACTTTCCTAACTGGTCATATTCCTTATTCGTCACATTCCTCACTCTGCAAGTCTGCATACCATGTACATTTGCAAATGCATTGGCATTTTATCGCAAGTGAAAGAGGAAAACAGTTACTTTTGCATGTGTACAAATACAGTTTTCACAAAAAAAACACAAAATGGTACTGTTGCCTGGAGATGTACAAAAAGAGGTTGAAATAAACAGATAAAAAAAAAGGCGAGTGTTCAACTTCTATTACTTTACACCGCTCCCCGACGCAGCTACCGATTCAAAAGTTAACGGACTTTTGGTCCACATTTCTCGGAACACTTGTCAGGCCGTCACTGAAAATTTTCGCTCCAGGTTACGGCAATGCCAAAATAATGAAGGATCACATATGGATGACGTAATTTTTAAAAAATAAAATCCCTATTCATGTGTTTTCATAATTAATAAACGGTTTTCATCTGATATACTTAGTTTTCATTTTATTTTAGTATGTCACTAGTTTGAAATTAGTATCCATTTACCTACACATCTTTTCAGATTGGAGCAAGCATTCAGCGAGACACTTCACCGCCAATTCCCCACAGTGAACACCCGTCTGGTCATGTCTCAGTCAGCCATAGACGCCGCCAAGCGATTCTTCTCACAAGCCGAACTATCAGAGCCCGCATTGGCCGAGCTACTGGCCAACGCCGAGGCTCGGGAACTCGCGCAGTCGGACAGAACTGAGAAGATGTACACGGATCTCATTGATGAGCTAGTCGACGTTGCTGAAACACCTAATGTGTGAGTATGACTATAGTCATTATTATATGTACTATCTAAAGAAATCAAAGGTGAGCTATCAGAGACCGGGTGCGTAACCGAGACACCGCGCACTCTGAAAATATTTAGAATATTTACCTACATAAAGGATTTACGAGGTAGTAAACAGACAAAATGATTTATGCACTATCAAAAAATTCTCAAAATAAAATGACAGATGTCGTGTTTGAATGCTGTTAAATCGGATTTCAATCTGAGGAACGTTGTCTGCGTTTTTGTCATGATTAACGCCAATAACGAGGAGATTATTGTAGTCGTTATTTATTTATGCTCAAAACCGCAGATATAATTTTTAAACCGTAGTCAGGAGGCTTTAGGGAAAAAATACAACACAACACACTTGGCGGTATTTGCCCAAATATTCGTGTTGCATCTTTTTCCTTCCTACAGCAAATCTACAGCGATGGAACGAGAACACGTAACTCCAAGTGTGGTGCCAGTATAACACTAACAAAACAAATGCCTAGGTTCGAACAGTCCAAAATTCATGCAAGCCTTTACTTAAATTATTTCCTGTACTAGATTTGAATTTTGTTTTTTTTTTCAGGCAATGGCGTCGTCTAGAACTCGCCATGCAAATGCTCACCTACTGTCCATCAGTCCAAACCCCGTACACCCCGCGCGCGGTCCACCTCGCGCTGCACTCGCTGCTGCACGACGACATCGCCGTGCGCCGCACCGCGCAACGCTTCGCGCACTTCGCGCTGCAGCAGAGGAAGAGAGAGCTCAGGAAGGTCAAGGTCGACCCGTACGAGGTCGCTGGGGTGGAGAGGCCGGAGAACATTGTGCCAGGTAACTATGCTAATGCTACGTCTAAACTAGCCATCTAGAACATTTTTCTTGGCGTCTTCCATCAGATCACTTGGAAATTAGCGCGCCTCCGAGCTACAGATTATGCAAAGGTATTAGATAACCTACTATCCTACTGTCCGCAGTCCATTCATTTCACAATATAAATATGAAAATATCTTAAATATATGTGGTAAATTGACACGGGTAATGATGTTGACAGCTGCAAGCTATTTTTGTCATTGTCAGTGTAATATGAGACTGATATTTTTTTTGTAATATGAGACGGATTAAGGAAAATGTCTTATTGACCGCCCTTGATTAAAACGTAAGTGAGAAAACTTTCAAAAATAATTGATACAGTTGAAAAATCGGAAACTTTTTTCTAGTCCTAAGGAAGGTTATTACTATCACCAAAAAAATAATCAGGCACTTCTGATATTTCCAGACATTCCCAATTACAGGATCACACATATTACGCTAGAATATGAATGAACTTGAACGAAGTGCGTACCTACTGATTCACAATTACGTGTCGCCTTTGACAACCTGCACTATATAAAGTCAGCCGCAATCTTACGTGCGGAGTGCACTGCGGGCTTATACTACGGGGCGTCTTGGACGCCCTTCACCTCCACAGTTTCTTCAACATATATATTTTTCAGGCTACAGAAAAGACTTGGAATGGGCCATGTGGTCCGGGGAGAAGGTGCCGGCGACCGACGAGGAATGGGACCGCCCGTGGCTCAGGAACCCCAACTACGGGTTCTATTGCTGGCCCAATGAACTGGAGGTACGAATACAATAAGCATAGCGCCTGAGGAGTTGTCTTATATATCGACGACCGAATAGCCTAGTGGTTAGAGAACCTGATTATGAAGCTTGAGGTCCCGGGTTCGATTCCCGGTCGGGGCAGATATTTGTATGATGAATACGAATGTTTGTTCTCGAGTCTTGGATGTTTAATATCTATTTAAGTATGTATTTATCTATATAAGTATGTTTATCCGTTGTCTAGTACCCATAGTACAGGCTTTGCCTAGTTTGGGACTAGATCAATTGGTGTGAATTGTCCCACGATATTTATTTTTATTTATACGAGTATCTATGAGGGTCCTTTCGGATACACCCCGACCTAGTAGGATCTTTTGTGCATTTGCTCCCTCCATTATCCCTACTCCCAAGCTCGCCCCATCATTTCCACAAACCGAATGATGCAGTTCAGCGGGAGCACCTTGAATTCCTTTGGTTGCGGAAACCCGTTACCAATGCGCTTGGAGACTAGTCAACTCGAAGCGAAACGATCGATAAGCACTTAGATCCTGTTTATGAGATAAGCCACATGTCCTCCCGTTATGAAAAAGGAACGTTTGCATGTTGGATTACTATCTACTCAGAAAATCCATCCTATTTACTAATGAAAGATGTTTTGAAATCAGATGCGGCAATTATCCTAAATACTAAGTCACAAATCTACACACTCCATTACCTCTTTATTACATCAGTATAGACAACGCTCCCGTACACACATACTGAAGTAAACACTTAGCTCCATTGGGTCACAGGTAGCAGCCCCAGCCTCACAGCAAAAGTTCTCCAGTGACATCCCCCCCGAAGAAATGGAAGAAGGCGAGCGCCACATCCACGAGTTCTTCTCAAACGACACCAACGTGGACAAGCTAGTCTCCTTCCTGACTGTGGAGGAGAAGAAGGGCAAAGACAAGTTCAGCGGCGTGAGGTTCTCCATGTTCAAGGTCGGTCCTTTTAAATTCCCCGGAAACTGAAAATTATGAATATCTGGTGAAAATTACGACTGGCGAAAATATGCGTCCGTTAATTTGAAGTATAGTGACGACTAGAAACAACTCATATGATGTCTTTCAGGAGAAAAGATGCACCACCATCTTTTAATTTAATGTAAAAATAATTAAAGAGTATTAATTGGACGGTAGAGCTGCTTTTTTAGGGTTCCGTAGCCAAAATGGCAAAAAAGGAACCCTTATAGTTTCGTCATGTCCGTCTGTCCGTATGTCACAGGCATTTTACTCGAAAACTATAAGGTGTATTTGAATAAAATTTTGAGGATAGGTGTATTTTGTTAGCTGATACAGTTTTGTAATTAAAATGACAAAAAAAAAATTTTTAGGGGTGCACTCCATACATAAAACTAAAAGTCAAATTTTTTTTCATTGTGACCCCCCGTGTGGCACATCAATCGATAGGCCTTTCAAAATAAATATAAGGTTTCTTAGCATTTTTTTTTATTAAGTGAATAGGGTCGGAGATAATCGCCCCGAAAGTCACTAAAATTCTGTCCCCCCCCCTCTAATTGTTGAACGGTGTATTTTAAAAATATGGAAAAATTCATGGACATAGGGCTTATTAATTTCATTCACCGTAAATTGTTTTGAACAAGATCGGTTCAGAGGTTTTCGAGATATTGCTAAAAAACTGCCTACCTCAAAGAAAAGGACTTAAGTGCCGTAAAATTTCTGTGACGATACGACCTTTTTAATAGGCACGGAACCCTTCGTTTTGCGTGGTCCGACACGCACTTGGCCGGTTTTTAATGGACTACTTTGAAGCAATTCATCCAACTCAAGTATACACGGACGCCATGTTTTATGAAAAATGTTATATCTGTTGACAGTCGCTGTTCGGCCAGTTCGGGCCAGTGATCACCGAGAAGCTGTTAGTGCACGCGCGGCGCTGCGCCGCGGACTCGCAGGAGGCGCCGCAACGCTTCGCCTCTGAAATAGCCGCCGCGGCGCTGAGAGCCCCGCGCTACTGGCGGCGGCGGCCCGCGCTGCTCGTGTACAACAGCGCGCTTCAAGTCTACAGTGCCGGTGCGTATCTTACCTTTTTTTTTTTTTTTTTGACTGAGTGGAAATGCGCTTACGCATCCCCCCTCAGCCTGGGGAAACTATATAGGGGGGTATGTGGGACTCTCACCCTCCGGCCAACTGTATTGAAAGAGAAGGGGAGGGCGTCTACCCACTAAAACCACTCCGGCGTTTCCGTCTCTGCCGTTAATGGGAGCGCCATGGGATCGCGAGCATGTCACCACGACGCCCCCCGAGTGCGTATGTTACCTGCCGCTAGGACTAGTTGGTGGTGATTCCACTGAAGAACCATCGCAGTACTGGCCGATCATTTCGTTACTTAACAATAATAGTTATTGTATTAAATCTCAATTGCTGGCTGAATTTACACTACCTAAGTATATGACCAAATAACACAATGTCATTGTAATAAATTCTTCTAAAAAAAACATCAAATTAGATTTGCCATCTATAGAAAACAACGTAAACTTATTATTTTTGTCTTTTAACCTTTATCAAATACTCTTTTCAATACATTTGTAAGGAACATTTATGGGATGAACTCGACCTTAGAGTCCGAAGACAATGTCCGATATCTGCAACAGCTCTATGGGAGATACTGCAATATGAGTGGAAATCCATTAGCCAAGATCGTTACACAAACTTGTAGAAAGAATGCTAAGAATCTGCTCCGAAGTGAAAAAGCGTTGAGGAGGATTTTTCGATGAGAAAAACGTACTTTTTTTATACTATGTTCCATTTGTAAATAAAATGTCTGTGGAATAAATTGTTATACGCTTTATTTTCTCGATTATAGGTACTGCAAAGTAATATAGGAACTTCATAAAATGTTAATTATTTGCATATTTTATGTTTGGTCTTAAATTTTTTGACGGTAGTGTAAATCTCAATAGAGGGTCTTATTCCTTTACTAAAAGTGACAACCCCCTAAATTTTGGTGTCTAACAATCACAATGGTATACGTATTATTCGACTGTTATAACTTTGGAAATTAGCTAGCTGTCAATGCACATATAAAATATGGCAAAACAGTCACCTCACTTCCCATTAAAAGGATGCCATCAAAAACATCCTGTAAAAAAACCCAAGTCTCGCAGCTCAGTCTTTCTACCGTAAAAAGTTGTGAGATCCATGTAATACCAAGTCGGTTAATCTATTTAGTCTCTACTTAAAGGACCTTCTGTCTTAAGTTATTACATAAGTTATTATCATGCCAATATTAAAAATATTTTACGTTTTAAACAAATAGATCGACTTGGACATAGGTTTTCCCATGATTAAGACATTAAACTCTATTTGTATTCTAAATTTGAAGCTTCTATGTCTGCTAGAAGTGCCTTGGACTTTTGATGATCGGTGAGTCAGTCAGTCAGTGAGTGACAAAATTTAGAAACTTTAACAAGTTGTCATTCTTAAACTACTGGTTCAAATTGACTGAAATTTTAAATATACCGTGTTTATATAATGCCTGATTAGTTACTGAAAATTCAGGTTTCTTGTTTTATCCACAACGAAATTATAGGGGGGTCGAAAATGGCCTGAATCGCTTCGAGAAAAGGATGGTACGGCCGTGCCGCTTTTTTTTGCTCGACTTGGCGGGGGCACTGCCGTGCCCCCAGATATCTAATCCAACTTGACTAAGTTTAGTAAACATGTTCACGTTTTTCCACAGGTCTAACCTCCGTGATCCCGGAGACTATGGAGGACTGGGGCACCAGCCTGGCGTCGGGGGTGGTGAAGCTGGACCCGGCGCGCGGCAGCGGCGTGCTGGCGGCGCTGCTGGCGCTGTGCGCGCCGCCCGCCAACCACTCGCAGGACCCCGACCAGCACACCTCGTTCGTCGTGTGCGCGCGGCTGTACGCGCTACAAGTATGTATACCACAACACTAAGTGCTATACAAAGGCGATGTGGGCGTGGCACGCGCGCCCCTACTTTGACCGTGCGCTCAAAGCTTTCGCGCCAACGTCGCCCGGTCACCGTTCTCCATGCGAGTCGTCTCTCACACCCCACTGGGTGTGGAGGATGCCATATCAGGGCTTTTGCCCTCTGGTGACTGCAGTCTTCAGAAGTCAAAGTCAAAGTGATTTATTCTTCAATTTAGGCATATTACATGCACCTATGAATGTCGATAAACTACCACCGGTTCGGAAAGTAAACCTCTGCCTCGAGAAGAACCGGCGTAAAAAACTCGGCGAGGTGTCATTTTTTCAAAACAGTATACAATATATCATATCAGTATCAAAGTATTATAAAATTTTAAAATTACATTGCTACAGTAGAAAGCCTATTTATTTTACGACAGATTTCTAGTGCAGGATTTTATCGCTGCCAAATATCCCTATCCATGATGTAGTCGTTTATCTTATAATATGCTTTTGAAATAAGTGTCCGTTTTACGACATATTTGAATTTAGAGTCAGTAAGTTCGGTAATGTGTTTTGGAATTTTATTGTAGAATTTTATACAATTTTCCAAGAACGACTTTTTCGCTTTTACTAGCCTGTAAAAAGTTGTTTTGAGCTTCCCTGCGCTTCTGGTAACCTTGGGCCTATCAGTGTTTGTTGGGTAGTTGTATAAATTCTTCCTAACATACATTATTATTTCAAATACTTATAGCGACGGCAGTGTTAGAATATCTGTTTCCTTGAAAAATTCTCTTAATGACTCACGCGACCCGAGGTTATAAATTGCTCTAACAGCCCTTTTTTGTAAAATAAATACAGTCTCAATATCTCTCATCTTCTCAGCCCGTAATGACGGGCCGGTCTTCTGGGGCCTTGGATAAGGCTGTGGCGAGTTCGAGTCCCGGCTTGGTGTTCCGTTGGCCTATCAGCGGCTTTGGGGTCACGTTGGCCGGTCTCGGCTTGGAGGTTTCCCTGGGCGTGACAGGGGGCATCACTTTGGCGCGAGCTCTCTGGGGAGAGCCCGCGAGCGTCGGTCCGGGGGACGCGCGTGGAGAGGCGCGATCCCATGCAGGGACGGACAGCTGGAGTTGTCGGCACGGTCGAACATGACGCGAGCGAGGCGGCCGATGAAGGCGTCCAGTGTCTCCCACCGGAGGTCGCGCTGGATTACCCCGTTTCTCACGAAACGGGGAGCAGCAGTTATTGTGCGTAGGGCCTGGTTCTCCTGCGCACGCAGTTTCTTCTTATTGGATTCTGATACAAGACCATACCATGCTGGTGCCGCATACGTGAGGCGGGACCCTAGGTCACCGTGCAGTCGCTCACAAAGTTGTAGGGGACGTGGAGGGAATGAGGTGGCGACATCGCTCCCGATAGAAACCGCGCTTGATACCCCTTCTATAGTATTTACTGTTCAGTAATGTATACATTAAGCCTGCACTAAAAGCGTACCACGGCGCGCAATGCACGCGCAACTACGCTACGCTACGACTGCGAGGTTTTGCTCACCAATGGTTTCTTATTGGAGAGCAGAACCTGTACGCTGATGAGCCCGAAAATCTACGAACTCAACGAAATCTCGCAAATTATCCCAAACCCATATATAGGAGTGCCTACAGCGATATACGTTTAAACAGGGCTGAATGTCTCTTACACAAACCTGACTCTTCTATAATTATTGTTAGAAACCAGTATGACATCCGCGTTGAATTTATATTGGTTATTAATCAGCATTACTTAAAATTTTCAGACGAAATGTTTACTAATTTTTTTCTTTCAATGAATGTTATTCTAAATTCTAAATTGAACCGGTGGTAGTTTATCGACATTCATGGGTGCATGTAATATGCCTAAATTGAAGAATAAATCACTTTGACTTTGACTTTGACATGTTTTTATTTTTATTGATTATAATTTAAAGAACTTATTTTAATTGTGTAAACATATGGATGCAAAACTGAAATAAATGACAATTTAATTTAATTTTATAACACTATTCTTTATCATTTTATAGATGCCTGATGAGAACAAAACAATCAACGATCAAATATTTGTTTATTCCTACAGGGCGCTCTAGGCTCACTCAGATGGCAGACAGCTCAGCTCGGTTTCGAGCTGCTAGAAAGACTAGAAGCTGCCAATTTCATACAGCATCCGTACCAGAATGTGCGGGAAACCGTTGGCAGGTGAGCCTACATCAATTTCTTCACAAACGTTTAAAATTATTCAATGCCGTAATTTTTACAATAAAAAACAGCCTATAAACGTCCCCCTGCTGGGCACAGGCCTCCTCTCATGGATGAGAGCGAACGGGCAGTAGTCCCCACGCAAGCCCAGTGCGGGTTGTGAACTTCATACCCCTTAATTTGATAAAAAATAGCGATTGTCCGTAGTTCAAGCTTCCATGACGACGAATAGTCCAAACTAGTTGCTGATAAGGGTGAACGTTGTCGAATTAAGGGGTAAGAATATGTTTAAAATTGAGTTTGACTCCTAGTTTTTTTTATGAACCAGAACCGTGGCCCGTTTCACTAGTCTAAACTAGCAACACTGACGCGCTTGCTCAATAACCAAACATCGCTCTCTAGGGCGCATTTTGCGGGCATGTTAGTTGCTAAGGTTTATATGCGGACGACATAGTCATACTGGTCAGCGGCCTGATCATAAACACACTGTGTGAACTCACACAAACAGCACTAAAAATAATAGAGAAATGGTGCAAGGAGAATGACCTATCGGTAAACCCAAAGAAAACCGACACAATTCTCTTTACAAATAAACGAAAACTGGGTAACTACGAAATGCCAACTCTATTCGGCACAAAACTAACACTCTCGAAGGAGGTGAAATACCTAGGTATAACACTAGATGATAAACTAAACTGGAGCAAACACCTAGACAACAGACTAAACAAAGCAACAGTAGCCTTCTGGCAATGCAGAAGGATGGTGGGGAAAAGATGGGGACTGGCTCCCCACATTATACTGTGGCTATACAAAATGGTAATAGTACCAATGATAAGCTATGGTGCCATAGTATGGTGGCCCCGCACCCAAACCACGACTGCAATTACCAAAATACAGAGAACGCAAAGACTAGCATGTGTCGCGGCCACAGGTTGTATGAAAACAACCCCAACGGCAGCGCTAGAAATCATGCTAGGACTCCTACCTTTACATATGCACATACAGAAGGAAGCGGCTGCGACGGCAATACGCCTAAAAAGCCTTAACCTATGGACAAAACTAAACACACCCCACACGAAGATCCATGACAAACTGATCACAAGCCTCCCAATGATGGAGGCTTCAATTGACAAAATACCGAAAACTGCGGTCTTCAGGAAAGACTACGACATATTATTAACAGAAGACCCGAAAGAGGGGCTAAACCAAACAGACCTTAGAATTTTCACAGACGGGTCAAAAACAAATACGGGAACGGGATGTGGAGTGTTCTCAGAGGATTTAAACATACACATATCTAAACCACTGGGTGAACAAAACACGGTATTCCAGGCGGAGTGTGTGGGGATAATTGAAGCCTGCAATGCCATAAAGAAACGTCAAGTCGAGGACACAAACATACGAATACTCTCAGACAGTAGATCGGTACTACAAGCACTATGTAGTGACAACATCACATCTAGCTTGATATACGAATGCCACCAAAAACTCACAGAGGTGTGCGCAGATAGAAACAAAGTTACTATACAATGGATCAAGGGGCACAGTGGCTCAAGAGGAAACGATGCAGCGGATGAACTGGCCAGGAAAGGCTCAGAAACAACGGCATACGGACCGGAGCCAATCTTACCCCTGCCACAAAGCTACATATATAACAAACTAGACCAATACACCAAAGACCTACACCAAAGATACTGGGAGGAAATAGACACATGCAGACAGACCAAAGAGATTCTGTCGAAGCGGGACCACAAACTCACAACCACACTAATGAAGACACACAGAAACCAACTACGCAAGATAGTAGGGATGATAACCGGACACAACACCTTGAACAGACACCTCTATAATTTAGGTATCACAGACAGCCCCATGTGCAGAGCGTGCATGGAGGCAGAAGAAACGACTAAACATATTCTACTGGATTGTAAGCAGGTAGAAGTATACAGGAAAAAGCACCTAGGGTCTCCGGACACACTAAAGAACGCAGTCAGTAATACCAAGGCACTCTTAAACTTTTTGGAGGAGCTGGGGTGGTTAGAGTAGCGCCACCCTGCCGTTTCACGCAAAATAGGCACACTGGATGTCGACTTGCGGAAAATGCCCAGTAAAACTAACTAACTAACTAACTGCTAAGGTTTACAAATAAATCAATTAATTTTCGAGTTGTCATGAAAAGGTATTTGTATACCTAGTATATGTAACCTAGTATTTGTACTAGGCAATTCCGAGTACCTTAGTAATTAATACTGTTCGTTAGGTAGGTATCCGTGGTAGCCGAGTGTAATGGACTATCTAGGCACATTATGTGAATATATGATTATAAAAGTTTCTTTGCCTGCTAGAAAATATCCATTTCAAATGGGAGAACGTTCTCTCAACATCAACTGAAGTAAGTACAGTGCTCCAAATGCTGCAGTGTGTTTTTATTGTTAAGTGGCCACATAAATAGGCTTATCGCTACAAAGATGTTTTTACAGATTATGTAGGCAATTTAAGATCGATTTAATTTTGGCGTTTGGTTATTACGACTTGATAACGGGTATAAATACTAGGTAAGTTACAAATACTAACTACTCGTAAATTAAGATGTGTTTTTGTAAACCTTACCAACTGACGTGCCCGCAGAATGCCCTCTGGAGTGTGATGTTTGCCAATAACGGTAGGCCATTTGTCCGTAGTTGCCAGTGTGCTGAAAGTTCTCCCGCGTTTCCTTTTTATGAAGCCTGCATCACACTGGCGTGGCCTGCGGTGGCGGTCCATAGTAAATTTGACAGCGGATGACAAGTATACTATTGACCGCCGCGCCAGTCTGTGAGAGGCCTTATTTGTCATAGACAAAACGCTTACTTTTGTAAGTGATCAAAGTGACGTTATTAAAAACCGGCCAAGTGAGTGTCGGACCACGCAAAACGAAGGGTTCCGTGCCTATTAAGAAGGTCGTATCGTCATAGAAATCTTACGGCACTTACGTCCTTTTCTTTGAGGAAGGCAGTTTTTCAGCAATATCTCGGAAATCTTTCATCCGATCTTGTTCAAAACAATTTTCGGTGAATGAACTTAATAAGCGCTGTGTCCATTAATTTATTCATATTTTTAAAATACACCGTTCAAAAATTAGAGGGGGGGGACAGAATTTTAGTGACTTTCGGGGCGATTATCTCTGACTGTATTCACTTAATCAAAAAAATTGCCGAAAAACCTTATATTTATTTTGAAAGGCCTATTGATTCATGTGCCACACGTGGGCTCACGATGAAAAAAAATTATTTGACTTTTAGTTTTATGTATGGAGTACACCACTAAAAAAATTTTTTTTAGTAATTTTAATTACAAAACTTTGTAGCGGCTAACAAAATACACCTATCCTCAAAATTTTATTCAAATACACCATATAGTTTTCGAGTAAAATGCCTGTGACATACGGACAGACGGACAGACGGACATGACGAAACTATAAGGGTTCCGTTTTTGCCATGTTGGCTACGGAACCCTAAAAATGTCTCTAATAGTTTTAAATGAAGAAATAAAAATATAGTCCCAATTAAATTCATAACGAACTAAAATGCGTTTAAATTTTAATCCCGTTTAATCTGTAAAACTTAATTTTAATTATATAAAATATTTAAAATGGTCATCCATTTTAATGTTTTAATTTTTTTTATGTATGTCAATGAGTCATGACGTGTACCTACTTTAAAAAATAAGTTGGGAGGGAATTTGATAGGTTATTGACATACTCGCTGTTTTAAGATCATTGATAATATTAATTGATTTCCTCGCATTTTTGGAGAAAAGCTCTATATCTGCCTATTCAGCTTCGCTTCACCCGACAAAATCAGATCATCCACGAATTGCTATTTCCCGGCCTCCACAATAATGTACTATTCAAGCCTCTGCCGTTGATAGCGTGATGATTTTTATATAATGGCATGAATGGCAGCATTCTGATGACGATCTTCGACACGGAGCTGGTGTTCGGCGGCGGCGCGCCGCGCTTCGCCGCCTTCCTCGCCTCCGTGCGCCCGCGCCTCGAACCCCTCTATGACGAGAACGGTGATATTGGTGAGTGTCTACACAAAATATATGGGCCACTCAACTTTCTTTGTTGCTCGTTGCCATGGTTACGTCACTCTTTAAAACTATGATTTTATGAGGTTTAAATCCACTGAACACGTGTTTTTGTTATACTGTTATACCATCTATGGTGGGGCATCTCCTTAGCATGATAGGGGTCCAATTTATAATAGTTTTTCTAAGAAACTCTGTCATTGTTGTCTCTTGGCTTACCGGGACTGAATAACAACAAGAAAAAGTTGATTGACCCATATAAAACATACTCTTGCGTACAGAATCTCTATGTAACAGCTAGAAAACTCAAATCATGCACTGCTCGTGCTCGTTTACGTAGTTAAGGTTGTCTCGTTTTAAACACAACGGTGTTTATAATAGTTATATGGCTGAGATTGTTTAGAGTGGCCGACATTATTTTTAATTTATGAATTTGAATCTTCTGATGTGCACATACAGACATTTTTTGAATGGACTACCTGGATGCAACTCGGCCAACTTAAACCATGTCAACTGTAAGGTTGAAGTTGTTATACTACGTTTGGATGAAATAGTTTAGTGTTTAAATTAATATTTTTTTCTTGTATTACACAGTAGATATAAAGGAAGGGTAAAGAGTGTATTCGTCAACAAACACCATGCAGTTTGGCGAAGATTTGTGCATGTATATAAGCTGTGTAATTATATGGGTTTAATAGGTAACTAAAAAACAAAAAAAATATTAAGGGACAATCTTACACAAATTGAACTATTTATTTTATTTATTTATTGCCAGCCAAAATAACACCACAACATAATAATAAAATACAACATACAAAAGAATCTTAACTATTACACTTAAACTAGAATAACAGAAAAAAAAAGAAAGAAGACTGTGGGGTGCTGCTATAGTGGCCGCAAGTGGACACCACTCAGCATAATGCTATGACATTTAGTAATGCCACAGCGCTGGTCTTCCGTGGAGAACTAGTCCCTTATGGGACCTTAATAATAAGGTCAATAAGGCTTGTGTTATGGGTACTAGATACTGCGATATGTTTAATAGATACTAATACTTAAATACATAGACAACATCCAAGACTCGGAAACAAATATTCATGCTCATCACATAAATATTTGCCCTTACCGGGATTCGAACCCAGGACCTTCAGCTTCATAGGCAGCGTCACTACCCACTAGGCTAACCGATCGTCAAATCGTCGTCGTTTAGTGTGTGACAACTCAGAGCATACATAACCGGAGGAGCCTTTCAGTAACTTACCCCTCTGTAAAAAACCTTACACAATGTGCAAAAAATCATACAAAGACAATTTCACGATCGATCACAAAATCGCCTCACAAGAGAACACTGATCATAAAAACGCCCGCATGGTGCAGTAAGCACTTGATATTATAAACGTTCAACCACTTCAAGCTTTTAATGTATAATTAAGTTTCTATATACTATTAAGATGCCCCACCCCTGCAAAATTCGGCAGACTTTTTTGTACGCAAACACGACATAAGGCTACTCCAGTTATGTATGCTCTAAGTGTGGCAACGATACCGGTTTCGAAAACGAAAAAAAAACAAACGAAACAACATCTGCTATACTATAGCAGCGCGTAGCGCGGAATACTGTCCACAGATTTCACGAATGTGTGCGGCGCGAAGGACACCATTTCGACGGCATTATTTTCAAAAAATAAAATTTTCATTATCATTCTTGATTTTACTGTTTTAATTATATTAAAAAATACTGTAGTTTTTCTATTGCATTTTATAATTCGAAATTTGCCACCAGACACCCTGTACAAAATGGTTCGCCCGCAGCTTGTGGCGGCCACTAGTGGCTCGATGTGCAGCGGGTCTGAAGTGTCCGTTATGTTACAGTAATAAAGACTGCAGCGTCCATGGCGCAGATGGCGGGGCTGAGCCGCGAAGAGCGCGCGCGCTCGCCGTCGCCCGCGCGCCGCGCGCCGCGCGTCGACAGCGTGCCCGTGGCGCGCGCACGGCTGGACCCGGTCGACGACGAGCCGCAGGTACGGTACAGTAATAAAGACTGCAGCGTCCATGGCGCAGATGGCGGGGCTGAGCCGCGAAGAGCGCGCGCGCTCGCCGTCGCCCGCGCGCCGCGCGCCGCGCGTCGACAGCGTGCCCGTGGCGCGCGCACGGCTGGACCCGGTCGACGACGAGCCGCAGGTACGGTACAGTAATAAAGACTGCAGCGTCCATGGCGCAGATGGCGGGGCTGAGCCGCGAAGAGCGCGCGCGCTCGCCGTCGCCCGCGCGCCGCGCGCCGCGCGTCGACAGCGTGCCCGTGGCGCGCGCACGGCTGGACCCGGTCGACGACGAGCCGCAGGTACGGTTACGATTACGATTTGAATGGGATTTTCGTCATTAGGCATATTTGTTTGCCTTCTTTCTTTTGAAGTTATAATAAATGATGAGTCTACACCCCTAATAGCTTTTCAATCATCTCAACAGCAGGAAAATGAGAGCGTGAATGAGCCAAGCGAACCAGAGACTGCCCGAGGCGAGCGCCTCGACAAGACGCTGTCGACGCGGCTGGACGCGGCGCTGCGGCTCGGCGGCGACAGCGTGGCGCCGGACGTCCGCGACCACGCGCGCGCCATCAACCTACTCACCACAGGTAATGTTCCTATCTGACACTCGTCCTATGTCTTAAAGAAAACATGGTTTGGTGCAACCCACAAGGCAAATGATTCGTTAACAGTGTTTGCATTCCTTTTGCAGTACTCCGTGGCAGCATGGGCATGATAGTCCGCGGCGTGCACGGTGCAATCGAATCCCAGTACACTCTCGTCGGCACGGCGTGCGCGCTAGCGGCGCGCGGGCCCTCGGTGCCGCACGACGAGCTCGCGCGCGCCGCCGACGGCTTCCTGGCGTCCGTCGCGCTCGCAGCTAATGACGCCGCCGCCTTCAGCACGGCGCTCGACACCATGGAGACGGTCGCCGCCGGCAGGTGCGTTCGGCATCATTGTACATAGAGTCCCAGTACACTCTCGTCGGCACGGCGTGCGCGCTAGCGGCGCGCGGGCCCTCGGTGCCGCACGACGAGCTCGCGCGCGCCGCCGACGGCTTCCTGGCGTCCGTCGCGCTCGCAGCTAATGACGCCGCCGCCTTCAGCACGGCGCTCGACACCATGGAGACGGTCGCCGCCGGCAGGTGCGTTCGGCATCATTGTACATAGAGTCCCAGTACACTCTCGTCGGCACGGCGTGCGCGCTAGCGGCGCGCGGGCCCTCGGTGCCGCACGACGAGCTCGCGCGCGCCGCCGACGGCTTCCTGGCGTCCGTCGCGCTCGCAGCTAATGACGCCGCCGCCTTCAGCACGGCGCTCGACACCATGGAGACGGTCGCCGCCGGCAGGTGCGTTCGGCATCATTGTACATAGAGTCCCAGTACACTCTCGTCGGCACGGCGTGCGCGCTAGCGGCGCGCGGGCCCTCGGTGCCGCACGACGAGCTCGCGCGCGCCGCCGACGGCTTCCTGGCGTCCGTCGCGCTCGCAGCTAATGACGCCGCCGCCTTCAGCACGGCGCTCGACACCATGGAGACGGTCGCCGCCGGCAGGTGCGTTCGGCATCATTGTACATAGAGTCCCAGTACACTCTCGTCGGCACGGCGTGCGCGCTAGCGGCGCGCGGGCCCTCGGTGCCGCACGACGAGCTCGCGCGCGCCGCCGACGGCTTCCTGGCGTCCGTCGCGCTCGCAGCTAATGACGCCGCCGCCTTCAGCACGGCGCTCGACACCATGGAGACGGTCGCCGCCGGCAGGTGCGTTCGGCATCATTGTACATAGAGTCCCAGTACACTCTCGTCGGCACGGCGTGCGCGCTAGCGGCGCGCGGGCCCTCGGTGCCGCACGACGAGCTCGCGCGCGCCGCCGACGGCTTCCTGGCGTCCGTCGCGCTCGCAGCTAATGACGCCGCCGCCTTCAGCACGGCGCTCGACACCATGGAGACGGTCGCCGCCGGCAGGTGCGTTCGGCATCATTGTACATAGAGTCCCAGTACACTCTCGTCGGCACGGCGTGCGCGCTAGCGGCGCGCGGGCCCTCGGTGCCGCACGACGAGCTCGCGCGCGCCGCCGACGGCTTCCTGGCGTCCGTCGCGCTCGCAGCTAATGACGCCGCCGCCTTCAGCACGGCGCTCGACACCATGGAGACGGTCGCCGCCGGCAGGTGCGTTCGGCATCATTGTACATAGAGTCCCAGTACACTCTCGTCGGCACGGCGTGCGCGCTAGCGGCGCGCGGGCCCTCGGTGCCGCACGACGAGCTCGCGCGCGCCGCCGACGGCTTCCTGGCGTCCGTCGCGCTCGCAGCTAATGACGCCGCCGCCTTCAGCACGGCGCTCGACACCATGGAGACGGTCGCCGCCGGCAGGTGCGTTCGGCATCATTGTACATAGAGTCCCAGTACACTCTCGTCGGCACGGCGTGCGCGCTAGCGGCGCGCGGGCCCTCGGTGCCGCACGACGAGCTCGCGCGCGCCGCCGACGGCTTCCTGGCGTCCGTCGCGCTCGCAGCTAATGACGCCGCCGCCTTCAGCACGGCGCTCGACACCATGGAGACGGTCGCCGCCGGCAGGTGCGTTCGGCATCATTGTACATAGAGTCCCAGTACACTCTCGTCGGCACGGCGTGCGCGCTAGCGGCGCGCGGGCCCTCGGTGCCGCACGACGAGCTCGCGCGCGCCGCCGACGGCTTCCTGGCGTCCGTCGCGCTCGCAGCTAATGACGCCGCCGCCTTCAGCACGGCGCTCGACACCATGGAGACGGTCGCCGCCGGCAGGTGCGTTCGGCATCATTGTACATAGAGTCCCAGTACACTCTCGTCGGCACGGCGTGCGCGCTAGCGGCGCGCGGGCCCTCGGTGCCGCACGACGAGCTCGCGCGCGCCGCCGACGGCTTCCTGGCGTCCGTCGCGCTCGCAGCTAATGACGCCGCCGCCTTCAGCACGGCGCTCGACACCATGGAGACGGTCGCCGCCGGCAGGTGCGTTCGGCATCATTGTACATAGAGTCCCAGTACACTCTCGTCGGCACGGCGTGCGCGCTAGCGGCGCGCGGGCCCTCGGTGCCGCACGACGAGCTCGCGCGCGCCGCCGACGGCTTCCTGGCGTCCGTCGCGCTCGCAGCTAATGACGCCGCCGCCTTCAGCACGGCGCTCGACACCATGGAGACGGTCGCCGCCGGCAGGTGCGTTCGGCATCATTGTACATAGAGTCCCAGTACACTCTCGTCGGCACGGCGTACGCGCTAGCGGCGCGCGGGCCCTCGGTGCCGCACGACGAGCTCGCGCGCGCCGCCGACGGCTTCCTGGCGTCCGTCGCGCTCGCAGCTAATGACGCCGCCGCCTTCAGCACGGCGCTCGACACCATGGAGACGGTCGCCGCCGGCAGGTGCGTTCGGCATCATTGTACATAGAGTCCCAGTACACTCTCGTCGGCACGGCGTGCGCGCTAGCGGCGCGCGGGCCCTCGGTGCCGCACGACGAGCTCGCGCGCGCCGCCGACGGCTTCCTGGCGTCCGTCGCGCTCGCAGCTAATGACGCCGCCGCCTTCAGCACGGCGCTCGACACCATGGAGACGGTCGCCGCCGGCAGGTGCGTTCGGCATCATTGTACATAGAGTCCCAGTACACTCTCGTCGGCACGGCGTGCGCGCTAGCGGCGCGCGGGCCCTCGGTGCCGCACGACGAGCTCGCGCGCGCCGCCGACGGCTTCCTGGCGTCCGTCGCGCTCGCAGCTAATGACGCCGCCGCCTTCAGCACGGCGCTCGACACCATGGAGACGGTCGCCGCCGGCAGGTGCGTTCGGCATCATTGTACATAGAGTCCCAGTACACTCTCGTCGGCACGGCGTGCGCGCTAGCGGCGCGCGGGCCCTCGGTGCCGCACGACGAGCTCGCGCGCGCCGCCGACGGCTTCCTGGCGTCCGTCGCGCTCGCAGCTAATGACGCCGCCGCCTTCAGCACGGCGCTCGACACCATGGAGACGGTCGCCGCCGGCAGGTGCGTTCGGCATCATTGTACATAGAGTCCCAGTACACTCTCGTCGGCACGGCGTGCGCGCTAGCGGCGCGCGGGCCCTCGGTGCCGCACGACGAGCTCGCGCGCGCCGCCGACGGCTTCCTGGCGTCCGTCGCGCTCGCAGCTAATGACGCCGCCGCCTTCAGCACGGCGCTCGACACCATGGAGACGGTCGCCGCCGGCAGGTGCGTTCGGCATCATTGTACATAGAGTCCCAGTACACTCTCGTCGGCACGGCGTGCGCGCTAGCGGCGCGCGGGCCCTCGGTGCCGCACGACGAGCTCGCGCGCGCCGCCGACGGCTTCCTGGCGTCCGTCGCGCTCGCAGCTAATGACGCCGCCGCCTTCAGCACGGCGCTCGACACCATGGAGACGGTCGCCGCCGGCAGGTGCGTTCGGCATCATTGTACATAGAGTCCCAGTACACTCTCGTCGGCACGGCGTGCGCGCTAGCGGCGCGCGGGCCCTCGGTGCCGCACGACGAGCTCGCGCGCGCCGCCGACGGCTTCCTGGCGTCCGTCGCGCTCGCAGCTAATGACGCCGCCGCCTTCAGCACGGCGCTCGACACCATGGAGACGGTCGCCGCCGGCAGGTGCGTTCGGCATCATTGTACATAGAGTCCCAGTACACTCTCGTCGGCACGGCGTGCGCGCTAGCGGCGCGCGGGCCCTCGGTGCCGCACGACGAGCTCGCGCGCGCCGCCGACGGCTTCCTGGCGTCCGTCGCGCTCGCAGCTAATGACGCCGCCGCCTTCAGCACGGCGCTCGACACCATGGAGACGGTCGCCGCCGGCAGGTGCGTTCCTACCACAGAACACTAACTACTATAGAAAGGCAATGTGGGCGTGGCACGCGCGTCACTAGTTTTCGCGCCACTCAAAGCTTTCGCGCCAACGTCATCTGATCGCCGTGCAGTCGCTTACAAAGTTGTAGGCGACGTGGAGGGGATGAGGTGGCGACACCGCTCCCGGTAGAAACCGCGCTTGATACCCCTTCTATAGTTTTTACTGTTCTGTGATTCCTACAGCCACTGGTGGTATGAGAAGCTTCTATATGGAACTTTCCTTCAGTCGAGACCGACTCTTGAAAACAAGTCTTCTATGTTCAAAATAATTTAACCTATAAGAACGAATTAAACAGTTATTTTTTCATTCTTTTATACATACATGACGACTGGTTAGCCAAGTGTGTAGTGACGCTGCCTACGAAGCTGAAGGTCCTGGGTTTGAATCCCGGTAAGGGCAAATATTTGTGAACTGAGCATGAACATTTGTTTCTGAGTCTTGGATGTTTTTCTATGTATTTAAGGATTTATATATATCGTCGTCTAGTACCTATAACACAAGCCTTATTGAGCTTACTATAGGCCTAGTTCGATTTGTGTAAGAATGTCCCCTAATATTTATTTATTTATACAACATTGATAATAATTTAACCATCTTTGACCAGGTCATGGTGGGCGCGCCTAGCCTGCCTGGACTTCGCTCAACCCCTTCTGTTCTACGGATTACCGCTGCTGTGCGACCAGCCCGCGCTCGCGGTGCGCGCCGAAAAGTTCACACTCAAGCTCATGCGGGACCCGAGACTTGAGGTGAGGCATAGTTAGGAGGCGTCCATTCATCATACCATCCTTAAGACGTCCGCTGCTGGACATAGGCCTCCCGCAATACGCAGTGCGTGCTGAGAAGTTCACACTCAAGCTCATGCGGGACCTAAGACTTGAGGTGAGGCATAGTTAGGGAGGCGTTCGTTCATCATATCATCCTTAAGACGTCCGCTGCTGGACATAGGCCTCTCGCAATACGCGGTGCGTGCTGAGAAGTTCACACTCAAGCTCATGCGGGACCCAAGACTTGAGGTGAGGCATAGTTAGGGAGGGGTCCCTTCATCATATCATCCTTAAGACGTCCGCTGGTGGACATAGGCCTCCCGCAATACGCGGTGCGTGCTAAGAAGTTCACACTCAAGCTCATGCGGGACCCAAGACTTGAGGTGAGGCATAGTTAGGGAGGCGTCCGTTCATCATATCATCCTTAAGACGTCTGCTGCTGGACATAGGCCTCCCGCAATACGCAGTGCGTGCTGATAAGTTCACACTCAAGCTCATGTGGGACCTAAGACTTGAGGTGAGGCATAGTTAGGGAGGCGTCCGTTCATCATATCATCCTTAAGACGTCTGCTGCTGGACATAGACCTCCCGCAATACGCGGTGCGTGCTGAGAAGTTCACACTCAAGCTCATGCGGGACCCAAGACTTGAAGTGAGGCATAGTTGGGGAGGCGTCCGTTTATCATATCATCCTAAAGACGTCCGCTGAACATAGGTACCTAGGCTATAATATTTGCAAAAAAAAACAGATGATTATTTTAAATCTTTTAATTTAATCTTTGAATGCAGTTTTTTTTTTCTTAATTTGGCCTCGTGACTCCTAAGATTTTTCCGTATTTGTTATAGGTTCAAATGTTGCACATCCCGTATTTGTTTGTAGTTGAAATTTTTTATCGGTTTTTATCTAGGTGCGTCAAGCGGCCGCCAAACTGCTGACGGGGCTGATGCACTGCGGCGCTCTGCCCGACGAAGAGAAAACGCTGCGCGTTTTAACGCGCGCGTGCCGCGCCGCCGCGCCGCTCGAGCGCCACGCCGGCGTGCTCGGCCTGTGCGCCTACCTCGCCTCGCGCCCCTACAGGTACCGACACGTCCACAGCTACAAGTATACTTAGCTAAGAGGACGAATATAATAGAGCGACTCGCACGCATACACGCATGAGTGACAAGGATGTAAGCATAGACAATACCACAAGTGGGAACGAGCTCCTGTCCCTCAGCGTATATACCTGTCAAAATATCGCACAACTAACGTCACCGATATAACATGACTAAATTATAGACGACATTAGACGTCATGAATGTATTAGTATTCTGATACTTCTCAATTTAGTAAGGTTAATTTACCTTCGTTGTTATTGTTATTGTTATCAAACTTTCTATACGTTTCGATATTAATGAATACGGCTTACGATTACCTACAGACGGTTTGATGCAACCCAAACTTATTGGTGTATACAGTATACATGCTAACGCTTTGTCAATTTCATAAAAAATATAAATCGTCCAAAAATACTGTTAATGTAGTATAGCAGTGAAGCTGAAGTGCCCTATCTCACAAAACTTTACATGTATATAAATCAATAAAATTGTTTACTCCAATATGCTCGGAAATGTGCGCCTTACTGTAGCAAAATAGTACATGAGGTTCCTCGTCCATTACTGGATACTTTTTTTACCTTTTAACCATATGTTTTGACTAAGACACATTACTACAAACAGCCAAATGCTCGTAAGTTTAAATTGCAAGTTGGTTTGACAGATCGCGCCTGTGTGTAGTGTGCTTAAATTTTTCCCCGCGTTTTCTTTTTTATTGTCATAGACAAAACGCTTATTTTTGTAAGTGACCGAAGTTACGTTTTTAAAAATGCCTCAAAAATTTTAAATGAAGAAATAAGTATATAGTTGAATTAAAATTCATAACGAACTAAAATGCGTTTAAATTTCAAACCCATTTAATCTTTCATAATTTTAATTACATACAACATTTACAATTGTGATCGATTTTAATGTTTTGAACTTTTTGTGTATGTATGTGTGTACCATGGTTCAATAACCTGTGTTAAGTTCCCTCCCAACTAAAGTTAAGTTCCATCCTTGTCAATACATACTCGACAAAATCAACTTATCCACGAATTGCTATTTCCCGGCCTCTGCAATAATGTATTATTCTCAGAACTCGTCCGTCAATTGCTCGTTTTCCAGCCTCAACAATAATATGTACGAGTATGTATTGTTGTTTCTAGCCTGGGCCCGCAGCTCGGCTCGGTGCTGGCGGAGCTGGCGCGGCACACGTCCGCGCCGGACCCGGTGCCGGCCGCCATCCGCGCCGCGCTCGCCGACTTCCGGCGCACGCACCAGGACGAGTGGCCGCGCCACCGCGACCAGCTCTCGCAGGTACTGTTGTCGCTGGCCCCGCAGCCCGGGCCGCAGCTCGGCTCGGTGCTGGCGGAGCTGGCGCGGCACACGTCCGCGCCGGACCCGGTGCCGGCCGCCATCCGCGCCGCGCTCGCCGACTTCCGGCGCACGCACCAGGACGAGTGGCCGCGCCACCGCGACCAGCTCTCGCAGGTACTGTTGTCGCTGTCCCCGCAGCCCGGGCCGCAGCTCGGCTCGGTGCTGGCGGAGCTGGCGCGGCACACGTCCGCGCCGGACCCGGTGCCGGCCGCCATCCGCGCCGCGCTCGCCGACTTCCGGCGCACGCACCAGGACGAGTGGCCGCGCCACCGCGACCAGCTCTCGCAGGTACTGTTGTCGCTGTCCCCGCAGCCCGGGCCGCAGCTCGGCTCGGTGCTGGCGGAGCTGGCGCGGCACACGTCCGCGCCGGACCCGGTGCCGGCCGCCATCCGCGCCGCGCTCGCCGACTTCCGGCGCACGCACCAGGACGAGTGGCCGCGCCACCGCGACCAGCTCTCGCAGGTACTGTTGTCGCTGTCCCCGCAGCCCGGGCCGCAGCTCGGCTCGGTGCTGGCGGAGCTGGCGCGGCACACGTCCGCGCCGGACCCGGTGCCGGCCGCCATCCGCGCCGCGCTCGCCGACTTCCGGCGCACGCACCAGGACGAGTGGCCGCGCCACCGCGACCAGCTCTCGCAGGTACTGTTGTCGCTGGCCCCGCAGCCCGGGCCGCAGCTCGGCTCGGTGCTGGCGGAGCTGGCGCGGCACACGTCCGCGCCGGACCCGGTGCCGGCCGCCATCCGCGCCGCGCTCGCCGACTTCCGGCGCACGCACCAGGACGAGTGGCCGCGCCACCGCGACCAGCTCTCGCAGGTACTGTTGTCGCTGTCCCCGCAGCCCGGGCCGCAGCTCGGCTCGGTGCTGGCGGAGCTGGCGCCGCACACGTCCGCGCCGGACCCGGTGCCGGCCGCCATCCGCGCCGCGCTCGCCGACTTCCGGCGCACGCACCAGGACGAGTGGCCGCGCCACCGCGACCAGCTCTCGCAGGTACTGTTGTCGCTGTCCCCGCAGCCCGGGCCGCAGCTCGGCTCGGTGCTGGCGGAGCTGGCGCGGCACACGTCCGCGCCGGACCCGGTGCCGGCCGCCATCCGCGCCGCGCTCGCCGACTTCCGGCGCACGCACCAGGACGAGTGGCCGCGCCACCGCGACCAGCTCTCGCAGGTACTGTTGTCGCTGGCCCCGCAGCCCGGGCCGCAGCTCGGCTCGGTGCTGGCGGAGCTGGCGCGGCACACGTCCGCGCCGGACCCGGTGCCGGCTGCCATCCGCGCCGCGCTCGCCGACTTCCGGCGCACGCACCAGGACGAGTGGCCGCGCCACCGCGACCAGCTCTCGCAGGTACTGTTGTCGCTGTCCCCGCAGCCCGGGCCGCAGCTCGGCTCGGTGCTGGCGGAGCTGGCGCGGCACACGTCCGCGCCGGACCCGGTGCCGGCCGCCATCCGCGCCGCGCTCGCCGACTTCCGGCGCACGCACCAGGACGAGTGGCCGCGCCACCGCGACCAGCTCTCGCAGGTACTGTTGTCGCTGTCCCCGCAGCCCGGGCCGCAGCTCGGCTCGGTGCTGGCGGAGCTGGCGCGGCACACGTCCGCGCCGGACCCGGTGCCGGCCGCCATCCGCGCATAAAGTCGTTGTTTGCTTGGGTTTTTTTTTTGTAGGATTTATTCTCACAGTTACGGACGTGCTATAAAAACTTTTTCTAAATTCGTATGTGTTAACTCTCACAGGAGGAGCTCGACCTACTGGCTGACCTGACCTCCCCGCCGTCGTACTGCGCCTAGCACTCGGACAGCGAGTCGAGAGAGGCGGAGGAACAGGGCGTCGTCGGGGGATAAGTGACACCATAAAAGGGACCTTTGGACGGTTGGACGCCAGGCGACACATACCGTAAACTGGGGTGACTGTAGGACAAAATGGGACTACTCTGATCATTTCGAATGTAGTATAAATGCTGAACTATTTCAAATTAAGTAGACTTAGGGTGGGTTGCACCAAACCGTCTGTAATCGTAAGCGGTGTTCGTTAAAATCGAAATGTATAGAAAGTTTGACTAGTTTCTATGGAATGACAGCTGCGGGCGCCATATTTTACGTTGATCGGGATGGGGCCATAACAAAAAAGATTGTTTAGGTACGTTGATCGGTCTGTAATCGTAAGTTGGTGCAACTAGCCCTTAATCAAGGAAACGGCAAGACAGCATACTAATTTATTGACTGCCACTGGTGAACCACAAATAAAAACAATAATTTAGGAAAATAAACTGCGATCAAAGTCGCCCCTCGAATCAAAGCAGCGTTGATCCTGACACAGCAATTGCCGCAATATACGCCAACTATACAATATAGTTATTATCAATTATCATAGTATGACGTTTTTAGTGGACACGGCAATAATTTAAAGTTATCTTTTATAAACAAGGTAATTTACGCACGCCAGGGTGTGTAGATCCACTATAATGTAATTTAAGACCATTGTAACCATGTTCCTGCGAATAAAATATTTGTATTTACGACTCGGTACACGGCAAACCAAAATTTGGCAGGAACTACACTGAATCAAAGTAACCCCAGTTTACCGGTACCTATAGATCGTCCAAACCATAAAGATGTCAGGCCTATCTCACTCAATTTTTTCGTGAAATGACACTTCGTCTTCCTAATGTTACGGAGTTTATTTTTTTTATTTAACGGAGTCGGATCCGGAACCGGAGGCGAAGTTGGAGCCGTATCCGAAGCCGGATCCGGAGCCGGATCCGGAGGTTTACCGGAGGCGGAACCGGAGCCGAGTACCTTTTAACTGATTTATTTATAAGACAAAATGCGGGCTATCGTGAGTGATAGGTAAGTAATTCCTGGACAAGTCAAAACTTGTAGGCGTGCGCCGCGCTGCCGCGGCAAATGCAATACCCGTATGCCGTATTTCAATTTTATGAAAAATTTAAACGTAAAATCTGAGAAATTCACATTTCTACTTTAATTATTGCTTTTCGACGTTTAGACGGGTTCTAAATATTTTTAATATAACGTAAGAACGAAAATAATTTAATTGAATGTTGCTTTGATCTGTCGATAACACTGTTACGTCATTGTAACCTCTTATTGTTTATGACAAAATTTGACAGCTAACGTCATCACTGGTCCAGTACTATTCTTATATTATTCTGTACTAATCATTATTCTGAGATGATGTGAAGAAGTGTCTACCTACGCTATGTACAAAACTCTAACTATGTTTAACCCTGGTACCACAAGAGGGCGGTGTTCGCGTCGCTTCACTTGTGCGTATACGCTAGCACAGGGCCCCATTCCGTGAAAACACGAAAGCGCCGAGCAAGGCTCGTTTCTGAATATAACGACATCATAATGATTCACTTTAAATGCTAAAGCCTATTTTTTGTTTGGGTTCATAATCTGTATACGGCGTCTCCTCTTATGTACACAAATAGGCATATTTAAATTAACCGTTCAGATAAAGCTTGCCAATGTCATGAATGAATGTGAAGCGAGATTTATTTTGATCAAGACCCATTTTTTTTTTAGTCCATGGTACGTTACTTGATTTTTTTCCAGTGTGGTCTTTGAGTATTAAGCCACTGGAGATGTCATAGACAGGCGACCCCCTCCGGCAAAGTACATTGGTCAACTGTTCAACCACGTTATATAAAACTACTTAAAGTCGCTTCACCGTCATTTTGTATCGTTCCGTGTCGCATGACGTTTCTCTCGAAAAATGGTGACTTGTGCAATATTATCATGTAAAAGGTGATCTGACAGCTCAAATTCGCAACAAGTTCACGTTTCCTATCATAGGTAAGTATTTTTACTAACTATTAAATGTGTATTGAAGTACAATCTCCATTTAAAGAAAATGCCGTTAGCGATACGTAAACGACAGAACGTAAACATGATTATAGTGGTAAGGGTTCGAATCGGTCTTTAGGGATGTGATAAAGTAAGAAAGGCGACTCAACATTTGAATTTATCATTCATTCATTCAATCACTGCAGTTTGTTTAATAGTCAGTTTTTTTATTAGATATTGAATTAAATAGTAGGTATAGATGTATGTTACATTTAAATCTTGTAAGGTGAATCAGAAAAATTACTTTTCTCTGGACTTACGATGTTGAAATTTAGTCTTAAAAAGAAATGAATTATATGCAAAAAAAAATCTAGGTAAAAGGAGTACATTTAGTGCGGGACTATGAGTGTATGTGTTATTCATATACTATTATTTACAGTATTATACTGTATTTAATATAATTGTATGTCCTTTTAGATTTCCAAAAGATCCTTATATAAAGGAGAAATGGAGAACAATTTGTAATTACGAAAATTATTCTTGGAAACCTACACGTACAAGTGTTATCTGTTCGGAGCACTTTACTCCGGAAAGCTACAAAAATGATTACGTGTACAATAAACTTATTCATTTTAAAAATCAATAAAAATACTAATTAATAAAAGTCTTAAGCGGGTCTTAAAAAACCCTACCAGAGAATTTAAATTAATAAATATGTGGTAATTCTAATAAAATTAACAATTCATTTTATTGCTTTCCCTTTGCTCATTTATGTTTTGAAGTAACTTTATAAATGTGGTGAAAGCTGAGCCTTATTAAAATATAATTGCATATACATAGGTTCTTGCAAATACCAATCAATAAGTATCAGCCCGGAAAACCGCGGGCGAGAGTTCATTCCACAGTTTAACAGTGCGAGAGGGCTAAGGACACTACGGCACATAATTACAGACAGACATATATACAAACAAACATTTTTTTGGGTAGTATCTTCAATGGACAGAATTTTCACTTTTACAATTTAATAATAAATAGTATAAGATAATTCAGTTCATTCATCAAACTAATTTGACTCATTCTTCAGATGTCTTCGATGTGTCCCATCAGTAACTTGTTCGCATGTATGCTGCATCAGTTACGTGAAAACTCTGTCTGTGTGCGTGTAATTTTTGATGTGTTGAATTTTTTTGTAGTGTGCGTTTATCGCAACAGCAAAACTTGTGTCTGTTGAGTTATTCCTCTTTTGGTGGTGTGCTATACGTGTTTTACCTCGCCCCCCGCCAAAAGTGGCGAAAAAATTTGTTCGAAGAGTTTACGTCATGGCATCTCCAGTGGCTTAATACTCAAAGAGTGTGGTCCATTGAATGGCCAGGTACGACGAAACTACTCCGTAACACGTTAAAATCCATTTTTAAGAAGACTTGTTCGTAAATAAGCGTCCTAGGCACTGGAAGGGTTAAGTAACGCACCTTGGATGCTGCTAAGGTGTTGGTTTTGTTAGTTGGGTGGTGGATTAATTCCCTCGAGCTCAAGATACCACATTCTGTCATTATCATAGACTAAATATCTCATGGGCATATAATAATTTAATAAATTTAGTGAGGCTAGGTTATTCAATTTATTTTTGTTACAATAATCACAGGCATATTTGATTCCCCTTTATTTTCTTATTTCGGTTTATAAATAAATATAAGTCAATAAACATTGTGTTACCAATAATAATAATAGAAGCTGTGCTAGCTCTTATTTGTAATTGAGTTGTTTCTTAAGATCTGTTGAGAAGTTTATAAGGTGTAAATAATATGTATAAATATTGCATAAAATTTAGAAAATAAATAAAAAATATTTTGAAGGACTTGATTGTTTTATTTGACATTGACACTACTTTATAGATTAGATAAACGTCCAACAGCTTTTAAGATTATTTATGGGGCCTAAAATATTGTAGCTTGTATTACGGCGGAACCGGAAGTCTTTTTTCCAATAAAAGAGGTTTCTGCTAGTATTACAAGTTTCAAATCATTTTGCAACGGGGCCTAGTAAGGAAACGGTATTCAATATTCATTATTTAGTACTCACAACCAGGGAAAACCCCCCCAACATTTGATTAATTTATTTATTTATTTTAATCTTTATTTCAGATATAACATCCATATTTTGTTTTACACGAAGGAGGTAATTAATTTGGTATGTAAAGTAAGCAGCAGTTGAAAACGAAAAAAAATGTAAACAAACAATGTATTGAATCAAAGTCAAAGTCAAAGTGATTTATTCTTCAATTTAGGCATATTACATGCACCTATGAATGTCGATAAACTACCACCGGTTCGGAAAGTAAACCTCTGCCTCGAGAAGAACCGGCGTAATAAACTCGGCGAGGTGTCATTTTTTCAAAACAGTATACAATATATCATATCAGTATCAGAGTATTATAAAATTTTAAAATTACATTGCTACAGTAGAAAGCCTATTTATTTTACGACAGGTTTCTAGTGCAGGATTTTATCGCTGCCAAATATCCCTATCCATGATGTAGTCGTTTATCTTATAATATGCTTTTGAAATGAGTGTCCGTTTTACGACAGATTTGAATTTAGAGTCAGTAAGTTCGGTAATGTGTTTTGGAATTTTATTGTAGAATTTTATACAATTTCCCAAGAACGACTTTTTCGCTTTTACTAGCCTGTAAAAAGTTGTTTTGAGCTTCCCTGCGCTTCTGGTAACCTTGGGCCTATCAGTGTTTGTTGGGTAGTTGTATAAATTCTTCCTAACATACATTATTATTTCAAATACGTATAGCGACGGCAGTGTTAGAATATCTGTTTCCTTGAAAAATTCTCTTAATGACTCACGCGACCCGAGGTTATAAATTGCTCTAACAGCCCTTTTTTGTAAAATAAATACAGTCTCAATATCTGCCGCTGATCCCCATAAAATAAGACCATAAGTAATTATACTGTTAAAGTAAGCGAAGTAAACTAACCGTGCCGTTGCTACATTGGTAAGCTGCCTTATTCTCCTGACTGCAAAAGCAGCGGAGCTCAACCTACTTCCTATCGCAGTTATGTGGGAACCCCACTGCAGTTTAGAGTCTAACGTAATACCTAAGAATACAGTTGACTTTACAAATTCTATGGTTTCACCATTAAGTTTAATATTTGAGGCTAAGTTTACATTTGAGTTCGCTAGTGTGAATTTTATACATTTCGTTTTTTTCGGATTCAACACTAAGTTATTGGCAGCAAACCAGTCAGATATCATGGACAGGGTGTTATTTGGTTCAATGAGTTCAGTATCTTTCCTATTAACTTTGAACAGTAACGAGGTGTCATCGGCGAACATGACAATGCCTGATCTTCGGCTTACCATATATGGTAGATCATTTACATAAACAAGGAACAGGAATGGACCTAAAATAGATCCTTGAGGTACTCCCATCTCCACCACTGTCTCTGACGAAATGGCCCCATTTATCGCTACCTTTTGATTCCTTTGTGTTAAATTTTACATTTATATAAATGTCAAATTCAATACGTTGTTTGTTTACATTTTTTTCGTTTTCAACTGGTACTTTACAATGCCGTTTCTTATCATCGGCAGTAAAGGATTAGGAATGCGTAGACATTCAAAATCTTCGTATTTACACATAGAAACAGTAAGCATTAGATGTTAACTATGCAGGTGAATTGCTGAAAATGATCTAAACAAGACTTACTTACGAGTATTGCCTTGTAATAATCACAAATGATATACATGTGTAGATCATTGTGGGCACTTCATACGCGTAGCTACTTCTGCACTGTACATGGCTTTGACAATAATTTAAAATATTTCAAAATATATAGTATCCTTCAGGGTATTTTATAAATTTCAATATTAACATTATTTGGCATTCATTGACATTTCACATTGAAATGTCAATGAATGCCAAATAATAATCGGTAATCTACTAAGTTACCAAAATCGAATTAAAAAAAAAACTACATATTTACATAAATAAGAAAACAACAGATACGTACACCAGTATATAATTTATTAAATTAAGGGATAATTCATTTATATGATATGAGAGTCAAATAGAATCACAAAAAGTTATGGAATATGTTTATACTGTTCATGTAATTACATAGAACAAAAATGTTTATCTTAGCAATGGAGAATATAGGACTGAGTACTAACAGAACCTGTTGGCCGGAAGCTAGCTCAATCACTCGAATATGGAAGTGCGATAGATGGAGATAGATAGATCTACGAACTACGTACTTTTAAGGCAAAATAAAGACAGATTAGTGAAATTTTCAATTTCCATTTGTTTACTTTATGTAAACATTAACTATTATTTATGACTACTATTTATTCTAGATCATACCTTCAACTAGATATGATTAGATATGATCTAGAATAATTAGTAAATGGTTACACAATCACATCAATTTCAATTGCTAGAAAATGGACTTGATTTAAACCTGGTGGGAACTAAGAGTCCATGGAAATTTTCTTCCTTTACTATCTTCAGTCATCATAGGCAGACAAGTCATAAAGAGTGCTTAAGTAGCAAATCTTGTTGTCAAAGTAGACAGTAGATTGTTTTTAAACTATATAAATAGGTGTGACAGTTCGGCAGCTGAAAGCAAGGCTTCAGGCATTTACCTATGTAAGGAACAGGATCTGGGTTTTTTTTTCCTCAAGAAGAATTGAGCAAAGTTACTAAGAAAACTGACCACAGTTTTCTTAGTAACAAATCACATCATCTCTATTATAACATTCTGCCTCAAAAGACATCAAACTCCATGCTCTACATGTGACTGAAGGTAGCCGAGGGTCCTCAAACCATCAGAACCATATCCAAACCTACAGCCTTATAAAAATATTTTGAGATAGGAATATTAGAGACTACACCAGCATCACCAACATTATCTTCTCTCCTCCACATCTGGAATAGTAAAACATTTCATATTAATAAGTAGTCTTAGTAGACTCTATGATTTTAGCTTTTAGGGATAGTGGAGGGACAGTGATATCTGAATGTAGATTAAATAACAAATAGAATAACAATGCACAGCATCCATGAAATACAAGCCTTCCAAGTTGCATTTTTAGTATGAAGGTAAGTATATAAGCTCTGGATAGTCAGATGGAGGACTCTGGGGGAGGCCTATGCCAAAGGCAACCAGACAATATCTGAGGACAACGGCTATACATAGTCGGTAAGTATGTAAGTTGGCCACAAAATTTGCCACTTGCCGGTATCCGAGTGAACTGAAGTTTGGTGACAATGCAATATTATGGCACCACCAAGCTAATAATGATGGAGACAGAAGGTGGCCGCTGCAACTCCCAAACTACACAAGATGCAGAAAAAAAACTACATCTCAACATAGCAAGTTTTTTTCAGTCAGTCACTTATTTGTATGTGACAGCCATTATGCATTATGCATAGGCACATTTATGACATCAAGTTGCGAAAACCGAGTCCGCGTACACCTATATGTGACAGCCATCATATTTTTCTTTTTCATACAAAAGGTAGCCTATGTCACCCAGAGCATAATTTCGAATTGTTTGACACTCCATTTAATCGGTTCAGTATTGTAAATGCTACAGTGGAACATATGTCAATACAAACATACTGCTAAAAACATATCCCTTCCTATCGGCTCTGCCGTAGTCAGGCCCTAAGCTAGTCCCAAAAATACATTTTTTGACAGAAAATGATTTTATGTAGTGCCTTGACGCATACCATATGATCACTGATATGCCAGAATATGGATCTGCACTATCTTGTATATAAATATCAAATTAACTTTGGGACAAGCTATGAGTTATGATAATATATGAAATGTACTCACTTTTCCCATCACATGCTACAATTTTGACTTTGTCTACTTTAGCAACTTCTTGAACTTCTCGAAATTCCACATCATTCAACATAAAGGTCCAGACATTATCACAAAACCTGAAACATAAAGTGTTATAAATGTTATATGAATAGCAAATATCCAATTCCCATCCCCGTTCCCTCCATCTGCATATTACAATGCCTACATAAATTTAAAACACCCCCAACAGAACCAACATAACTAAGAACTATCTTGACCGACAAGACTTTCACTATAAAAAACACACTCAAAATAGTTCATCTGTTTCGGAGCAAGGATACTACCCACAGATAGACATATTAAACTTATAACACCCCTCGCGTACGTTGGGGGTTAAAAAAGCAAGACGAGCAGGGGGATAAAACATAGCCTATGTCCATTAGATGATTTTTGTGATAGATGATTAATGCTGATTATGCGTGCAAATGATTATTCCAACCTGTAAGTATTTAATTTCCCGGCTTTGAAGGTTAATCTAGACTTCACCCTGTTGGATAGAGCTGTGTTGATAGATTTGTCGAATTGTAGGAGAACTTTGACTGCTAATGCCGGTGTTATCTGGCCATACTGAAACAAAATGCATGTGTTAGAAGTAAGCGCAGAAAAAACAGTGACCAATTAGAATAAAAACAGGAAAAATACACTAATACCTACTTGGATCAGTTCATCGAGGCTTTCTTGTAATGTGTTTCCAATCGTAGTATTTCTGTACAGTTGATATGACATTATAGATTGTGCAATATTTTATTCAATCCAGTTAATACGCACGAAAACAGCGTTTCACTTTAAACAGGATAAACAAATTCAATCACACTTGAAACCACATAAACTATTGAAAAGAAAGATGAAAAATGTAAGCAAGGCAAGGCGAGCAGAGCACCGAGCAGCAAGCAAACACATAGCATAAGCATAGAGGATAGAGGAAGAAATAAGAATAGAATAGAGGTACACACACACGAATATACACATGAGTGACAAGGATGTAAGCATAGACAATACCACAAGTGGGAACGAGATGCAATGTGAAATCTCCTCAGCGCGTATACGTTTTCTTTGTTTGTCACCTTGTTTGTCATCACCTGTCAAAATATTGTACTAAGGGGCTACGCAAAACGAAAACGAACTTCATTCGTGTATCTCCATCTCTGTCGCTCGAACTAGCAAGTGCGACAGAGAGGGAGATACACGAATGAAGTTCGTTATCGTTTCGCGGTAGCGGTAGCCCCTCTGAAACTGACGTCACCGATATAATGCAACTAAATCATAAACGCTGAATTGCAATGCTGATGCGTTGCGCGAGAAAGCTTTCTCGCGCAACGCATCAGCGGGGCTAGCGCAACTGACGCCGCACCGCGACGCGAGTCGAGAAAGCTCTACCCCCCTTTTTCTAATTTGTACGGTGCGAGTGAGATAGGGGACGCTTAGTCGCGCGAGAAGCGACTGAGCAAGTGAGCAGCAAGTTGTGCTAGACGTGCAGCATTGCAATTCAGCGAGGAAATGCCGCCAGCATCCTCGGTACAATGCCTCGAGGGCCTTTTTTAGATTTAACTTAGTTTTAATTTATCTTAGTTAATGTTAATTATAATCTTGTATTCAATCATAAACGACATTAGACGTCAAGAATGTATTAGTCTTTTGATACTTCTCAATTTTTTTTTATTAAAAGTGTTCTTAATTTAGGGTAATTTACCATCGTCTTGTAATTGGTCCCTTTCTGGCATACGCTAGGAGAAGCCATCTATTAAATTCATGGCCCTATGATACTCGGGACTCGACTCGGTCACTCGAACTAGCAAGTGCGACAGAGACGGAGATACACGAACGAAAACGAATTTAGTTTCGCGGTAGGATACGAACGACAGAATCCGCGATTACTTTATGGTAAATGATCTCTAATGTAACTAGTGGTTCTGTGTATGAATGATAAGTGATGGTTGTAATGGATGATGGGTGAAATGGAGAGTGAACTATGTGCCATTGAACTTTTTCAGGGGGCCTACCGCCAACGGCATTCGTAGTTTTCCCTCTCTGTTGCACTCACGTACGAACTCGCAAGTCTGACAGAGAGGGAAAACTTCGAATGCCTTTCGCGGTAGGCCCTCAGGTTATTAACTATGGAAGAGAGGCGAGTTTGCAAAATGAGGCTATTGTAGTTTCTTTAGTAGTGATTTCGTGGTTGAATCTCGGGTTTGTGAATTTCGGGCAGTATTTTAAAAGTGTTCAATGGATTGTGAGGTGCTTCCATCGCACGGGCAAGGTGGTTATCTTGAAGGGAGATAGGTAGGATTTGTGGTAGCCGTGTCCGGTGAGAATTTTGGTGAGATGGAATGAGATAATGGTTTTGTTTCTCCTTTATCTACTAGAGTCTGGCCAACGAAACGTGATATTGAAAATGACCGCGAAATTTAAAAATGTAGCTATGGTATGTCTGAATGAGCTAGGGTTAAATGATTTTAATACTTTCTTCATTAACTAATAACAACACCATTAATTTTTATTTTTTTATTTATTATTATTTTATTTATTAATCTTACAACAAGGTTATACATTAAGCAAAAGTCCTGCAAAACTGTTTTATACAGTTTGTCTGCAGGAAGGCTTTTAAAGTAAATACAATTTAGGTTAACATGACAAAAGCATCAACATTTTCTAACTCTAGCTCATACAGGCATACCATAGCTACAATTTTATATTTCGCGGTCATTTTCAATATCACGTTTCGTTGGCCAAACTCTAGGCACCAACGGCGTGTTCGCGTTACATCGTTGCCTCTCTTTCATTTGCCGTAGGAAGGAAAAGATGCAACACTTATATTTGGGCGAATACCGCCAAGTGCGGTGCCACCATAATACAAATGTTCGTGTACGTTAGGTTCGGATACTACCTTATACAAAAAAAACTTATTCGGCAAATTTTACTGAAAATTATAGAATCCAAAGGGCCAATTCACGGTGATTAAATACTGATGTGATGATCCACCCCTGTCGCACTCTATCGCATGTTATAGATAGAGACGGCTATGGTGGATAATCGTCTAGGGCTACCGCGAAACGCAGTTCGTTTTCGTTCGTGTATCTCCGTGTCTGTCGCACTTGCTAATTTTCCCCTAGTACGCTGTCATAAAGCAACGCGTCTTGTCACTATGCCATATCATATGCTATAACTAGTGTTTGCAATTCGAATATTCGCCTCATACAAATATTAGAATAATACTCGATTATTCGAATATTTTGTATTAGGCAAATATTCGAATTGCAAACCCTAGCTATAACCTAGACCGACAGTGGCAAATGTATTGCCGTCTTGTAATTCGTATATATATATATATGTATATATTAGGAGTTTACGAATTACAATTATATTCAAAAACAAGCTACTACTTAAGTTTTCGTTTAATCCTTTTAGAAATATATCCATTAAAAGGTTAACAGATTTCGAAAATCTGTATTTTCAACATAAACTGGACGTTGACCTAAAATGATTCTAAATAAAAAACTGGCATACAATTTTAGATATTTAATTAAGAATTAGGTAAGTAATATTCCATTACATAAATAAAACTCTTTAATAACAATGATAAGGAATAGTAAGTTTGCATTTTTGAACAAGTTTAGTATCTAAGTTCTAATTCACTTGATTCTTCCGTCGACTGCCGTTGCGCCAGGCCGCCTATAGGTACTGCGCCGCGGTACGCTGTAAAAGAAAGGAAATATGTACCTATTAATTTAATAGTTCACAATATCTACATTAACAAGAACGTTGAGAAGGATACATAAGACTTAATTTCGTCTAGCTGGTTTTTTTTTCCACTAAACACAGAGGGTCCGTGTGATATAAAAGTATCGCATGCTGTGGTTGCCTATTATTAGGGTTCATGGACCTTAAATACTCGGGACACGCTATACTCCAGGCAAAATAAGGTTTCGAAAAACATTAATTTATAATAGCGTTTTTTTTGTTTATTTCATTCTAAAACTCTATTCTAAGATGCTTTATTCAAGAATCCAACAAACTTTCCACCCGAAAGTAATTATAAATTAAACATTCGTTCTTTTTTATTTTATTTATATTGCATATTTTAAAGCAAATGTAAATGAACCTTAAAAAAATAAAAAATCTATAAATATTTATCCGGACTTTTTAGGGGCTAATTAAATAATACTTTTTTATGTCTGATTTTTTGTTGGATTTTGCCTCTAGGCAACTATTTAATTGATAATGATAATATATCCGTTACATAAAAAAAAAGCTATTATAAATTATTTTCAAATCTGTCATTTTTTCCATACAAGTTGTCAGTTCATTGCCTGGACACGTGATGCCACAATGAGGGCCACAAAGGCTTTCTAAATGGAACAATCAAATTCAGATGTAAAACGATAGGTTCAAATGTTTAGCACGGATCCATGCCTTAGCATGGCTTATTGAAATGTCAACAGTGACAACTAGGTATAATTAGATTAATTAGTGGTCAGTGGCGGAGCTGAGAGAGCCGAGACCAACCGTGGCTACTACATAATGCTATAAGTCGTAGATGTTCATAAGATTAAGTTACAGTAAATCAATCAATCATGGCTCACCTGAATCTTTGATTTGTGGATTTGATATTCTGCTCTTGTCTATTTGTTATAGGCGCGCCTGGAATCTTCTTTCTTCAATCTTGCTTCAAAGCTTGGGTTGTGTCTTCCGTCTTCTCGAGTTTTTGTCACGATCTATTGTATCTTCATTACATATCCTTCTCTATGTTTCAGATAGTTTTCCTTGTCTTCATTCTTCCTGCTTCGTGTTAACATTCTTGTTATATAGTTTTCCTTATTTCTTCATTCTTCTTTCTTCGTATTATCTTGAGTTCTTGTTATATAGGTTTCCTTATTTCTTCATTATTCCTGCTTCATGGTATCTCGAATTCTTATTATGTAGTCTTCTTTATTTCTTCATTCTTTGAGTCTTGGTATGTAGTTTTCTTTGTAGCTACATTCTTCCTACTTCATGTTATTTTGAGTATATAGTTTTCTTTTTTGTTCATTCTTCCTGCTTCACGATGTCTGGAGTCTGTATGTAGACTTGTTTTAAATTTTCGTTAAATAATCTTCTTTATCTTGTCTTCTTTATTCATGGTGTCTTGTCTTCTTTTTCATGGGGTCTTGAGTCGTCTTCTTCACAGTCTTGAGCCTACTTTCTTTAAGCAGCCTTGAACTTTTCTTGACGCAGTCTCGAGCCTTCTTTATTCCCTCCGTCGTGAGTCTTCATTCTTCACGCAGTCTTGAGCCCTCATTATTCCCTCCGTCGTGAGTCTTCATTCTTCACGTAGTCTTGAGCCTTCTTTCTTCACGCAGTCTTGAGCCTTCTTTCTTCAAGCAGTCTTGAGCCTTCTTTCTTCTAGCAGTCGTGAACCTTTCTTGACACAGTCTCGAGCCTTCTTTCTTCACGCAGCATTGAGCCTTCGTTCTTCTCTCAGTCTTGAGCCTTCTTTCTTCACGCAGTCTTGAGCCTTCTTTCTTCAAGCAGTCTTGAACCTTTCTTGACGCAGTCTCGATCCTTCTTTCTTCAAGCTGCCTAGAGCCTTCTTTATTCTCTCCGTCTTGAGCCTTCTGTCTTCACGCAGCCTTGAGCCTTCTGTCTTCACGCAGTCTTCAGCCTTCTTTCTTCACGCAGCCTTGAGCCTTCGTTCTTCTCGCAGTCTTGAGCCTTCTTTCTTCAAGCAGTCTTGAACCTTTCTTGACGCAGTCTCGAGCCTTCTTTCTTCAAGCTGCCTCGAGCCTTCTTTATTCTCTCCGTCTTGAGCCTTCTGTCTTCACGCAGTCTTGAGCCTTCTTTCTTCACGCAGTCTTCAGCCTTCTTTCTTCACGCAGCCTTGAGCCTTCGTTCTTCTCGCAGTCTTGAGCCTTCTTTCTTCACGCAGTCTTGAGCCTTCTTTCTTCAAGCAGTCTTGAGCCTTTTTTCTTCACGCAGTCTTGAGCTTTCTTTCTTCAAGCAGTCTTGAGCCTTCTTTCTTCACGCAATCTTGAGCCTTCTTTCTTCAGTCTTGAGCCTTCTTTCTTCACGCAGTCTTGAGCTTTCTTTCTTCACAGTCTTGAGCCTTCTTTCTTCGCGTAGGTCAGCTCATTGAATTATGTACTCACAACATCTTCATAATTTGTCATCGTGCACAAACTTTCATGTCATCGTATCTTCAAGTTCAGTTTTACATCGTTATGCCCTTTTGAACCTTCTCTCTTCCCAAGCCTTCTTGAGTCTTCTCTCTTCCCATGACGTCTTGAGTCTTCCCTCTTCTCTCGCCGTCTTGAATCTTCTCTCTTCCCATGCCGTCTTGAATCTTCTCTCTTCCTACGCCTTCTTGAGTCTTCTCTCTTCCCTCGCTATCTCAAGTCTCCCCTCTCAAGCCATCTCTCTTTTTAAGTCAAATGGTTTTTAATTCACAGCGTCTTAGCTCTTTTCGGCCTTCTATCTTCGCGTTTTGAGTCTCCGTCTTTGTTCACGCAGTCTTCTGCCTTCCTTGTTTACGCAGTCTTTTGTCTTCCATGTTCACGCAGTCATTTGTTTAATTTTAGGGTTCCGTATATATTGTTCATACAGTTTCGAGTCTTCTCTCCGTCTTGGGGTGTTTATTCTTTTGGCAGTTTTAAGTCTTTGATTCATGCAGTTTTATGTCTTTCTCCTTTGGCCGTCTCGAGTCTTTTTTCTTTTCTTTCTATTTAGTCTATATATTCTTATTTCGAGGAGTTTTTCTTGCAGCAGTTTTCTTTTAGTAAACAGTTTTATTCTTTACTTCTTTTTTCCTCTTATTAGTCATTTTCTTACACTATCACGTCGTTATAAAGTATTCGTTGCTTTGCTTAGCCTAAGTCATTGTCTATCGCGTTTGAAGTCCATGTCTTGAATATGTTGTCATTATTTTTAACCAGACGTCAAAAAATGTTTTTCACGTCGTCGTCTCAAGTCATCTTTCCCATTTTGGTGCCTTAGCGACCTTTTAGGGTTTTAACTTGTTTCTTTCCTTTCACTATTTGCAAAAATTCTGCAGGCTTCCGTTTTCTGTAGTTTTTCTATCTTTTTTGCCTAAGTTAGGTTAGTTACTTAGGTAGGCACATCATTCTGATACTGTTGTTAACCTCTTCTATGTTTGCATCTGCTAAAATCTGAAACAAGCTTTGTTACGGAGCTTACCAAACAGTTCGCTTATGCACTGTTTCATTTTCTTTAGAGTAGTTATTTACCCTTGATTTAGGATTAAAATGTTTTCATATCATCATCATCATCAGCCTATATAACGTCCCACTGCTGGGCACAGGCCTCCTCTCATGAATGAGAGGGAACAGAATTTCCAGATCCATTCCCCATCTTATGTGGTGTGTATTGTACTTCTGAAATTAGATATCACTTACCACCCATGTGTGGCTAGGCACTTTTCTGTATCGTCTCTGCATGCATATTCGGTAAGAACGTTCGTTCTTACGTGTACTAAATAAATACGTATTTCTTACTTACCCGCCCAAACTTTCAACCAATGCAGCAAATCCTCTATCCTTCCTTTTGGGGGTTTGATTCTATACCCCTTGTAAGCAGCTAAATCAATATTGATCAGTACGAACCTTTTAACTCTTTCGTTTTCCAAGCTCAATGCATGCGCTTTTTGACCTTCGTTTTAGGAACTGATTTTCTTAAAATGTTCATACCTTCAATGTTGACAACCGGTGTTGCGTCTAATAATAATTTTTACTACGTACCCAAATACTTGTTTTTACTATCATGTCGTGTATTTATTAAGCTCTCTGTATTTTGCCTTTTTCATCCCTTTTTTCACATTTTTTTCAAAATCACGTATAATCGGCATAGGTTTCACATGTCGATCAAAAATAGATTTGCTTACTTGGTTATTCCATATTTAGACGATCCCTTGTAAAGTTGTAACCGTGTCTTTGTTTTCTTGGCTTAACTGAGATACTGTTTTAGGAAAATTTCAATCCTCAACATGGTTCGATATTGCGAATGTAATATTTTCCTTCGACACTGCTTTGAAATTTTCTCGATATCTACCTAGTTTCTGTAAATAAATATTTATGTATTACTTACCCGCCAATCCTCTATTATTTCCTTTCCTTTGCGGACTTGATCAATCTTTCTATGTCCCTTGTAAATAGCTAAATCAATCTTAGAACTTTGTAACCTTTCGTTTGATGAAGTGATTTTCTTATATTTTTCATACCTTCAGTTTTGACATAATTCTTATTCTGGCAACAGGTAACGTCTAAAAAATCATTCATTTTCCTACTTACCCAATATCAATACTTGATTTCACTTTAGTGTTATTATGTAGACTTCAGTATTCCGCCATTTTCATCTGTTTTTCTAGAATTCGATTCATCTCACAAACTGCACGATAAAAGCTTCAAACAGGTGTAGGTACGGCGGCATACCAATTGTCGATCAACAATAGATTTCCTTTTAGAGCACGCCTTATTGTAAACTTGCCTGTTTTCGTGGCTTAACTGAGATGTATTAGGAACATTTCATACCTCAACATTGTTGATAGTGCGGCGTCAAATCTTCGAGATAACGAAAAGTCCCATCTGTAAAAATTGCATTAGCTTATACGTACCCGATTGCGTTTATATACGGTATTTAATATCCCATTGTATTTCGCAACCCCGTTATTCTTGGATATTTCAGTTTCTTGAAAACTCAATGACACCGTCCGGTAGTAGGTAGGTGCCTAGATCTTGAAATCTTCGAGAACTTACGTACCTCTGGGCAGGAGTCTATTCTGTATTTAGTGTCCACTTTCTAACCTTGTACCCGTAATTTCTTAGGTGTTGTGTTGTACGATTATACAATAGGTACTCTGAAATTTTCGAATGTACGGTAGTCGGCGTTGCATTGCATCAAAAATTCAAAATTAGATAACGTACCCTATATTCTGGTGGAAAATCTCTGTTTCATTTTCTCCGTAAATCTCGTACTTTTCTTGGCTCCTTCCTTAATTTCCAGATTTAAGTTAAAATAGTTAAAATTATACCTTAATACACAGGTTGCATTTTTGGAGCATCGGTGTTCCATCGTAGTCTTGATGAGCTTGTTTACGTAACTACCTAATAAGCTTGCGTTTATCCGGACCTAGTATACATCTCACATCATTTCGCTTATTCTTGGTGTAAATGAGGAAGTTCATTTATTTCATACCTTTCGCATTTCATTCCAAAACTCGGTCTTATCTTCGAGTTAGCGCCTAGAGTAGGAGGACTGCTATTCCATCTAAAAATTCAGAATACGTGCCAGGTACACGTACCTATTGCGCCCGATTGTGTTTGATTTTTATCCAGTATAAGAAGCTTGAATTCGCTTGATACACAACATTACACCAATGTTTTTATTCCATACCATCAGTTCTTTATACAATTCCATTACACATTTATCGTGCTTTTTTAATCCTAAGGAGATCTGTTCAATGGTAGTCTTCGTTCACCTAAAACAATTGTTTAAGCGTAGGTACGTACCTCCTCCCACACACTGCTAATGTCACCTTTTGAATAAATATGTCCAAATTTGGATGCATCTTTGAGTTTGTTTTTATGTCAGTGTTGGTACTAGGTACCAGCTTATGATCGAAGATTCAAGTCATTTCTGTTCTACTTATTCTATGCATGGCATCAAGCACCCGGATATATCTACGAAAAAAGTTTAAACACACAACATTGCAACACGTCAAATACATAATCAAAAAAGCAATGCACATACTGATATCTTTGCTGCAACAAGAATCATTAATCTTCGCCCAGATGTTACGACATATAGGTAAACAGCACTTCATCAAATCCGGGTTTCGCCAACACTTGCAAGCTTTTGCCATATTAAAACTAGTGCCACAACTTTCTTCATTTTCCGTCACCATGCCGTGCCAAGCAGCCATTAGTGAAAATGCGAACATTTTTATTGCAGTACCTAAATCTAAAAAACATACAAAAAACGTATCGAACAGAGTGTGCAAGCAGAGATCAAATAAATTGCATCAAGTACCTTTCCATATTAGATACGAAAAGCTTAGAAAAGTAACACAATTTTAACAACAGCCTTTCTCTACCTAAAGTTATATATATGCATTACATGGGCACAAATAGGATTAAAATAAAAATACTTATTCTGCACATTCTACCTGTGAACATACAATAGATTTCGAACACATCTATTCGTCTAACAAATGGAACATTAAAATACACGTTTTACGTTGTTACTCATTAAATAAAACAGTTTTAATAGTACCTCAATAGTTGGACATGTAGCGAAGGTGCAACTTCATGCCGGGATAGTGTAATATACAGAGCTGAAAGAAGCACAATCTATCACCTCTGCAATTAGTGACTCAAGCCTCTCCAAATTTATTAATGATTTTGCAGCTCATGCTTCCAATGTAGTGGTTATCTAAAACAAAACTAGCACAAATTCCGAATACAGGTGGTTTTTATCCATGCAACCTCGTCAACAGCTTACAGATCCAGTGCGACCGAAGCAACTACGCTAAAACAGACTCTACAGACACATTTCGAACATCGTGCAAATTATGTACTACTTAGCTAGTTATAAAACAACACATATGAACACGAAATATGATAGTCATACATAGTATTAGTGACTTACTTACATGGCAATCTATAAAATGCAATACATTTTATTAGCATACGTATTAACCTACTGGATATAGTAACAACAATATTACAAACTTAATAGATAAATGCTTAAGCAATTTTCACTTCTGTAAGAAAAACTTGCACATTCTTGTAAATTACACCATGGAATATAGATACTGTTTCAATCTGCCTGATGAGTTGTTGGAGTGTAGCGTTGGCCGACGTCGATCGTTGCTGGTACCCATTGGATTAAGTACCTTAATGCTGACAATTAGCGTTCGGTAACACCATTATCTGTGGATCATACGCTTACGCATTGACGTTCTTTGTCGGGCAGTCCAAGGCATAATCTAAAACCGTTGAGACTTGTCGATTGTCGCGCGTGAGTGGCGCCTCTGCTACTTCCTCGCCTCCCTTGGATTTTCAGAACGTTTTCTGTTTCAACACGATAGTTCCACAACCTGTGGAAGAAAGAACGACTTACGTGTTGGCGCTGTGTGTCGAGGCAGATAGTGGCTAAGGTCGGATGCGGTGTTCAATGAATTCTCGCGACTAACAATCGCAAATCGCAAAGAATGATAATCTGATGACTGGCGAGTGGCGTACGAAGCATGTGGAGGCTTGATGCTCCCTTGAAGCCACGAAGAAATCTTGTAACGTGTAGGTCAACCATAACCGAAGGTGCTCGATGACAGATGATATTACCAAAATAAAACATACACTCACACCCGCTGAGACTTGAAGACCGAAGAAATATTGGATCAAAAATTCAGTCTGCAAGATCGACGAACCCGCAGTTCGAAGACCGACGAACCCGCAGTTCGAAGACCGACGAACACGCAGTTCGAAGACCGACGAACACGCAGTTCGAAGACCGACGAACACGCAGTTCGAAGACCGACGAACACGCAGTTCGAAGACCGACGAACACGCAGTTCGAAGACCGACGAACACGCAGTTCGAAGACCGACGAACCCGCAGTTCGAAGACCGACGAACCCGCAGTTCGAAGACCGACGAACCCGCAGTTCGAAGACCGACGAACCCGCAGTTCGAAGACCGACGAACACGCAGTTCGAAGACCGACGAACACGCAGTACCTATGTAGCCCGACGAACACGCAGTACCTATGTAGCCCGACGAACACGCAGTACCTATGTAGCCCGACGAACACGCAGTACCTATGTAGCCCGACGAACACGCAGTACCTATGTAGCCCGACGAACACGCAGCACCTATTTAGCGCAAAAACCTGTAGTTCGAAGGCTGATGAACTTACACGATTCGCAGAGCGGCGATTTTGCAGTCCTAAGACCGTCGACGAACCCAGTTTGAAGGCCGTCGAACTTACGACTCGAAGACCGTCGATCTTGCAATAAGAAGACCGATGAACCCGCAGTTCGAAGAACGACGAACCCGCAGTTCGAAGACGGACGAAATCGCGACTCGAAGATCGACGAACGCGTAGTCTGAAGATCTAAAGACGATGAACCCGCTGTTCGAAGCCCGACGAATTCGCAGTTCGAAGATCGACTAACCCACAGTTCGAAGACGGACAAAATCGTGACTCGAAGATCGACGAACTTGTAGTCTGAAGATCTAAAGAACGAGGAACCCGCAGTTCGAAGCCCGACGAATTCGCAGTTTGAAGATCGACGAACATGCAGTTCAAAGAACCTATACCTATGTTTAACAAATAAAATATTTTGTATTTGTATTTGAAGACGACGAAATCGCGACTCGAAGATCGACGCACTCGTAGTCTGAAGATCTAAAGAACGAGGAACCCGCAGTTCGAAGAAATATATTATGATTAAAAAGGGCAACTCACAGTTCTGCAGAATCAAGGCGCCCGGGCAGACCACAGACAGTAGACCGAACAGTGATAGCCAGAGGAATATTTGCAGATCTGGTATGAAAAACCGACGATCCTGGACTCGGTGGAGAATATTGAAGTTTAAAACAGATACCCTCATAGGTTTCGGCTAACAATTAGTATAATTACCCGAAAGAGAAAGCGTCGTTGAATAAAACTTGAAAATACCAGCAAACTTCTTAGAAATCCTCGAAAATGTACCAGCAGACCTCTGGGGAACCTCTCGAAAATCATACCCGGGACAGGCGAGGCTTGCAGTCGTGCAGATGAGATGGCAGTGATGAAAATAATTGAGGGATGGCAAGAATATGTTACGTCTTGGAATATCTAACCTTTGAATTTGAGGCAGTAAAGTGGGTATCTATGGCTGGTCCAGGTATGCACGTCGCTGGCATCACGCGGTTTATGACGACTTCATGATCAGGCACACGTCGTTAATGCAGGCACTCTTATGGCTTCGCGATGATCCGCCGATTGGAACAGGTAAATCACGTACCGCTCAGTTGAGCAGACTTGACAGGATTCTCGGCTCGCGCTGCTTTTACTGGTATGCTGTACCTTGTCTTGTCTCCAAGATGGACCATCCGGCACTTTAATGGCTAGCTATCTTTTGTTTCTCTCGCCGCTATTAGTGACGACCGGATTTGATACGCTCCACTCTCGTGGGCCGATGGACCTTGCTTCTCTCTGGCGAAATATCAGACCGCCGTTGTCAGGCTCACGTCTGTTTACCATAAAGATGGACTCCGTATGGACTTATTTCACTCATCGCTCGTCGGGCACGAAGACAGGTCTGGCTCTGTTGACAATATCTGAATTAGACACGCACCGCCCTGCTGGGTTGATTTCGCTAGGCTTCCGTCTCCAGGTAGAATTGTCAGGCTCACGTCTGTTTACCATAAAGATGGACTCCGCGTGGACTGTTTCACACTCAAGGCTTGTCGGGCAGGAAGACAGGTCTGGCTCTGTTGACAATATCTGAATTAGACACGCACCGCCCTGCTGGGTTGATTTCGCTAGGCTTCCGTCTCCAGGTAGAATTGTCAGGCTCACGTCTGTTTACCATAAAGATGGACTCCGCGTGGACTGTTTCAGACTCAATGCTTGTCGGGCAGGAAGACAGGTCTGGCTCTGTTGACAATATCTGAATTAGACACGCACCGCCCTGCTGGGTTGATTTCGCTAGGCTTCCGTCTCCAGGTAGAATTGTGAGGCTCACGTCTGTTTACCATAAAGATGGACTCCGCGTGGACTGTTTCACACTCAAGGCTTGTCGGGCAGGAAGACAGGTCTGGCTCTGTTGACAATATCTGAATTAGACACGCACCGCCCTGCTGGGTTGACTTCGCTGGGCTTCCGTCTCCAGGTAGAATTGTCAGGCTCACGTCTGTTTACCATAAAGATGGACTCCGCATGGACTGTTTCACACTCATGGCTTGTCGGGCAGGAAGACAGGTCTGGCTCTGTTGACAATATCTGAATTAGACACGCACCGCCCTGCTGGGTTGATTTTGCTAGGCTTCCGTCTCCAGGTAGACTTGTCAGGCTCACGTCTGTTTACCATAAAGATGGACTCCGCATGGACTGTTTCACACCACGCACTGACCTGGTGGGTTGATTGGCTAGGCTTCCTTTGATGATGGCAGGACCTGGTGGGCAGAAACATCAGACCTGTTGACGACGGCCAGGCACGCGCCGATCAGGCAATAGCGAACGCTGCTTTGGTTGGCTCACGTCCGTTTCCTATAATGTTGAACATGCCCTCCCATTATTGGCTAGCCATGACTGTATAAGGCACGCATTTACGTCTGACCCTGTTGAAAATTAGCTGGATTAGACACGTACCGCTCCTGGCGGGTCAATTTGTCAAGCTTCATTGACGATGAAAAGATCAGGGGTGCACAGCTACTTTTCATAAAGATGGACCAGGCTTGGCGGACTGATTTCTATTTAGGCTTGAAGGGATGATTGAACGCATCGCTCACACGGGCAGGCATGACTGGCCCTGCACCTCATAGGCGGGCAGGCTGGAACCACGACGGCAGGCAGACTGGACCGGGCTGCATTGCAACGCTCAGGCGAGCAGACTGGAACCACGAGGGCAGGCAGACTGGACCGGGCTTGCACTGCACAGGCGGGCAGACTGGATCGGGCTGGCACCGCAAATGCGGGCACACTGGACCAGGCTGTAACCACAGGGGCAGGCAAACTGGACCGGGCTTATATCACAGGCGGGCAGACTAGATCAGGCTGGAAGCACGAGGGCAGGCGGACTGGACCGGGCTGGCACCGCACAGGCGGGCAGACTAAACCGGGATAGCACCGCGTAGAAGAGCATACTGGACGGGGCTGGCACCGCACAGGCGAGCAGTCTGGACCGAGCTGGCACCGCGTAGGCGTGAAGACTGGACCGGGCTGGCAACGCACAGGCGGGCAGACTGGTCCGGGCACCGCGCAGGCGGGCAGACTGGACTGGGCTGGAACCACGAGGGCAGGCAGACTGGAACCTCGAGGGCGGGCAGACTGGACCGGGATGTCCGGGATGGCACCGCGTAGAAGAGCATACTGGACAGGGCTGGCACCGCACAGGCGGGCATTGGACCGGGCTGGCACTGCGCTGTTGCGCAGATTCAACCGAACTACTACTCCCATCACTGAGGCCGGGATACAGAAGTTGACTGTAAAGATACAACATATTTGCGGGTTCTTGCTTACGTAATGACATAATACAATGAAGCGGGTACGATGTGCCTGGGTTTACCCTAATTCTAGAACGAAATCATAAAATCTAGAACATCATTCTTACCACTACAGGATCAGCAGGGCGTAAGGAGCAAGGAGACTGAACCGGGCAGGCACCGCACAGACGCGCACAGGCTGGACCGGGCTGGCATCGCACAGACGGGCAGACTGGACCGGGCTTGCACCACACAGGCGAGCAGAATGGAACAAGCTGGCACCGCGTAGGCGTGCAGACTGGACCGGGCTGGCACCGCACAGGCGGGCAGATTGGACCGGGCTGGCACCGCAGAGGTGGGCTGACTGGACTAGGCTGGAACCACGAGGGCAGGCAGACTGGAACCACGAGGGCAGGCAGACCGGACCGGGCTGGCACAGGCGCGCAGCCTGGACAAGGCTGGCATCGCAAAGGCAGGCAGACTGGACCGGGCATGCACCACACAGGCGGGCAGACTTGATCAGGCTGGAACCACGAGGGCAGGCACACTGGACGGGGCATGCAACGCACAGGCGGGCAGACTGGTCCGGGCTTGCACTGCGCAGGCGGGCAGACCGGATTGGGCTGGAACCACGAGGGCAGTCAGACTGGACCGGGCTGGCACCGCACAGGTGGGCATACTGGTCCGGGCTTGCACCGCGCAGGTGGGCAGACTGGAATGGGCTGGAACCACGAGGGCAGGCAGACTGGCCCGGGCTGGCACCGCACGGGCGGGCAGACTGGACCGGGATGGCACCGCGTAGAAGAGCATACTGGACGGGGCTGGCACCGCACAGGCAGGCACACCGGACCGGTCTTGCACGGCACAGGCCGGGAGACTGGACCGAGCTGGCACCGCGTAGGCGTGCAGACTGGATCGGGCTGACAACGCACAGACTGGTCCGGGCTTGCACCGCAGGCGGGCAGACCGGATTGGGCTGGAACCACGAGGGCAGTCAGACCGGACCGGGCTGGCACAGCATAGGCGCGCAGACTGGACCGGGCTGGCACCGCACAGGGGCATACTGGACCAGGCTGGAACCATGAGGGCAGGCAAACTGGACCGGGCTTGCAACGCACAGGCGGGGAGACTTGATCGGGCTGGAACCACGAGGGTAGGCAGACCGGACCGGGCTGGCACCGCACAGGCAGGCAGACTTGGTCAGGCTGGAACCTCGAGGGCTTGCAGATCGGACCGGGCTGGCACCGCACAGGCGAGTCGGGCTGGAACCACGAGGGTAGGCAGACCGGAACGAGGTGGCACTGCGTAGAAGAGCATACTGGACGGGACTGGCACCTCACAGGCGGGCATACTGGACCAGGCTGGAACCATGAGGGCAGGCAAACTGGACCGGGCTTGCAACGCACAGGCGGGGACACTTGATCGGGCTGGAACCACGAGGGCAGTCAGACCGGACCGGGCTGGCACCGCACAGGCGCGCAGACTGGACCGGGCTGGCACCGCACAGGTGGGCATACTGGGCCAGGCTGGAACCATGAGGGCAGGCAAACTGGACCGGGCTTGCAATGCACAGGCGGGGAGACTTGATCAGGCTGGAACCACGAGGGTAGGCAGACCGGACCGGGCTGGCACCGCACAGGCAGGCAGACTTGGTCTGGCAGATCGGACCGGGCTGGCACGGCACAGGCGGGCAGACTGGATCGGGCTGACAACGCACAGACGGGCAGACTGGTCCGGGCTTGCACTGCGCAGGCGGGCAGACCGGATTGGGCTGGAACCACGAGGGCAGTCAGACCGGACCGGGCTGGCACCGCACAGGCGCGCAGACTGGACCGGGCTGGCACCGCACAGGTGGGCATACTGGACCAGGCTGGAACCATGAGGGCAGGCAAACTGGACCGGGCTTGCAACGCACAGGCGGGGACACTTGACCGGGCTGGAACCACGAGGGCAGTCAGACGGGACCGGGCTGGCACCGCACAGGCGCGCAGACGGGACCAGGCTGGCACCGCACAGGCGGGCAGACTTGATCAGGCTGGAACCACGAGGGCAGGCAGACCGGACCGGGCTGGCACCGCACAGGCGGGCATACTGGACCGGGCTTGCACCACACCGGCGGGCAGACTGATCAGGCTGGAACCACGAGGGCAGGCAGACCGGACCGGGCTGACACCGCACAGGCGCGTAGACTGGACCGGGCTGGCAACGCTCAGACGGGCAAACTCTTCCGGGCTTGCACCGCGCAGGCGGACAGACTGGTCCGGGCTTGCACCGCGCAGGCGGGCAGACTGGACTGGGCTGGAACCACGAGGGCAGGCAGACTGGATCAGACTGGAACCACGAGGGCAGGCAGACCGGACCGGGCTGGCACCGCCCAGGCGCGCAGACTGGACAAGGCTGGCATCGCAAAGGCAGGCGGACTGTCCCGGGCTGGCACCACACAGGCGGGCAGACTGGACCGGGATGGCACCGCGTAGAAGAGCATACTGGACGGGGGCTGGCACCGCACAGGCGGGCATATTGGACCGGGCTGGCACTGCGCTGGTGCGCAGATTCAGCCGAGCTACTACTTGCATCACTGAGGCCGGGATACTGAAGTTCACTGTAAAGATATAACATATTTGCGGGTTCTTGCTTACGTCGACATAATAAAATGAAGCGTGTACCACGTGCCTGGTTATACCCTCATTCTAGAACGAAATCATGAAATCTAGACCATCATTCTTACCACTACAGGATCAGCATGGTGTAAGGAGCAGGGAGACTGAACCGGGCTGGCACCGCACAGGCGCGCAGACTGGACCGGGCTGGAACCGCACAGGCGGTTAGACTTGATCAGGCTGGAACCACGAGGGCAGGCAGACTGGACCGGGCTTGCACCACACCGGCGGGCAGACTGATCAGGCTGGAACCACGAGGGCAGGCAGACCGGACCGGGCTGACACCGCACAGGCGCGTAGACTGGACCGGGCTGGCAACGCTCAGACGGGCAAACTCTTCCGGGCTTGCACCGCGCAGGCGGACAGACTGGTCCGGGCTTGCACCGCGCAGGCGGGCAGACTGGACTGGGCTGGAACCACGAGGGCAGGCAGACTGGATCAGACTGGAACCACGAGGGCAGGCAGACCGGACCGGGCTGGCACCGCCCAGGCGCGCAGACTGGACAAGGCTGGCATCGCAAAGGCAGGCGGACTGTCCCGGGCTGGCACCACACAGGCGGGCAGACTGGACCGGGATGGCACCGCGTAGAAGAGCATACTGGACGGGGGCTGGCACCGCACAGGCGGGCATATTGGACCGGGCTGGCACTGCGCTGGTGCGCAGATTCAGCCGAGCTACTACTTGCATCACTGAGGCCGGGATACTGAAGTTCACTGTAAAGATATAACATATTTGCGGGTTCTTGCTTACGTCGACATAATAAAATGAAGCGTGTACCACGTGCCTGGTTATACCCTCATTCTAGAACGAAATCATGAAATCTAGACCATCATTCTTACCACTACAGGATCAGCAGGGTGTAAGGAGCAGGGAGACTGAACCGGGCTGGCACCGCACAGGCGCGCAGACTGGACCGGGCTGGAACCGCACAGGCGGTTAGACTTGATCAGGCTGGAACCACGAGGGCAGGCAGACGGGACCGGGCTGGCACCGCACAGGCGGGCAGACTTGATCAGGCTGGAACCACGAGGGCAGGCAGACCGGACCGGGCTGGCACCGCACAGGCCGGCATACTGGACCGGGCTTGCACCACATCGGCGGGCAGACTGATCAGGCTGGAACCACGAGGGCAGACAGACCGGACCGGGCTGACACCGCACAGGCGCGTATACTGGACCGGGCTGGCAACGCTCAGACGGGCAAACTCTTCCGGGCTTGCACCGCGCAGGCGGGCAGACTGGTCCGGGCTTGCACCGCGCAGGCGGGCAGACTGGACTGGGCTGGAACCACGAGGGCAGGCAGACTGGATCAGACTGGAACCACGAGGGCAGGCAGACCGGACCGGGCTGGCACCGCCCAGGCGCGCAGACTGGACAAGGCTGGCATCGCAAAGGCAGGCAGACTGGACCGGGCAGGCACCACACAGGCAGGCAGACTTGATCAGGCTGGAACCACGAGGGCAGGCGGACTGTCCCGGGCTGGCACCACACAGGCGGGCAGACTGGACCGGGCTTGCACCACATCGGCGGGCAGACTGATCAGGCTGGAACCACGAGGGCAGGCAGACCGGACCGGGCTGACACCGCACAGGCGCGTATACTGGACCGGGCTGGCAACGCTCAGACGGGCAAACTCTTCCGGGCTTGCACCGCGCAGGCGGGCAGACTGGTCCGGGCTTGCACCGCGCAGGCGGGCAGACTGGACTGGGCTGGAACCACGAGGGCAGGCAGACTGGATCAGACTGGAACCACGAGGGCAGGCAGACCGGACCGGGCTGGCACCGCCCAGGCGCGCAGACTGGACAAGGCTGGCATCGTAAAGGCAGGCAGACTGGACCGGGCAGGCACCACACAGGCAGGCAGACTTGATCAGGCTGGAACCACGAGGGCAGGCGGACTGTCCCGCGCTGGCACCACACAGGCGGGCAGACTGGACCGGGATGGCACCGCGTAGAAGAGCATACTGGACGGGGGCTGGCACCGCACAGGCGGGCATACTGGACCGGGCTGGCACTGCGCTGGTGCGCAGATTCAACCGAACTACTACTTGCATCACTGAGGCCGGGATACTGAAGTTCACTGTAAAGATATAACATATTTGCGGGTTCTTGCTTACGTCGACATAACAAAATGAAGTGTGTACCACGTGCCTGGGTATACCCTCATTCTAGAACGAAATAAATAAATAAATAAAATCATGAAATCTAGACCATCATTCTTACCACTACAGGATCAGCAGGGTGTAAGGAGCAGGGAGACTGAACCGGGCTGGCACCGCACAGGCGCGCAGACTGGACCGGGCTGCAACCGCACAGGCGGTTAGACTTGATCAGGCTGGAACCACGAGGGCAGGCAGACGGGACCGGGCTGGCACCGCACAGGCGGGCAGACTTGATCAGGCTGGAACCACGAGGGCAGGCAGACCGGACCGGCCTGGCACCGCACAGACGGGCATACTGGACCGGGCTTGCACCACACCGGCGGGCAGACTTGATCAGGCTGGAACCACGAGGGCAGGCAGACCGGACCGGCCTGGCACCGCACAGACGGGCATACTGGACCGGGCTTGCACCACACCGGCGGGCAGACTGGTCAGGGCTTGCACCGCGCAGGCGGGCAGACTGGACTGGGCTGGAACCACGAGGGCAGGCAGACCGGACCGGGCTGGCACCACACAGGCGGGCAGACTGGACCGGGATGTCCGGGATGGCACCGCGTAGAAGAGCATACTGGACAAGGCTGGCACCGCACAGTCGGGCATACTGGACCGGGCTGGCACTGCGCTGGTGCGCAGATTCAACCGAACTACTACTTCACTGAGTCCGGGATACTGAAGTTGACTGTAAAGATATAACATATTTGGGGGTTCTTGCTTACGTAGACATAATAATATGAAGCGGGTACGACGTGCCTGGGTATACCATAAGTCTAGAACGAAATCATGAAATCTAGAACATCATTACACACCACCACTACAGGATCAGCAGGGCGTAAGGAGCAGGGAGACTGAACCGGGCTAGCACCGCACACCCGCAGGCTGGACCGGGCTGGCATCGCACAGGCGGGCATACTGGATCAGGCTGGAACCACGAGGGCAGGCAGACCGCACCGGGCTGGCACCGCACAGGCGGGCATACAGGACCGGGCTTGCACCACACAGGTGGGCAGACTGATCAGGCTGGAACCACGAGGGCAGGCAGACCGGACCGGGCTGGCACGGCACAGGCGCGCAGACCGGACCAGGCTGGCAGACTGGACCGGGCTTGCACCACACAGGCGAGCAGACTGGATCGGGCTGGCACCGCGCGGACGGGAAGACTGGTGGCTGTACTGGGTTGGGCTGGTACCGCGAAGCGCAGATAGGTCGAAGCTGGGCTGGCCTAACACCTGGACGCTCCGCTGATCTAGTGGATCTTGGTGGCACTGCGCAGGTCTCCGTTGGTGTTGACTCTGAAGATATTGTAATTTTTGCGTCTGTTTCTTAAGTGGATTTCGTAGAAATATCTTAGTGTGAATTATCGTTGGCTTGATGTGTGCCAATGCCAACACAACATATCGCGGCTTTCGGCTGCGTTCTTTATAAAATGATGTGGTTATAACGTTATGGGTTACAAAATTCTAGGATGAAAGTAAAAAAATCTAGAACGTCGTTCGTACCGTTCCACGATGTCAGCTGGCTCGTCGACTGGACCGGGCTGGCGCGCAGGCTGGACCGGGCTGGCACCACGGAGGCTGGACCGGGCTGGCACCACGGAGGCTGGACCGGGCTGGCACCACGTAGGCCGGCTCCGCACAGGCAGGACCGGGCTGGCTGGACCCGACAGGCGTGCAGACTGGACCGGGCTGACACCACGCAGGCTGGCACCGCACAGGCAGGACCGGGCTGGCTGGACTGGGCTGACACCACGCAGGCTGGCACCGCGCAGGCAGGACCCGACTGGCGTGCAGACTGGCCCGGGCTGGCGCACAGACTGGACCGGGCATCTCACAGGCGAGCAGACTTTGCCGCGCTAGCAGGCAGGCTGGAATAGGCTGGCAAGGCACCGCACACGCAGGCAGACTAGACCGCGCACCGGGCCGGCACCACACACGTCCTCAAAATCTCTCGCTTGGAGGAACGCTAGACTGCCAATATAGAAATGTTTTTTTTTTGCTTTGATGTCCTATCCAAACACTTTACTCATTCGCTAAGTTCATTATATGTTTTAGATATTTATCATTAAAAAGTTGTTTCGTCGTTTAAACAAAATTAAGATCTTTTGGCCATTTATAGGCCAGCATTATTGTCGTTTCGTTCTTTTTCTATGGGATCTAAGTCACATGCACCTTTTAGACGTCTTCAACGCCTAGATTCTTACCATCATCACAATTCCATGTGAGAATTCTACAGCCTGATACCATTCAAGCTGACGCAGCAGCATCATTGAGGGTGTAGCTGAAGCACGTTGGTCTGATGAGAGCAGAATAGCACGCAGCCGTTGCATTGTCAGCAACTCGCAACAACCAATGACGCAGGATTTTCACGCTGGCATAGACCAGGGTTCATGAACCTATGGATAATACTGCGTGCGCAGCGTTTAGTAGATAAGCTGTGACGAGGTCACAGCATTCATAACCTTAGTTTGGACTCGTGTCGTTAAGAATAAGGTAGAGCGGGGCACCCCGCGTTAATCACTTGTATTGTAAGTTATCATGAGTCGTACGTACATGGTAGCAGTAGTCTGTTCTGAGGTGGACGGATGGCTATGGCAGCATCGCATATTAGTTGATAAAATCCAGCATTAGCGAGGTTGGGCTCTGTGACAAAGTAGCTGACGAAAAAAAAACCTGTTGCGCTATGGCAACAGTGGTCAAGGTTAGGACACTCACAGCGTAGCAGTTGTCATAATAATCACGCTGTGGCAAGATAGCAGCAGTCATTGTTATTGATGGGCTCTGTGACAAGGCAGCAGTAGTCATGTGGACGCTGTGGCAGGACAGCAGCGGTCTTGATAAGGGACTCTGTGCAAGGCAGCAGTAGTCATGAGTGGACGCTGTGGCAGGACAGCAGCGGTCTTGATAAGGGACTCTGTGCAAGGCAGCAGTAGTCATGAGTGGACGCTGTGGCAGGACAGCAGCAGTCTTGGTAAGGGACTCTGTGACAAGGCAGCAGTAGTCGTGAGTGGACGCTGTGGCAGGACAGCAGCGATCGTGTTAGTGGACTCTGTGCAAGGCAGCAGTAGTCATGAGTGGACGCTGTGGCAGGACAGCAGCGGTCTTGATAAGGGACTCTGTGACAAGGCAGCAGTAGTCGTGAGTGGACGCTGTGGCAGGACAGCAGCGATCGTGTTAGAGGACTCTGTGCAAGGCAGCAGTAATCATGAGTGGACGCTGTGTCAGGACAGCAGCGGTCTTGATAAGAGACTGTGACAAGGCAGCAGTGCTTGAGTGGACGCCGTGGCAGGGCAGCAGCGCTCTTGATAAGAAACTCTGACATGCAGCAAATAAAAATAGACTCGCTGTGTCAAGGCAGCAGCAGAAGTCATATAGATGATGTCGTAGGACAATAGTCGGTAAAAATAAAGAGGCTGTTGCAGGACAGCAGTGTTAACAATTAGGTATTGATACTAATTTGCAAGAAAGGACCAATTATGACTACAGCATTGTCAATATCAATATAGGTATCTATACCGTGGCAAAACATTAGGAAGCAGTTGTAATTGGGCTGACGGCACTATCGTAGGGCCGTAACGGTCTCAGTGCGTTGCTCCGGAGACTTCGTCGGTAGCGCTGTAGCAGACGCAGGCAGGAACAGAGGATGAGTCGTGGGAACGGCAACCTCGTACACGCAGTGTCGCACCGGCAGTTAGATATACCCGTTGGGCTCTACAAGTCAACTTCGAACGGTCTGGCTACGCTTCGTAACGCACCAGGATTACTACCTACTTACTAAGCTATCTACTAGATAATCAAGAGATATTTTGATATAGAACTTTTGGCACCGCTAGTATAAGGTTTAGGTATTTTAGTTAATGCAGAAATTAGTTACAATTCTACGGACTAATCAAAATCAAGTTTTGAATATTACCTGAATGGCTCAGTACCGGCTGACGACCACCCGTAGTTGGAAACAATGCGTCGTGCACTTCAAGTATTTGTAGTACTTGGTCATTCATACAGTCCACATTTTGAGCGATGCGAGTAATAGTAATGAAGAACTTTGACAGGAAGGTGATTTTCAAAAAAAATGCTAGGCAAAGCATTCTCTCCGACGTGGAATGAGGATGTATTCTTCGTGAACACACTGCCACTGGGACGTGTCTAAGCTAAACAGATACGGGAAATGACACAGCAAAAAACATTACGTATCTTACACATACATACTATGATGAACCGATATCTCCAAGTTTACTGCTACTGGCGGTTTTGATAAGGTAAGTACAATAGACGTCAAAGATGTATATACCTACATTTTTCGCTTTATTAGAGCAGATAAGGTGCAAATGTATCTTTGACGTCGACTGTATAATAGTAAGTACATTTAAGAGGTCATACCATTTGTTCATCCGTGATACTTTCCTTTCTCCAACAAGCAATTCGGTGCTGGGGCGAAACATCAACTTACATTCATATTCTCAAAGCATTCCTCAGTTAAGTTTTCTCAGATTCGAGTACTATGTATTGTAGGATACAATACTGGCATACGTGCTCCTCCATCTTTTTTATATTTTATGACCCCTCAGTCTTGTCAACATTACTAGAATATTTTTACACTAACTTTTCAAGATTCATAGCTGAAATAACATTTTAGGAACGTATTTTCTCCTATATCATCTCTGGCAGTTCGAGAGATGTTTCCGTAGATTTATTTAGTCCACAAAGGCAGGCCCGCTAGCCTTCGATTCAGATTGATCTCGCCCACGACAAGCCCGTAGCAGCCATAACCTTATAACAGAATAAAATAGGATTGCAATATCGCGACGATTTTGTCGCCACCAAATCAAACGAAATTATTTGTATTGAAAATGGTTAAAATGGCTTGCCAGATTTCACTGTTAGGTCACCGTTCCGGTTTAGAATGGAATCTGGCTTCACGATGGTATCAATCGACTTATTAGTGGCCTGCCTAAAACAAAACAACATCGAAATAAAATATTTAAGGGGTTAATCATCACACAAGTACTTGCAAGATTCAATTATAGATGTAGCCATCGCTTTTCAAGCTATATAGGTATACTTTAGTGTACGATTTCCACGACCACTCCTGGATTTTCCAGTTACGATTATTTATTTGCATCTTCGTGCTCTGATGAACAGCCTTGTATTGGTTTGGAATCCTACCTGGCGATAGATTCAGACACCTGCAGAATACAAAAAAGCGCACACAAAGATAAAGGTACCCACGAACACTCGGCCCATGCCTTCAATAATTTCATTTAGTTATCATGCAGTATTTTCAGTTTTTATCATCGGTTATACTATGTAGATATTAGTATAGTATAATACGTATTTAGGTACAACTAATTTTGGTTTTTTGCTCCTAGTCCTCTCTTATCTTTCGTTTCATAATTTATTGTTGGTAACGTATTATTGTTGCTGTCATATTAGGTGATTGTTATGTATGCATATTTGATGAATGGAGGCAGCTAATCCATTATATGTAGTTCCGTTTTTATAAGAATGCACGGTATTTTATAGCATAATAATATGCATATAACCTGGATCTGAAAAGATGAAATTTATGATTAAGTTAACCTACCTATCTGCCAGTTAATCGTTTCATTATATTTATCACATCAATAATTTGTTCATGTTTATAGGTAGGTAGATACACGTTGCTTTAATTTTTTGGATGTCAGTAAATTTGCAAATTGTTATATAGAAGTGAAAATGATTGAAAAATATTAACTGATATTATTATCAGAGTTAATATTCTGATAGTATTTATATACTAAGATTATTTTTTTCAACTCTTTCTCAAAGTACCACAATCACAAAATACCATATTATACTGAAAGTACCTCACACGCGTTTTATCAGATTCCTAAACACCCTCCAAGGTTTATAATGATTATATTACTAGCTTCCCGCCCGCGACTTCGTCTGCGTGGACCCGGGATAAAAACTATCCTATTTAAGAATCTGGTAAAGCGAGTGGCATTTTTCATACATGTGGTATTTTGGGAAAAGGTAGTTTTCTTGTTTCAGCAAAAGTAAAAAAAAACTGCTAAAACTCACCTAATTGCGTTTAAGTCATTTAGGTCACTCAGTGCTAATTTTAGAGGCTGGTATTGAATGGGTGAATTAACTTTTTTCTGTCACTTGTTGCCATGGTTACTTCTCCTGTGTCACTTTTTAAAACTATGATTTTGCGGGTTAACTACCAAATGTGGGGTATTCTTGTCATTTTCAACCTCTTTTTTTTAAGAGCCATCTTCTAAGCTTGTTAGATGTCCATGTAGTAACATTTTTTTCTAAGAAACTCTGTCATATTGTCTCATGGCTAACGGGACAGAATAACAACAAGAAATAGTTGATTGACCCAATTAAATCTACACGCAGTTCGACCTTTGGGGTATTTTACTAGTAGATTGGGGAAGGAGCGAATAAGACCGGCATTGACTTATCTGTGGAGGCCGTCGGTCCACTCGATACAGGAGTTCGGCTAGCCTTCGAGGAGAAGGACTTCACCTCGCTTATGTTTGGTTGGTTGACTTTGTCACGGACAACCTTGTTGACCAGCCACGATTCCCGGATGTAGGTAGGTATAGCTGTGAAGTAGGTACGGAAATCAGTTCATGCATTCATGTATCTCCAGACAAGTGGAAATTATAGGCAGCTCTAGTACATCAGCGTTTATCAGCGACAAGTTGAGTAGGTGAGGAAAATGCGTAGCTTATTAGATAATGATGCTTTATGACTTTATGTCGCACAATAAACGCTGCTCATATATGTAGAATCGAAAAGGTTGAGGTTAACGGTCCAGATTCGATTAACATACAAATTATTTTAGTTGGCTGAAAGTGCATATAATTTTATTGTCTAACAAATAACAGAACAACTCAAATTAATTTGTATGAAAGTAACTGCAACCATTAACCTAGAAAGTTTTCAGAGATTTCGTGGTAACTCACCGCATTCTAACAAGTCCTTGCTTCATATTCCTATTCATAGATTTGTTTGAATATGGTTATCGGTATGAAGTCTACGTCGTGCAAGATATGGTTCAGTCTCAGTGATAGGTAGTCCCGGAATGATCAGCCCACGTCATGTAGGTATCCTTAGTAATTTAATTTCCCAACACGTAGCGCTTGCAGGTAACATTTTCATAAAAGAGATCGGATACAGCTAACTCGACGAGTCGGTAGGTATAACTGCAGTTAAGATATTATGCATGCTTCTCCACAAAAATATCAGTGACCTCGAGTTACCTATAGAAAGCTGCGCTGCGCAGATTAGCTAGGTCACCGATACTTCATGGTCAGCGGTGGCAGTTCGAAACGCCCTCAAGTCACCACGAGAACGCCATTCTCGATCCTTCTAGCATGTATGTTCCTAAATATGTCACCCTGTTTGGAGAAAAGTTATTTCATAGTTATGGCCTAAGTGAGATAACAATCTCAAGCTAACGGTTAAGTTATGAGAATCAATAAAATACGACAGTGTCTGTTTATATATTTCAACATTGGATCATTTCACAGTAATAGCAGTGACTCACCGACTTCGTCAACGTACGTTACGGGAAGATAATTCTACTGTTCTGTGTTCCGGGTAGCAGCGGCGCGTCGCGTGACGCACAGAGGCAGTCGATGACGTGCTACGGATTGCGGAACCCGCCGCGATCGAGTTTCTGCAGCTGCATGGTAACCGCAACGCTCTGGGGTCTAAACACAATGTTACACGCAGGGAGCCCGCGTACGGGCTCGAGTAGACATTGTTATGACAAAGAGTTTGCAGTCGAATGAGGATATGCGGAGTCACCTAAACGTTTACCTAGTGGGCTGATAACCGGGACGTATTTGTGCGCGCGCCGTTTGGCACAGTGGAGCCGTGGGCTGAACGCAGGGGAACCTTACGCTGCGGCAGCGACGGCTCGGGAGGCAGACCGCAGGCTGCTCTCGATCTCGTTCGCACTCGCCACATTCTCCACGGACCGAAGTGGCGATGATGACTCATGGAATAACACATTTCGGGTCAAATCACAATAACAAAATAGGAGAAATACAACTGTTTTCATGGAAATTATTCTTTTTATTTTCATACTTAACATAACATATGTTACAATTTACCTTATTCAATATGAATAATAACGAAATTCCAATTTAACTATCGAGAAATAGATTGAAATTGAAATATTTATTTACATAATATCACAAAATGAACTAAAATAAATGCACGATACCGTTACAAACCCATTGTTGTGTAAGCAGCGACCGCGCCCCAGGGGCAGCCAAGATGGCGGCCATGGATGCAGACCCACGCGAAACGCAATGGGACTGTAATTTAGAAAAACATCCTACTTATATCACAGTTACAAAGACAAATGTACATTACCTAGTAATTGGAAAATCCTACATTACTCTTGGTAGAGGCTTTACACTGTCTAATTCTTTGAAAAAACTATCTAGTCCGCTGAGATCATTCTTCCATAGGTTATCGATTTTTTCTCGTTGTTCTCTGGCGACATCTTCTTCTTTATGGCACAAACCCAGATCAGCTTGCATCTGAGCCCACCGTCTGGCACGTTCACGTTGTTTCGTAACCAACTCGCTTTCCGCACGAGTAAGGGAGTTACTCAAAATGGCGATTATTCTTAGATCACGCTTTCTCTTTGTCTTGGCATTGAGAGATTTACTTTTAACTTGACGAACCCAGTTAGAAAGGGATTCTGCTTTACTTTCACAAAAATCAACGACAGATTTTTCGTTTGATTTGTAGCCCATGATGAAAAAATTAGGCAGAAAATATGGCGGCGGAACAGTTACACACCTGAATCCAGGCCAAATCACTTGGAGATCTTGTCACAACACTAAACGTCCACTGCGCACCACGACGAGATTTTCAATGAGGGGCGCTGACGTCATCTCAGCCTTATATAGGCGAGACAAATGTGGTCGCGCTGCGCACAAAATGGCGTCTATTCAACGACGGAGTTACACGAAGTGTAGCGAAATCGGCCGAAAATGCACGATCAATACTAAACTGTGTTCGGATACTATAAAACAAGATTGAAAAATGCCGTAATTGAACGAGCGAGCGAAGCAAACGAAGTTCTATGTTTCAGCTTAGGCCGAAAATCGTTCGTATTGTATGGTGTCCCGCTGTCCCGCTGTCCGGCTGTTCTCCTCTACAGGTCGCATTTATCAACCGATTCTCGTGAAATTTTACATATTGACATTTTCGATTTTTAGGGTTCCGTAGCCAAAATGGCAAAAACGGAACCCTTATAGTTTCGTCATGTCCGTCTGTCCGTCTGTCCGTCTGTCCGTCTGTCCGTCTGTCCGTCTGTCCGTCTGTCCGTCTGTCCGTATGTCACAGGCATTTTACTCGAAAACTATAAAGTGTATTTGAATAAAATTTTGAGGATAGGTGTATTTTGTTAGCCGCTACATAGTTTTGTAATTAAAATGACAAAAAAAAAATTTTTTAAGGTTGCACTCCATACATAAAACTAAAAGTCAAAAAAAAAAATTCATTGTGACCCCCCGTGTGGCACATCAATCAATAGGCCTTTCAAAATAAATATAAGGTTTCTTAGCATTTTTTTTGATCAAGTGAATAGGGTCGGAGATAATCGCCCCGAAAGTCACTAAAATTCTGTCCCCCCCCCTCTAATTTTTGAACGGTGTATTTTAAAAATATGGAAAAATTCATGGACATAGGGCTTAGAAAATTGTTTTGAACAAGATCGGTTCAGAGGTTTTCGAGATATTGCTGAAAAACTGCCTTCCTCAAAGAAAAGGACGTAAGTGCCGTAAAATTTCTGTGACGATACGACCTTTTTAATAGGCACGGAACCCTTCGTTTTGCGTGGTCTGACACGCACTTGGCCGGTTTTTTTAAATTATAGGCTCACTAGTTTTACAGCTCCCAGTAGTCACTAGTTGAACGAGCGAGCGAAGCTAACACAGTTCTATGCTTTAACTTAGGCCAAAATTCATTCGTATGTCCGGATTACCGGATGTCCTGCTGTCCCGCTGTCCGGCTGTTCTCCTCTGCAGGTCACATTTCTCAACAGATTCTCGTGAAATTTTGTGAGTAGGTAGTATGACTGATCTAGGAAGACCAAAGTTCCAGTAAAGGAATGATTTCAAAATTTACAAATATCCCTCAGTTTGAATATGAATCAGTACAATTTACTTACTAAATAAACATAACCCTTTAAGATTACTGACTTAGTCTTAGTTGTCATATTTTCAGTAAGTTTACTTTTATTAAGAAATCTTACTTTTAATTTAACATACGATAAAAATAATGTATAATTTTTTTATAAAATTTCTAAATTTCGATTTTAATTTTTAACGTTTAGTTTAGTTTTTATTACTTTTAATAGTGTTAATATCTTTTCCTTGTATGTTTTGTATTAGTTATTTATGTTAATAAATTGATTGCTCGAAGCGGCTATCAGAAATAGGTATAAATAGTTGCTTTCTAAGATGGCGGGACGATTTGGACGTGTTTATCTTGGATTGGCGGAAACATACCAGCTACAGAGCCAAGTAGAGATAACCACAATTTCATTTCAAAGTTCAATATCTCAAAAACGACTGAACCGATTTTATTGAAACGTAGCTAAGAACAATCGGGTTAAAATTATCTATGACACAAAAAAACCGCATTCAAATCGGTCCATCCGTTTGGGAGCTACGATACCACAGTAAGATACACAGACACGTTAAACATGTAACACCCCTATCTTTGCGTCAGGGGTTAAAAATGACGGGCGGCCTTTGCCCCAGCAATGGGGCACCTAAACTGACTACATAAAAAAGAAGTTACTCTCTAATGGAGAAATTCGCCTTTATCACAAATAGCCCTCGAGTAGGCATAGGTATATAGAAGTAAATAACAAAGTGATGAAAAGCAAATTACTTATAAAAACTTTGTTAGTAAGTATATTATATTCTGAAATGCCGTAAAATCACCATTTTTTTAATACTGTATAGTTCAGACGTCATGCCATTACTGTACAACCAAAAATTTAAAAAAAATTGCATTTATAATTTCATACATTTAAATCATCTTATTGTGTGTATGTGTATAACGTACATTAGGTACTAACAGCATACCAGACATATCCTACTAATATTATAAATGCGAAAGTTTGGATGTTTAGATGCTTGTTACTCAATCACGCTTAAACGGCTCAGCCGATTTGGATGAAATTTTGCACGAATGTAGTTTATAGCCTGAATTAAAATATTTGATAGTTTTTATCCCGGGGGTCCACGCAGACGAAGTCGCGGGCGGAAACTAGTATTTCATATTTAAAAACTTAAATAAATCATGTTCAAATCATTATAAGTAACGAAATCATTTTTATAAACAGCTGCTGGGGGACTAAACTAAAACGTTCCTTATTGGAGCTTTTAAGTTTAACACGATGTTCGTTTACTTCAGTTTAACTTCTCGGTGCCCAGCGTCATCATATGATCAAATGATGTCACACGTAGTACTGAAGTCTAGACCTACTAGTGTCATCAATTGATTTCGCATTAGTACTGAAGTCTATACCTGACAAGGCTCCGATGGGTTCATGAAATCTAAGCACAAAAGTATCCGAACGCGTATTGATATTGACGCACGTTTTTGCAAGTGCTGCGTAGCTGAGCGCCCGGCCATGAGGGAGAGGCGAGCGAGGGGGAGGGGTCGGAAGATGAAATGAATGTCGGCCGGTCGATGATCGCCTTCGCCATGGCAAAGGGGAATGGGGGCCTCTCCCATTATACTAGAAAATAATATATACCTACTTTTTGCTACAATGAAATATAACTTTTGGGATAAACTAAGAAATAAAATGCAGGACTGCGAGAAGTGCGAGGGAACCCTGTATAGGACATACATTCGGTACCTATCACAACTTGTTGAGACAAGTTGTAGTTAAATAGTACCTATATTACTTACCTAGGGCGATACAACAAAGAATGCCTCAGATCGCATAGTCAAATGAGGCTTTATTACCGCCCGTGGAGAATACAAAATTTTACTTACGTCTTTCCCTGGCCAGAAATCCGCATGGATGATAGGTCCTACCCATCATCAAGTAGGTACCTAAAAAACATAAAAGGGGCAGAATACCTACGGTAGGTACCTAGTAAAATAAGTCGCAGGGCAGGCATTCATGTACCTATGTCAGAGTCCAGTAATTTAGTAAGTTTGCAAATAAATAGCATCCATCGAATAAGATTTCTATTTAACTTAAAATCTTACAGGCAGGAATGACAATAAAACGTGTTCTTGAGACACCCTTCAGGTAGAAAAGAGCCCTCATGTTGAAATACAATAGAACCAAGTTAATAATAAAATACCTACGAACAAAACCGTGGTGCATGCGAAACGTGGGAATTAATAAAAACCGGCCAAGTGCGTGTCGGACCACGCAAAACGAAGGGTTCCGTGCCTATTAAAAAGGTCGTATCGTCATAGAAATCTTACGGCACTTACGTCCTTTTCTTTGAGGAAGGCAGTGTTTCAGCATTATCTCGGAAACCTTTCATCCGATCTTGTTCAAAACAATTTTCGGTGAATGAACTTGATAAGCGCTGTGTTCATGAATTTTTTCATATTTTTAAAATACACCGTTCAAAAATTAGAGGGGGGGGGACAGAATTTTAGTGACTTTCGGGGCGATTATCTCCGACCCTATTCACTTAATAAAAAAAAATGTTAAGAAACCTTATATTTATTTTGAAAGGCCTATCGATTGATGTGCCACACGGGGGGTCACAATGAAAAAAAAAATTTTGACTTTTAGTTTTATGTATGGAGTGGACCCCTAAAAAAATTTTTTTTAGTAATTTTAATTACAAAACTTTGTAGCGGCTAACAAAATACACCTATCCTCAAAATTTTATTCAAATACACCTTATAGTTTTCGAGTAAAATGCCTGTGACATACGGACAGACGGACAGACGGACAGACGGACAGACGGACAGACGGACATGACGAAACTATAAGGGTTCCGTTTTTGCCATTTTGGCTACGGAACCCTAAAAACGGCCTTTGTAGGTAGCAGACTGCCAAGAAGGGTAACGTTTTTAACGATGTTTTACCAAATACTATTGGATTATACTATTTATTTCGTGTCATTTCACTTGCCGTTTACCAATAATTGCTTAAAAGTCGTCAGTTTAAACTGTATGACGCAGTTACAAATCGAGGTCTCTGGAATTTTATTGAGTCACGCGACAACACAGACAGATACAACGGCAACGTTTACGCGGAATTGGTCTTTATATCATCCATTATACGGCGTAGAATTGTCTGTACTTGTATTTATAATAACATGGCATGCGCGCCAACGGCAGGTGACGTCACAATGTGTTTTGTCGAATGCACGTAGGAGTAGGACGGAAAAGAGAAAGAAATAACTTTATAATATATGAAGCTCAGAGACAGCCACTGCGTTTTTTTCGAAGGGCAAATAATTTCCTTGGTATTTCACAACAATAAATAACAACTCTTCTGAGGAAAACCAGTACAGTTCTGTTCCTCGATTAGGTACCTACGCACAGTTGTTAGGTAACTCGGATCAAGTTATACTAGATATTGAGGTGAGTCCGCCATGTTGTGAATAGCATAGCAGCTGTCCCCAACGGTTGCGAGACTTGCGATGAACAAGCGGCTGACGGTGACCTTGTTTGGCACCTTGCATTTAGGGTGCTTTTCCACCAGAGCTATGCTATGCTATGTTTCATACATTTGTTTTGACACGTAGCTGTAGCTGCACGGCTATCACAAGACGGCGCGCGAGCTCTCTCGATTTTTCTCGCACTATACCTCTCTTTCTAATTTTTTTAACAAGAGAAAGACGGATAGCGCGAGAAAAATCGAGAGAGCTTGCGCGCCGTATTGTGATAGCCGTGCTGGAGCGACACCGTGTCAAAAACATAGCATATGAATATGCCCATTTACCAACCTACCTAATTAACCAATTTTCTGGCACATTTCCTGCATTTTCATTTTCTGGAACTCAAAAGAAAAAAGGCCGTTTTAACTTTGGACGCATAGATTGCCGAATCCAGCAACAGAAAAACTTGTTTGATGTATTAAATTCACAAGGTACCTACTTAAATACAAAATACAGGGTGTAGTGGCCTCCTTTTATAAATATCTATCCTTAAATGTAAATAATTACAATTAATTATCTACTGAGCACTGTAACGTCCTCTTAAAGGCGCATTTTGGTTGCAGCGGATATCACTTGCTAGTTCGAGCGACAGAGACGGAGATACACGAACGAAAACGAAATTCGTTTCGCGGTAGGCCCTCTGTTTTGGTCGAGTCTGGCCCTGGGCACTCTGGCTTGGAGTAAAAAAAAAGAGTGACATATTGAAATAGGTAATAATGTAAGTACCCAGCAACCATACCATATTATATAATCTGTGCCTAGGGCGGCAGATTTTAGGAGCGGAAAATTTATGATTGTGAACTAGAGTAGGTATCGAATTGCAGAGGTCAGTAGGGGCGGCAATATTTGAACAGCCTACTGGCGGCAAATGTGTACCTAAATCCGCCACTGGCTACCATCTCGCTGGGACAGTGATATTATTATTACCATAGCTTGTCCTGAGTATCATAGGTCCATATATATGTATAGGTGCATGACACCCTGAGAGGGCACATTAATGTTTTTTAGCGCTTACTTATTATTTTTTTTTGGTTATTAAGGTACAATAAGTACTAGATAGCATGATCGCTTTTATGTCGGACATAAAGCATTCATCCGTTAATAATGTTAAGTATCTTATCTTGCTCATATTTGGACCGGCGTGCTTAGCAGACAACATAGCGGATACAGTCATGTTGTAGGTATATAATTATACCTACCTTGAGTCGCTTGCGATGACTCGGGTCATCAGAACGTTGCCGACCCTTTATTGATTTGAAAATTCGTTGTGTTGGTGTTAGACTAGATATGTAAAAACAACGCGCAAATTTTGAAAGATAAGACATTTTCTTTTTCTAAATTCGTGTTACCGATCTAGATGTACTATCGCCCAAGGGTACGGGTTCACACTTTCTGTTCAAAATCGTCTGCACATGCATAGTGAACGCTCTCGAAAATGATCCTAGAGGTGTGAACCCGTACCCTTGGGCAATAGTAGGTATATCCACTACCGCCACATTGATAAACAAGTAGAAATAAATGTAAACAACACGCTCGTTTTCCGTCGTTCAGTGAGTGGAGTGACAAAAGAATTCCGATAAAACAAGGCGATAATGAGGCCATTGTTGATACGACGAATTCATAAACTAAGTACCTACTTACTGCGCCGTAAGTACCTAGGTATGGTTGGTATTGAAGAATACATACCATTTGAACCTTCTTGTTTAGATGGTAAAGTCGATATTTGAATGGAGTATTTTCGTATACATAGCATCCTAAATAATTACCATAGTTTTGCGTGGAAATTATACTTTCATTAACAGTAAAAGTGTATTGTTATTGTCGCCTATACTCCTATACATGAGCTGCCCAAATGAGATATAGATTTGGATAGGGATTTTAAAATGACCACGTAAATGATTTAGTTTTGTAGGTAGGTACGTCGTTATATAAATTACCTAGTTACTAATGATGTTTTAAATGAACCAGCGTCAATTAGTTAATTTCTTTGTTTAAGGATAAACGTCACGGTACACTTTTCAAACAAATGTTTTTCGGACCACATTGCTTATTTACAAAACAAATTTATGTTATTATAAAATTTAGTCAATCAAATCATCCCATTACCGCGATATTGACAAAATTAAAAATTTAGTGGCTTCGTGAGCTGTATGTATCTAAAAGTCGCAGCCTTTGTCAAGACATTTTTTTTTTCAATAACTAATTTGACAAAGGACTGGACCCCCGCTCTGGGTACTTTCTGGTGCAAAGGTTAGCCATAGCTGTTCAGCGCGGCAATGCGGCTAGCGTAATGGGCACCTTTGCACCAGGAGGGACGCGGGGCGGGTTGTTTGATACTTAGTTTTAAGTTTAGTTTAATTAGTTGTAATTATTGTAAATTGGTTTTTTGTACTTCTATTTATTTTTTGTTGTATTACTTGTATTAGAAGTAGATATGAATAAACTTCATTTGACAAAAAATTATATATAATCTAATGGATAAGAGGGGGGCGGCAAAAATTCAAAGTGTAGTTAGTAGGCCAAGTGGGGTATCATATGAAAGGGCTTGAATTGCACATTCTAAAACATTTTTTCTACAGAGGTAAAATTTGATTTATTAACAAAATGCACCGATAAATGGCGCTGTAAGCACAGCTGTAAGAACTCATGACTTAACTATACTACGCGTTGTTAAGACTTTTCTAAAATTAATGGGCGGGAAAAGACGGGTATGTTGTATGAAATTTTGTCCTGAAGTCGGTGCGCGAGTCAGACTCGCACTTGACCGGTTTTTTAAAATATACGGGTTTATCTCTTGTAATTGAAACAAATTTTCACAATGCGTAGAACAATTTATTATCCACGTAGTGCCTAATAATCTTTTTTACAATCAATAAAATAGCAAACTAAATGAAAATAAATAAACCAAAAACATAATACTCAATACCATGAAACACGAGATACATTGACAGAACAAAATTACTAATCATAAAACACAGTATGAGTCAACTACATACCTACATAGTTCACTACAGCACAGTTTAACATGTTGTTTCATGTCTATGATGAAGACAGACAAATAGTACATTACTCATCTTGGGCGGCAAATAATGACTCAGGTCGCAGGTATTTGACCGTCGTGCGGAGGTAAGGGCAATAAATACCTGCGCTCTGAGGCTTTCTTTACTAGCGCCCGTGGCGAGTACAGTCGACATTAAAGATGTTTTTCCATTTTTATACTTACCTTATTTCTTTTCAATTAGACGAAAAATGTATAGGTACATATTTATTACAAACATTTTAATTCCGCACGCGTAGCAATCGCCGGTAAAACGTAAAACAATGTTTTTTCACTACAATTCTTCGTAGTATTCTGGTGTAATTTTTAGGGTTCCCTAGCCAAAATGGCAAAAACGGAACCCTTATGTTCCCACATGTATGTATGTCACAGGCATTTTACTCGAAAACTATAAGGTGTATTTGAATTAAATTTGAGGATTATTAGCCGCGTTTTGTTAGCCGCTACATAGTTTCGTAATTAAAATGATTAAAAAAATATGTTTTTACACTCCATACATAAAATTGAAAGTTATTTTTTTTTTCATTATATGTCCGCGTGTGGTACATCAATCGATAGACCTTTCAAAATAAATATCAGGTTTCTGAGCAATTTTTTCGATTAAGTGAATAGAGTCGGAGATAATCGCCCCGAAAGTCACTAAAATTCTGTCCCCCCCTCTAATGTTTGAAGGGTGTTTTTTAAAAATATGAAAAAATCATGGACTTATTAAATTCTTTCACCGAAAATTATTTTGAACAAGATCGGATCAAAGGTTTTCGAGATATTGCTGAAAAACTGCCTTCCTTAAAGAAAAGAACGTAAGTGCCGTGAGATTTCTGTGACGATACGACCATTTTAATAGGCACGGAACCCTTCGTTTTGCGTGGTGCGACACGCACTTGGCCGGTTTTTAAGGGCTCTCACTATTATTATTGCACGCATCCACTTCAGGTACAAAACATTTAACTATCCTAATCTATTGTTTATTTTTCGACCACCTCTCCAATAAACCGCTATTTGAGCACGCCGTCCTTTTTCGTCGCTTTATGTCGTGGCGTGTGACATGATCATTTTCTGTAAAAAGAAAAATATTGAATGTGATATTGTATTGTAGGTCAATCATAGGTGCAGTCAAGGAAATAGAAACACGTAGCTTTTTCGCTGTTATCACAATGTCAATCTTCACTTCTATAAGTACTATTATTTTGAATTATTTGATATATTTAAATAATCAAACATAGTCAATTACATTAAGTATTAATTAGCGGTTGCACATACTTTTAAAATTATTACAATAATACATTTTAGTAAAAACAAAATTAGCTAACTCTTGCTTAAAGGCGATGTAGGTTCAGAAAACGGATTTTTAGGGTTCCGTAGCCAAAATGGCAAAAACGGAACCCTTATAGTTTCGTCATGTCCGTCTGTCCGTCTGTCCGTCTGTCCGTCTGTCCGTCTGTCCGTCTGTCCGTATGTCACAGGCATTTTACTCGAAAACTATAAGGTCTATTTAAATGAAATTTTGAGGATAGATGTATTTTGTTAGCCGCTACATAGTTTTGTAATAAAATGACTAAAAAAAAATTTTTTAGGGGTGCACTCCATACATAAAACTGAAAGTCAAAAAAAAAAATTTCATTGTATGCCCACGTGTGGCACATCAATCGATAGCCCTTTCAAAATAAATATAGGGTTTCTCAGCAACTTTTTTGATTAAGTGAATAGAGTTGAAGATAATCGCGCCGAAAGTCACTAAAATTCTGTCCCCCCCCCTCTAATTTTTGAACGGTGTATTTTAAAAATATGGAAAAATTCATGGACATAGGGCTTATTAATTTCAGTCACCGAAAATTGTTTTGAACAAGATCGGTTCAGAGGTTTTCGAGATATTGCTGAAAAACTGCCTTCCTCAAAGAAAAGGACGTAAGTGCCGTAAAATTTCTGTGACGACACGACCTTTTTAATAGGCACGGAACCCTTCGTTTTGCGTGGTCCGACACGCACTTGGCCGGTTTTTTAAAATTCGTTTCGCTTGTTTGGATCATAATACGGTTGCCCTAAATTTAATTAGCAATCTTGAGGCCTTTCTCGTTTTTTAATTATTTATAAAACATGAACCTACTTCACCTTAATCGCCCCTAGCCGTTCCTGGTGCAAAGTCACAGATTATATGCAAAGTCCCCATAATAGCCAGCGCGGCATTTCCACGTTGTAAAGCCATGGGAAGCCTTTGCACCAGAAACGACTCAGTGCGGGGATACTCCCTTTTTAACCCCCGACGCAAAAAGAGGGGTGTATAAGTTTGACGTGTCTATGTGTCTGTGTATCTGTGTCGGTCCGTGTGTCTGTCTGCGGCATCGTAGCTCCTAAACGAATGGACCGATTTTAATGCGGTTTTTTTTGTCCGAAAGCTGACGTGATCGAAATGGTTCTTAGCTAGGTTTCAAGAAAATCGAGCGGAGTACAGGCGGTGCAGCGCGTCTACTGCTAGCTGAGTGGGCACGTTGTGTCGCTGGCGGGTCTCGTACTCCAGCCAGTATGACTACAGTACTGGCACTACCTTGACGGGTCTCGCCGCGTTGGTGAGCTGCAGGCCGAGGCTGCGCGCGAGCACGAGCGGCGGCAGGTCCGCGGAGTACAGGCGGTGCAGCGCGTCTACTGCTAGCTGAGTGGGCACGTTGTGTCGCTGGCGGGTCTCGTACTCCAGCCAGTATGACTACAGTACTGGCACTACCTTGACGGGTCTCGCCGCGTTGGTGAGCTGCAGGCCGAGGCTGCGCGCGAGCACGAGCGGCGGCAGGTCCGCGGAGTACAGGCGGTGCAGCGCGTCTACTGCTAGCTGAGTGGGCACGTTGTGTCGCTGGCGGGTCTCGTACTCCAGCCAGTATGACTACAGTACTGGCACTACCTTGACGGGTCTCGCCGCGTTGGTGAGCTGCAGGCCGAGGCTGCGCGCGAGCACGAGCGGCGGCAGGTCCGCGGAGTACAGGCGGTGCAGCGCGTCTACTGCTAGCTGAGTGGGCACGTTGTGTCGCTGGCGGGTCTCGTACTCCAGCCAGTATGACTACAGTACTGGCACTACCTTGACGGGTCTCGCCGCGTTGGTGAGCTGCAGGCCGAGGCTGCGCGCGAGCACGAGCGGCGGCAGGTCCGCGGAGTACAGGCGGTGCAGCGCGTCTACTGCTAGCTGAGTGGGCACGTTGTGTCGCTGGCGGGTCTCGTACTCCAGCCAGTATGACTACAGTACTGGCACTACCTTGACGGGTCTCGCCGCGTTGGTGAGCTGCAGGCCGAGGCTGCGCGCGAGCACGAGCGGCGGCAGGTCCGCGGAGTACAGGCGGTGCAGCGCGTCTACTGCTAGCTGAGTGGGCACGTTGTGTCGCTGGCGGGTCTCGTACTCCAGCCAGTATGACTACAGTACTGGCACTACCTTGACGGGTCTCGCCGCGTTGGTGAGCTGCAGGCCGAGGCTGCGCGCGAGCACGAGCGGCGGCAGGTCCGCGGAGTACAGGCGGTGCAGCGCGTCTACTGCTAGCTGAGTGGGCACGTTGTGTCGCTGGCGGGTCTCGTACTCCAGCCAGTATGACTACAGTACTGGCACTACCTTGACGGGTCTCGCCGCGTTGGTGAGCTGCAGGCCGAGGCTGCGCGCGAGCACGAGCGGCGGCAGGTCCGCGGAGTACAGGCGGTGCAGCGCGTCTACTGCTAGCTGAGTGGGCACGTTGTGTCGCTGGCGGGTCTCGTACTCCAGCCAGTATGACTACAGTACTGGCACTACCTTGACGGGTCTCGCCGCGTTGGTGAGCTGCAGGCCGAGGCTGCGCGCGAGCACGAGCGGCGGCAGGTCCGCGGAGTACAGGCGGTGCAGCGCGTCTACTGCTAGCTGAGTGGGCACGTTGTGTCGCTGGCGGGTCTCGTACTCCAGCCAGTATGACTACAGTACTGGCACTACCTTGACGGGTCTCGCCGCGTTGGTGAGCTGCAGGCCGAGGCTGCGCGCGAGCACGAGCGGCGGCAGGTCCGCGGAGTACAGGCGGTGCAGCGCGTCTACTGCTAGCTGAGTGGGCACGTTGTGTCGCTGGCGGGTCTCGTACTCCAGCCAGTATGACTACAGTACTGGCACTACCTTGACGGGTCTCGCCGCGTTGGTGAGCTGCAGGCCGAGGCTGCGCGCGAGCACGAGCGGCGGCAGGTCCGCGGAGTACAGGCGGTGCAGCGCGTCTACTGCTAGCTGAGTGGGCACGTTGTGTCGCTGGCGGGTCTCGTACTCCAGCCAGTATGACTACAGTACTGGCACTACCTTGACGGGTCTCGCCGCGTTGGTGAGCTGCAGGCCGAGGCTGCGCGCGAGCACGAGCGGCGGCAGGTCCGCGGAGTACAGGCGGTGCAGCGCGTCTACTGCTAGCTGAGTGGGCACGTTGTGTCGCTGGCGGGTCTCGTACTCCAGCCAGTATGACTACAGTACTGGCACTACCTTGACGGGTCTCGCCGCGTTGGTGAGCTGCAGGCCGAGGCTGCGCGCGAGCACGAGCGGCGGCAGGTCCGCGGAGTACAGGCGGTGCAGCGCGTCTACTGCTAGCTGAGTGGGCACGTTGTGTCGCTGGCGGGTCTCGTACTCCAGCCAGTATGACTACAGTACTGGCACTACCTTGACGGGTCTCGCCGCGTTGGTGAGCTGCAGGCCGAGGCTGCGCGCGAGCACGAGCGGCGGCAGGTCCGCGGAGTACAGGCGGTGCAGCGCGTCTACTGCTAGCTGAGTGGGCACGTTGTGTCGCTGGCGGGTCTCGTACTCCAGCCAGTATGACTACAGTACTGGCACTACCTTGACGGGTCTCGCCGCGTTGGTGAGCTGCAGGCCGAGGCTGCGCGCGAGCACGAGCGGCGGCAGGTCCGCGGAGTACAGGCGGTGCAGCGCGTCTACTGCTAGCTGAGTGGGCACGTTGTGTCGCTGGCGGGTCTCGTACTCCAGCCAGTATGACTACAGTACTGGCACTACCTTGACGGGTCTCGCCGCGTTGGTGAGCTGCAGGCCGAGGCTGCGCGCGAGCACGAGCGGCGGCAGGTCCGCGGAGTACAGGCGGTGCAGCGCGTCTACTGCTAGCTGAGTGGGCACGTTGTGTCGCTGGCGGGTCTCGTACTCCAGCCAGTATGACTACAGTACTGGCACTACCTTGACGGGTCTCGCCGCGTTGGTGAGCTGCAGGCCGAGGCTGCGCGCGAGCACGAGCGGCGGCAGGTCCGCGGAGTACAGGCGGTGCAGCGCGTCTACTGCTAGCTGAGTGGGCACGTTGTGTCGCTGGCGGGTCTCGTACTCCAGCCAGTATGACTACAGTACTGGCACTACCTTGACGGGTCTCGCCGCGTTGGTGAGCTGCAGGCCGAGGCTGCGCGCGAGCACGAGCGGCGGCAGGTCCGCGGAGTACAGGCGGTGCAGCGCGTCTACTGCTAGCTGAGTGGGCACGTTGTGTCGCTGGCGGGTCTCGTACTCCAGCCAGTATGACTACAGTACTGGCACTACCTTGACGGGTCTCGCCGCGTTGGTGAGCTGCAGGCCGAGGCTGCGCGCGAGCACGAGCGGCGGCAGGTCCGCGGAGTACAGGCGGTGCAGCGCGTCTACTGCTAGCTGAGTGGGCACGTTGTGTCGCTGGCGGGTCTCGTACTCCAGCCAGTATGACTACAGTACTGGCACTACCTTGACGGGTCTCGCCGCGTTGGTGAGCTGCAGGCCGAGGCTGCGCGCGAGCACGAGCGGCGGCAGGTCCGCGGAGTACAGGCGGTGCAGCGCGTCTACTGCTAGCTGAGTGGGCACGTTGTGTCGCTGACGGGATGTCTCGTATTTTTCCAGCCAAGAGTTGTCGCCTGGATAAATATATTTGTGATGAGTAGAGTTTGTGCCAGAATTATTCGCTTGGGTTGAATAATCATAACATTCATAACCCTCCTAAAGGTAAACGCACTTATCGCCCCTTCACCGGATCGCCTTCATCACGGCACAATATCGCTTTATGCAAATAAATAATGGTTGAAATTGTAACGTTATATATTCGCGCCAAAAGGCAGCCGCCATTATCGTGACGTCGTAACTGCAACACCAAACCACAGACTACTAAGAAGATACTATGTACAGAAATAAAGAAATATCAAGTGTTGTTTTACAACGAAAATTTGTTTTTGCATTTGCTATTGCGACGTCACTCACCGAAGACAAAATGGCGGTCGACGTTTTCGGTTATATTTCGCTATTGTTTTGAAGATAAGTAGATCGGCTCAGTTCAAAGAATTTCAACTATACATGGAATTCTCAAGTCAATAGCTACGAGTACTCTACTCACGTATGTGGAGTCCGGTGTATATCGCGTCGGAGAGGTGCGCGGCGAGCTGGCGCACGTCGCCGAAGCCGAGGTTGACGCCCTGCCCCGCCAGCGGGTGCACGCGGTGCGCCGCGTCGCTGCACATGCAACATTATACATGTAATCTACATTTGAAGGTCACACTCTCGGCCGAGCACGCCTCGCCCGAGTGTGCGCGCTCAGTGTAGACGTGCCTCGGCGAGCCGTTCGGCAAACAGGTCCGCATGCTCGGCCGCACGCCCCGCCCGTGCCGAGCGTTGTCGGCTTTTTGGCTGAGATCAGAGGGGCCGCGGGCCTATGTGGACAGAAGTATCTACACAAGACGCGTGCTCGGTTCATTTAACGGCTGACTTCGAGCGGCAGCGGCATCGGTGCGCCATACGTGGAAGCGAAGAGCGCGACAGCGTCGAAGTCGTGGCCGAGGCGTAGAGCTACATAATGTTTATGAACGTCTAACGTCAATCGTCTTCTGATTTAGTATATTATCTAGAGAGGCTGTAGGGCAACTTTTTCATAACTAATCGTCGAAATATTACTCAGAACCGCAAAGCAACATGTACATAGCCTACCGACCATCAAAATAGGCATAGTTAATGTAAAATTCATAAAAATCCGTCTGTAGTCGTGCCGCCTCAAGTGGGTTGTTCTCTAACTACACTCACCCTAAGTACAGGTTGTTTGGTCCATCGTTTGCCAAATTAAAAGGTTAGGTCATTTGAATCGTTTGCTATCTCTTCCGGCCTCCAAAAATATTAAAAATTAAATTTAGGTCCTACCACTTTCTTTTTGTTTATCAAGTTGTAACGCGTAAGCTTTTATAATTTTCCAAAATTAATAAAAAAAAATCCGTGGGCACAAAGTTTTTTTGGAGGCCGGCCGGAAGAGATGACCAAACCTACCTGCCGTTTTAATGGGGCAAACGATGGACCAAACACCCTTAAGTGGGACACCAGGCGCCGCGTGCTATGTCAAAACCCGAGCGGAAAAACGTCCGGTAGAACCAGATTATTCAGGCATCAGCCCAGTAACACTAAACATCGTCCGTGTGACTAGCTAGACCTTACTACACTGACCCTATAAGACCCCTGCCCTGCCCTGGGATAAACAGTTTGAAGAGCGCACAGGTTTGACTGAACTGCGTCCATCCATCAATGTCCCCTTCCGGGTGTACCGTTTTTAGTGTTTTTTTGTTGTTGAAAAGATTGTACGGTCGACGCCATACGTTTACACTATTCGCCTTATTCCAATGGAATAAGGTGCAAAAGTGTAAACATATTTTTGGCTTCGACTGTACCAAGTGGGTAGGTCGTATTTTAACTACGATGTAATCTTACCCAATAAGTGCGACAGCGCGATATACCGCGCGCTGTGTCCAAACTCGCGCGATTCGGGCGCGATCTGTCGCACCGACGGAGACAGTTGCCGCGCTGCGCCGTCCAATAGACCCAAGTAGTACTTCATCAGCCCAACCATGATACTTCCTTCACCATGCTCTAAAGGAGCATGCGCCGATGCCCACGGATGACCATGATACATAGGAGTCATGTATCCAGCTCGTGATATAGCTAGAGTTTACTACACTTACTTGATAAGTTCAAACTTCAGTCAGGCGCCATAAACAGTGCTCTTAAAATGTTTGATTCGACGAAATCGGTCCATCGATTGGCTGTCCAGAACGTGTGGTAAAACTGGAAAGATGTTACAAAATGTGTCAAGCTTACCCTATAAGTGCGACACCAGGCGCGATATACCGCGTGCTGTGTCCGAACCCGAGCGGGAAGGCGGCGCGCGATCTGTCGCAACGATGAAAGTAACCGCCGCATCGCGCCATCCGGGTACACACCCATGCTCTTTAGGCATTCGCCCAACAATAACACTAAGGATCGTCCGCGTGACCAGCTAGACCTTATTACTCTGACCCTGTGACTGTAATGCCAGGCGCTCTGTACCCTGGGTTTAACAGCTTTAAGAGCGCACAGGTTTGACTGGACTACGCCCTTCCATCAATGTGTCATCCCGGATATGCCTTTATTAGTGTTTTTTTTTTCTGAAAAGATTGTACCAAGTAGGTTCGTATTTTAGCTACGATGTACTCTTACCCTATAAGTGCGACACCAGGCGCGATATACCGCGTGCTGTGTCCGAACCCGAGCGGGAAGGCGGCGCGCGACTCGGGCGCGATCTGTCGCACAGATGGCGGTAGCTGCCGCGCCGCGCCGTCCGGCAGACCCAGGCTCTTCAGGCACGAGCCGAGCCATGACGTCACGGAGTCCACGACGCCGCTGCGAGGGTACTGCTTCCACTGGAAACAGAAAATGTTGAATGAGCAAGGGCAGTTCTCAGAATCAACTGAGAACTGGAACAATCCGGCGTTTGTATGTATCTATGTAAGTATAAATATTTGTTAGACGATAACTCTAGTATCTGAACGGAAAGTCATGTCATGAAATTTGGAATGCGAATGTCACAAAAATAATCTTTAGTTCTCTCTAAACACCACTAGATGGCGCTGGACGGATCCACGAGTACATCGCGAGTTCATAGTTTAGGGCGAACTACTAGTTTTTATCTTACTATTTGATAAATTCGAACACAAAAAGATGACAACTCAAGCAAGACATTGTAAAGTTCAACTGCGAATTCGTAGCGTCAATAAATGGCGATTACCAAGCGTTGGCGTTTTACACAACCAATTCTTATATCGGTTGTCTGTAGCCAGCTGTGTTGTGTAAGAAAGTGTTTCTACTTTGGTGGGCAATCAACGCGTTTATCTTTTAGCGCAAATCGTAACCGGTTAGCGCATCGATGAACTGATCCTCAGGCAGCTGCCGCAGTTGCTTGGCGTGTTTCACGTGTGTGGGACCTGGCGATAGAGCTTTGCGTTAACCTGAAAGTCAGCAGTGCTACGGGGCCCATGTAGATTGTAACAGGAGGGAACATTAGCCGAGTCCTTTTTTAGTCTAGATCAATATTCCTATCGCGCTGACGTAGACACGCGCGTGAGCGCGATAAGGACAGCTACAGTTTCCACCATAATACATATGTAAAAATAGAGGTTCAGTTCTCGACTGTTCCTCCGAAACTTAACCAATCGTAACTTTTTGAAACTTAATAGGATGAAGATATTCAGTGTCGGACTGTTTTGATTTTCGCGCTTATTATTGTCAGTTTTGTATAATAGGCTTATCTTTGCGGCCTAATTAAAGGGACCGTTTTAAGCATTGTTTGCAGCAACCTCGCACTTACAAAATTATTAATAGCAAAATAATCAAAACATACAGACACAGATATTGATTATATTGATCTTATTTGAAAAATTCATTTATTAGGTAAAAAACCTAGGAGGAAAAAATTGCCTCTCATGTATCCTCTTAATGAAGTATTTACCAAGGCATCATTCAGTGCATCGACAAACTGTTCCTCGGGCAACTGTAGGAGCTGCTTGGCGTGTTCCACGTTCGTAGACCAGACGAGAGAGCTCTGTCTTGAGTTGAGAGGTAATAGTGCCACGGGTCCAGTAGGCAGGAACCGTTGCCAAGCCGTTGTGTTCTCGGTTTCCTGAAATTGGAAAACAAAGCAATTATTAACTGGGCTTTGTTATGTACAGTCAGCCGCAAGGAAACGCATATTTATATTTATTTATTAATACATGGAAAACACGTTAATGTTGCGCTATTGGTATAAAATATTATAAACCATGTAGTCAAGTTTTTCTGTAGCTGACTGTATTAGCACAGAATTGGGTACTTTCCTTGGTAAAAAAAAAATAATTCTCTTATCAAAAAATATTGGACACGTATTTTTTTGTTTGTCAATTAAACAGAAAATGATGAAGATATAGCCCGTTACAGTTCCGCGTGACGTCACATTATGCTAAAAAGTGTACCATAATGTGACGTCACGCGGAACTTAAACGGGCTATATCTTCATCATTTTTTGTTTAATTGACAAACAAAAAATACCTGTCCCATACTGTTTGATAATTTTTTTTTAGGAAAGAAGCCAATTATGAAAATGGTGATGAATGAAGCACCAAACCGTCTGTAATCGTAAGTGGTGTTCGTTAAAATCTGATTGTATGGAAAGTTCGTAAGTTGGTGCATCCCGCCCTCAATATGGAAAACACACCACAATTTAGATATTTTAGATCGGTACACAGGCACAAGCACAAGGTGGACTGATGACCTGGTAAATGTCGCGGGAGACCGCTGGATGCGGGTGGCGCAGGACCGGTCAATTTGGCTTGGGGGAGGCCTATGTCCAGCAGTGGACGTCTTTCGGCTGATATGATGACAGACACAAGGAAATATTCGGCAGCATAATTAGCGCAGCGGTAGCGGAGAAGTATAAGCAAAGGACCGGGAGTCCAGAGGTTCCGAGTTCGATTCTGTTACGCTAGAATGCACGTTTACATTTTTATTAGTGTTTCGTTTACCTCAGCTAATTCCAAAGTGGCCACAACGCCCATCTGGTCGTAGCTCCACGACAGGTACTGGACGCCCATCGCCTCGCGCACGGCGGACTTGGCTCCATCCGCGCCGATCTGCAAACGTTCAATACCAACATTTACATAGGAGTTTATCGTTTCATTACACCCGTAGAATGCGAGTTGCAAACGTGCGTTAGTACGGTCAAGGACTTTAATTGTTGAGCCATTTAGGTGTCAACTAATTTTGGTTTTTTAATAGTTAAGCTATGAAGTGTCCAGTATAAAGTGAGCTGTAAATGGCTCAACAATTAAAGTCCCTTACCGTAACTGCGAGTAGCTGTTATATTGATACCGAGGGGTGCCTATGTACGAACAAGGAATAAGCGCTCAAAAAACACAACTCTTTGATGTGTTGTGTCGTATATTTTTAAGCAAACTCTGCGAAACCTATAATATGTGACAAAATGAAATGGTCATATCCAACACGCGCTCAGGACTCCACAAATCGTAGTGTCAGATATTTTTAGCGCCATTTCAGAAAATAATGCAGTCATATAAGGGTGAATCAACTTTTAAGGTAACCTACTCCTTTTCTAAAGCCCTATTAGAAGTCACAAAAGATTATTCATATAAAACTGGACGTCTAAATTTACGAATTGCACATCTAACATGCATAAAAACCTTTTACATTCTTGGCAAAACCTGGTAACGCAGTGAAAAAGACACGTTTTTCATACAAAACGACGTCTACTGCGACTCATTATATTATTGTAAAAATTATATTTAATTTAGACTTATCATGACTGTTGGCCCAATGGCCCAAGAAATTTTATATTTTGTGGGACAAGTCGGAAAACAGGGAGTACAGTCAGCAGCAGAAGTTGCTAAGCGGTCCTATTGCTTAAAATGATCTATTCACGAACTCTAATGTCAAGGGAATAAGGATATGTGAAGTTAATTTTGAGCGTATTATTTTGCTTAGCTACTTCTGATGTCGACTGTACCTTAAAAGTTGATTCATCCATAAACTACGTTGAATCGAGGCGCTAACACAACAATCGGGAGAAAACCATTTTACCAATGTTACGTTTTTACCAACATGTGCAATGAATCCGATGCCGACCATTATTTCGGCTCAGCTTATTTGTTTTGAATCGGAGTAAGATTTAGCGGACCGCTTCAATAGCTGCAGTGGCGCGGGAGTGCTGTGAGGGAACGGTATTCGACCGATACAAACACTTTTAAACGGTCCTTTTCGAATTTAGAATCACGTCTGTCAACTTTTTTTAATGCGCTGAAACCTCTGGCCAGTGTTTCTTTTAAAGGTGCAAAACGCATCTTTTATTTTAAAGCGCGCGCGTGTTATTGTTTTGGTTTCCTCCCGTCAATGTACGAAGTTCTAAGAAAAATCTCGCTAATTTGTTGGCTTCCGACAATATCCGGCCACTTGGCCCAATTTGTGTAGCGGTGGTAAATTAGGCCAATGATTTATCGAGGATATTTAAAAGTTACCGGGAGATTTTCAAAGTTTCAATAACCTACAGACGTATGAATGTTACGCGTAAAATGATATATCGTAGTTATGTTGTGTGAAACCGTTTTGGATAATATACAACCGGTAAGTGTATTGCATTGTGATAAACTAGATTTGAATTTGGTAGTCAGTTTAGATCAAAAGAAACGAACTAGATTTACGGTTGATTTTTCACGAAGAAAAGTTGACAGATGTTAAAACGCGAATTCGTTTGATCTTACAGAACACCGCAGCCGTAAGTTGATAGAGAATAGAACCGAATCGTGGCACATATTTGTAACATATCAAATACTACTGAATATAAACAGTTTATTTATTAATCTGCCAGCACTATCTTCTTCTAAAGCTACATTTAATACGTAAGACCTGTCTACATTGCATCACGGAAGCACGATGGCTTCTTAGCTGTGTGCTCCTCAAAACTTCACGGCCGCCGTGGTTTTTTCTGAAATATTTGTTTCTTTGTAGAATTTCGGATTTTGTCAGACTCTAGTTTTCAACAGAGCTTCTTTCCACATTTGCGTTTTACCTGGCCATATTTTGCTTTCCTACACTTTCGTTACTTCTTGGAGCTTCGCTGTTGGTGAATAAATAATCAGAGAGAAATTGATTATGAAATAGTTCTCGTAGAATAGAAAAACTCAACTGGAAGAATCGCGATTGGGCGGAAAGTGACCGAAAATAAAATTTGCCACAGGTGATTTCAGGGAAAATTTTGGTACAAGAAGCAATGTTAGCTCGCCTTGTAGGTATAATGAATACAATGATAACAAAAGCACGATTGAGTTTACATCCGCCATAAAGCATTCGTACCTCTCGTACTTACATACTTGCTGGCAAGGAACGAAGGCTTTTTGGCAAACATATTATTAAACGAGCGCTTTTAGTCCGCCAAAAAGGCTTCGCCTTTTTTAGCTTTAGTTTGGTGTGACTGGGCCTTTACTGTGAATTAAGGGATCGCCACGCACGAGCCGCGTCAGTCGGACGTGTGTCTAAACAATCGCTAAAATAGACGTTACCTTTCTTAATGTAAACACTTCGCACATGAATGTAAGTGGGATATTGTAACAGAAGCGGCTAAACTACGGCGTGAAACGTATGGAATTATAATTAGACTTTTCATCTCTACGAAGGTGGCAAATGAGCACACGGCCTGCCTGATGGTACATAGGCTGAAGGTTCAGAACAGGGTACGGATACGATTTTTTTGACATCCGCGGATGCGGATATTTGGAGGCTCACATGCGGATGTTGTGACTCATAAACATAAATAATCAACGTCCATATGGTCACGCAGTACTCAAACACGTAAAGTGGCCAATGATCCGCGAACTATTTGTGAAAGCATAACCAATGGCATGACAGTGAATAACTAGGGAATTTAGTAACATAAATATTAGAATAAATGTCAGAAATACGTGGCTAGATGACGTCCCGGTGTCTAGTCCTAGATATACACAATATTCTATCTTTAAATCTTCATGTACTGTCGCGTTTGGCATGATCCCCCTCCCACCTGTTGCTGTTACGTAATATGTGGATGGCCCTTAATGTATGAAACATCGTAATATCCTGGTTAATTAAATTAGTAAAGTACCTACATATCATATAATTATTCCGCTGCATATATTAGGTACACGACTCGTTAAACATGTTACAATAAGCTTTATGTGTCACTGTCATTATTCATGTTTCTACGAAAATCGCACAATTTCAGCTTCCAGAATATTGAGTACCTACCTAATACCTATGGGAAAGCATAGAGGCAATAGATTCCACGAATCAGTGTTCTTTGTTCAGTACGCAGCCATTTGTAAAATCGATATTAGTAGTAAACATGCTAACACACTATGGATGTAAAAGGTCCGAAATAAAGTTTATAATTATTATATACCAGCGTTTTAGGAAAATACATCATCCCATCATCACAGTCCCAATTGCAGCTAACGATGGTCAATACCAAGCAATACCTGCAAGTGTGCATGTAATACCAATACAAAAATCCCTTCACCCTTCTTATTCATACAAAGATAGGCTACGTGAGTCACCTGAGAGCTCACGAACGACGCTCCATTTAGCCAGTTTTAGTTTTCTTTTTTTCCAGTCGCAGTGGTCGAAATCGGCCAGGATGATGATGATGATGACGATAACGATGACATATAGAATGGTTCTTCGGAATGGACAAAGGCTATAATTTATCCCGTGGCTCAGCCCGGGTACTTTCTGCACACTGACGCGGGCGAAGCCGGCGGCAGTTAGTATTCTGATAGAAGTCGAAATCATTCAAATATTTGTCCCCTAGATACATTCTTGTAAAACCGCGAAGCGTGGCAAAATTTATAAGGCTCACTCACTACCTGACTACATTCACAATTTAGTCCCCAATGTAAGCATGGACCAATTCCTATTTTAACGCTCAAATAAACCGTAAATTTAGCTCGTATTTGATAGCCCCCACACCAGTTTGAATTCGACTGCATTCTAGCACTGTTTAGTTCATAAAACTATGAATTACGCCAGGACCACACACACACACACACACCTATTATAATCGGAGGTGAGAGATCGATTCTGTGTTCTGTTTATGTTATCGTTCCAAGAATATGGTGCAGATTATAATGCTTTTGTTCTAACATCATCTTTTTATAAAGAATCTCCGTAGCAAATTATGCTGTAGCCTCGCAATACTTATAAAGTTATAAGTTATCGTTATATTTGACCTAGTCACCTAGTGAATAAATAAATAAATAATAAATATTAGGGGAGACGAGTGGCGGAAAAAAGGGGAGGCCTTTGCCCAGCAGTGGGACACAAAATAGGCTAATAAAAAAAATATTAGGGGACTGACTTACACAAATCGGACTACACAGTAAGCTCAATAAGGCTAGTGTTATGGGTACTAGACGACAATATATTTAATAGATATACAGGGTGTAATCGTTAAGTATAACCAGGCGATTATTCAGTAAATATAACAGATATCAAAAAAAAATTAAGCTGATATCGAAAGTACGTTATACCCAATGAGTATAATCACATCAATAACTTTTTGAAAATAAACCTAGAAATATCCAAAATGTAAAGTTTAAACGTTTTCATACATTTAGTATCTCATTCCCTGTGTTTTTTTTCTTTCGGGGATTCATAAAAGGGTTGTGGCTTTAAATTCATGAAACGGGAAGTCGTCAATCTTTCTCTACACAATATAATATTACTTCTTCCACGAAACTGTAATACTTTTTAGGGTTCCGATACCTCAAAAGGAAAAAACGGAATCCTTATAGGATCACTCGGTTGTCTGTCACAGCCGATTTGCTCCGAAACTACTGGACCGATTGAGTTGAAATTTGGTACACATATGTAAATTGGTGACCCAAAGATGGACGCGTAAAGTAAATTAATGAATTTTGAACAAGGGGGCCACTTTTGGGGGGTAAACTGGAAAATTAAAAAAAACGGGTTCGCAAACTGTATTGTGTGACATATCAAATGAAAGGGGTTGTTGTAAGCATGTCAGATTTTTTTTTTTTTATAATTTTAGCAAAAACAGATTTGAAGTCATTTAGGAAAAGGACGAAAATTGACCATCCCCCCCCCTCCTTATCTCCGAAACTACTAGGATTAAAATTCTAAAAAAAATATGGAAAATTGTTCCTTGCCTAAAGATTACAGGAAAACCTATAAAAAGTTTGAGTATTCAAAAACACTCATGAAATTTAGAATATATACGGAACCCTCACCACGCGAGTTGAACTCGCACTTGTCCGGTTTTATTTTATAACTCGCAATAGACTACGGATTGTTGCCTTAGATTTATATGATGTTAGCTCATAACTGTTTCACACTTATTTATAGATTAATGAGGTTTAAAAAAAATTGTTAAAACGGTAATAAGAAATCCTGGTGGGTGTTCGGTATAAGCTTTCCATAATCCAACACCAACCTGAACTAGATACGTCGATTCGATTGCGAGAGAGACATCGCTGTCGAAATGCCCGAAATATTGGCACATTTGGATTATATTAAGAGTCACCAAAGTATGTCGAGAATTTTATAAAAATAGTGACGCGGGCAGACGACATCGAGACATGCGACATTCACTAAAGATATAAAGCGATTTGCTACTACAGTTATAAACGAATAAAAGTCAATTTTATTACAAGTTTTGTATGATAAAGTGCAGAGTGAAATAGTATTTTAGGACCTGTCAATCATGAAAATTCAGTTGCAAGCAGCTGAAATGCACTAAGAACTTTGAAAAACATTGTTGATTGGTTCTAGATTGGTTTTAAGAAAAGACAACAATCAGAAGTAGGTCTTATTCCCGAAATATGATTAAATTGGTCGCTCGGTATGCGCGGGAGTTGAAAGCTTCAGTTTTAACGCAGGCGCGCTCCGATCAGTCGCGAGATGACGTCCCGAAAAGCGCCAAAGAAATGCAAAAAGAAGGTTGTATTTTTAAACCCCGACGCAAACGAGGGATGTTATAAGTTTTACGTGTGTTTCTGTGTATTTGTGTGTGCCACCGTAGCTCGCAAACGGATGAACTGATTCGAGTGCGATTTTATTTAGAGTCTTGTCTGTCGAGATAATTCTTATATTTGCTGTGTCGGGGGTGTTTTATTGACTTTGTTTTTGAAATACCACCTTTGTCGTTTTAAACCGATTTAAGCGTTGTTGTTTTGTCTTAGGATATCCAATAAATTGTGAAAATATGGGTGCATTTAACTCCAAAATTCTTTTCTTTTTAACCGCCGACCAAAGAGAGCAATGTCATGTGTATCTGTGTCTGTCTGTCTGTGGCATCGTAGGTCCCAAACAGAAAAACCATTTAAAGTATATTATTTTTATGGACTTTCGATGAAAACAAAATACATCAAAAATAAATCTCAGTAAAGATAAGTTTGTTATGTAAGGGGTGTAATTTTTTTTTGTTATTCTTGTCATATGTTTTGACAGGTGTTCCGTCAAGGCAGCGCGCGATGGTGCGTCGGTGTGGAACAGGTGACCGAAGACTCAGACGATCTGGAGGCGGGCTACATCTCCAGCGACGAGTCTGCGAGGGGCATAGACTTGGGGGAGAGGATCCGCGTCAAACCCAGTAGAGATATATGGCTAATAGGTTGGACTTCTTTTTTATTTGACGCAACTGATTAAATTTATCCTCAGCTTCGCCTTCGCTTTAAGTCCGTTTGTACTCTGCGCGGAGTGTCCATTTTTGTAAAATAAGTGACGTAAAACTGCGGATATAGCACTATCCCAAATGAGCTATGATGAATAACTATGATGAGCACCGATAGGCACCAAATATAAAAAGGTTTGGTTGATCAGACTTTACGGCTAAAACCTTCTTTTGGTATATCCAACATCCCCTTACACATTCAGTGCCATGCAAAATCCCGTTTGTAGAGGAAAGCGCCTATATACGAGCAGACCAGAGCGCCCATCTAGCGGGTTCCTGGCACTGAAAGTGTTAATGTATCATTTATATTCGACGACCGGTTTGGCCTAGGTGGTAGTGACCCTGCCTACGAAGAAGCTAGAGGTCTTGGGTTCGAATCCCTGTAAGGGCATTTATTTGTGTGATGAGCACGAATATTTGTTGCTGAGTCATGGATGTTTTCTATGTATTTAAGTATTTATTTATCCAATATGTATGTTTATCGTCGTCTAGTACCCATAGTACAAGCTTTGCTTACTTTGGGACTAGGTCGATTTGTGTAAGATTGTCACCAAATATTTATTTATTTATATTTCAGACGAAATACAATACGTGCTACGGCAACTTCCACATGCTGAAACGATATCAGCTCTAATAGAAGAAGGGCAGTATGACCAAGTAGTTGAATTGGTGACACAGCCGGAGGAACGCAAGACAGCCGCTTTGTGGGCATGCTGGTTAGGGCGAAGTTCGCTCCTGTCCAGATTATTGAAGCTAGAGATAGACCCTAACTGGGCCGATGATGCTGGCAGGTAAATACTAATAGCAGCTTTTAATACAATCACTTTTATCACGCAGTAAGACATTTCCGCGATAAGATTGACATTTCAGTAATAATAAGGGCGGCATTATGATAGTTATATTTTTCAGGACGTGTCTACACTTGAGCTGTTTAGTGGCCAGTGAGGAATGTGTGAAATTACTACTGGAACATAATGCAGACCCAAACAGATGGGATTGTTTTGAGGACGGAAAAGCTACTCCACTTCATTGCGCCGCTAGTGCGAAAAGTTTGGGTTGTGTCAAGGTGAAAAACTATCGTAAATTGTCAGACATTAATATTTAGTTATATATTTAGTACGGGATGCATATATACGAAAGCTGACAGTTTTTTTGAAAATGAATTAAAATTACATTAAAATGTAGTTTCAACTTGGTCAAACAAACATAATCATCATCATCAACCTGTATAAGTCCATACATGGACATAGGCCTCCTCCAATACGCGCCATTTACCCTGTCATCAGCATGTCGCTTCCGCTCCCTGCCAGTGACCTTTCGCTAATCTTCGGTCCACCTAGCTGGACATCCTACACTTCCCTAGCGGAATAATCACCAATAACAAATGACAAGTTACGCTTACAGGTTTTTTATTTTCAGATTTTATTGGAAAATGGTGCTGACGTAAATGCAGGTTTGAGCGAACGGTCTCCACTGCACTACGCGGTACTGAGTGACGCACCGGAGGTGGTCGGTATATTGCTAGAAGCTGGCGCTTGTCCTGACACACCACAGGTCATTCTAGTTAAAAGATGCGGAAACGTAATTTGTATTAGCGTTTGATGTTTAACATATCTGTCAGATTTGAACATGCAGAAGTCGGCCGGCGCAATGCAGTAAACTTATAACATAACTTTCATATTTAATTTACAAGTCTTTGATCTTCGTTAAAAATACCGATATTTAAAGAGCAGAATATCAGGTGTCGCAAAAATTGGGCAGATATGAATCTACCACGGAACAGTTAGTGTCATCGCGTCAAGGTAACAAACAGAAATGCTACAATATGATATGGGACACCGCCAATTTTGCGTAAAATCAACTGTTTCAGTCGCACTGTCATTGATCCGCAAAACTGAATATCGTGTTGCTCACGCGGCATTATGAGACGCTGATAGTTTAAGCCTAAGATGTGACTGCAGTCAGAAAAGACTATTTCACAAACTTGTACATATAAGCTAATCGACTTTTACTGATATTTTTCAGGTATTCACAGAAACGCCGCTCCACGTGGCAGCGTCCCTAGGCTCCGAGAAGTGTATGAAGCTACTGCTGGATGCAGGGGCAGATGTGCGAGCAGCCCTAGGGTCGATGAGGGCAACTGCGCTCCACCTTGCCGCGGAAGACGGCCATGCGGAGTGTGCTCGGCTCTTACTTGAACACAATGCTCGTATTGACTGCCCTAATTATAGGGAGCAAACGCCTCTGCACTTAGGTATTTTCCTTATAATCATAATTTACACCGCAAATTGACAAAAACTGACAAAAACGCACCAATACGTTACGATTTTTAATCTTATTCCCCAGACTTAAGTTGCCAAATGTACGCATATTTTTAGTGACATAATTAATCTTGTGGTGGACATCACACACACCACATTGGACATTTGATACGTCTTTACTCTTTCTTGTTCCAGCGGCCTTAGCTCAATCTGTAGAAGTCGTGGAGCTATTAGTTGGTCGACGGGCGGACGTCCACGCTAAAGACGTGGATGGGCGCACCCCCCTCCACGGCTCCATCGTCAGAGGGGCCAGGGCTTGCGACGTGGCCCGAATTCTGCTCACATTCGGCGCCGATCCGAATGCTCCGGACGAATTCGGATACACGCCGCTGCATATAGCCGCGTTGAACGAATTTTCGGCTTGTGTGTTATTGTTATTAGGTAGGTAATCTTCATACATATCCTTCTATATCATATCAACCAAAAGTTTTCCACTGCTAGGCTGGTTATAGGATTGCCAACAATAGTCTTCACTCAATGGACTTCTGCAACATTCACTCGTTTGTGCATCTTCTTGGAGATTCGCCAACAAACTGTTATGCAGTTTGGCGAAGACATAGATTAAGTTTATCATAAGTTTGTTGTGGAAGAAATAAATTAAAAAAAAAAACGCTTTCTGAGGCAAGGTATGACGAGCTCAAATACCATTTTTACGAATCATTTCTTTAAGTGAAAGATTTCTCGCGTAATCATTTTTTGATAGATGCTTCAGAGTTGCTGAACAAAATAAACCGCGAATTCTACATCAGAAGATTCTCCAATCCTATTCACATTTCAGATTACGGTGGCGATCTGACACTGCGCACGAACGGCGGTGTTTCCGCGCTGTCGTTCGTCGTCCGTCGAGTACCGGATGTGGTGCCCCGGTATCTGTGCAAGTTCGATGACGCAGTTCACATGAGCGAGCACGAGCTTGGGGATGTGGACTGTGAACTGACCATAGACTTCAGGCCGCTCGTACCGAACTTGAGCCGTGGGGAGGCAGAATTGCTGCTCGCCTTTATTGAGGTACAATTCCCGAAAAAGATAAACAGAGACGTACGGTCGACGACAAAGACATGTTTACACTTTTACATCCTATCCTATTCTATTGTAATAAGGCGAAAAATGTACGTTGTCTTTGACATCAACGTAGGTACTGTATGGAGCACTGCTAACGTTTATGGTCTAACCAATGCTTCTGATTATTTCAGCACCATTAAAATACGTTTCTAATGGCTCAAAATATTTAAATACATTAGTTATAGATTGAACAACTGTTTCAGGTGGGCCGTAAAGATGTTCTCAAGCACCCGGTAGCCGAAACGTTCCTGTTTTTAAAATGGCGAAGGATAAGAAAGTTTTTCGTGTTAAGCTTTCTCTGCCATGCTCTCTTTATCACTATGTACAGCGTTTATATACTCCGTAAGTACAGCTGGCTGTGGTATACATTTGTTAACACTTTGTGAAGAAGACCTACAAGATCTGTTCGCCCTCGGGGTATCATAACTGGCATCAAATGGAGCAGAATAAGAAAGAGTGGCGTTCTACCGGTTCTTGTGTCAGAGATCAAGATTCGCTTTGAGTCACCGACCCAGCGCAGTAAGAAATATCGGTTTACGATGTCTATAAGACGATGGGAATGGCATGGAAGAATATTACGAAGAGGCTTACCTCAAAGTGAATTAAATTGATGTAACACCTGTTTCAGAAATATACCTGTGCGAAGAAGTGACTTGTGACGTATCATCGTCTCTCATCCCACTACAGTACCTCATAATATTGTTAAACTTAGGCTTTCTCTGCAAGGAGATCTTTCAAGCCTGTCTAGATTGGACCGCCTACATCCGACAATGGGAAAACTGGTTACAATCTATCATTGTATTGGGAGTTTTCTTGAGCACTGTAAGTAGCTGTTTGAGAAATTGATAAGCCTCGGGTTCACTACAGGACAAATGTCCGGCGAGACAAGTCGCCAACTACATTGGGTGGAGGCTGTCTCTTGTCATATTTGTTGCTGGCCGCTCTGCAGGCCTAACAAAGAAAAAAAAATGTTTGGTGAAGTGGCGCAGTTGCCGAGCGATCCGCGGAGCTAGGTATAAAATCTCACGTATTCGCAATGTTGCCAAACGTGTCAACCGAAGTCACACGATTTCGTTTTACGTCGCCAAATACGGATCGTCGGACATTTATCCCATAGTGAATCCTTGGCTTTATTGTAATGTTTACATGGTGGTTTTCATCATATTGAGGGACTGCATATGTGCAGACCATGGTCGTGGTGTACGTTAGCTCATGAGCGTTCAATGTCACACAGAGAATGCTACATCTTGCACTACATAATCAACCCACTCCCATGTGATAATTGATAAAACGTAATAATCTATCCATATTTGGATCAAATAAGACTTCATATTTTTTTTTCAGATACCAATCTGGGTCAATACCAGTAAACAGGGGACATCGAAACGTCACACATCCGACTGGCAGCATGACATAGCCGCCGTCACGATATTTTTTTGTTGGTTAGAGTTAATGATGATCATTGGCCGTTTCCCAACATTCGGCCTTTACGTTCAAATGTTTACGACCGGTGAGCACTATACTAAACTTTATTTTTTATTTGATGGTATTTTATGTCAGCGTACTAAGAGCATTCTTTTTTTTCAGTGACCGTAAATTTCGCGATGTTTTTAATGGCATACAGCTGTCTTTTAATCGCTTTTGGGCTGGCGTTTAGCGTGTTATTCAGCAACTATCCAGCATTCCAACTGCCAGCGGGCCTGGTGAAGACAGTGATGATGATGTCAGGGGAACTGGAGTATGAGGATATATTTTATAACAACTGCACGAATTCTCAGATCCAATATCCGCTGACGGCGCACGGAATGTTTCTGATATTTGTATTGCTTGTTACTGTTATTCTGACCAATTTGTTGGTCGGTTTGGCGGTTAGTGATATACAGGTGAGAATCGGTCAAGTGTATTATGAAACGTATTGCTACAATTATATTTCAAACTGAACACCCATTTTGTGGGTCAGTCAAAAATACGGAAGGACCGTAAGAGCGAGTGAATTAAAAAGCAGTTTCAAAATATCTATTGATTTATACTTGAGATTATTTGAGTTGGCCGAATTACATCAAAATAGTCCATCGAAAAGGAAACTACCATCCAAGGTAGATGATTCCAATTCCAATAACAGTTTTATAAAAGTGGGCCACATTAAATAAGTAATCTCAAGCATACCTATCACTAATCCAGTGGTCTCAAAACTATCCAATATTAAACTCTGTAATCTGTATTTCAGGCGTTACAAGTGTCAGCGGGCCTGGACCGTCTAGTGCGCACAACGCAACTGGTTGGCTACCTCGAGAGCATGCTGTTCAGTTCGTTACTGACATGGGCGCCCAAGCAACTACTACTGCTTCTGCGGTTCGGCGCCTTGCTCACAGCGTCCCAGTACACGAGGACCCTAAACATCAGGCCTAATGACCCGAGGGAGAACAGGGTAAGTGTTGGAAAAGAGAGCATGCTCTTCGGTTCGTTACTGACAAGAGCACCGAAGCAACTGCTGCTGCTTCTGCGGTTCTGGGCCCAGCTGACAGCGTCGCAGTAAACGAGAACGCGTGGAAAACAGGTTTAGTTTAGTATATCTCATGCTCTTTAGTTTGCAGCAACTGCTGCTGCCAGCTGCTCCTGCGGTTCGGCGCCCTGCTCACAGCGTCCCAGTACACGAGGACCCTAAACATCAGGCCTAATGACCCGAGGGAGAACAGGGTAAGTGTTGGAAAAGAGAGCATGCTCTTCGGTTCGTTACTGACAAGAGCACCGAAGCAACTGCTGCTGCTTCTGCGGTTCTGGGCCCAGCTGACAGCGTCGCAGTAAACGAGAACGCGTGGAAAACAGGGTTAGTGTGGTATATCTCATGCTCTTTAGTTGGCAGCAACTGCTGCTGCCGGCTGCTCCTGCGGTTCGGCGCCCTGAACATCAGGCCTAATGATCCACGAAAGAACAGGGTAAGTTTTGGAATCATAGTATGTTTGATTCTATAGGAACTGAAATGGCGACGAAAGTTCAAACGTAAAAATAAAGTAACCAGCTTTAGGTATCATTCCACAGTCGAAGGCGGGGCGAACTATAAACGTAGACCTTTGGAATTATGCCCACTGTCTGCATGAAAAGTAATTAATCGTAAAATTACCGGCTTTCAGATACCAAAGGATTTAATTGCATCCATTTACAAAATGGTTGCCAGCCGTAAAGTCACCAAGCGGAGCATACGGAAGAACAACAACTACGAATGTCGAATAAAATGCAAGGAGGAGGTTGAAGTGGAGAAGCCTCAACTCGCAAAAAGAAGAAGTAACTTATACGACCGATATTCATCTGAGGGGCAAAATGTAGAAAGAAGAAAGAGGACAACTTCAAGTTCGGATAACAGAAATAGGCCAATGTCAATGAACATAAATGCCATACAGGAGATTTGTATGGTTGATATAAAAACACAGTTGATGGAGTTAACAAAGAGGATCAATAAGTTGGTTGATGCTACTGACTCTAGGTTGAGTGTCATTGAGAAGAAATTAGACAAGCATAATTCAAGCCCCTTAGATTAAATACATATTTAATAGTAGTTTTAAATACTTTTATAGCATTTCGTTTAAAGGAATTATAATTTATATAATTGGGTTTCATTAAGGATTTAAATAAAGCTAGCGTGATCATGTTTACATCACAAACTTGGGGACAAATGCTTTATGTAAGACATACATGAGATCATGTAAGTTAGTCTTTTACATTTACATAGGTACATACATGATATAAACAATATTATTTACTTCTATTTATTTAATTAGTAATTGTTCTAATTACTTCAGTTATTGAGAGCTTCTTAACCCTACCAAATCAAAATACAACACGGCAATTTGTATCTGAAAATAATTATAAACCACAAAGAAACTACAAATTTTAACTTACCAATAATTTGCAGGAGTAGCAGTCGCCATTATCCATCTTCACTAAGCTGTCCATTTTACTATTCTTCGGTAACTCATAACTGGAGATTTTCGCCCCGTAAACTATGTCTACATTGTTTACTTCAGAAGAAGCCAGTTCGGTGTTGACAGCATGCTGTAGGACATCATTTTCTACTATGTATGCTACATCATCATCCAAAATTTCAGCACTGCTGAATGTTATAAGGGCATCGGAGCAGGCATCCCAGACCTGAAAGAAGAAAGGAACATTTTATTTCAATAAATGTATAGTCGCACTATTTACAGCTTTTTTGGGGACCTCTCATGATATCAAGCTGAAATTTATATCAAATACTCAGTCTAATGTCCCTTAGAGCTGTGAAAAAATTAAACTTCTAAGCCAACGCAATCAAAAGATACAGCCGTTTATGCCGCAAATTTCCGCAAATTTTCGAAACTCGCAAGGTAATCAAAACCTACAGGGTACTTCCCGTAAACTCAGAATCTTGAAATTTGGTCCGAAGTAACGTCTTATAGCACAGATAAAGGAAAAATTGCGAAAACCGTAAATTTTTAGTTACATCATTATAATAATAAAAATATTTTTAATAATTTCGTGATGGGTGAACTTTTACTTATATAACTACAGGTTTGTACGGAACCCTCGGTGCGCGAGTCCGACTCGCACTTGGCCGGTTTTTTTATACCATGTTGGTAGCCGACAAGCATAGACACCAGCAACTCCAGATGACTCGCATGTGCATTGCTGACCCAATTTAAATTATTAGAAAGAAATCTCTTTTGCATAGGTAAATGAAACATGAAAATTTTTGCAGGTTCCAATCTTGATGATCTATACTAATGTTATAAATGGTGTGTGCCTCTGTGTTGCCTTTTCATGGTGAAATCATTGACAAAATTAAGTGAAATATGGCATGGACGTAGTTTAACTCTGGGAGGACATAGGATTCTTTGAATGCTGAAAATTATCACCTAGGGGGGTGAAATGGGGTCTTGTAGCTTAAGTTTGGTAGTATGATAAGTTCAATACAGATACTGGATGTCAGCAAAAGCTACTGTGTTAACCTATTGTATGCTCAGGCAGGGACAAGCTAAGCATTCAAGCCTAGTTTTAAATCACGAGGTCATCTTTTGATTAGCTAAACGTTGACAGTGACATCCACATACAAGGGGTTCATATAAGTTACTTACTTGCATCTGACGCACTGGTTGCAAACGCATGTTCTCCACATGCCTCCACACCTTCAAAGAGCTCATCAAACTCTTTGTGTTCTGACTCAACGCCACCACCCGGTTGCTATATTCAGGTCTTAAACTGAACTTGGGACTGGGGCTCCCCTCCAGCAATAGTACTTTTAGACTTGATAGTATTGAGTTCTTTCCTGCAATTGAATTATAGATGTCTATAACTTCAACTAGATACAGTAAATAGTTTGCAGTTAACAATGGTATTTGCTACTTCTGGGAAATATCATTGTTAACTGGACTGGGTGATCAGGATTTTCTACTTGTTATTGAGTAAAGGAGGTGTATAAAGCAGGGATGATGTAGACATTCGCATCTGCTTCCGCATCCGCGGATGTTCCGTATTATTTTCAACATCTGCATCCACCTCCGCATCTGGAAATATCCATGCGGAGTTTTTGCGGACGCGGATGTAGGTTCAAGACAAGAAAGGGCCATTGCAGTGCCATTTTCGAAACTAGTCAATTTAAAAAAAAACCTTTATTCCAGACAGACTGGTGTCCATAAATGTTAAACTTATTATTTAAGCTTAATTTCTAGTAAGTAGTAATAAGAATCTTTAATTTGCCTCTGTAATCTGGTGATTCGCCATATTCGCTCGGGTGATGCGTTAGGTTTGCAACAATTATAAATCAGTTGCAACATGTTTGCAGTACTGTGGATGGTCACATATAGACATTGCTTATTTATGATTTTGAGTGTTTGGCCCCAAAATCAACATCCGCATCCGCGGATGTGAGCCTCAAAATATCTGCTTTCGCATCCACGGATCCATAAAGAAGTCCCACTATCATCATCATCAAGGAGTATAACGTTGGTTAGTGAAGAACTGGCGTCTATTCCACTGACAAGCGCCAAGCTCTTAAATTATGACGATGATGATTGAATACCAAAATGATTTCTAAAATAATGTTACGATTTAAATAGATTGCTAGCTTAAATCCACTGATAATCAATAACCAAAGTAACAGAGCAGAAGTTACAAGCAATAGTATTTTTAAACTCAACTTACCTAATGAACAGGCCATGGTGCATCCAACCATACCGCCGCCAGCAACGATAACATCATATTTGTCTTTGATTTTATGCTGTGTATTCGATTCAGTGTTTAAATTGCGACTGCAAACAATCACTCTAGAACATTTCTTTACTTCCATCGGTAGAATAAAATTCCGGTGACAATTCTTTGGGAGCAACATTTTGTACATCGCACAAATAAACTTGCTTGCTTATCAAGTTATCACAATTTATATGAATATTCTAATGCTATGAAGAAGCTAAAAATTATTGCATTGTGCACGCAATCATGCACAAAAAGATGTATATTCATGAATTTAGGTTAGTAATTTATTGTTATTTTGTTTTGACAGTCAATTGAGTCCATTGAGTCAATGTCCATGACATTGACACTTGTTTTTTTTTGGATTTTATGGCCTGGTTGCTAACACTTTTAAGCAACTGACACTTTGGAGATTTTAAAACGAAAACGAAATTCATTCGTGTATCTCCCTCTCTCTCGCTTTGAGGCAGTCAGAACCACCACGTAAAATTTTACAACCACCCATTATTAGTACGGTACGTAGTTACGCCTCGCTTCAAGAGAATTAAAACCTAAGACCCCTAGCAGGAACTTTGTATAAAACTCAATGACAAAAGAAACTAATGGACAGGGTGTATTTGTCTGTTTAGACGTAAACTTCTCTAAAATAGCACTGTCTCATTTTAACCAAGCACCATTTGGCTATTAAAAAAGAGATGGTAGTATAACAGTCAGAACCGAACATTAATCATCAAATGTCAAATGTTGCCCAAAATCGCCATATTTGTTGCCACGAAATGTCAGTTCCCGTCAGTTTAGTGGGTACATCATCTGTCAACGACACATGTAAACAAATCAAAATATTAAAATATCTTTCTAAATAAAATTATAAACTGCACAAGGCTGAAAGAACACGGATAAGTGGAATGTGGTGACCATGCCCAGCTGCAGCATTATTGGATGTGGCTTACGAAAAGGCCCAAATCGGCAAAGTTTATCCTTGCACCGGTACGGAAATGTATTTTTATTGAAATATTGGATAATTTAAGCATTATCGAGAGCTGAGCATTTGCATTATGTTGTAATGTGTACACATATTAAGATTCGTTATACGTTGTAATAGGATTTAGCTTTATTTTCGATATTTTTGTACTGAAAGTTACCTTTGAGTGGCAGTTAGGGTTGTTCTTGAAAATATCGATAATTAATGGCGATGCGTCATTCGCAATACCGAATTTTCTAGTTGTATAACCAGTGAGCTCTGAGCCAGTATCTTGAATTTACAAAACCTGAAAAGTCTGGGTTGTCAAGATTGGTAAAATTTTATAGTAGGTACCTTGAAACTAAACAAGATTCATTGATTCGCTAATATAGCTATTTTTAAAGGTTACCAATATGCCAAGAAAAAATGGTTGGAGGCAATTGGACCTGAAAATATAAGACAATGTAAAAGAAACATTTGCTCTCTACATTTTGCTGGAGTACCCTGTTCTCTTTACGCTTTTTAAATTTTCAATACATAATACTTGCCTGTACCTTTCCCAGGACTCTTCTGCCAATTTAACTTTTATTTCTTGTGCTATTAAGCATGAAAGGGTACCGAAAGTCATACTTCCGCATATCTAATAAAGTATGGATTACTATCATCTCATGTTATTTTAAAAGTGGACGGATTATCGTGTCGTGTACATAAAAGTCATTATTTTCTCATGTTCACTCGTCGACTTGTAATTTGTTAATATACATATAGCTTGAGGTCCCGGGTTCGATTCCCGGTCGGGGCAGATATTTGTATGATGAATACGAATGTTTGTTCTCGAGTCTTGGATGTTTAATATCTATTTAAGTATGTATTTATCTATATAAGTATGTTTATCCGTTGTCTAGTACCCATAGTACAGGCTTTGCCTAGTTTGGGACTAGATCAATTGTGATATGTCCCACGATATTTATTTATTATTATTATTTATATGAATATCACTTCCATTTCACGCCGTTTAAAAGGAGACATGATTGTAAAATAAAATACTTAATAAATACGTTGTCCCAAAAGTCACGCAAGATTTGAATTATACAGAAGATGTTATTGAATCTTACAGTAGGTACACATTTAGGGTTATGCATGGAGCAGCTCAAGAGGAAAATCGAATACTGCTTGTTGTTATTGACTGCATGTAATAAATACATTCGTAATAACCATGATATTTAGCAGAATAGCAAAGAATTATTTTCCTCGTATAAATCATGGAATTCCGCTAAGTAATGCCTGATACAATCAATAATTGAAAAAAAAAAACTACACTTTCAATTAGCTCATATAAAATAATGTACTTATAACCTTTATGTTCTGAGATCTGTCTATTTTATCGATAAACATGTTCGCTGTATTATCGATAGCGGGACAGCACTACATCCGCCATGTTTGTCACCCATACTGGACACACTCATTTTGTTGATACTTCACGTCCTTTAGTTTCTTTGGTCATTGATAAAACTTGTATAAGACTTGTATCTTGTTGTTTCCATGGGCTGTTTTCACGAAGTTACGCCTTATTTTTACAAGTCTATACCGACGACCCTGAGGCGTTTGACCAACAACGGCTGGCAATTTGACCTGTGTTGTAAAATGTTAACTTCGTGAAACAGGCCACATATATGTCTGTACATAAGCAGACGCCACACGTACGAAATCGGCGCTTGCTGTTTTGGCCTTCTGGTCTGTCCGCGCCGAGCGTGCCTGTCCTGGCCCGCAGTAAGACAAATAAAATAAAATAAAAGAATATCGACGTTATTTCATGCATGCTGGAAGCACGGCGTCCTGAGCTATAACTACGAACTTCGAAATTTAAAGTTCGGGTATCGCCATCTCTATCGCACTTACAATACTCGAGTGACAGGGATGCAGATATACGAACTTTGAGGTTTGAAGTTCGTGGTAGCGCCGCTGCAATATTCTATCCCTATCTCGCTCTATTTTATAACTTCGTAGTTCGTAGTGTTCGTACCACTAGGACTAGTGCAGTGCCATCCGCCGCGATCGGACGTTTGGCGCCAGCTACTTATAACTTATACTCAGTATAAAGTGAGCGCTAAATGGCTCAACAGTTAAAAGTCCGTGACTGTAGCTACATTATTTTAGATTTTATGAGTTAAGGAGTCTTAACTAATTACACTTATTTACTGCTATTGTTATTAAAATTACACCTTCATTTTTACAATTGTGCTTACTTAACATGTATCGCTTAACTGGCATTTTTGATTTGGCCTGCAGTTTGACCCTCTATTGAGCTTGATATATCATCAGGGAATCGATTCGGCTTGAATTATTATTCCAAAGAGTGGGGGTAGATGTGTGTTAACAGCTTATCTGACATGGTTGAAGGCCAGACTATACCTACCTATTATATAAAATATCGTGACTTTATTTAATCTGATTTTTTATTTATTTTTTCGTTTAAGGGGACGGGTAGGGCAAGCCTTCTCCATACAAATTTTGTGCAAGTTTTTCTTCGTTTGTGTTTGGGCTATAAATATAATTTTTAGGTCAGTATACTTATTTTTCTGTTAGCTATTCACTGATGTTATTATTTTTTATTTTTATACTTTTTTATATTTTTTTAATTTTCATTATTTTTATATCTAACAAAATTTTAACATCATGTGCTGCGTAAATTCAATATGAACAAGCAAAAAAAACGAATATTCTGTAGTGCCAAAACCGACGAAAAAAAACTTGCACAACGTTTGTATGGAGAATGCCTTGCCTTACCCGTCGTCTTAAGGCATTCGATTAAAGACAATCCTACCGTTGAATGGGGTGAGTTGATATCGTGGATGAGTTTGACCGCCATTTTTACGGTTTCGTAGCCAAAATGGCAAAAACGGAACCCTTATAGTTTCGTCATGTCCATCTCGCCCGGCAGATAGTATGTCACAGGCATTTTACTCGAAAACTATAAGGTGTACTTATTTCAATAAAATTTGGAGGATAGGTACCTACCTATAGTTTGTTAGCCGCTACATAGTTCTGTAATGAAATATATGTCATTCCATAGAAAATTGACAAACTTTCCATAGTTACAGTATTCAGATATAACGAACATCGCTTACGATTACAGACGGTTTGGTGCAACCCACTCTAAGAATAATGATGTTTTTTTTTACAATTTTAAGTTTTAACTCTTTCAAAGTGAAAGAGTAAAGTTTACTCAACTTCACTCATTCGATCTCAAAATGCTGAAAGGGTAAAATAGATACCTAGGTGGTCGAAGTTACAGTATAGAAATTTGTGATTGACTAATCAAACCTAAACTATTTACCCCTATCTTAGCAGTAACCAGTGGTAACCAGTAACAAGACGATTATCCTGAACAGCTCTGAATTTTTAACAGAAATACACCTTTGGGTGTGTTTTTGGTATTATAAACGATTTAATTTCAGGATAAAATAGAAGGAAATGCAACTAAGAACATAGGCTTAAAGGTAAATTCGATATTAAGTAATATGGCACCGTAAAGTCGTGGTAATGAAATGACGAAAGGTATGTATACTAGTAAATAGTAATAGATGCATATACATAAAATAACTGTTCATAAACAAAAGAACAATAGTTATTCTAAAAGCAAGCCAATGTATTCTAACTTTTTCGATAAATAATAGATAACGATGCAATTAAGACCATTATTTTTATTGGTTATCGTATATATCCACATACCTAATGCTATGCGCAAACTTACATGCGCGAAGAGCCATGGCAACGATTGCTACAACAAACTGCTCCCTAAGCAATGCTCTGCTGATGTAATGTACATTATTAGTCGTTAACTTGAGCTATTAACATAGTTATGAACCACAGGTGTAGTGTATTTGCAAATGCGTGCCTTAAACTTCCAGTGGACCCGATAAGTAAAATGCCTAAACCAGATTACGAGCGCACAAACAAATTCGTAACCGCTCAGAACTCCGTCGATTCCTCTTCAACCTGTTCGGTGAACATTGTCAACGTAAATACGGAGAAAATTAAAGATTTCTACCGCAGCATTCCTGACTACAATGAAATAAATCATCTGCCGGCTGAAGAATTCTATTCTACGTTAAAATCTTTGAGACAGAAAAAGAAAGTTATGCTAGAATCTGCGGTGGACTCGATTGATGATTTTACAAGTGAGAACATGCAAGTAAAAGAGGACGCATACAGTAATCAGACTAAAATAGCCCGAAAACCTGTTAAACCTCATTATAGCCGCACACTAAGGCGTAAATATAGTGCAGAGAAACAGGAGTTAAGCTCAGAGTTTAATGGAGCTACAAAGAATGATAGAAAACGTATGGATAGTGCAGATACAAATAAGAACTTAACTGTATCAGCTATTAAACGACCACCTAAGAAGTTGACCGTCAGCAACATCGAAGTCAAAATAGATGATGATTCCAAACTTAGCCCGGTCAAATGCAGTTCAATGAAAGAAAATACTTCCAATAAACCAAAAAGAAACCACTCGGCCTGTTCCATATCTTGGAACGACGATAAAATCGAAAGGAAGTATGAAATCGATCAGAAGTTTGACAAGTTCTTTGATGGAGCAGAATATTCAAGATTGAAAAAAGCTAATTTGGACGACGATGAGTTCAAAACTCAAAGTATGCCTTCGAGTCCGTTGAGGGCAAAGAGATTTGCTTCACCGCCAAGGAGACGTAAGAGTATAACTGTCCCGAAGCCGTTTAAAATGACTGAAAGGTTAGTATCGCGTGGTTGCCTAAGAGATAATGATGGGTTGAAGCAGTAGGTTCCTCTCTTTGCATCGTATTTCTATTTCAATGTGTCCCACGCGCTCACTTAGGTACACGCGCGTCAAGCTAAGAGAATATTAAAATGGGAACACGATATGAAATTCATTGAAATGATGGTATTAAAGTGATGAACCAAGTTAAGCCCCAGGATACTCCAAGACTTGTCTATAATAGCATACCTTCCATATGCTTTGGCAGGTATAGGTACCTACATGCCCTAATAGACCGATCATTCTACGTATATGTGAGGCACGACGGTGGTAAACAAGCATACAGCTTGCTTGATGGTACGCAAACACCAACGGGCGTTTGCGCTTTCAGAGTACCCAAGAACGTTACTTAGGATTTATTTTATTTAACAACTTCGGTCCAGGATTTCGCTAGGCAACCCATGTGCGAATTATCAACCTATATATTATCTAACGTTTAATATTGGTCATTATTAAATAACAGATGAGGGTATATATGTCTTTAACGTATCCCTGCCTATATGTATAATTTACTATTGTTTGTGTAGAGACGAAGAGGAAAGAGCAGTGAACGAGCTTCGCAGCCTCCAAAAATCGTTGTCCGAGGACATGCTTCATAGGAAATGTGACCGGAAGCAATTCCGGACCAAACCTGTGCCGATCGAGTCTCGCATACCTCTCTACGATAAAATTCTTGAAGACCAAGCGATGAGGTTTCGGTTTCCTATCTATCTATCTATTCAGCGCGTATCCGCCCACTGTTGAGTTTAGGCTTCTTCTTTACTATGCCACTCTCGGTCTCCTAAATGCACTAATACTTTATAAAAATGCTTGCGCGCTAATGTCAAGTTATTGCAACGCAAAACCAATTTAGGTTAACGTCTCAATGTTTGACATATCTATTCCAATAACGTTATCTTAATTGTTACGTAATTAAGAATGTGTCAAATATTGGATCACTATCGATCTAGTTTAAAATTTTGAGACGTTTACCTTAACATTTTGCATTATTGGTTTAGTTTTGGTAAGGCTCAGCAGAGCCTGAAAATTCAGAGGGTTACAGGGCGAATCTCCTAGCGTTTCTATCGCTCGGATGTAACGTCATTGTCGGCTCAAGATTATTTCAGCAGAGGTAAAACATACCGCGGAAACTTTAATCAAAAGAGACTCAGTACTGGCATTGGCATACGTCTTCATCAGAAGTAGACTTTGATATTCGTCTCCTTTAATAATACAGGGTGATTTTGGGGTCGTGATCCCAACCATTTTTTTCTGACTCAATAATGATTGCGATGCTACCTGTATTTATTTTAATTGAAACAAAGATGATTCGTTATTTACGTATTTTTATTTAAAAATTATTATTGACTCAAAATGCGTGGTCACCGTACTTTTAATATTACACCTTTTTAGAAAACAAACTCTCTGATAGAATGCATGCACTGCACTTGACATAAGTTTTCTTGGGAAATAGTAGGGTGACCATGATCTCGAATTATCGCAGTTTTTTTTTGCTGACTAAAATAAGTCGCTGGTGTACTGTTAGTCCTAACCTATCGTGATCCTTAGGAGAAAGTAAGTTAAATGCTTCTTTCTTGCTCCACGACCCCGTAATCACCCTGTATTTGCTGTCGACGACAGTGACGAAAAAAAAAACGCCTTAAAAACGATGAATATTTGCCCTTGAACTGCTGAATATTTACTCGCCTAATGCTGAATATATAGTCGCTATCAATTATATCTGTATATTTCAAAGTTTAAAAATACGCATGCATCTACTGCACATTCTTCCCAAGACAAAGGTAACCTGGTCGGTACTCAACAGACAGACTACTTTATCTTCGCCTGTCTGCGGGCCCCCTATCCATAAGCAATATTTCTTTGTGGTTTTTCTGTTGCCCCCCCAAAACGTGATGCCCTAAGCCATTGTTACTTCATTTACTTATGGGATAAGCACTAGTAGTCAATAAGGACGCTAATATAGCATAATGATGCAATAAAACAATGTCCTTATTGACGACTAACAAAGCACGTTTTGCCTGGGAATGACACTTTGTTTGTGACACAAATGCTTTGTTTCTAAATAACACTTTATCTGAGTAGGTACCACCAATATTTTTTTGAAACGCAATGTTTTTTTCTTAATGGGCAATTTTTAGTTTCTTATGTTATTTTTACAGGTTCATTTCCAGGTCCACGCTTTGAACGAGGCATAGTCTAGGTATTTTAAAATAATTTGCTGCTAAATTACTTTATAACTATTATAAGTGGAGATTAGTATTACGAAATGTACAGTACATTGGGGTGACTGTGTAGGTCTACTTTGAATAACTTGAGTTGAGAGGGCGTTAACGAGCTCACTAGAGCCACTGGTATATAATTTAGATTACTTAAATTTAAACGACACATAGGAAATCCTTGCTAGGTACTTAAGAAACGATTTCAAAGTCACCGCATTATGCGCTACTTATCGTTAGTTGTTTGCCTATCTTATGTTTTATGCCTACTCTCAGTTTTCATGATTATATATTTACGTTAACGACAATATGATATAAAAAATCGAAGTTACAAACATAAACGCGAAATTATACGTTCCAGAAGAGTTATAACGAAAATCAATAGCGAGGCAGAGCTTCGCGCCAAAATGAAGCCATTCAGTTTCACGAAGAGGGAGGATGGGTTGGGAGAGCCTAGAGCCTGTGATCGGGCCATTCATGCCTTGCCGAAGCCTAAAAAAAAGAAAAGATTCCGCGCGAGACCAGTGCCCAAGAATCTATTTTCGAATTATTTTTACGATAAAATGAAGGAGGATGATTTTTTCCGGTAAGTTTAAAGATAATCCAGCTTAGGTTGCTAGTGGTGGTTGCCACATCTAAGCTGAATGTACCTTTTGTAGGTCCATGAATCGCCGTATTAGGTCAGAAGAAATGCTCCGAAGCGCCAACCTACCCGGTACCATGGCTATGCGCGACCGCAGCCGTCTGTCGACACCTGCGGCCCACAGCGACCTCCCTATAGACCCATCCCCTGGTATCCCGTCCGTCAGCTCGTCTGACAGGCAGAGAGCTAGGAGCCCGATGGAAAAGAGGAATAGATACGAGAAGATGGCGAAGGAAGACTTTATTACTACGACTCCGAAGCCGTTTAGGTTCAACACGGCTGATAGAGCGGCAAAGAAGGTTAGTGCTCGAGTACAAAGTCTTACGTTAGAAAGATGTTGTTTCGTCGAGACAAGTAGATTGATAAGCATTTATAAGTATGTCAGAGCTAAGTTGACTAGGTAGTTTATTTTCCGGGAATTTATTAAATGTAAATTGGGATGACTTAAGAAAAAAACAGGGCTACTTTGACTTACAATTGCTACAAAAGCAGAATTAGGTATTTGTAGTTACCTTACCTATTAGATGATGCACCTAATATATACAAGCCAGCGCAGATCTTCATAACAAATGTATTTAGGACTGCTGTAAGGTCTGGATGTGGTATATGAAGGAAGTGAACAATATACGACGGTTGACTTTTCGTCGTCCCACTCTACATTTCAGATGCATGACGTGGCCAAGAAAATGTCGCAAGAAAGTAAAAGCACCGAGAGCCTCGGTACCAGCCGCGACGTAGGATTCATGCGAGGCTTCTCCGCTCTGGAGTTGCGCGCAGCGGCATCAGGGCGGTCGAACCTGGCAGCACTGTTGCGGGCCGAGGCGGTTCGGAGGCGGTTCGAGATGGACGCGGCCAATAGGATAGCGGAGCAGCGGAGGAAACACGAAATGCGACATAGGGATCGCTTGTTGAGATCCAATCCTGCGTGGACGCTTGTTAAAAATAAGTATGATGTTCCAGCAGCATGTTGTATTCATATTCATATTATCTTTATTGCATCCATGGTAGTTACATATGGTCTTAATAGTACATTGTTTAACGAGGGCCGTAAGTGGAATATTGCTAACGAGAGTGTATCAGAAGCCCGACGCCGAAGGCGGAGGGCTTTTGATGACTCGAGTTTGCAATATTCTTACGCCCGTGTTATACACAATGTTTTTCATCACATTTGCGAGGAAATAAATAACAACAAAAGACAGAAAAATGTATGTTTCATACAGCAGCACCAATCAAAAATTGACAACTTCACTTCCAGATCAGTGCTAGTAGAGCGCGCAGTTCAATATTTCAACCAATCACAGAGCAGTATTCTTGCGGGGCGGGGCGTCGTGACCAACTAGATTTTTTTATTCAACCAATCACACAGCAACCAGATTTGCTTAAGCCAATCAGAGGGTTCTATTATTTAAAAAAAAAACCATAACGCCCATGGGCGTAATATAGCCCATTACAGCTCAGTACGCTTGCGTATAATAACACCATTTTCGAGCAAGTGTGATGAAAAAATGTATACAGTGTCACATGGGCCCTGGTAGGGCGTAGCTTTATCTTAGATTATTTCGTATATGTAAAAGAATTAGTAACGAAATACTGACACTGATAGCATAATAGCATGAGACTTGTCAACGCCGTCATCTTTCCAGAAGCAGGAGTTCTAAATAAGTGATCCTCCTTAGAGGAAGGTTGCGTACGAATCTCCAGGAACCTTGGCTCCTGGAGATTCGTACCTGCTGGAAAAACATGCAGTTTTGTGCATATACAATGGGATCCGCCCTTAAGGATCCGCCATATTGAGGTCGGAAACTAGTTTTTATTCCAGCATGCCATTTTATAATGAGGACCAATCTACGTTTGTATGAAGAGTCGAGCTTCCTGGGGACTCTTAACACGTTACCTGTAACACTTGACAAACATATAGCGTAGCTTAAGAGTGTCGTTATGTATTATCACAGACTGTACAAACTTGTTAGTATGAGACATAATTGTTAGCGCTAATAGAAGCGAAAATGGAAGTACAGCCCGTGAGCATTTATTCATATTCATTTATTCATTGTATAGTCATGTAGGTACAATAATGTTGGTGTTTGGTTACATTTCGGGAAGGTCTGCACATGACGCCCTGTCAGGGCACACAATATCACTTATATACTAACTTAACTAGGTAGGTTCAACATTTATTTATTTATACATCTTTGTCATCAAGGAATTCGTTTAAAGAGTAGTAGCTCTTCTTTATCAAGAATGTCTTTAGACGGTTGTTGAAGATGTTCTTGGAACTTAGGCATTTTATCTCGTCGCTAATTTTATTAAATATCTTAATACACATTACGTTAGGGCTATTACTATGCAGTTTTAGTTTCGATGATACGGTGCGTGCTAGATTATTTTTATACCTGGTGTCGTATCGTCGCGGTTGGTCGGCGAGTCTAGTAAACAATTGAGGGTTATTTCTAACAAATTTGCAAACTTCGAATATATAGACTGATGGTAAAGTAAGAATACCGTACTTTTGGAAATAGGGTTTACAGCTTTCGGTGTTTTTAATGTTTGCTAGTATGCGTACGCACTTTTTTTGGAGGATGAATAGGCCATCTACATTCGTGCTATTTCCCCACAGTAATATACCGTAACTAAGCCGGGAAAAAACGAACGCGTAATATGCTATAAGAGCAGTTTTTAAGTCTGTGGACTTTTTTAATTCTCGCAGGTCGTAAATAAATTGGGAGACTTTAGTTTTTAGTTTTTGTACATGTGGCTTCCAATTAACGTTGGTGTCGATATCTAAGCCTAAGAGCGTAAAATTGTCTACACATTCTAGCGCGATGCCATCGAATAAGTAGTTTATATTTAAGGGATTTTTCTGGTATGGCCTAAACTGAATTAGTTTTGTTTTAGCAAAATTTATTTTTAGGTGGTGGTCTTATTGCATCCATGCTTGTGCAATTGATAATGTTTTGTCTAATGTTTGGTTTAAGTTTTGATCGTCCGAACAGGAGAATAAAAGAGATACATCATCCGCAAACAACACACATGACTCGTCTATTACTTTAGGTAGGTCGTTGATGTAAATTAAAAATAGGATACAACCAACCACACTACCTTGTGGAATTGAATTTTTAATTATTTGCGTGTCAGACGTTGTAGATATAATTTCGCCGTTGTCATGGTCGTAATATTGTACATTGACGTATTGTTCCCGGTTTTTCAAGTACGATGCGAACCATTTATGGCTCATGTCCCTTACACCTATCCCATTTATTTATTTATTTATTTATTTATTTATTTATTCACCAAAGTATAATTTGTAATTACAGCTTACGCCAAAGCATTACAAACTTAATAAAAATAAAGATATATATATATACATTTTGTTTCTAACTATAGTTATTTATTCAATATAAGGACTCGAAGATCCTTTTACATTCCGCTACCAGTAGCGGCCATCGGGTAGCGAACACATCGACGTGCTTCGCTGCGCCGAGCACAGAGTTGAGCAGTGCCAGGGCGGCGGGGAGCGGCGCGTTGCGCAGGAGCTCGCTTTACAGCTTTTCTAAAAGTATTTTGTATTTAGAATGGCATTCGGGTCTATATTTTTCACTGGCTTGCTCTTACACGTTCTTAAAGTAAAATAAACAATTTTACCCGAACCCGAATACTTTTCTAACAGCTCTCAGACTTGTACCTAATACCTTTCTCTTGACACAGTAGGTGTAGGTACTTAGATGTTTTATGCATTCACACTGCATAAGTATAATGGCTAGTAGGTAATCATTGTAATCTGGTACCTTACGTATTACATCATGGAACTCTTTATACATATCCTTCTGTGTGTAGGTATAGGTACATGCTCTCATACCTTTGCTGGGTTTTCAGTGCCGAAGAAGACATAGCCATGCGTCTACAAACACGTCGCGACGAGGAGAGAATGAGACGGGAGGAATTTCTCCACGAAATGGAACTAATGTATGGGAGAGTCCAACAGCAGCCGCTACTCTTCGAACGATATTATGCTCCTCGCTCCCACTCCGCGCCCGTAGATTACATACAACTCTCCCCGAGAAAACCTAAGAAAAAGAGCTCAAGAAAATGTAAAAATTACCACTTTAATACCCCTAGCGTGTCCCGGAAAGATTCTCTGAATGACTACAATGGGAACATGCTGGAGTACTTGAACAGAATAGAGAATGATGAGAAATCGTACTCTAATTCGGAAGATGCTCTTGATAGTCTCGATGGTAAATAAAAGAGGGTATATGTAAGGATGGAACTGCTGAATGTCAGGATGGTCAAGTGGTCATTTTAGTCCGAATAATAAACGTCCAATATATTTAAAGTAAATTTATTTTATTTCATATCTCATGTTACATTTATCTATTCTGGATTTGCGGCTTGGACGGTACGATATTTAATGTATGTTATTTTGTGACATGAAATCCTATGGAACATCGCAAGTCCTACGAAGTAGTCTTAAAATAACTTACAAGTGACAAGAAGTCTCCATTTTTGGAACTTAACGTGATGAGTTTACTCGAAGATATGGGAGTAAGAATTATTGGCACTCAAATCAACGATCATATGTAGGTCTAAACAGTATAGACATCGAAGATTTTTACCTTATTACAATGGAATCGGGTTCCAAAAAGTTCATAAATCATTAACGTTCACTGCACATACATCGATTATCGTTCTCCCTCATAAATATGTACCTAATTCATCTTTATCTTCTACGACGCGAGAATGCTCATAATCCAATCCATGTAATAGGTTACTCTGGAGTAAATTCCCGGTATTCCCTCTGTCCCACACCTGCTGGAGCCGAAGCTGGTCACTCCGAAGAGGAACCAGTTTGTGCGCCGGTTCTCGCTGGCCATCTTGACGAGCGAGCTGCCCGAGTCACCAGCGCAGCTGTCCTCTTCCTTCCTCCCACCGGCGCAAATAGAGCTGGCGGCTAGTTGGTCAGACATCCGCCTCATAGCAGCTCTGCACGTTTGCATCGGTACTGGGCTTAGTTTAATTTTCCGCTTGATTACGGAACTTGTCTCTGAAAGAGGGAAAACTTCATGAGTTTTCGAGATACATATTTAGAAATTATAGTGTTTAGTAATCTATCTATCTAGTTTTCCCTGTCGATCGTGTCCGATCATGCACAGTTGCACACTGAAATTTGGCAATGGACGAAAGTATCAGACATCTGTAAAGGGAACGATTGAAAAAGTAGAGATGGGCAGACCAGGTTGCTGAATGGTGGGCATATGTCTATACGATCAGCGAGCAGCGCACCAACTTATCGGGTCTCATTAGCCCATACGGGAGTCCCACATAACCACTCGGGTCACCCACTGCACCGAGTGGTATGCGTAACGCATTTCCGCCCCCTAGAAAAAAAAGGCAGGGACGAGCACAACAGCGTAATAAAGAAAAGGTTTATTCTCGACAGAAGATCGATGCGCAGAATATTTGATTAGTCATGCATGTCAAACGGTGATTGTTACTCACCATATTCCGTTTTGCCCCAACCTCCAGTTATATAATCAGTATCGAGATCATAATCTATTCGTGATATGTAATCTGTAGTTGGCAAGCACACTGGCCGGATAAATTCTGAAAAAGAAAATCCGTGTGTTATCTACAGGTAAATTACTTTCGAGACATTTTTGCATTTGTAGTTGTGACCTCTGTAGCCAGCCTCGCACATACACATACGTGTGTCAGTGTACGTCAACGTGTACGTGTGTCCCTGTAAATATAAAAATACTACTACACATGCAAAAACGTCTCGAAAGTAATTTACCTGTACTTAAATAGAAAATACCTACTTCTCATATTTTCGAAATTTTGGAGCATAGTGTGCAAAGAATATAGACCACGATCCAAACACAAACCTGCACGAGTGGGTGAGAATAGTGTAGGTGTCAATGTAGCTTAATTCGTGGTGTGTGGTGTGGATCGTACGAAGTTACTTGAAGCTAGCTTATCACTTGTAACCTGTTTGGAAACACAGCTTAGCACATCTCTGGTAGACTCGTATATCTTGACATGGGTAACCACTATCCACTAAAACTAAACTTGAAATTCGCAAAAAATCAATAACTATCCATACTAACATACCTGTAAAATTGACTGGCTGTGCCAATCGCAGTAAGGCTATGTCACCGACTAGTGTTATTCTTTGATATGAGGGGTGAACGTAGGCAGCTTCGACTTTTACATCCTGGGGGGGATCGCTGCAATCGTTTGGAGCGATACAGTCTTTATCGGTTTCAGCGTCCCATTCACCCAGACGAACTTCTATTCTGAAAAAAGTGATACGTATGAAGAAACTCTAGAAATCTTGGTAGTATAATTAACGGTCGTACATGATTATAGGGTCGGCAACGCGCATGCGAGTCCCCAGTACCCTATCCCACAAAACTTACAATTACAATTAAGTGTCAAGTTACAAGTTTGTAATAATTTGTATTATGTGCGTACCACAAAATATCATCATCATCATCATATCAGCCGAAAGACGTCCACTGCTGGACATAGACCACAAAATATACAAGTAACAAATTTATAGTGGAAAATTCTTACAAATGGGTATGTAAATTGTATCGACAAGTCTACAATTTATTGTATCACAAAACTTTACATACGATACATATCTTTTCCGGAAAACGTAAAATTTTGTAGCTGACAATTGCTTTGTGCTACATTAAATTGTAGTAATAATCCTACTATATAAACATAAATGTTTGGATGTGTGGATGGATGGATGGATGGATGGATGTACGTTTCACTTAATTTCAAAAACTGCTGGACGAATTTATATGAAACTTTCCAGTTATGTACCTTATATATCTCAAATTTCATGCCTTTTAGGGACGAAAAAGGGGATGAAACTTTGTATGGAAACCAAATATTTTTGCTCGTTGCCTTTATCAGGCGCTGGGTCTCAAAATGTTTGGGAAAAATAAAACCCGACTCGCACTTGACTAAAATTCTAATTGATATTACGATTATTGAATAAGTAAGTCAATTTTTTTTTAATTATCAAGGCCAGGCAATTAATGAGTTCTACGCGGACAGAAAGTCGCGGGCAGAAGCTAGTTATACATATATGTAGAATTGTACCTACAAGTTAACAATTCTCTAAACGTGTGTCACACCCTCATGCTACTATACGAATACTAGTAATTGCAGTATATTTTATATCATATTTAGCGATTCCAAGCCGTTGTACCACGAAATGGTCAGTTCAAGTAGCAGTGATAGTGAAGAAAAATTAATTGTAAGACGTCCTAGGACATAGAGAACGTATAAAAACTTTGACCATAACGGATTTTACATGTAATCAGAGGTTCAGAGTGAGTAAATCTACCGTCGAATATCTACTACACTACAGACTATTAGTGGAAACCTTAGACATCTGACACCTTAGACTCTACACAACTGAACACTGACTGTTTTAAGATGGTTGGGCTCAGGGTCCCAATATCAGTCACTGGTGATTTGCTCATGGTGTTTCCAAAATGACAATGTGTCGTTCGATTCACGCCGTATATGCACAAATAGTGGACAAATTACTGGGAAGTTAAGTAAGATGGCCAACAAATGGAAACTCAATTTCTCAAGATTTTATTGCAGCAACATGTACATTTTCCCAGGGTCGCAGGTATTATAGATGGATCATTAATACCGATAGATGGTCCACATCAAAATGAAGCTGGTTTTGTTGATCGTCACGGAGATCATTCTATAGATAAATGTTATGGTAGTTTGTAGATCGAATTTCGTTTTTTTTATGTGAATGCCCGATGGCCTGGCTCCGTACATGATTCGCGGGTTTTAAGGCGCTCATCGTTATCTAAGCAATTATCTAGACACACGGCAGTGTGTCCGCCAAGTTCGAGCAAAAAAAAGCGACACACCGGCCGTGGGTTATATTACACGAACCATTTCGGGCCAATTTCGACCATCCTATAACTCAAATCATATTTTATCTACGCATATGAAATTTCGAGTGTCTGTTGACATCCTCTTAATTGTCTAGAATACAAAATTTCATTATTCTACCTATAGCAGTTCTTGAGATATTGACGTCAGAAAATCGCTATTTTTACTATACACTCACTCACTGACTCATCAAAAACCTAGACCACTTCCAATGGTCGTACTGACTTGAAATTTGGCATAGAGATAGGTCTTAAGGTCAAAGTAAAGGGAAAAATCTGAAAACGGCCAAGTGTGAGTCAGTTGTAAAAATAGCGAAGGTGTAACTTTGTTCTACTATGAAGTCATAATGAACTAAATGGGTCTATCTTCCAATGGTCGTACCGACCTGAAATTTGGCTCGAAGGTTTGCCTTTAGGTCGAAATAAAGTAAAAATCTGAAAACGGCCAAGTGTGAGTCAGTTTCGAAAACAACGAATGTGTAATTTTGTTCTACTATAAGTAGGTATGGAGTGGAAATGAGATAAGACAAAAAATCCAAGATATTGAATGGGCAATGCGCTCTAGCGTGTCAGCTGTACAAGACAGTATACAAAATGACAAAACGAAAAAGCAGACAGTACCACGCAAGCGTAGAAAAAAGAATTAGACGCTTCGTATAAAGGGTACCTATAGTATAAAGTACATACCTAAGTGGAATGAGACATTTCCTAACGCACAAGTGATAAAAAAATAATAAAGAACCTACACCTAACAAAAATAAATGAAATCCCATCAAAAACATAAATGTGAAAGGCTGCCAAGTTCGATACAATGGGAATGCTTCGCCTATAAAAGAAGTGAGATCTGAATAAGTACCAAGTTCCATAAAAATACCTCAAATCATAAATAGTTATAGGAATGCACACTTGATTTCCAGCAGTTTTTAAGGTACATTTTGAATAAGTATCACGTTACATAGAAATACCTAAAATTATAATAGTCAGAGAAACGCACACTGGTTTTTTTAGCAGTTTCCTGATAACATTTATTATTTTCATTACTTTTTAATGATGTAACTTGGCAAGTTTTAATAGAAAATTATATACTTGACACATTGCAGTCTAAAGGTGTCGATTCATTGCATTGAAAAGGTGTGTGGTGTGTGAAAACTCAAGGCCTTACGGTTGTTTGCCATCGATGTGATACAAAAAAAGCACGTTATAGTTTATAGGTCGAACGCTTAACTAAGACGGCACGGGAGGGTAGCGGGTAGCAGGGACTTGCCCTCTCTATGTCCTACCCCTATCCTCTTAAGTCTCCTGTCTTGTCTTGCCCCTGTCCCGTCACAGGCGCCTTCTCAGTTAAACGTCTAGTATAGTTACTAGGTATTCGTTTCGAGGCCAAAATATGTAAAGTGCATTTTAATTTGGCATCGATACGGATACATGGACAATGAAATGAAATTAATGATGAAAGACCGACAAAGTTATGCTACTGTAGATTAGCATAACATTAACATAATTTTAGTGTATTTGATTGGTAGACGCAAAAAATGATCGCAATGACCTTTAGGTAGTTAAAAGCAACATAAAGGTTAGATAATAGATATACTACCTATATTTCAAGATCGACACAGCTACACCGTTTAATGTTTGACATTGAAGGTAATTAAGTTTTTGAAAATATGCGTAGGTTACTTATACCTACTGTGGCGGGCCATTTACCTGACAGCCTTTTGGCCACTATATGAATTTTGGAACAACTGAGCACCGACAGTTACCGTCCTTACTAGGTCAGAGCTGCTACCGCGAAGTTTGTTCGTGATACTTATGTTTGGCCTATTTTGCCTAATTTCAGTTTGCCTAACTAACTAAAATTGTTTGGCATGCTTAAGTAATTTTTATTTGAGTGAAATAATTTTGTATATTCCTTATTTCACATAATTAATTTTAAATCACCTAATTTTAAGCAACCTAATTTTTAGTTTGTATAATCTTATTTCGTATACTATTTGACTGACATAATTATGTTTCGTCTAACATACATGTCGCCTATTTTTTTTTTCTAATCACAGCCGAACAATTTCTAAAACTAGATACATTAGTTTCGAAAATGCATTTCATTTCTCCGCCCTCCGCCCGGGCTCTCGCCAGAAACTAATGTAGGTTTTGAATAAATGCTTTGCAAGGGATCATGTGTGGGAGCGACTAACTAAATAAATTAAAAAAAATCGGTTCTGGCGCTTTGCCGACCGCTGCCGCAGCACGCTCGCTTCGCTCGCTCGACTCGCGCGCTGTAGGGTCGCAGTTCTTCCTAACACTCCTCCTCGCTTCGCTCGTCGTTGTACCTACACCGACCTGCCATAGAGTAGAATACGGAGTAGTTGGCCGGTATTTGCTTCTTTTGTATTACAATTAGTACTATTTAACACTTGTTATTACTGAACACTTTTGTTAATACTGTAATACTGAATCATCATAATATTTACTTAAATTATTTTAATATATAAATTATTTTAATATTAGAGTATCATTATATTGTCATTCTTACTGCAAAGGTTGTCCATTGCAATCCAACGCGGCAATGCGGCGAGCGTAATGGGCACCTTTGCACCGGGAATGACGCGGGGTGGGCTATTTGAGTAGTTTTTATATATCAGTTTTTTTATTCTGCCTTTATTTCTAAACTATTCTATTACATTTGATTATATACTTTAAATCTAGTCAGTATTATAATAGGGTTGAAATTTTAATATATAGTTATTAATTTTGAAGTTTAATTTTATATTTTTATTTTTAATTATATATGTCAGTATCTAAATTTCAGATGGACAGAGTCACACCATAAGGGTTCCGTTTTTTTTCCTTTTTGGTCCGGAACCCAAATATCTTGTGTTTTCTTGGTCTGACAGAAATACACGAAAGAACGAAGTTGGCGTTTCGCGGACTTCGCGGTAGTCACTCAGGCCTACCTTAGCTTTCAGGTTATTCCATCAATGCTCAAATATAAATGTGTCAGTGGAAACTCACATTTTTTGGTTGACTACGCAGTGTGCTGCAGTGACCAGAAAGCGATCTGTAATCAGGGACGCATGGCAAGCGTAGACCTCTTTTGAATCTGTAAAAAAAATGGTTAGATATTATTAACTCAGCAATGTTTTTACAGACGCGTTTAATATACCCAGTTAGAATCACAGATTAATCATAGTTACTTCGTTGGTTACGATCCACCCAAGAGAAGTTTTTATCGCTGGGAACAACTGCAAAGATTGACGCGCGCGAGAAAACGGTTATACAATTATGTAGAGCTAAGCAGTACCTAGTTAAAAAGTGTTGAATGATGAGAAAACGAGATCACTTACTCCTTAGGTATTTGATGCGCGCCAGCCAAGGCAGTTCGTCTAGCCCTGCTACTAGGCCTCCATAAATTTTATCCCAATTAGAAAGCAGTCCACATTCATTCCGGCCTGGTAGATTAACGGTAGACTGAAGGGTAGGCACACGATTCATATCTCCAGTATTCTCTTCCGGCAACGATGGCGTGATTTGACTTTGTACATCTTCTTCTGATGGGAATCGGGATGGAATGCCTGAATCGATACCTAGCGGATTGTCGAATGTTGGGGAGGTTTCACTCGCAGAAGCGTGTGACGAAGGAGGTATCTGAGGTGGCACAGCAGTCGGCACGAAAGAGGCCGTCGGTGTCTGCAAGTTTGGTGGATGCAAGTTTGAGACTGGTGTCGTCGGTGGGATAAGAAATTCATTCTTCTGATGAGGCGCGTTGGTTTTCTTCTGGACGTTTGATGGTGTTGCGGTGAATTTAGTTGTTTGAACTACCGTAGTTGTGAGTGATTCTGTCGGCGGGGGAGTAGGAGGGTACGTAGCGATAGCGACCGGATCCGGCGGAACTTTAACTGTATTCTTCGATATACCGGCTTCTGGTCTACTAGTGGCGATGTCTTGGGTTGTGTTCTTGAATGTTATTGGCATTCCGTCGGTTTTGTTCGTGACACAGCATACCTGTCGATAATCATTGTGATAAAGAATATGTAATGACATTTAATAAACATTTCATCTGCAGAGGGTGTTGTGGCTAATGATGATGAGATGATGATATAATTAGGTAATTGGCATTTACCCGTGTGATTCGCTTAAATTACTTTCGTTCCATCAGATCTTTATGGTAAAAATGGCATTCGAGTTCTACAATGACATACTAATATATATCCTCTATTACCAAGACAAGATAAAGAGGAATACTCGTAGATACGAGGTAGGCAAGAATAGAATAGAATACTTTATTGCTCTCATGTTGACATAAATACATCAGGTCTTAATTATCAAAGTTTATGGTACAACATGACACACTTGCAAGATCAGAGGGGTAATCACGTAACGTTTCGAACGCGCGTTAGGGCAATTTAACTGTTTACTTTAAGAATATTAATGGTATCTAAATATTTAGACATAAGAAGTTATTCAGAGAATAAAAACAGTTTTCTATTAAATATGTTTTTAACTTCTGAACAAATTTGGTATATTTGACTTCATCATGAAACTAATAATTTAACTTAAGATTGATTTAATCAGAGCTACCCTTTTTTTTGTTTAGGGGGGGGGGGGGGGGGGGATGCGTTACGCATACCACCCGGGTGCAGGGGGTTGCCGCCTCGCCGCCATGTGGCGGGTCACGAGAACGCTTGCGCACACATCCGCGACCCCGCCGGCAGCAGCCGCCCACAAGCGGCTTCTTCGCGGATGCCCGAGGGTCCTCCACGAGAGGCACGCCAGATGTTTTGGCGCGCCTGCCTCCTCGATTTCCACCCGTCCAGTAGCGGATCCCCCTGAGTCCGCTACGAGGAGATCATGGGTGCGGGAAATTCCAGCACCCGCGCGGTGGAAGATCAGGTCTGTGGTTCCGCCACCGACCACGCCTCGGCCGCAGAGGATAGGGAAAGCGGTGCACCGTAATACCGGCATTCCTCTTCCTCTGCGGCCCCACCAAGCCCGCTAGGAGCGCCCTCCTCAGGCCAGCCAGCAGGCCCATACAGGCCGGCCCTGGGTGCCTCTTAGCTTCGCCGTGGGTGACCAGCCCATGGTTACTAAACCCCACCGCCCCGACAAGGCGGGCACCCTCGAGGGGTAATCAGAGCTACCTAAGTTAAGCTCCGTTGCCGTAAAATTATTATAATCATAGCTTTGTAGTTTAGCTAGGCCGGGCCGCTAGGCCGGGCCGTTAGGCCGACATGATGAAAAAACCGGCCAAGTGCGAGTTCAACTCGCGTGGAGGGTTCCGTAAAATATTGAGAATTTTCCCGTTACTTTGAATACTCTAATTTCTTATAGGTAATCTTTAGGCAACGAACTATTTTCCATATTTATTTCAGAATTTTAAACACAGTAGTTTCGAAGATAAGGGGGGATTAAATTACTTCAAATCTGTTTTTTAAATTTTCCAGTTTACCCCCCAAAAGTGGCCCCCTTGTTCAGAATTCATTAATTTACTTTACGCGTCCTGCATCTTTGGGTCACCAATTTACATATGTTTACCAAATTTCAACTCAATCGGTCCAGTAGTTTCGGAGCAAATCGGCTGTGACAGACGGACAGACAGACGCACGAGTGATAATTTATTTGTTACTTGTATATATTAAATTGTGTTATGTATATTTTAAATTGTTAGTCTAAGTTTCGTGACGCATTGGTGTACACTGTAATGTCATGTAAACGTCTATATCAATAAATAAATAAATCCTATAAGGGTTCCGTTTTTTTTCTTTTGAGGTACGGAACTCTAAAAAGTACCATAAGAAGACAGGTCGACTTTAAAATTTGTGGGCATTAGTTTACCTATTACTAAAACAACAGCCGTGCCTATAACTGGAGAGCAGCTTTTAATTTGTGGCATTAATTAATGGCTAATTCGCTTAGAGAATGTGACTGATGACACTTACAATGCTTTGATAAAACTGATGACATACTTTTAAATGCTCTCTGATTGTGTTTGAACTCCATGAACTTATTTCATATGCGTAAAATAGCATTGAGGAGGTAAAGGTATTATGTCGTATTTTTGCCAAGCTGTTATCCGACTTAACTCCTTCCGTTAAGATATAAAATTATATACCAAAAGAAAATACATAGAACCTTCATCCAATGATGTCATTAGTTATTATTTACCTTTGCGTCCAGCTTGTCGTATCCACAAGTCAGATTTCTCAAGGATTTAATGTCGTTTAATTTTAACAAATCCAACGCTCGGGGACACTTTTGTAGCAAAATACACTCCCCTTCTATATCGTCCGTTATCTTACATGTTTTGGGTGCTTGATTTTCTGAAAACATCAAATTATTGGATTAAGATCCACACGAATCCCGGTGAAGAAGAATAGTATTTTACTTGTTATAAGTAAACAAATACAAGCACTTATTTATGCTCACGTAGGTAAGTAACATCAACTGCTAATGTTTGACGTCCGAGAACACGAATCTATGTAAATAACAAAAAATAAGGAAAATCCAAACCAGTCACCGAGCATAATGTACGTGACTATTAATAATAAGCACATCAAATAACTAGATATTTGGTTTATTTGAAGTACTTACGTGATGTCGCTAATCCTAAGACGGCGAGAAGTAGGCAGGTGTGGTTTATAAAATTTATAAACATATTATTATTTGCAATTGGACTGGTCTGAGAGTGACGCGACGGGCGGTCGGCTCGCCAAACCTCGGACACTGCACCGCTCGGCTCACTACTGTACGACGGACTCGTTTGACTGTAGGTACTTATTTATCGAAGGATTGGAGTCTGCGATTCTGTGTTCATGTCGCGCCGCTTAGTCACGACTGGAGGATGGGTGCATCCCCATACCTACCGAGCTTAGGGTTTCCCCACCACCATCATAATATATGGATCAAGCTTCGAATGTTATTTTGGAACCATGCTGTGACGTAAATAGACTGACGACGATTGAGTTTTGTCAAAATTATAAAGTTACGTATGAAAACAAATTAATGCCTTTCTTGTAGGTAGGTACCTAGGTAATATTCGATTTGCAAAGTTTACAAACAATATACCAAACAAGGGAATATATTATTTTAACTACCCATATAAACTACTGCAGCTAGTAGGTTAATGGTGAAGTGCCTGGTTGGTCTTGGGTTTAGAGAAGAATAAACGGTGCCAAAACTGACTGATTGACTGGTAGAGAATGCTATACAGCATTAAGATCTCCTTTTGTACTATACGTTTTTCTTTTGTGCAATAAAAATTATATAAATAAATAAATAAACTAGGACAAAGTAAGATAAGAGCCACATAGGCTTCCTACCTGACCAAAAGAGGGTGGGTCCAGTCCCTGGAGCGCTCTCACCTGCCCCCTTATTCTGTACCTTGTTTTAAGCTCACCTCAACGCTCCCCCACAAATATATCTTGACGCCGCGATTCGTAGTAACTAAGCGTAGGTAGAGGTATAGTTTCGTTAGGTTAGGTGTGACGCGTGGGGTAGTGGCAAGTGGCAAGATATATTTGTGGGTGAGCGTTGAGGTGAGCTTAAAACAAGTTACAGTATAGGGGGGCTGGTGACACGGAGACACCTTCATAGTGTCAAGTCTTCAGTCCAGGTGCCATTTTAGTCAGCATTCTCCAAGCAATCTTGGTATACTCCTTTGTCTCTGTGTGTCTTTTGTGTAGTGAATAAATGACTTCTTTTCTTTTCTTTTTCTTTTGTATAGCGTATTACGTGAAAATTAATCAAATAATGGGTGTAGTGTAGGTAATACAGAAACTGTTCGAATAAATCCAGTCAAAAATTCAAGCAAAAACTTAGTCAGGTACTTCAAATTTAAAGCACGTAGTTAACTAGTAACTTTTTTGCTTGTTTTTGTTTGACAGCATTTCGTTCCTATTACAAACATTACAGTTCAGCTAACGAAATTGTCATAATCATGCGTCTCGAAAAAAGTCTCGAAATGAACTTTTTCTTTTTAAAATACTTACCTACTTACCGTGGTTCTTTTCTTACTTCTAAGTATGCTCAACTTTTCTATTAGTCAACTGTAACACAGAATTATGAAATTACGTGTATTTTTATTGGAACTTTCCCGAGAATTTATTAGAGATTTATTAGGAGAACGATTATTGAATACTTACACTCATATCCAGCTAGTTATTCTTGACAAAGAAGTTCACATCAGTCAGCTCCAAACACATCATCATCATATCAGCCGAAAGACATCCACTGCTGGACATAGGCCTCCCTCAAAGAGCGCCAAAGTGACCGGTCACTCACCAAAAACAAAATTAATCATTTTGATAATCCAGTCAACCCTATCTTTACTCTGCAGCAAAAACAGCCAAGGATCGTGATACTGAAAGGACAGGCAAAACAGATGGAGCAATTAAATTACATATAAGGTGAAACCCGTTGCGGTCAGGCGGGCGTAAAAACCCAGCAACTTTACATAGGGACAAGACACACAGGCGATGCGCTTATATCATAGAGCTTAATCAGGATTACTGTATGTACGGCCCGCCTGATGGTAAGCGGTTACCGTAGCCTATGGATACTTGCATCTTCAGGGGACTCGCATGCTCGTTGCAAACTCTACAGTTACAAAATACTAGTTATTAGCGGGGCTCATGTTTGTTTGCAGCTGACTATATACATAGGTATTTTTAACCAAGGTTTCCTGCGAAACCAAACAAAGCCTTGCGATTCACTTAGCCACTTCAGCACACACTAGGAAAAAAAACGGGCAAGTCCGTGTCGGGCCACGTCTTTGTTCCATCGACACGCACGCGCCAAGTATATCGGTCGAATTTGTATGAAAGTTGGCCTTTCCTAGTAGGATAGTAGGTACACTTTCAAGTTGGTCGACTATTTATGCATACTTAGCCGTGATAGTTTTACTGCTGCCAAGATTTTTTTCACATTCCCAGTATATTCCTGCCATTTAGCCGGCGGGAAGGGGGGGAAGACACTTGACTCGAACAAAAATTAGGGCTATAAAGCCCAATATCACGCAAACGGATCACTGAATTGAAAAATAGCTTGATAAACTCATAATATTTTTAAACAAGCTATCCAACGATACATCAAAAGGAAAAAACGGAACCCTTATAGGATCACTCGGTTGTCTGTCTGTCCGTCTGTCACGGCCGATTTGCTCCGAAACTACTGGACCGATTGAGTTGAAATTTGGTACACATGTAAATTGGTGACCCAAAGATGAACGCGTAAAGTAAATTAATGAATTCTGAATAAGGGGGCCACATTTGGGGGGTAAACTGGTAAATTAAAAAAAAAAGTTTCGCAAACTGTATTGTGTGACATATCAAATGAAAGGGGTTGTTGTAACGTTGTAAGCATGTCAGATATACTTTTTTTTATAATTTTAGCTAAAACAGATTTGAAGTAATTTAGGAAAAAAGACGAAAATTGACCATTCCCCCCCCTTATCTCCGAAACTACTAGGACTAAAATTCTGAAAAAAATATGTAAAATAGTTCCTTGCCTAAAGATTACAGGAAAACCAGTTTGAGTATTCACACACATAACACTTATGAAATTTAGATTATATACGGAACCCTCACCACGCGAGTTGAACTCGCAGTTGTCCGGTTTTTTGGCGTGTGGCGATGATGAAAATATGTTAAATGGTTTTTTTTTAATACCTATATATTTCGTTGGGTGGCATTTATGATTCAGATTCCGATTACAGTCAGATTTATTAATTGCATCGCATGGTCAGAATATTTGATGCCTAAAGTGACCCAAGTAGATACATTTTTATTGCTAATCCGAGGAAGTGAGTCTTGTCAATGCTTGTTGCTTGAGGACGCTACCCGTAATAAAGTGATCACAAGGTTTCTTCAGTGTGTATCGCCCCTAGGGTAACGTCTGAATATTTTTTAAACACGGCATGTTTACGCTTTCACACGTTTACTTTCTTTTTAGGATTCCGTACCTCAAAACGAAAAAACGGAACCCTTATAGGATCATTCGTGCGTCTGTCTGTCCGTCTGTCACAGCCGATGTGCTCCGAAACTACTGGACCGATTAAGTTGAAGTTTGGTAAACATATGTAAATTGGTGACCCAAAGATGGACGCGTAAAGTAAATCAATGAATTCTGAACAAGGGGCCACTTTTGGGGGGTAAACTGAAAAATTAAAAGATAAAGTTTCGACAACTGTATTGTGTGATATATCAAATGAACGGGGTTGTTGTAAGCATCTCAGATTTTTTTTTTATAATTTTAGCAAAAACAGATTTGAAGTGATTTAGGAAAAAAGACGAAAATTGGCCATTCCCCCCTTATCTCTGAAAATACTAGGCTTAAAATTCTGAAAAAAATATGGAAAATAGTTCCTTGCCTAAAGATTACAGGAAAACCTAATAAGAAGTTTTAGTATTCAAAGTAAAGGGAAAATTCTCAATATTTTTGTGCATTTATATGGAGCGCCTGATGTGCATAGCAATTTTACGGAACCATCACCATACGAGATGAACTCGCACTTGTCCGGTTTTTTTTCTACAGTGATAAAATTTAGATTTATAAACGAAATGTTGAAAAAAATACTCCCCCTTATCTCCGAACATAACCAAGCGAAAAATTTGAAAATAATATATATAATTAATATTAACGTTAATATTACCGGAAAAGTATAACGAAGCTATCTAGCGTATTTCTTTTTATTCTTCAAAAAGCATTTGTTAATTAAGTTTGTAATTTTATAATTATGGTTTAATATTTTTCCTTCACATTCATATGAAAGTACACTAAAAGTATCTTCTAGCAAATAAAAAAAGAATTATCGAAATTAATTCACTTGATAAAGAATTATTGCTGAAAAACCAACATAAGTACTTACATACCGAGTTCCTTGGTCGCGCAAGTTAGTCACAAAATGCACCGATAAATGGCGCTGTAGGTACTCATGACTTAAGTAGTAAGTACACTATGCGTTGTTAAGATTTTTCCAAAATTAATGGGTGGGGCAAGCAAGGGGAACCCTCGGCGCGCGAGTCAGACTCGCACTTGACCGGTTGTTTATTTTTGGATGTTGCAAAATGCCAAATAAATGATTTATCTATCTCTCATTCTGTTGTCATCTATCATTGTGTTGAGAGCACGAGACAAATGCAAGTCACAGTGCATCCTCGGAAGTACACTGATCAAACAGTGTTATAAAACTTATAAATACATATATTCAAGTTGCCATGATATTGTCTAAAATCCATTTAAGATATTCCACTGAAGAAGAATAGACCCCCGGTTTTTTGATGCCGCAAACTGTCGGTCCGAAGGAAACGACCCCGATGAGATAGTTCTTTGGTCCGTCCTCGTTGTCAAAAACCTGAAATAGAAAAGAACTTGTAGTATAGAATACGTCATACATCATCACGCTTAAGTAGCGAGCAACTCGTAGATCTAATGTTTTGCCATTGATCAGTTAAGGCGACGCAAGCCGTAGGTACTTAGTAATGTTCGTGCAATTTAAATTAATAAATATGAAAAGACAATCTTACAAAAAATCGATATGGGCATTTCTCCGAGCGTTTCGAACGCTGTGATTTCGGTGGTCGCATTATTGACAATGTCCTTAGGTTTTTGTGGTCTATTTAGAAAACAATGATAGCACTCCCCGCGCCTTCTCCACAAAAGCTCAAAAAATCGTCTTCTATTAAAATCGTCTTCAATAATACGACCACCGAAATCACAGCGTTCGAAACGCTCGGAGAAATGCCCATATAAAGTTTTTACGGTGGAAGAGTTTCGAGACTTGGCCTATTTTTTACACGTAATGTTTTATGGGATTTGCCCTTACGGGATTCAAACCCTAGGACCGTCAACTTCGTAGGCCCACTTCGTAGGTTCATTATAACAAGGCTAAACCGGTCTTCATCGTTGAAGACGATTTACGATTAGAGTATTTTTTAGGGTTCCGTGTCCGTACCTCAAAAGGAAAAAAACGGAACCCTTATAGGATCACTCGTGCGTCTGTCTGTCCGTCTGTCACAGCCGATTTGCTCCGAAACTTCTGGACCGATTGAGTTGAAATTTGGTACACATATGTAAATTGGCGACCCAAAGAGGAAAGCGCAAAGTAAATTAATGAATTCTGAAGAAAGGGGCCACTTTTGAGGGGTAAACTGGAAAATGTAAAAAAAAAGTTGCGCAAACTGTAATGTGTGACATATCGAATGAAAGAAGTTGTTGTAAGCAGCTCAGATTTTTTTTTAAATAATTTTAGCAAAAACAGATTTGAAGTAATTCAGGTAAAAAGACGAATTTTGACCATTCCCCCTCCCTTATCTTCGAAACTACTAGGCTTAAAATTCTGAAAAAATATGGAAAATAGTTCCTTGCCTAAGGATTTAAGAAGTTTGAGTATTCAAAGTAACGGGAAAATTCTCAATATTTTACGGAACCCTCACCACGCGAGTTGAACTCGCACTTGTCCGGTTTTTTTTTTAAATTTGTTTATTACACTCTACCTATTCACATACCTACCAAATTTTAACAGCAGCATTATTCCAAAGCACCGGCTCAAATTTCCGTTGTGAATTACCAAACGTGTCGTTGACGCATTTTGCATTGTCATTATTTTTAATTGTTCTGTGGCATTATTGCTAAGTCATATTTTGACGATTTATTAAGCGGAACCTATTTTACAACGACTGGAAATTCACATTGACCGCAAAGCCACAATGATTTAGCCGCGTTACGTACCCACACCACAATTTTGTTTGTCTCATTCGGTTGTTTTGACCCGTTAAAATATAGCGATCGGATCAAGTGACCGACCACTGCACTGCACTGTGGTTCGGCTTGTATGGAGAAAGTGTCAAAATTCGATATCTCCAAAAGTATCAACATGGACCTCAAACAAAAAATACTGAGATATTTGTGGTTACTAAGTCTACAATAAAAACAAAACAATATAGGTTTCATGTAGTTATGTAGAATTTGTAAAAAAATATATAAATATAACAAAAATTTATGCGAAATTTATTCAACTTCAATGTCTAGTAACAAATAATAATAAAACATTATATAATAATTTTCGCCAAAATATAATATGTTATTTAAAAAGCTGATGAGCTGATGACACACTACATGTGATAAAAACATTCCTTAAAATTATTTACATGAATAAATAAGATTTATATCTAAAACTAATACATGAAAATGGTCTTATATTAACTAACCAATAAACAAATTACGGATTGCGATAATGCAGATTTTTTCATCCTGGGGAGCTTTCTGAGACCAGTAATCAGGGGATCTGAATTTAACAAGAGCTTTAACGGTTTCAATTATATCCAACCAGTCACAGTATTTCTGTATTAAATCTCTACGAGTTCTGTTAACGTTTTTCCAATATCTACTTATTACCATATCAACATTTTTTATACGATCACGTAATTCTTCTATATCTAAACTCTCAACATCATCGTGGGGCACCTGTTGTACAACTAATTCAAGTATATGACTATATTTTTCTACTGGCGAACCGTTTGCAACATGCCACTGTTCGAAAATGAACATCCTCGAAATTGTGCAATGGAAAAAAGTACCTGAAAAAAAACGAAAATGTTTAGAAATAGAAATCTTTATTGTATAACTGTGTAAGAAGAGTGTACAAAGTTGGCATGGTAGTACAAAGTATCCACAGCTACCCGCTACGGGCGTACAATGTTTATAGGATAGCCTAAAGTGGTTAAAATAATTACTTATTACATTCTTTAATAAAACTTAATCATTGCTACTTAACTATGAGCATTTAAAAAATATTCATTTACATTGTAGAACTCTCTATCCATTAACCAACTTTTAAGCTTAGTTTTAAATTCTTTTCCTTCAAGCATTTTAATATGTATTGGAAGGAAGTTAAATACTTTTATGGCAGTGATGTATGCGCTTTTATTGTACATTGAGTTTAGAAACAGTTGTTAATAGTTCAACACAATCAGTTCAGCCTCGTAGCATATGCTACGCAATTCGTAGAGGGCTTATATCTTAGGGTCCGGCAGAGCCCGGCAAACGAAATATCATAATTCCATAATCAGGCTTTATGCTCAATACAACGAATATAAAACCGAAAGTTTAGTAAAGTTGCAGTTAAATATTTTATGCACAATAACAGTCACGTAGACACCAAATAACCCAAAAATGTTATCTAAATATGTAAAAGTAAATACGAATAATAATAATACATACCTTTGTCAACAACTTCCATAACGATGCAGTAACAGCAAATTAACACTGATGAGTATACCTAGATATTTTTCTAGCACGAACGACTTATTGTAAGTGATTGACAAAATAAAAACATCGACAGTCCTGTTATCGATAAGTACCACTTCAACGTCATAGAGGTAAATAAATACAAATATATATAGGGTAATAGGGTGCGTTAAAAAATTGATAATAATAACAAAACTATCAATTTATTTATATTTTACATACTTCAGAAAACAATTTGCAATACTTTCGTAACTTTCTTTCTTCGTGTCACTGAATTAATTATCACCTACTTTACTTTATAACACGCACACACACACCGAAATTGTCTTTAAAATCGACGCCAAATGTCACAACATGTAGTTTTTCCCAAACCCATTTTTGGTCCCAAAAAAAATCTTTGTCTCTGTATATGGTTACAGTGTAGGTGCACGCGGCATCTAGGTAGATAGCCAATATATGTCTGTGGTTGTATGTACGTATTGTCGTTGAAGTAGCAGGATTGTCGATATTTTTATTGTGGCAAGCACTAAACAAATGTTGTTCCTGCTAGAAAAATATCTAGGTATACTGATGAGAAATTAGACGTAAACAAACTTTCACTTGGATGGCTTATACTGATAAGCCTAATTATGCGTGGTAGATGTGCACACTTTGAAGGTTCAGAAAGTGATGATTATTTCAAGTAGTTATAAAACTATTTACAGATACAAGGTGTATGGCTATCTGTAAGTGATTAGACATGAAAAAATTAGAGCCAGGTCATTATCAATATTTTGGAATATGGCCTTCTACGAGACCAATGTGCACTGGAATAACGCTCTACCAGTTTTCGCTCCAGTGGGTGAAATGCCGTGGCTCAGCCGGGGAAAGTAACTCCACATTACAGCAAACCGCGGCTATAATAACACCACTATTTGCTTTATAAGTATGTGGTGTTGTGTTCCTGGTAGTGGGGAAGGTCGCCATAACCCGCGAGGATTTACTGTGTGGAGAGTGAGTGATCAATAAAGGGTGGGTAACGCACGCCACGCATGACGTATGACTCCTCAAAAGTCGCAAGCGTCCATTGACTACGGTGTCTGCTATACCATCAAGCAGGTTGCATGGCCGTGTTTGCCACCGTAGTGGTATTACTCTGGGAAAAGCGACCTTTAGTGCACATTGCACTACGATACCCTTTTCCTTAGAACGTCACAACACAATAAGTGGGTTTACGGCTCGGTTACTACACGTCACCAAGTTGAAAATACTCCAGCAATAAACTCAGCCAGGCCCTGCGGGAGTCGGCCCGATCGGTATTTAGTACATTATTCACCTAGGGTGGTAAAATAAGGAATTCTCAGATCGCAGGTATTTGACTCGAGCCAAAGACAAGGGTCAAGGGGGATCGGAGACTTTCTTTATAACCGTCCGTGGTAAGCACAACGTTTTACGCTTGACCCTGATTAGTAAATGGAATTTCCCTCACGCTTATTGCCACTTTATGGACATATCTGATGTAAAAGTAAAGTGGGTATTTGGAGGTACCTTCATGACGGGTCCGCCCGAGTCGCCTCCGCACGCGTCCTTGTTCGGTATGGCGCCCGCGCAGATCTGGGCGGGGCCCATCTTGAAGGCCTTCCCGAATAAATTGCACGCCGACTTCTCCGTTATTGGAATCTGTAATAAAATCCGTCTGTGACGTATGAAACAATACGGTATTTGACAACAGGAAAATAATAGTACGGTAAAACAAAGTATGTCTCAGATCGCAGGTATTTGACGTCCGAGCCGAAGGCAAGGGCGATAAATATGAGATCTGAGACTTTCTTTATTACCGCCTGTGGTGAGTACAAAATTTTACGTTTCTACTTTATGGCCAGGAGGCCTGGGCTTGGGCTGAAGAGAAACTTGGGCTGAGACATATCTCGAAAAATTATGGCGGATGTCGATCGAAAACCAATCTCCGTATTCTCAAAATCTCACGGTCGGGATATGTCGCCTCCCAGCGTGCAACGAGTGGTCTGTAGCGATCAAGATGATATTGGGCTCGTTAGAATCGTCTCAATGAGTAGTTGATGACGGTATAACGAAAAGTACAGTTGGCAATAAAAGCTTGTACCAAAAATTTAATTTTTGATAGAAACTTATTACATTACCAACAAATACTCGGAAAATATCAAGTTAAGTAGGTACAATTTATTTTGTTTCACGCAAGAAAACTGACGTCATTAGTCTGTGTTTCCCTACAAACTTCATATTAAGACTTTCAATGGCAGGAACCCGTTATATAGGTTGGCGCTCTGCTCGCAGGCGCTTTCCTCTACATACGGAGTTCCCCGTGTACGCGCTACGAGCGTAGTGGTACGAAATCTTTTCTTTGGCACTGAATTCGCATAGCGGGCGCCTACGCCATATTCGCTTTCCGCTACATACGAGGAAAACCATGGGATCGGCTACGACCGTAGCGCGTAGCGATTCTTGGCAGTGAATGAAGGTGGGTTTGTTAGACCAAACGAGCGAATGCTTATTCTATCCCCACTCCACCAATTTTGTTTGGTCTAAACAGAGACAGAGCATTCTTTCGTTGTTCTTCCTTTTATAAGGTTCCGTACCTCAAAAGGAGAAAAAAAACGGAACCCTTATAGGATCGCTCGTGCGTCGGTCTGTCCGTCTGTCATAGCCGATTTGCTCCGAAACTACTAGACCGATTGAGTTGAAATTTGGTAAACATATGTAAATTGGTGACCCAAATATGACCGCATAAGTAAATTAATGAATTCTGAACAAGGTGGCCACTTTTAGGGAGTAAACTGGAAAATTAAAAAAAAGTTTCGCAAACTGTATCTCAGACATATATATTTTTTGTAATTTTAGCAAAAACTGATTTGAAGTAATTTAGGAAAATAGACGAAAATTGACCATCCCCCCTTATTTCCGAAACTACTAGGCTTAAAATTATGAAAAAAATATGAAAAATTGTTTCTTGCCTAAAGATTACAGGAAAACCTATAAGAAGCATTCAAAGTAACGGGAAAATTCTCAATATTTTTGTGTATTATATACGGAACCCTTACCACGCGAGTTGAACACTTGTTTTTTTGCGAAGATGTCTGGCTCTCATTCGCCTAATCTAAACATTCTTGCTCGTTGATATTCACGTCGTGTAAACGCTGAAAACGAACTTTTGTTTACACTAAAAGTTCACGAATGAATGCTCTACTCTGTTTCTAGCTCTTTGTTTCTTTGGTCTAAACTCGCCTTTAACAGAGCGTTTTTTAACGTTTGATAAAAAATAGCGTATAAGTAATATACCCATCTAGATGAACGAACGAAGAAGTTAAATAAAACAGGTAAAACGGTTTTACGATTCGAAGCTATTTCGTTTATTTAAATAGGTAAATTAACGCGTACCTTAGAAGTTTCTTATCGTAAAAATGTTTGAGAGGGTGACTAACCACAGATTTCAAATAATAATTCAATAAGTTTTCAGTATTAATATTAATTTAACTCAGAAGATATGACTTTGTTGATGTTAAATAAGTCGTTTAATTAAGCTCATACTGTCCTTACCTTGTTTCAGTGTTTTCAACCTAATACGTGTATCCATTTAACTAATGCAGTAGGTAATGCAGTAGAGTAACTAGCACATATGCTTACTTTTCCTTGTACAAATTGTACCATAAATTATTATGTCAATAAAAAATAAATAAGATAGAATTGTATTAAACTGTATTTGAACTGTATTAAACTTAATTTTTTTCAACTGTATTACATTGATGTTACAGAATGAATAATATAAAAGTTTCGAATTCCTTACTTGTTGTTTTTATTTTTTTTCGCAACTGTATTAAAAAACGTCGTTCGATACAAGTGCGGAAATGTCATTCTTCACTCGTCCCGATATCTCGGTACTCTTGACGTAATGACATACTTTCCGCACTAGAATCGAAATGTACTATTATTATTACTAGTTCATGGAATTTATTTTATTAAATATAAAATAAGTTTATGTTGTAAATTCATTACTTTTATTATAGCTAAAATATTCACTAGACTCTATGAGGGAATGCAAATGGAATACACCCACAAACCTTTTTTAACTTATGTGCATGTGTGAGCTAAGGCAGAAACGCATACAGCCACTCTTCAACTAATACTAATAATAAATACAAAACAAATTGTAAAATTTTTCGTCTGTGTTTTTTTTTAATTTCCTCGTATTCGATATGTAAAGTTACCCATTTCTGATTCAAATCATTGGCGCTCTCACTTCGTTCGAGCATCAAAATATCTCGTCAGAAATGGGTGCCTTTCAGCCATAGGTTAACAATCTATTATTATTGCACACCTCACACAAACAAAACAGTTACAGAGAGAAACAATACAATAACATGTAGGTAGAGGTAGACAACAGGCGGTCTTATCGCTGAAGAGCGATCTCTTCCAGACAACCTCCATTACGTACCTTCTTCCGTTACGTTTTTATCATTATATAAAAATACCTACATGTAAATCATTTAGAACTTGGGTTCGGCTTTATAATGTTTCAGTTTGTTTCTTGGTAATCATATTCATCTTACCTACCTCCCGGCCATTATCAGCATTCCACCCAGGGTTAGCATCTAAAATAGCTCGTCACTGATTAGAATAAAGTAAATGTACCTACACAATCGGGCATGGCATGGTTGCCATTTTATCACTTATCGCTGTGCTCAAAAACAAACTCATACTATTGCTCAATGAGAAGGCTTATAACTCAATCGATGAGTTTACAAATAAACGGATGGATCATTGACCCAGCGCCGTATTAAACGGAAATCACATTAAGAAATGACTGTAATAGTACTAATATGATATGTTATATGGTAAAAACCTTAAAATATTATGTGTAGGTATATTGTACTTAAATTGTGACTTGTTAATTGCTTATTTTACAAATAAATTCTGTATTCTGATGACACATCACGGTTCAACGCGCGGATGCGAGTGCAACAGTGACGGGTCTTATCGACAATAATGATAAAATGGCAACCTTGCCATGCCCGCTGTACTCGTACCTACGTATTAAAGGATGTGGGCTCGTTCTTCGGTAGTCATGTTCATTTTGCCCCACCCAGCCACTGTCAGCATTTCACCCAGAGGCAGCGTTGTCAATAGCTCGCCCCTGTATAGAACAACAAAAACGTGCACACACCTGTACGTATTGAAGATTGTGAGCTCGTTCTTCGGTAGTCATGTTCATTTTACCCCATCTGGACACTGTCAGCATTTCACCCAAGAGTAGCGTCGCCAATCGCTCGCCACTGTATAGAACAATAAAAACGTGCACACACCTGTACGCATTGAAGGTTGTGGGCTCGTTCTTCGGTAGTCATGTTCATTTTACCCCATCTGGCCACTGTCGGCATTTCACTCAAGGGCAGCGTCGCCAATCGCTCACCACTGTATAGAACAATAAAAACGTGCACACACCTGTACGTATTGAAGATTGTGAGCTCGTTCTTCGGTAGTCATGTTCATTTTACCCCATCTGGCCACTGTCAGGATTTCACCCAAGAGCAGCGTCGCCATTCGCTCGCCACTGTATAGCACAATAAAAACGTGCACACACCTGTACGCATTGAAGGTTGTGGGCTCGTTCTTCGGTAGTCATGTTCATTTTACTCCATCTGGCCACTGTCGGCATTTCACTCAAGGGCAGCGTCGCCAATCGCTCGCCACTGTATAGAACAATAAAAACGTGTACACACCTGTACGTATTGAAGGATGTGGGCTCGTTCTTCGGTAGTCATGTTCATTTTGCCCCATCCGGCCACTGTCAGCATTTCACCCAGGGGCAGCGTCGCCATTTGCTCATCGGTGAAGGGAAGGCAGATCGGTGCCACATAATCTATGAACAATATTAAGATCCCGTTTATATTAAGGCTCGCCAGGACGCTCGACTCTCCATACAAACGTAGTTTGATTGTCATTTAAAACGATATGCTAGAATAACATGAAACTTTTTATAGGTACACATACGCAATGGGATCCGCCATATCTAGGTCGGAAACTAGTTTCTGTTGCTAAAAATTATAATACAAAAAAATAGAGCGAGTAGAACGTTTTGCATACGAAGTCTCTAATCGCTTAATTTTTTTCTATTATATTTCTATTACTCCGCATGGAACTCGTTTATATCGTAGCTCCATACAAACTTTCACCCCCCATATCACCTGCTTAGGGGATGATTCCCGGGATAAAAACTATCCTATATCCTTCCCCGGGATTCAAAATATCTCCATACCAAAGGGCATTGGGTAAAAGTGTTGTAATTTATTTTATTTTTAGGTGAGCGGCCACTCGTAAAAGTGGAGGATTATGCGCATAAATCTATTCGAATTAAACATATTTTGTTATAAAATGTTATTACTCTAAAAGGCATCGGAGCGGAGATATTTATATATTTTTATTTATTTAAACTTCATTGCACAAAATAAATATACAAATAAAAGTACAATTAGCGGGCTTAATGCCATCATTATATCTCGGCTCCGATATATTTTAAGGGGCTCTCCGCGCCTTTTGTCGAGTTTTGAGTTGAAACTCCTCCGTCAAAACTATAGATAGATATATATTCTGCCATATTTATCTCTGCTATATAATGGCAAAATTTAAGCCCCTCTTTCATTTTGCCTAAACTTTGTTAGGCAAAATGGAAGACGGGCTAAATCCTACTAATATTAATATAAATGCGAAAGTTTGGATGTTTAGTGTTTGGATGTTTGTTACTCAATCACGATCACTCTTAAACGGCTCAACCGATTTGGATGAAATTTTGCACGAAGCTTGTTTATAGCCTGGATTAAAATATAGGATAGTTTTTATTCCGGGTCAACGCAGACGAAGTCGCGGGCGGAAGCTAGTGTAGAATAAGGTAAAGCTAATCCTGGTATATAGTGTAATAGGGTTAGGATAGCTCTAACTTCTTTCTTCCATAGCACTTCCAAGAGTCGACTTACATAGAATAGAATAGAATAGAATAGAAGATAATTTATTTCAGTATAAGTACACAAAAACACAGTAAGTAATACAATTACAAAAAAAGAAAAAAAATGAAGCAAAGGAAGAACTTATCAGCTATATACTAACATAGCAGTACTTTTTAACCTTTTTTATGGCGCGACCACATCATCATAAAAAAAAAACCCGGCCTAGTGCGTGTCGGACCACGCACAACGAAGGGTTCCGTGCCTATTAAAAAGGTCGTATCGTCACAGAAATCTTACGGCACTTACATCCTTTTCTATAGGAAAGGCAGTTTTTCAGCAATATCTCGAAAACCTTTAAACCGATCTTGTTCAAAGTAATTTTCGGTGAAGGAATTTAATAAGCACTGCATCCATTTATTTTTAAATATGGATATAGTTTGAAATTTAGAGGGGGGAGGGGGGCACTATTTTTGCGACTTTTTGGGGCGATTATCTCCAACTATATTCACTTAATCAAAAAAAATCTTTAGAAACCTTATAATTATTTTGAAAGGCCTATCGATTAATGCACACGTGGACTTACAATGTTTTTTTTAAATTGCAGTTACATGTATGGAGTGCACCCCTAAAAATATTTTTTTAGTAATTTCATTACAGAACTATGTAGCGGGTAACAAAAAACACCTATCGTCCAAATTTTATTAAAATAAATCTCATCGTATTCGAGTGTGCCTGTGACATACTGACCATGACGAAACTATAAGGTTTCCATTTTTGCCATTTTGTCTACGGAACCCTAAAAAAACCGGCCAAGTGCGAGTCGGACTCGCGCACGAAGGGTTCCGTACCATTATCTATAAAAACGGCAAAAAAATCATGTCTGTTGTATGGGAGCCCCAGTCTGACTCGCACCGGTTTTTTAGTATTTTGTTGTTATAACGGCAACAGAAATACATAATCTGTGAAAATTTCAACTCTCTACCTATCACGGTTCTTGAGATACAGCCTGATGACAGACGGACGGACGGACGGGCGGACAGCGAAGTCTTAGTAATAGGGTCCCGTTTTCATCCTTTGGATACGGAACCCTAAAAAGTGGATCACACAGTGCTGCCAGCTGGTCACTAGCATGGATTGCATTCTGGCACAATGAGCCAAATACAGCCTCAAGACATTACCATGAAGCTCCACAGGACTGTCCAGTGAGATGATGGCGATGTCGTTGTGGAAGATTGGTTTGTTGAAGTCGGGGTGCGGTCTGATGACCTTGGGCTTGCGGTCCTGGACCTTCGGAGCGCACACGTGCAGCTGGCAGTCCGGGTCCGCCTCCGTGTTGTGTTCGCCCATGCGGATGAAGGTCCTTAGGAAAAGCAATACACTATATATACCCCTTATTCATTAAACTTAAAACGCCTCTGATAAATGAAATGAGTTTGTCCTTTCTTACGAATACAAGCGTCAAAGTGACAGATAAAGACAAGCGCATTTTAACGGCATTTTAGCTCAAGTAGGGAATTACATTACGAAATTAGGATTGTTCATTTTTTTTCTTAAGTGCTATTTCGAAAACCATTTCGAGATATGAGGTATTCAAACAGTTTCCGACATTTACTTTATCAAAATAATGGATGATTAAAGATATTTCAGCATATATACGTGTGACCTTTGTTTGACCTTCTGTGGACCTCCCTCGTGGCTGAATCAGAAAAGACTTTGGTCATTAAAAGATAAACACTTATCGAACCTGTGGTATTTACCGTCACTGTCAAGCTTCTGTCAAGCCACTCTATAAATAAACTGACTTTAAATATCGTTATTTGTGATTAATTTAATGGAAGACATGGAAAATTACATGAAATGTTATTAACCAACGTGTAAAAACGACTCCAAAAATAGCTCGAAAACGATAGTTCGCATCCGGGAAGACTTGCGTGAAAGGTGGTGTCGTGAGGCCAACGTGGAGTTTTATCAGTGTTATACACAATACTGCTGCGAGGATCACTTCGAAGTAAGTATAAAAAAGCCACATGCATTCAATATTCAATTCATTCAGTTTTAAAAATATAAATTTTATAAATACAGAAAGGATATCTACTAGACACATTAGACTAAAAGCTAGCTTTACGGGCAGGTTCAGTAACAGAGTATTACACGCCTATGTTATGTATGTGCGCGGTTTTCTCGTGGTCCCATTGATTTGTCCCATCAATGGGACCACGAGGGAGACTTGTTTCTTGTAGTCCCATTAAGTTCTATTGAAATGCACTTAAACATCATGTATATGTATGTGCGCTCCCACTTTTCTTCCAACACTAGGTAGGGATATGTTCGTTAGGTGTATGATATCCTGGTATTTCGACAGTTTGTTTGCTCTGTTTGCTCTTCGGGCATCTAAGGATGCCTAACGAACCTAACCTACCTATCTTTACAACATATATGTGCAAATTATATAATATATACAGGAAGTGAAATGTTATTAATGGGACCACGAGAAACAAGCCTCCCTCATGGTCCCATTGATTTGTCCCGTCAATGGGGCCCCATTGATAGAACGAGAAAACGGTGTGTATGTGCCCTCAAAAGGGGTAAGCAGAGCATGTGACAGTATTTACACACACATATATTTAAGATTTCCCTAATATATTTTTTTCTTAGCTTATTTACATAACTTTTCATATTTAATTGTTCATATTGCAGCCTGAACAAGATGTGACAAACAGCAACTTTAAATCTGTGAAAAAAACAACCGACATTTAAACCTACAGCGAAGCTAAGAAATGTTGGAGCTACTTTGCAGGAAGAGAATATCTAATGTTGAAAATAAAACATGTTATTTAATTCAGAGCACTTTTTATTAATTTTGTAAATATATAAGATAAGATGAGCTTTTATTTCCTTATTACAGAGTTTTTGACCATAGTTTATGCACTATTTTAAAAATAAAGTTTTATATTGTTTGTTTTTATTATTTTTCACTAATATTTCACTTTCCTATTCACTATTCTTAAAATATTCTTCTTCTTCCGCATAAGGACCGCCTAAAGCGGTGAAAGCCTCCTCGAAAGCTTTCCAGGTTTCCCTGTCTTTAGCTTTTCTTCCCCAATAGCATCCCGCTGTCTTTTTGATATCATCACTCCATCTTGAGAGTGGTCTTCCTTTTCTTCATGTGCTGTCCATAGGGTCCCATTATGTTGCTACTGTTGTCTTTGACCACCTTTCGTCTTTAACTCTTAGTGTATGGCCTGCCCATTTCCATTTGAGTCGCAGCGCTTGTTTCATTTGTGACATGACACTAATTTCGAAATGTAATTCCGGCTTTACACTATGAAACTAGTTGCACGACACTAATTTCACCAAAAAATTCGCGCAGAGCACGAAACTAATTTGCATGCACGACAATTAATGCATGCATTACGAAATTAATAAAATACACGTGAAACTGTTGGTAAAACTAATGTCACGAAATTAATTTCATGCCACTAATTTCGTAATGTAATTCCGGCTTTAGGCACTTGTCCCACCGCCGGCGACGAGCGATGAGCTATCGGCGATTTTCTCGCCCAAGAAACGAACAAAAGATAATCGCTCCCGTGTAAATAAAAGAGAGAGATATAGTTCATCGCGGTGTGAACAGCCAGCGATGAACTATAAATATATATCTCTATTTTATTTACACGGGAGCGATTATCTTTTGTTCGTTTCTTGGGCGAGAAAATCGCCGATAGCTCATCGCTTACTCGCCAGCGGTGGGGCAAGTGCCTTAGGCGTCGTCCTAATTGGCAGCGATCGTACGGTGGCCGTCGTGTGCGATGAGTTCAAGTCACCCCATAAATGAAGTTTTCTCTATGGTCACCCCTAGCCAAAACGTGGCAATGAGGGCTACCGCGAGTGAATTAGCCGCTAGAGGCGCTAGTGGCGCGTCGGGGCTTCAAAATGTCAAATGACATAGTTTGTGAGTGGATTTTGCGGGTTTTTTCAAAATCCCTGATACGTATTATGACAAGACCAAATAGAATATTGGCTTTATTCAATAATAAAATAGGACATGGTAAAGAAACGTAGTTGTTGATAGAATGACATAGCGACAGACAATGTCAGACAATGAGGTATTTACGAGTCTTCTTATAAAGACGCAAGGAGGCTATTATCACATTCACCCCCTCTACGAAGAGACGTAGTCATGCATAAAGGCTGGAGGTCTGCGATCTCTGCCCGAACGCCGAAGTTGGTTGATTCCTGCATCCGGATCGATGTTGGCAGGCGGGTCTTGAATGGCAGAGATTTCTTCGGATTGGTTATCGTCAACTTCGTCATCTGAAAGGTCATCGTCAACAGATCGTGGTGCTGGAGCTAACGACCTATTGGAGACTGTTGTCTCTCGCCCATCAGGCAGTCTTATAAAGGAGTATTCTGGGTTACTCTGCAACAATTGGACTTCCTGTACAGCGGGGTCATACTTGGAGCTTCTTACGTGCCTTTTCATAAACACCGGTCCAGGCGAATGCAGCCAAGTCGGCAAAGACTGTCCGTTTTGCGAACGGCGTGGGTGATTAAACATGCGTTCATGCGGCGTTGTGTTAGTGCTCGTACACAGGAGAGATCTTATAGAGTGCAGCGCCGGTAGCAGTGCCTTTTCCCAGTTTACTATATCTTCATTGTTTGATTTGAGGTTTAGCTGAATCGTTCGCCACAGTGTGCCGTTGAGACGTTCAACCTGTCCATTTCCCTGGGGATTGTAAGGTGTGGTGCGGCTGCATGATGTCCCGAGGGAAGACAAGAATTGTCTAAGTTCATCCGATAAGAAAGATGTACCCCTGTCGGAGTGGATGTACGCTGGAGTACCAAAAGTGGAGAACAAGTCTTCGAGACAATTGATTACCGTTCTTGAAGATACATCCTTACACGCATAAGCAAAGGGAAAACGACTAAACTCGTCAATTATTGTCAGTATGTATCGGTGCTGGGTGCTAGATGGTATTGGTCCCTTAAAATCAATGTTCAATCTTTCAAACGCGGATGTCGCTTTGATAAGATGTCCTTGATGTTTCATGTAACGTGGTTTTATTTCCGCACAAGTTGGGCATGCGGCCGTCATTCGTTTTACATCCTCTACGGAGTACGGTAGGTTCTTCGATCTGATCCAATGAACCATGCGCGTGACCCCTGGATGGCAGAGATTTCGGTGTAGTTCCACTAGTTTAGAGTTAGAAGCGGCAGTATTTATTTGCATGCATACTCGTGAAAGTGCGTCAGCGGCGAAGTTATGTTTCCCAGGTCGGTAGACTATATCATATTTGAAACACGAGAGCTCCAATCGCCACCTTTCGATCTTTTCGTTCTTTATTTTGTTAGAGTGTGTTTGATTGAACATGTATGCAACAGATTGCTGGTCTGTAATGAGTAAGAAATGTCTTGCTATCAGGAAATGTCTCCATTTTCGCAAAGCTTCGACTATGGCGCAGGCCTCTTTCTCAATCGAAGGTTGCCTTTTCTCGGAGTCGTTGAGAGAACGAGAGAAGAATGCGACAGGACGACCCTTTTGTGATAGGGTAGCTGCGATGGCAAAATCGGAAGCGTCTGTCTCAACTGAAAATATTTCACTGTCGTCGATTCCTGTTAATGCTGATTTCGATATATCAGTTTTAAGATTTTGAAAGGCAGTGATAGCTTCTTGAGATAATGGAAAAGTAACGTCAATTAAAGGTCTGATTTTCGTAGAAAAGTTGTCGACCCACTTTGAATAGTGGGCGAAGAGACCGAGCGCTCTCTTCAGTGTAGCAGTATCAGTGGGGATTGGAAGATTCGTTAGCGGCTCCAATCGAGACTTGTCCGGTTTTATAACGTTGTGCGCGATAGTATATCCAAGTAAGTTGATTGATTCTGATTCAAATGTGCATTTGTTCATGTTTAAGGTTAGTTTGTATTTTTCAGCGGCCTTCATGAACATTTCAAGATTTTTGTCATGGTCGGATTTGTCCTTACCGCAGACAGTTACGTCGTCGAGGTAAGCGAAGGTACCATTAAGTTTTTCAGTGCCAATTATGTATTGCAAGGTTCTTTGAAAAGCCGCCACCCCATTCGTTATGCCAAACGGTATTCTTGTAAACTGGTAGAGATTACCACAAGCTTCGAATGCAGTGTAAACTTTTTCTTTCGGTAAGATTGGGACTTGGTGGTAAGCACTTTTCAGGTCGATTTGACTGTAAACGTTGTATTTTGCCACTTTTGTTATGATAGAATCAATGCTCGGGAGAGGGTAAGCGTCTAGGTCAGTAAACCTGTTGATTGTTTGGGAGTAGTCGATGACGAGGCGCTTACGGTGATGGCCTCCGCCGGCAACGAGTACTTGTGCCCTCCATGGCGAGATACTGGGTTCGATTACTTTGTCCTTAAGTAGGTTGTTTATTTCGTTCGATATGAAGTCTTGGTCTTCTTGAGAATGCCGTCTTGAGCGTATAGCTATAGGCTTTATGTCTGGCGAGAGGTTGGTGAAAACTGATGCTGGCGGGACTGACGCTTCTAAAACGTTGCAGACTTTGAGAGGTTGTTTGTCTCCTCCAAATTGAAGTACGAGTGACGAGTGCTTCCCGAGAACATCGTGCCCGATGATGATATCCGCGCATAGATCGTTGATGATCAGCAATGGTTGGTGTTGGTACTTGTGTTCACCAATCTGAATTGTTGCATAGCATAGACCGTCGACATGAGATACATTATTGAGTGATGCTAGAGTAATTGCTTGCTTGCAGGGCTTTTGTTTGAGGTTGATTATTCGAGCTAGGTTTTTGTCTATAAAGCTAATTGAGCTACCGGTGTCGAGAAGTGCATCAGCACGATATTCGTTGACTGTAATAGGTATAGTTGCTTTTCTTAGGCTTGCAGGAGCAGCGGCGGAGATGTTAGACAAGTTAGAGTAAGTAGATTGAGGTTGAGATTGTCCTTCATCTGTGGCGATAGCATTAGCAGATCGTGGGTTGGGTCCAGAACTACGGCATACGCTTGCAAAATGCCCTTTCTTGGAACAAAGCTGACATTCGGCGTTATACGCGGGACATCTGTTTCGCTGATGAAGATTACTGCTACCACAGAAGAAACATCGTCGTCTGGTTTGGTTAGGATAAGAATCAGGTCGAGGTCTGTTTGGAGCGTTTGTAGCTGCCAAATTGGTCATCGGCGAGTGTTCTGGAGCTTCAGAGGCAGCATTAGCATGAGCAGAAGTAGAAGGTGACACTGTAAGCAGTTGCGAAGTGCATTCGGCAGATTCTAGAGACAAAGCCAGGTTCAAGGTTTTCTCCAGAGTGTCAGTGGAGTTTTCTAGAAGCCTTTGTTGAATTTTTTGCGATGATACCCCGGCAATGAAAGCTAAACGTACGACATCGTTTTGGTATTCGGCTGCAGTGACATCTGTGAATTTGCAGTCACGAGCGAGTACGTTTAGGGCTCTCGAATACTCAGCTACTGACTCGCCCGGCTGTTGTTTCCTTGAAATTAGAATATGTCGTGCTAGGGTGGTGTTTTGTCGCTTTTCATAGGCATCATTGAGCGTTTTGATGGCTTCGTCATATGAGGTCTTTGCTTGAATAATATTGTAAATTGGCGGAGAGATATGATTGACAAGGAGTTGGTACTTAAGTATTATATCAGCTGAGGCTGCTTCCCGTGCGATGAAATTCTCGAATGAATATTTCCAATGGGCCCATTTGAGGTCTGAACCTGTCATCGAAGGTTCCACGTCAAACCGTTCGGGGCGCAAATAGCGTGACATAGATGAGTTTTCTTTTCCTTCAGTCATTTTTGGCGACACTTAAAAAATTATTATTGAATAAATTGATACGTATTATGACAAGACCAAATAGAATATTGGCTTTATTCAATAATAAAATAGGACATGGTAAAGAAACGTAGTTGTTGATAGAATGACATAGCGACAGACAATGTCAGACAATGAGGTATTTACGAGTCTTCTTATAAAGACGCAAGGAGGCTATTATCACAATCCCTAATGTTGTGAATATTTTGCATACATGAGATTAATAATAGCAAATAAGTGTTACGGGTGAATGAATCTCAGTGCTTTAAAAATCTAAGAAAAACTCGTGCAAAAATAAATCGGAGGTAAGTAATAATAATAAGAAGTATGGTCGTGCCACGCTCTATTGGGATCGATCTATCATCACGGACAGGACTATTCTTGCCAATAGGCCTGATATCGTGCTGACAGATCGATCGAAACGCCAGGCAGTGCTCGTCGACATCACCATCCCCCATGACGAGAACCTCGTGAAGGCCGAGAATGACAAAGCCAGCAAGTAGGTACCTAGACCTGGCTCACGAGGTAACCGCCATGTGGGATGTTGATTCGACGATCATCGTCCCGATAGTCGTTTCGGCGAACGGCTTAATAGCGAAGAGTCTCGACCGCCACCTTAAGAGACTCTCGCTAGATGGCTGGGTCAAGGGTCAGATACAGAAGGCGGTACTTCTGGACACGGCGCGGATAGTCAGGAGGTTCCTCTCTTTGTCGCCCTGACCACCGGTAGTTTAGGCCCCGCCTCGCTGCCGGCGGCATCCTAGATTAGGTTTTTATAATGATTTTATATTTTGTATGTATAGTTTTATATTTTACTTTTTATATTAATATTATAAAAAACTAACCTAAGATAAAATTTAAATAAAGAAAAATAAGAAGTATTATTATTTTAAATTATTGATTTACTCTTTTAAGCATGATTTAAATGTAAATTTTGTTTTACGCCAGTAACTGGTGAGTGCAGAAACGGTAGCCCTCATTACCACCCGCTAGACGTGTAGACATGTGAAAAGTCTCACTTCCTTTCCGGGGGGAGATGTAAAATTGTGTAGGTACTCACCACGGGCGGTAATAAAGAAAGCCTCATATATTTATCACCGTTACCTTCGGCTCGGGCGTCAAATACATGTGATCAAAGACATTCTTTGTTTTACCGCCCTATGTGAGTAATGTACCTGCACAGTAGGTAAATATAACAAATTGTCGCTGTAGAGGAGCGGGGCTTCTTGATACAGGTATTGCATACTTAATAGGATGATACTTAATCGGCTCCACTTCACCATACGCGTGGTGATTGTAATGACCATAAAATAAATAGTTTAGCAACCATATTCAAGTGATCGAATTGCAGCCCATGAAATACTTATTTTTGAATAAGTAGTTGTTCCAGTGGCCATCAGTGGTCTTCATAATCAGTTCTGTTTCACCAAATATTGTGTTTCTCAAGAGATAATGCACGAGTTACTACACAAATTACCCAAAGCCCTACAGGTGTGTCTATAACATTTGAAGAGTTCTCTCGATTCCTACTAGACTCCATCATCAGATCCTGACCAGATGACAGACAATTCTACTTCACTAAATGGTGTTTTTCAAGAGCAAATGCACGGTTACTACACAAAATTCCCAAATCTCTATAGGTGTCCCTATATTTGAAGATTTCGCTCGATTTCTCCAGGAACCCATCATCCTGACCCTGACCTGATGACAGTAGTCCCACTACTTCAAAAGTCCCTTTCAAGAAAAAAATGATTTTTAAAATCGGTTTATAAATGATGGAGTTCTGAGGTAACAAACATAAATAATAATAATAACAAATACCTACTTAAAAACTCCCCGTTTTTTTACTTTTTTATTTGTATAGGTACACACCATTATTTTACTCAGCTGGACGCCAAATTTCAACTTTCTAGGTCATCTGGAAGTGGGTTTTGTTTTTGATCTGTCCGTTAGCTAATAAGTCAGCAAGAGGTAATTTTGTTATAAGTATGAGCTGGTATGAGTTCCTGGAATCGCATTCGACTAACACAGAAGTGTGTGTCTAATAAAACCGATCATGTCATGTCCAATTACTCATAGACGGATTTTCCAACTAAGGAAAATATGCGAATTGTAAATTCATAGAAAATCGGAACGGCTTTAGAAAAGCCGTCATAATTAACTCAAGGAAGTGGGCCCAGTTTAATTGTCATCCGATTCTATATTCTAGATTACAGGGTAGAATGAAACGTGTAATGATTTGATTTGGTAACTAGTAAAACATCACAAGGTTCAATTGCGCAGATGAACACCATTAACGCAAACATTAAAGTATAGTACTTACAAAGAGTAATAAATAAATAGTACTTACAATTGAACCTCAAACCATCGACCATCCAATATTTTAACTTTAGGAAATTCGTTTTTGATTTGACTGCCTGCACTTTTTCGTGAATTGAACAGCCTAATAAGTTTTGTAAAATAGAGTGCTGACTCACAGATTGTAGCCCGCGTCCGCGTCGGTGATGCAGTGAGCAGCGGTGACCACGTGCCGGTTGGTGACCAGGACGCCCCCGCACATCCAGTCTACCGCTGGTTCCTCTTCACCTGTTAACGGGCGTACATACCTATACCTAGTTTAATTACTTATGACTAGGAACCCTTTACGGCTCGTCCAGAAATTATGTAACGTGGGGAAGACGGAGTCGGATAAATATCACGAATGATCACAATGAGAGGACATCGCGTGTAATTTTTACACGGCGCAAAAGTAAAAAGCAATGAAATTGCTTAACAAATTTCTCGGCAGTTATACCAAGTTCCAAAAATACACGAGGTTTGAATGAGGGGGAGGAGGGGGCATCCTTAAAATCACCAAATATCACCAAGGGGGGTCAAACAAAAGTAGGCAAAATATGATCACATGATTTCCGGACGAGCGCTTATGAAATTGGTTTACGGTCGGTCAAGGGGTATTTCACGAGTATTGGCTACTTTCCTAAAAAATGATATTTAGTCCGTCAGATAGATTATCCAAAAATATTGGATACCAATTTTTTTCTTCGTAAATTAAACAAAAAAATATGAAGATATAGCTCGCTAAAGTTGCGCGTGACGTCAAATTATGGTACACTTTTTAGTATAATGTGACGTCACGCGGAACTTTAACAAGCTATATCTTCATAATTGTTTGTTTAACACAAACGAAAAAATTCGTGTCCAATATTTTTTGATAATCTAACTGACGGACTAAATAGAATTATATTTTTTTTACCCAGGAAAGTACCCAATTCGGTTCTTTCTTCTGAAAATACTAATTAGGTAGCATGCTGATTTTTGGTCTGATAATATTTCATGGCTTGATTAAGATTGACAATATAAATATTCTCGAGCTTTCTGCATTCTCGTGGAATGATAATAATAACGACGGGGTTAAACGTCCGGTGTAATTATTTTATTTTATTTTTATTTATTTAATATAGGCAACAAAGGCCCATATTTACACATACCTTACAGACTAACATACATATCAATATAAACTTATTTTAATAAAAAAACACTATAACTGCGATGTGTTTCGCAACTTCCTGGTGTCAGGTGACCAACCGCGGAGACGAAGACGAATATTTCCAGGAGGACCGACCGAACCCCGTTTCTAACCTATCGATGATACGGTAAAATATTATACAAGAGTTGAAGAGTATAATCAACAAAGTTGCCGTTGTTAGTGGAGGATCTTATCTTATCTAGGAGAAGGTCCTTTCGGATACACTTCGACGTTTATGCCTACTCCCAAGCTCGCACCATCACCGACCTATCCCTACGAAAACAGTGTTGCTCCTCCGATAACCGACTCGATATAAGAGGCGCAATGTATTAATTGATATAACTCCTTCGAAAACTTACCAAAAACCGACAGAACGGCGATAGGTTGAAAGGTGGTTATTATATATCTGTGGCTTTGGTTTCCTTAGGCACCGGCGTAACTCTGGATACCCTCCACTGGGTTGGATAAACTCCTTCACGAAGGGCAAGATTAAAGACAAAAAGTGGAGGCTGCTTTAGCTTTGAAAAGCAATCCTTGATCAGGAATGCAGGAATGCCGTCTGGAGCAGGCGCAGCAGTGACTTTTAGTTTCCTAACGATACGATTTAGCTCGCGAGGAGAAATACTATGAAGAGAAGATTTATGCAGGTAGAGTATTTTTCCCCCGCTGCATCGCTAATACTGAACTAAACCGTTCTGCAAGAGCTTGCACAGCATCAGGTTCCGCTAGGCGCACACCGCCGGTAGTGAGTTCGGTCGCCGATTGCTGCGTGCGTCTATCCTTGATGTGCCTCCAAAAGAAAGTTGGGTCGTAACTTCTTGCTTCCTCTGTTCTCCGGAGGTAGGTACTGTTTATGCGCAGATGCCATTAATTTTTTAACTAAGGCTCGATAATACCGAAATAACTCTTTGTTAAACAACCCCTTTCATTTATACATGACAACATTGAAATGTTTTAATTTAATATACTTATTTAATCATTTATATATATAATTTCCCCAAACGGGGTACCTTTTTTTTTAAGAGTGGAAAATGCTTTACGCATACCACCAGGGCGCGAGGACGGGCCCTGGTGGTTATGTGGGACTCCCATGTCGGCTAATGAGGCCTATGGTTTACCCACTCAAAACCCCTCTATGTGCTGCCTCTGCGCTATAAGGCGAGCCCACGGGAACGCCCTGCAACCGCAACCTCGCCAGCGGCTGTCCGCATTGCGGACTCAACTCCGGGGATTTTTTTTTTATTTATTCCCCCCTACCTCGTCAAAGGGGGCGCACCGAGAGACGGCACGCCCGCCACTCAGGGACCCTCGTGTAGGCGACAGACATCCCCGTGCCCAGGTATCCTTATGGGGGAAATCGGCGGTCGTACGCGGTTGCCCCACACGTTTGCGGCGCATCGGTTGGGAGGCCGGATCGTCCTCCCTCCCACGCTCCGCTGCCTCCTTCTGCGTCATCACGTCCTCGCAAAAGGAAGCCGCCGCCTTCCACGACCTGTCGCTCCCCACCATGGCTTCTACCAAGGCGGGCAGGGACAGGTCATGCCCCACCACATCCACGAGTGTGGCCCGCCGCTCTGCCCAAGCTGGGCACACCGCCAGCGTGTGCTGCGGCGTATCTTCGGCGTCACCGCACTCGTGGCATTCCGTCGTCGGTTCCCGTCCCGCCACCCTGCACAGATATTTCCCAAAGCAGCCATGCCCCGAGAGAATCTGCGCAAGATGGAAGGAGAGGAACCCTTCCTTTCCTCCGACCCATCTTTCGAGGACAGGCCGGATCGCCCCGATGGTCCAGTGGCCAGCACTAGGCATCTCCAACCTTTCTTTCCACTTCTGAAGGAGGACACGACGGGAGTCAAGTCACCACCACCTGATCTCCTCCAGGAGTGGTTGGACCCCCCTGGCCCGCGCCTCGGTGACACGATGTGTATTGGACATCGGCCAGAACCAAGGCGTCGAGGTCCCAGGGTGGAGTCCCCGCCAACACGCAAGCCGCCTCGTACGAGACGGTGCGGTATGCCCTCGCCATCCTGACCGCCATAACCCGCTGCGGCCTTCGCAGCTGGGCTTGATTTTGGGCGCTCAGGGATCTGGCCCAAACGGGCGCTCCGTACAAAGTCATCGACCGCACCACTCCCGCGTCCGCGTAGAGTCTGCGGCAGCTTGCGTTTGGCCAAACGGGGTACCTAACTTAAAGTATAACGCTGTTGAAAACCACTTGCCGGATAATTATGAACACCAACGTTTCGATTTAGTATGGAATGTAAATTATTGTACAAGATATCAGCTGCATTCGACATCGACTTGTTTATATACAGGGTGGAAAAATAAGTCGGGCCCTGGAGGGAAACTACCTTAAATCCTTAAGTTGGCTCATTTTACTTAGAGGAGACATTCCTTTATTTAAAAATAAAAACAACTGCATTCAAATATTTTTTCACACCTCTCATTCAGAAAAGTAAGTTTTGGTCCCCGACGAGAGGGAGCAAAATGCCACTTTTCTGTTCAAGCTACTTTTTTAATTTATTCATTGGCATGTACCTAGCACTTACGCAATGTGCCAATTGAACACAGATCTTAATAAAATAATTGATTGTAATTTCATCGCAATCTATTAAAAACGAACTTTTCAAGTTTTAACTTTAACAACGTTATATGAAAATTTATATTTTTTTGTAATATAAAAAAAAATTGTCACTTAAAATTTTCATTATTTTTAGAGCATTTTATTTCAATTTTCCTCCTAATCGGGGTGAAAAGTTACATGTGTCACTCAGGAGCAAAATTATTTTCGTCTTGGGCGTTAACACTTGAATCCCTCACTACGCTCAAGATCCTACGTTAGAATCCCTCGCTACGCTCAGGATTCTATTGTAGGATCCCTCGCTACATTCAGGATTCAATACACCGCCCTCGCCGTAAATATACTATTTTGCTCCCTTGTGACACAAATAACTATCTAAAACTCGCTTTTCTCGCCCGGGCGATTTGAGAATCAACTAAAATTAAAAAAAAAAACACTCGGTATTATATTATATTATACTGTGTATCCGAGGCGCACTATTCAGGGGAGCTGGCCGGGCCTCGCGTCGAAATACCCGGCGATGTTCGAACTGGTCCAGAATCTTCCACGTGGAACGCCCCTATCTCTGAGGATGGGACTAACTTGACTCAAACTCAAAACTCAAAATGATCTTTATTCAAGTAGGCCTAGTAACAAGCACTTTCAAATCGTCAGTTAATTTTTTAGAGTAATTTTTAAACATAAAGAATAAAATATATATGATAAAAAAAATGTATAAAAATACTAGTAGAATATTTCTAGAAAAACAATCTAATGTCAAAAAACAAAATATTACGAAAATAATAGATTAAAAATTCAGTCAAAATTAGTTCCATGGAGTTTTTATCATTCATGTAGTCTTGTGTGCTATAATAAGCTTTCGAGATAAGTTTACGCTTCACATAGTTCTTGAATTTATTAATAGATAACTCAGTTAAGTTTCCTGGAAGTTTGTTATAAAACCTTACACAATTACCCATGAATGATTTTTTAATTTTTTGGAGCCTGTACCTGAAGCGTACTATTCAAGGGAACTGGCCGAACCCCGCGTTCTACCCACAGATGAGATGATGCGGTCCGCGGCACTTTGCCGCAGTCGAAATGGTCCAGCCACTTCCACGCAGAACGCCCTTAGATCTGAGGATGGAACTAACTTGTGTACCCGAGGCGTACTATCCAGGGGAACTGGCCAAGCCCCGCGTTCAACCCGCCGATGATGCGGTCCGCAGCACTTTCGCCGCAGTCGAAATGGTCCAGCAGCTTCCACGCGGGATGGGCCCTTATGATATCTGAGGAAATAATACATTATTATATTATATGTACAGCAAATTATTTTGGTACCATAAGTGATAAAATGGCAACCATCATACGCCTGCTGAACTCAGATATTGTGTTTATTATTATTTTTAGTGGTGGAATAAAATAAAATAAGCAATGGCCTGGTTCACGAAGGTACAAGTTACAATTTTACGAGTTTAAACTGCCAACAAACACAAACCTTTATCTTGCGTAAAAATGTGGTACGGTATGGTCAAGGACTTTAATTGTTTAGCCATTTAGGTGTCAACTTTTTTTTTAATAACTATTAAAATAAAATGAGCTCTAACAATTCAAGTCCGTGACTGTACAAAAGTTGGTATAAAATTATACGTCACACACATTCCACCAGAAACCAGAGACATGGTACCTTATAACTAGACTGTGCGCCTTAAATTTTTGTTTAGCTAAAATGAGATCTATTTACTTAAATTTATGGTAGTTATTTCGTTATAAGCGGTAGCTAGCTAAAAGCGGTCCTGGCGAGAGGGCTCCCGCCGGTAGTGTGTCCTTGTCTAACGTCTTGCCAGCTCAACTAACATATAATAACACATAGTTATAAGGTCACCTCGTTAAAAAGAGTCACACTACCAGCGGAAGCCCTCTCGCGCGGACCGGCTTTTGCGCCATAGTGCACATACAGTCTAGTTATAAGGTTCCATGTCTCTGCCAGAAACTGGCATGCAAAATGAACATAGAAAAGTACCTACCTAAATATAAAGAAACATTCTTTGACACGCATTTAGAGTACTTAAACCTAATTTTATAATGTCGACATGAACACTTAATAACGTAATTACTAAAATGTCACAATTACAATAATATTACTTATAATGTAAGTGTCATAATTACAATACAATTCTAATTACAACAATAAATGTCAAGTTTAATGTTTAAAATAATAAAATAAATAAATAAAATGAAACAGTTTTATTAGGCAGGCGTCCGATGTTTCATCCAATAGCCCATTTTAATTAGATTCCATCAACCAGTAATAGTCCCTATACACCCCAGCAGGTGCTGTCTCTGTGTGCGTCCCATGACGCGGGCAGGGACAGCATCCGCTCGGTGTACTCCTTGCATTCCATTAAATTGTCAAAAGGGCCTCTACGTGTTGGTCAGTTGGTACTTTGTAGGTACCTAGCCCCACGCACGCCTCTAAAGGTCCGGGACATCATGTCCCGTGAGCGGGAAAAAAAAATTATAACACTGACCAATAAATCGTTTCCTTAGTGGTGGTCGTAATAATTGATGCCCTGTGCCCTATTCATGAAGTTAGAAGTTACAATTTTACAAGTCTAAACTGGCAACACTCGTCAAATGCCAATCGTTATTATTACGACCACCGCATGGAACGAACGAATTATCACAAGAACGAATACTTTCAATATGCTTAGGAACCTGTAATTTAAAATAGGTACTTACAGTCTGTCATTGTAGCATTTCCTAAAAAAAGTAATGAAACGTGAACAATAACATATCCGAAACGCCTAGTGAAAATCCAAATGAAAAGTTTGAAAAGGAATATACTTAATTTTAGCAGCTTTTGATTTCGGTACAAACCTGCTACCGAGGAAAACAGCAACGCTGTGGTTACAATACACACTAAATTACACTTAATCATGATACAATCACTACCAGTAAAATCTAAATCCTAAATAATCATTGTTTGCGACCACACAGTTTTACCGACCGCTCATTACTACATGTCGAGATCTGGAAAAATAATGAGCCCACATGCAGCTCTGTAGCTAACCAATCCGTCCCGCCTGGGGCTTTAATCGCAAAACAAACTAAAAACGAGTTAACAAATCGTAAAACTAAATCGTACGTACAAATTAGATTTTACATTACGATAGTAACGGAAATTCGCCACGAGGATTAAAGATTTGTAGTGAAAATAAATATTACATCACCAATTTTCGAAACGTATGGTTTATTAAATGCGGTACACTACATAATTCCAAAGTCATTTGTGCGAAATCATATTTTTTCCGAATTTCGTAATTCCGAATACTATGTCCGGCTGAAGGCATTTTAGATTTTTCAGGATATAGAACTAGCCTAACCTATTTACATATTCCATTAAAAGCCTGCAAAATTCGAAAAGATACATGTGATCTAAATTGGAGGTGAGTCAACAGATAATTTATCGTACTTTAAAGTGTTACTACACATAGTGAGGTATAAAAAAAAGTTATTGTGACAGTCGTAAAAATATAAACAAGCACGCACTTGTTAATATGGACATCAAGTGTCCATATGTTGGGTATGAAAATAGTAAGCCAGTTTTGTTGATTTTGTAAGGCGTACTAACTAATTGTGTTAGATAAATTAGATAATATATTTTGAGGACATGGCTCGTTTCGTTAAAAGAGGATTGGGAGGTAATTGGTGGCAGGAGGGTCTTCAAAAGTGCCATTGCAAAAAGATCAAAAATAAACACCGCCGCGAAATAATCCAAAGTACCAAGGAGAACGATTGAAATATATTTAGAAAGAAAGAAGAAAGAAAGAAAATAAATTTATTTAACGTCACAAATTACACAAAGAACATACGACACGAATAGATATGTACACGACACGACGACACGATATGATTAGATTTACGATTGAAGCAAACTATAAAGGTTCGTCTCGGTCGAAAACCAATCCTCAAGTTACAGCAAGAAGATAAATTGGTGATGGCCATTATAACCGCACGTGCCGGAAATATGGTAATTTACCATTTTTTTTAAAGCCGATTTTTTAAATAGTTTCTAATTATTACTAAAATTATTTTGTAGTATATTATTTGATATAAATAACCGTATATTTTTTATCCCCATTCTGCCCTTGGGTAGTTTATTTTTTACAGAGCGTCAAAGCTTAACATGTCCATATTACCCTATATTAAAAATATCCATATTAAAAATAACTTCAAGGCATATGCAAATTATGCAATGAACATCATCAATTCGACTTGTGTACCTACACATTTGTCTATCCCTTATAGTTTCTGACTCACTGATCCATTTGGATTATTCACCCTGTATCACAGATTATATAATAGTTCTAACGACCTGTATGTTGAGTGTTCTAAGGCGGCTGACGGGAGATAATTTGTAGTGGAGAATAGCTTGGATATGACTTTAATTTAATTTCGAATACAATTTACGAAAAGTGATACTGACAGTATCACCTAGCTATCATTTAGTATCCTAAATTATATCAGGTTTCGGTATTAAATGTATTTTATGGGTTTATGGAACTTATTATTTACTTAAATTAAATGCCAACATAACATAAAAACCGAAAAAACAACAATCGAAATATTCAGTACCTAATGCAAAATTTAAAATTGTAAATACCGCGATGTTGTACTAATTTTGCACGCTTATTATTTCTCTTAATTTATGATGTTTAGTTTACTGCTACTGCCTTTTATGAGTTTTCCATAGCAATTGGACCATTACCTTAGCCAATGTGTAACGAAAGCCGACGCCCGCCCTAATTTTTTTTTTGCCTTTTTTTCACTCAAGAAATGTGGCTGTGAACTCATCACTTTTCATCATCATCAGCCATCAGTCTATACCTATTCGTCACATTGGTGGGCACAGACCCCTTTACTACGATCATGAGATGGATCATCGTCCTTGTGTGCCGACACATACACTTTTTCACCTCAGCAGCTCGAACAAGCATATTTTGCTGCGTGAAAACAGTGAGCAAAATCCGATTTTTAATTTTCATGTCGAGCACTGACTTTTCATAGTGTGGGGTCTACTTGAACTTGATGAGCCCTTTCATTTCATTAAGAATAAGAAAAAGGAATAGGTTGAAAGGGACAGGAAAAGGTCGATTCAAACTTCCACATTTGAATTTCAAAGGTGTCCCCCAAAACAACGCGAAGCAAGTACCACGTTCGAAAACACACTTTATATTTATGTTCTTTGATATGAGTAAAGCGTGTGACTATGTTAAGCATGACATTTTACTAGCGAAATGCGAAAGGTACGGTTTTAGAGGTGTATCCCTGGCATGGCTTCAAAGTTACCTCCATGACAGAAAACAGTGCGTAGAAATTAATAGGACAGTTGGCAAAAATGAAGTAATCACATACCGTTTTGCAGAAAAAGAAAACTCCACAGGGAGTACCTCAAGGCAGTGTTTTAGGTCCGCTTTTATTTATTCTTTATATTAATGATTTACCAAAGACCAGTAGTAAGACAATTTTATTCGCTGATGACATTTCTATACTAATACCAGATGATAAACATGATAAAAATATGTATGTGACTAGTATTAATATGACAATTGACTCTTTATGTAATTGGTTAGAATTAAATAATTTAAAAATTAATAAAAGCAAAACTAAATATATACAGTTTTGTAAGGGTTCGGTACCAAAGGCCTAAGTTGCATTTAGTCTTGGCATTCAAAACATCTTAGTAGTACACTGACCAAGTGTACAAAATGACTTTTTTGTATAATACCACGGTTACAAAATTGTCTTAGTTTCAGAAAGACTTACGTAGCAAAACGTCTAGGTCGTGAAAATAACCAATAAGCAGAATGACTCAATTGTGTAACGTCTTGATTGTATTAAGGACTATGTTATCAAATGATCTTGTTTGATTAACGTTTTTGCTATAAAATGAGCCAGTGGTAGAAATGTCATGATTGCTAAACGACTTCATTGTATGAAAAATGATCTATCTACTTAAATATCAAGTGGCCTGTAATTGAATTTGAAGTACTAAGGAGGTGATAGTAAAATAAAGTATTGTCATTAGACAATCTGGACAAACTGCTACTAAGACATTTTTTATATTTTACGATATAACTACGTAGTCTTTATGCTATCAAGACATTCTATAATATTGGGCGCGAAGATTATCCAGACCATTTACCTATTAAGACATTATGACTTTAAGTCGTTTTACAGCCGAGTCATTCCGTTTACTAAGGCTTATAGCAATGAGGGCGTTTTACAGACCAAGACATTTTGCTACCCAGATAATTTACAACCTAAGATGTTTTGAATGCCAAGGCTAAATGGAACTTAGGCCTTTGGTACCGAACCCTTTTGTAACACTAAAGCTAATACATCAAATTTGGAAATTTCTTGTGGAGACCAAACGTTAGAAGAAGATACTGAAACACGGTTTCTTGGATTACTTTTAGATCGTTATTGTAGTTGGAAATCGCATATAGACAACTTATGTACTAGATTTGAAAATTTTTCATATGCTCTGAGGTGATTACAACGCTTATCTGATGAAAAAACTGCTATTATTGCCTATCACGGCTACGTTGCTTCATTGCTTAGTTTCGGACTTATTATTTGGGGAAATTCAACTCACATAAAAAGGGTGTTTATAAGCCAAAAAAAATGTATCAGGGCTATTACAATCTTGTTACCTCTATTTAAAAAACTTAAATTGCTGACCTTAACTAGTTTGTACGTTTTAGAAATGGGCATTTTTGTTAAGTCTAACCCTAACTTATTCACAAAAGTAGTGGAAAACCCTAGATTACGCTCTAGAGATAATACAAAGTTAACAGTACCAATATCTAATACCGCATTAATTGAAAAAAAACTGTCACATAATGTCAATTAAAGTATTTAATCATTTACCATTAGATATTAAGGAAATTTCTGATATACTCGTAAAAAGATTCAAACGGACCCTGTATAATTTGCTATTAGATAATCATTTTTACAATATTAAAGAATATTTTCATTTTTAAGCTTGCTAACAAAATATTATTTCTTGATTATTACTTGACATTAATTCTCTTTTCTATTCCATTGACTAATTAAAAGGTTGCTTGAAATGTATTTAGGTCGTTTAACATATATTTTGCATGCTATAATACGGCTAAATGTGTGATACTTGTTAATTATCATAAGACCTATTGTTAACCACATTTAGTGCAAATAAAGAACTTACTTACTTATGTTTAAATTACCAAAAAATAGATAAGAAGGAATGTTTTAAATTGATGAAATAAAAACATGAAACATCTCCGAATAAAGTCCGTTTTGCTTAAATTAGGTAAACATGAATTTTCATACGCTGACCATTAATGATTCTAGTTTTAATAATCTTAATTTTTAAGAACGTATAGTATACCACATATGCAGTTTCCGAACGCACGCCCGGCGCCCCACCCCTTTAAAAAAAATCGCGAGCTGTTAAATGGGGAATGGATGAAAATTTTAGAAATGCCTGATTATTTTTTTGGTGATAGGAATAACCTTCCTTACCACCAGAAAAAAGTTTCAGATTTTTCAGCTGCGACAATTATTTTTGAAAAATATAAACAGTTTCCCCATTTACGTTTTGGATCAAGAACGGTAAATAGACACTTTCCTTGATCTGTCTCATATTGCAAAAAAACTATTTACCTTGTGGTAGTAAAAAAGTTTCGTAATAATGCGATTTTCTTATCTAAGTAAACAGTCTTAAATATGGTCCGTAGACATAAATCACCTTATTTTTTGTCCGAACTTCTAAAAACGTCTCGCGCGTGATGTTGAGATTCTTCGTCGATGAAACCGGTAGCCTTAGTTGTGTCAGCACCTTCTTTGTGAGGTAATTTAATTACTGGACGTTCAAAACTTTGTTTTGTTCAGGTATCTGTCCCTTGGACATAGATATATAAGGCTAAAAGTTATATAATTCCAATTAAACTACTATACTTATCGGTGACAAAATAAGATATCACTAAACAAATTTCCATTGGTCATAAATCGTCATCTTCCTAAAACCCCCTGTCCCAATGTCATTAACCCAGATCATTGGAAATAGATCTACAAACCACTTGATGAACTTGACAACTCCCTAACAAGACTATTAGTTGCTGATTCAATGCGCGCGATCCCACGCCCGACCAGTATGATAACAACCGTCTCGGCCTCAGCCCACGACCGGACGACGCGAAACGAGCAAGAACATAATTAACCGGAATCCTCAGCTGATATCGCGCTAAAAAAACATCTCGCTATCACAAAAATAACCTAAAACATTCATTAAAATCGCAATTAACCGTAGACTTTAGTCACACATTGTCGGCCGCGTAGCTCATTCGATGCGCGATAGTGTTTTATTTTTCGCGTAAAACATTGCTCGGTGAGATGCGGACTATTAATTAGAGTAAGACGAAAGCAAAATGTCCCAGTGGTTATTTGTGACGTCAGTGTTTGTGTTGCTCCTGGTGGCTGAATGCAGTAAGTATTCGCGTCTTGGTGCATTTATTTATGTGACAGTAAAGTATAGTAGTGACATTAATTTACTTACTGGGGGAAAGAAAGTCTGTCATTAAAGCTTTCTCCTACCCACATTTAAAAGATAAAATGGTAATTAGGTATTTATCGAAAACGATTATTTTTTAATTACCGGTTGACATACATGCAGGTCTTTAATATGGTTTCACTACACTTAGGCAATTTGCTAATGTGTACATAGGTACAGTCCGCATCATAAACATGTATACACTTTTCGACCTTATGTTTAAGTTAATAAGGTCATAGAATATATACATGTTTATGATGCTGACTATTCATATTGCACATATTCGTGTTGCACCTCCTTATTTATATTTATGATAATTGGATGACAAATAATGTGCAGCTAAGTATTACATATATTTATTATTATACCTAGATATTTTTCTAGCAGGAACAACATTTGTTTAGTGCTTGCCACAATAAAAATATCGACAATCCTGTTATCGATAAGTACATACCTACTACTTCAACGACAATACGTACATACAACCACAGACATATATTGGCTATCTACCTAGACGCCGCGTGCACCTACACTGTAACCATATACAGAGACACAGATTTTTTTTGGGACCAAAAATGGGTTTGGGAAAAACTACATGTTGTGACATTCTGCGTCGATTTTAAAGACATTTTCGGTGTGTGTGTGTGTGTGTTATAAAGTAAAGTAGGTGATAGATAATTCATTCAGTGACACGAAGAAAGTTACGAAAGTATTGCAAATTGTTTTCTGAAGTATGTAAAATATAAATAAACTGATAGTTTTGTTATTATTATCAATTTTTTTAACGCACCCTATTACCCTATATATATTTGTATTTATTTACCTCTATGACGTTGAAGTGGTACTTATCGATAACAGGACTGTCGATGTTTTTATTTTGTCAGTCACTTACAATAAGTCGTTCGTGCTAGAAAAATATCTAGGTATATTTATTATACTCTTTGGTCACATTGAGCAGTGGTGCCATAGTTTTACTATCGACAAAGACTGAAAAATATCTGAAAAAAATACACTATAGTGTAACAATTATTTGTTTTTAAATTCTAGTGTAAATGAAGTCGACATCGTTGTATTGCAGGATGACAGCCAGGTTATGCTAATAAAAAAATACCTGCACTTTATTGTTGTTATGTAACACAAACAATAAGTAATCAGATCAGAAAAGGGACACAGTGCAATCAAAATCCAGTTTCAAAGACATCCGTTTACGTTGAATATCAATAAAAAGTTATTTTAAGAAGTCTGTGTCAGAGGTAAAGGCCACCGGCTAGTTTTTGTCTTTATTCGTATGACGTCAGAGTTAAGTAGATAGGTACCTATTTAATTATAATGCGGATATGTATCGATGAGGTTGTGTCGTTTCATTGCGAAGTTCCTATGACCACTTTTCAGCTCCATCATCAGATCAGCACCATGTCATCATAATATTGCATTGTCACGCGTTTTACACATGTATGCAATGCTGTATGCAAAATTTAAGCTCAATCGGTTACCAGTTGGTTACCGGGAAGTGGATAAAATTTAATTTGCAAGATTTGATGACAAACATCATCGGGACAGGTGAAACTAAATAAAAAGCTTGTAAAATACAGCCAGAAGGATACCTATCTTGCGGAAAGGAGAAGACGTTTTTGGGAAGGCGTATATGTCCAATAGTCATTTACCATGAGTGGCCATCGAAAGCATACAATAGTTTACTTCCAACGCGATCGAGCTAACGCGCTTCGAATAGATTTCGATTCTCGCAAGTTCGAGCAGTAGGAGTGGATGAGTGATCGAATCATCAAACTCACGTTATTTCGGGAGTACCGCGTGCAGTTAGCTGAAAGTGGGGTTCAAACCTGGAATCGCTGACCTCGTTTACAAAGTCACCACCAATCTATCCACGCCTCAGATAATTGATGACCTCTCTTCTATCTAGGGTTCGTCGGCGACAAGTGCCGCGCTGACGGCAGCCCCGGAGTCTGCAGTCTCCTCGCTGATTGCCGGCCTCTCCTCGCCGAGATCAAGCGGGGCGGGACCCCCATGCCTGCGTACATCAGGAAGAAGCTGCAGAAGCTCTCGTGCGGCTTCGACAGTGATAAGCCTATCGTACGTAAACTATATATTTGCTAAGCTAAAGTAGCCAAGTGGTTCAAAGCGGCTTTTAAACTAGAGGCCCAGTGACTTATTTCACAAAGTTACGCAGTTAGCTACAGATGTAGTGGATCATTGTTTTCCATCGTATTTTTAGGGTTCCGTAGCCAAAATGGCAAAAACGGAACCCTTATAGTTTCGTCATGTCCGTCTGTCCGTCTGTCCGTCTGTCCGTCTGTCCGTATGTCACAGGCATTTTACTCGAAAACTATAAGGTGTATTTGAATACAATTTTGAGGATAGGTGTATTTTGTTACCCGCTACATAGTTTTGTAATTAAAATGACAAAAAAAATTTTTTTAGGGGTGCACTCCATACATAAAACTAAAAGTCAAAAAAAAAAAATCATTGTGACCCCCCGTGTGGCACATCAATCGATAGGCCTTTCAAAATAAATATAAGGTTTCTTAGCATTTTTTTTGATTAAGTGAATAGGGTCGGAGATAATCGCCCCGAAAGTCACTAAAATTCTGTCCCCCCTCTAATTTTTGAACGGTGTATTTAAAAAATATGGAAAAATTCATGCCCTATGGCTTATTAATTTCATTCACCGAAAATTGTTTTGAACAAGATCGGTTCAGAGGTTTTCGAGATATTGCTGAAAAACTGCCTTCCTCAAAGAAAAGGACGTAAGTGCCGTAAAATTTCTGTGACGATACGACCTTTTTAATAGGCACGGAACCCTTCGTTTTGCGTGGTCCGACACGCACTTGGCCGGTTTTTTAAAGTTTACTTAGCGAAACTTTTGAAGATATTACATAAGGTTAACATTATTATAAATATTACAGGATAAATATAATGTATCGGTATCTATATCTTGGTGAAAATATTTTGTAATTTAATTACATTTACATGTATATTTTTTTTCTTTAAATACCTATTAGATTATTCTGAAAGTTCGGTTCACGTGATAAAGAATTATCGCTGAAAAACCAACATACCCACATGCTGAGTTCCTCGCGTGAGTTTGGTAACAAAATGCACCGATAAATGGCGCTGTACTTCTCATGACGGTAACTTTTACTATGCATTGTAAGGATTTTTCCAGAATTAATGGGCGGGGAAAGACAGGTATATTGTATGAAAGTTTGTACGGAACCCTCGGTGCGCGAGTCAGACTCGCACTTGGCCGGTATTTTTCTAATAATGTGACAATTGGACTCTTTCAGTAGGGACCACATTTTAGTTTACCCCTTTGTCACGGCATGCTACGAAAAAAAAGTCCAGAAAATGCTGGTTAGAGAAAGTGAACAAGTGGAATTAAAAGATTTTTCAAAAAACCCAACTGTTTTTTCGCAAATATTATAGCTTATGTCACTCCCACGATTAAGAGGAATGCAACGACACCTCATACGTCGAAATCCGTCAAACGGTTTAGGCTGTAGGGCGTGCCAAAGAATAAGACATACCTAACACACATACATAGATACATAAGTGAAGGAGTTTTTCTTAGAAAAAATAAAATCTAAATTGGAAATGTAGTCTAAGTAAAGAGATCACGTGAGCTGTACCATTATCAAACAAAAGTATGTAGATAAAGTAACTAGCTAAAAGCTAAGCCTAACGCATCTATTTTGTTGTAAGAGAGTCCCTCTGCCAACAAACTGACCTGCAGTTTGGCAGAAAAAAATGCTGCAAAACACGGGTTATTTAACTGAATATTTTTTTTTCATTTTTCACATATATACATACATACGCTCGAAAAACATAACCCTCCTTTCCTTCGGTAGTCGGGTAAAAATAATATTAATATAATCAATAAAATAATATAGACGTTAATTCGAAATTCGAACTTTCGTACATTATAAAACCGTAAACATCAATACTCAAATGAGATGCAGTAATGCCCGTAATACAATACAATATTTTATTGATAACACCAACAAGACGAAGCATGCCTTATTGTCGATAGAAAAGAAGAACCCACTTACCAAACTACTTAAACATGAGGCTGACCGTAATCTCTCAGACAATACTTACGTTACACATTTTGCTTTATGTGTTTAAAGTAAGTAACTGAATTGTTTTGATCGGCATCGGCGCCATAACATGAGCTCAATATTATGACTAATACTTGGATAACAATAAAATGGCAGGTTACTCTCATTACATACATTCAGTCGATTAGTAGGTAGCTAATAACTAATAGCACAAGAAGCTAGTATAAAATTATACTGTTACACAAATGCCATCACATCGGCATTTTCCTCATGACCTCGTGCTTTGAAAAAGAATCCTATTGTCGTCCCCATAGAACCCAAAATGTTTTTGGCACTACCTACAGGTTATTGCAGTCTATATATTCATACACACCTTAACGTATACGAAGCTAGTTTCGCGAGTAGGTATTTATGTTGTTTACTTGGTTAAATACGTATTTATATGTTAATAGTTTGATGCCATCAAGGAAATCAATTAATAAAAAATCTGTGACCTCTGGCCACAGATTCCGGTCTCCTCAAATACACATATATTATTTGCCACACATACACACGTTTGCCTACCAATCTCAGGAGCATGTGAAGAATAATTTACTTAAAATAAAAGTTATATTGTCTAATATTAACTAACCTGGTTTTGAGGCATCTTCGTGGGTTTTGAATGATTCTTCTTTAATATATCCATCAAAGATGTTCCTAAACGTTGCAACAACTGTTCGTAGGTTGTTTCGCAATCATCATGAGTTTATCGGTTTTATTATCACTTTCACTGTGCGGTGTTTTCATTGAAAACTTTTCACTATCTCGTCTAACGGACAGATCAACATTTTTGCATACAGCTAGCCATCTAGCCATGTACTCTCTTTGATCGAAGAAGCTCATCATAATAGCTTGTCTATCAAAAGTTGTCAAATTATAATAATGTGTGTACGTGTTTCGAGTCCAAACTAAACGAGTAATTATATAAATGCATATGTTTCTGATTTTCAGGTATGTTGTTCATCAGAAAATACACAAACAATAGAAACACCGACGCCCCTGTTCACGGTGCCCCACGGATTAGGTGTCCCGTTTAACAACAACTGGGGGGACTCCTCACAAGACTGGGGTTCTCTCACGACAACATCCACAAGAAGACCGACATGGAACGACCCCTTGCAAAACTGGGGTTCTTCTTTCACGACAACATCCACAAGAAGACCGACATGGAACAACCCCTTGCAAAACTGGGGTTCTTCTTTCACGACAACTTCGACCAGGAAACCGACATGGAATAGTGACAACCATAGTACTAATAACAAGAATGGAAATGACGTGGCAACAGACGTACGGAACCACAGGAACTTTAGACTGTTGCCGACAGACTGTGGAGTTATCGAAGACGATCGGATTTGGGGAGGCAACAGAACAAGGTTGTTTGAAATGCCTTGGATGGTGCTCATCTCTTACAATTCTGGTAGGTAACAAGATAAGACCAGCGGGCCTAAGATGGTTGCCATTTTTACAAGCTTTTATTATCACTTATCATTTTGGATAAGACATTCGTCACTCTCGCACTCGCATACTTAACATAACGTGACGAATGTTTTATCGACAGCGATAAGTGATAAAATTGACCGCGTATTGAAAGCTATTAATTCAGGAACTATGAAGCCGTTATAGACATGTGCGACTGTGCGTATAGACCAAGGCTGTGATCTGAATAACACCCTCATATGTTTATCTCGTATGTTTGTTTGTATGGGTCATCACTGACTAAAATTAACCGATATAGTGTTTTATGGCAACGCCGATGCGCTGGCGAGCTATGGACCAACCTGCTGAACACTTATCTACTATTTGAGTAGTCATTTGTTTCTCGTGGAGAATGCTAGCGTTACATTATATACCGAATGGCGGAGGCTGAATACAGATCGTTAAATGCCCGAGCCCGAGGAAGCACCAGCCTGTTTCGACCATAGCGTAGTTTAGGATTAAGTATTTAGGATGATTCTTCGTGAACTGAACGATCTATACGTATTTTCATAAAAGCAATTAATTACCGTAAAACCACACAACTATAGTCCAGGTCACCCAACTATGGTCCAAATTAATTCTCATATTACTTGCTCAGGTGGGACTGTTTTCAACTTTTCATGGGTGAACTTGAAGACGGGCAATATAATAACACAAATTTAAATAAAAACCTATAAAATCACAAATACAAAATCGGTATTGATACTCGTAGAAACGAATGACTTTTGGACCATAGTGGGGGTAGTGGACTATAGTTGTGTGCTTTTACGGTACATTACATTTTTCCTGTTCATTTTCGGTTTGCTAAACTACGAGTAAGCAAAAAAACTTTATATGTAGTTTATCGTACGTTATATATACCTATATATTTTGTATAAGACAGGAATATTCCGAAAGAGATTTGTAACAACATTTTGTATGCAAGTCAGCTAAAGGTTTATCAATCTCTTATTAGTACGAGTATTAATCAAGCCCCGTTTTATGATTTACACTTAGGTACGTACAAATCAAACAGAACTTGATTAGAATCTTTCTAATGATTTATGCTTAAGATCGTCAAAGTCTAGTACAGCCTATTAATTATTATGTCGCCTACAGCTGCCTTAAGCAGCGTTGTTTTATGCTAAGTGTATCTAATTTGACATAGATTTAGTTTGCTTTTAAAGTCATGGTCCACTCAATTAGGTATTCTAATAGGTATCTAATGATTTTATTGTTTGTTTGAATAAAAAAAATACAGGCGCTAATATATCGTCTTGGTACAAATTTTACTTTTTTTCGCAGTTGTCAACACTCCCTGAGAGGGTTCCGATGAGGCCAAACACGGCGCGTTTTTCTTTGTGTATTGGTAGTTGCTATCGCTACCTCTTGTCTCCATCTTTTGATCAGCTTGGCTTACAATACAATACCTATGCCAATTTTAGTTTCACGAACAATGTTGTGCACGTTTTGAAGGACAACATTTAAACTGACAGACAAACGTCGCCAATTAAATAAACGCTTGTAAATACATCAGCCGCATTAGTCTAAAACAAAACACACAGGACAGGTTCATTAAAATGCCGATGTCCGATTTGTTTATCTATAAATTCATATCTGTCACGTCTATATCTACATCATATTATGAAATTATTATGTTAGCTAGTCGCATGTGGTGAAAGGATCAATTTAAGTTCCTACTGCTATTAACACTCTTCTGACCAAACCCTTCATGATTTCAGCACGAGGCACCAAGCTGAGCTGCGGGGGGACCATCATCCACAAACGTTACGTGTTGACCGCAGCGCACTGCGTGTCCTATCTGGGCGAGCGGCTGAAGCTGTCCGGAGTCGTCTTGGGGGAATACGACGTGCGGACTGACCCGGACTGCGAGCGGGTGGAGGGCGAGCGGATCTGCGCCCCTGGTACTCTGGTTAGTGTTACATGTTGACTGTTTTCCTACCTGAGCGAGCGGCTGAAGCTGTCCGGAGTCGTCTTGGGGGAATACGACGTGCGGACTGACCCGGACTGCGAGCGGGTGGAGGGCGAGCGGATCTGCGCCCCTGGTACTCTGGTTAGTGTTACGTGTTGACTGTTGTCCTACCTGAGCGAGCGGCTGAAGCTGTCCGGAGTCGTCTTGGGGGAATACGACGTGCGGACTGACCCGGACTGCGAGCGGGTGGAGGGCGAGCGGATCTGCGCCCCTGGTACTCTGGTTAGTGTTACGTGTTGACTGTTGTCCTACCTGAGCGAGCGGCTGAAGCTGTCCGGAGTCGTCTTGGGGGAATACGACGTGCGGACTGACCCGGACTGCGAGCGGGTGGAGGGCGAGCGGATCTGCGCCCCTGGTACTCTGGTTAGTGTTACGTGTTGACTGTTGTCCTACCTGAGCGAGCGATTGAAGCTGTCCGGAGTCGTCTTGGGGGAATACGACGTGCGGACTGACCCGGACTGCGAGCGGGTGGAGGGCGAGCGGATCTGCGCCCCTGGTACTCTGGTTAGTGTTACATGTTGACTGTTTTCCTACCTGAGCGAGCGGCTGAAGCTGTCCGGAGTCGTCTTGGGGGAATACGACGTGCGGACTGACCCGGACTGCGAGCGGGTGGAGGGCGAGCGGATCTGCGCCCCTGGTACTCTGGTTAGTGTTACGTGTTGACTGTTGTCCTACCTGAGCGAGCGATTGAAGCTGTCCGGAGTCGTCTTGGGGGAATACGACGTGCGGACTGACCCGGACTGCGAGCGGGTGGAGGGCGAGCGGATCTGCGCCCCTGGTACTCTGGTTAGTGTTACGTGTTGACTGTTGTCCTACCTGAGCGAGCGGCTGAAGCTGTCCGGAGTCGTCTTGGGGGAATACGACGTGCGGACTGACCCGGACAGCGAGCGGGTGGAGGGCGAGCTGGTTTGCGCCCCTGATACTCTGGTTACTACCCAATCACCTTAGTGGTCGAAATTGATGGGTTTGCTAGTGACCTATTAAGATTTTGTTATTGAGAATGAAAAATAAATACTGTCTGAATTTATTTAGTACCCTAATTTGTAGATCTCCCTTTCTTCTTTCTTCTTCTTTCTTTCTTTAGAGGAAAAGAAGAAAGGGAAATTACTTTGGTTGTTTAGCCAGCCAGTATAGAACATGTACTTTATACGCTTGTACTAGTTGTACTTTTCTCTTTCTATATTAACTGTAACTTAATATTGACATTCTATTTAACATTCAATATAAATACAAAACAAATAAATAAATACAAATAAAATAAATAAATAAATAAATTTAACAGTCGCCGGCGTTAACGGCTATAGCCGTACTTGTCATTTGAGTGTGTGTAGCCATTTATTATAAAAAGGTAGTACCTACTATGTAAGTACGTAGAAATGCCTGCAATAAGTGCTAGTAGTTTTAATGTTAAAAAAAATTGTTTGTTACGTTTTCAGAACGCCACCATCGACACTATCATCCCACACCCGGGCTACAGCCCGCAGAACTTGTTTGATGACATTGCGCTCCTCAGACTCTCGGAACCGGTGGATTTTACTCAAGGTTAGTTAGTACACTTTATTAGGCGCTATTGGCGCTATAATAGTATCATATTATCGTAATCGTTTTGCAAAAAACAAAAATTACGCCTGCCGGTGTGGCGGCCATTTGGAACCGTCAGAAAAGTATGGCATGGTGATTTTCGTGAATGGCTACTCGACCATGATTAGTTGTGCAAAAATGAGCCTGTTACAAATGGTTGAATTTGTTTTTTTTTATTAATGTGTTCTCGTCGGTATGGCGGGATGTACCTAAGTCTTAGACCCCCGAAGAATCTTCATACTTGGTGCAAATGACCGGAAAAATTATGTCAGTATTTCCCGGCCTATCTTCTCTTAGACGAAAGGTAATGGGTAAAATATACATGTACTTCTCGCCCAGTCTATAAGGCTTAACTTAGCTTTCTTTTGTCGCCAGGTTTGATAGTTTCTGAAGCGCTATATAGTATAACTCTAACATGGAAAAGAGCCCTGGTGTAAGATCTTCTTACAGAATAAACATTTGAGTTTGATTTCCACCTTGTTTCAGATAACCTGAAACCAGTATGTCTGCCATCGACACCAGAGCTGCAAGCCGATGACATGGTCGGGAAGCAAGTTGTGGTGACGGGTTGGGGAGCCACCGAGGATGGACTACAGTCGCCAGTACTGCTCAGTGTGGCGCTGCCGGTGGTCTCTAACAAGGATTGCCAGGAAGCCTATAACGGGTTAGTGAATCGGTCTACTCTAAACGTGGTCTCTAACAAGGAGTGCTAGGAGGCCTATAACGGGTTAGTAAACCAATCTGCTAATACAGAGCTGCAAGCCGAGAATGTGGTGGGCAAGCAAATTGTGGCGACGGTTTGGGGTCACCGAGGATGGAATACAGCCATCAGAGCTACTGAGCATAGTGATACCGGTGGTCTCAAACAAGGCGTGCCAGAAGACCTACAATGAGTTAGTGAACCAATCTGGTCGGTGCCACCGAGAATTAAATACAGTGACCAGTAAGGACACGACGGCGGCCAGAGTGTCTGTGAGCTTGCCCATCACCAGCCCACCTAGCTTCAGGATGGGGTGCTTCAGTGTCTCCTTGTCGCCCTTCATTTTGCCGTACATGAAGAACTGCAGGGTCTTCAGCGGTGGGATTGGGATGTCCTTTTTGATCCTGTCGAGTGAATTGAGATTAATAACGTCTCTCGCCGTCGGGATTTTGTACATTGATTGACACGTCAAACTTCAATTAATATAAGTAGTACTGCTAAGCACTGGATAATCTTTGGCACTGGTGAATGTATTCCAGAAGCAACCGGGTGTTTCTAATAAGAAGTAGGTACCTAAGCACCAGGAGGCCTGTAAAGGCTTAGTGAACTAGTCCCGTCGCCACCAGAGCTGTTGAGCAGAAAGATGGTGGCATTATAAAGGGCATCATAAGGTCTTGAACTTTGTTTCAATTATAAATTTCCTATTAAGTAAATATTTCGTTTAGTTTGACTGTTTTGATTAGGTACTCTATTATTAGGTATCTATAGCATATGCAGTACATGTAGTTTAAACAGACATCTCTTTTCCAGTTCCCCTCGTATCTACAACAGACAGATGTGCGCCGGCGGCGTCCCCGACAAGGATTCGTGTGGAGGTGACTCCGGCGGCCCCCTGCTGCACCCGGGAGTCGTCGGCCGCGCGGGCCTCCGATACGTTCAACGGGGTATTGTGTCCTACGGCTCCAAGCGTTGCGGCGTCGGCGGGTTCCCTGCGGTATACACCAGGGTTGGACACTATATGGACTGGATATTGGACAATATTCGTGCATGATCCGTTTAAAAGTAGTGGAAGAAATGTGAAATACTCATGCCGTTCGGCAAAGAGCGAGTTGTGTGGGTGATGATTGATATGTGAGTTGAGCTTCGCAAATTAATGTTTAGCGAGGGCTGATCCGCGCCTGCAAGTAACTGCTCCTCCTCATTTTAAAGTAATCGCGGTTGCTTTTAAATTAGAGCCCTGCTGGGAACGATCGGCTACCTACCTAAGCTCAAGAATTGACAATGTTCGATTACGTTAGCAAAAGTTCACGCTAGCGATGTGAACAAATCGACTCGCAAGTCGATTTTTTTCCAACTTACGATTAGCGAAAGCAAAGCATTTTTTAACCGACTTCAAAAAAGGAGGAGGTTATATGTTCCACTGTATGTATTATTTTTTACGTATCTTAACCGATTTCTCTGTCAATTGTGGACCGATTTTCTAAATTCGTTTTTTATTCGAAGGAGTATACTCCTGAGGTTGCACCAAATCAGGATCTGATGATGGGATCCCAGGGAAATTGAGGGCAACCCTCAGATTTTATAGGCACGCGTGTAGTGATTTTGGTATTTTCTATTAAAACTCGTGTATTTAGCTTCAGAAATCACAATTTTGGTGTAGCGGAACTGATGATGAAGACCACAGATGACTTATGGAACTCCTCAATGATGTAAAGAACGTTAAAGATTCTGACATGATTCCTTTGAAGTAGCAACTAATGAAGTGTCAATTCTGAGATCCTTGAGGAATCTACGGAACTCCTAAAATATTATCAGCCCACATATAGCGACTTGGATTTTTTCTGTAATAATCAACGCATTTTCTCTCAGAAAGTAGTTCATGTGGTAAATTAGAAAGGAAATGTGGAAATTTACATGTATGCTATCATTGATTTAGTATAAGTAACTAGATACACAATCAGCCGAAAAAAGTGGCCGTCCAAAAGAACCGCGCGATCGACACTTGCGGCTCTTTTCCGTTTAGTGTGGTTTCGACCGTGAGACTTGACGGTTGTCAAAAATGACAAAAATGATCTCTGAAAAAATTCGTTAATAGCAAATATAGCAATAGAAAAAAAATAAAAAAGGATTGGATATATTTCTTTAACTAAGTTCTATTGATAGCGTAAAGAATTTCATGTAAACTCATTGGCATTTCATAGTTTTGAATAAATAATTTCGTTAGTACAAATGACAGATTATAACGGAACAAAAACCTAAGGAGTCAGTACCTACTTATTAGATTTTTTTATGGAGTAGTACAGTTACGTTATTAGTGGTTTTCAATTTAAGATTCCGAGAAATCCTTAGCGATGTGCAAAGTAGGCCGCAGTTATAGGCTTATAGCACGAGATAGGAGACATCAACGACGAAGAGTGGTGACGACTTCGTCGTGTGTTTATTTTTCAAGTTTATATAAATCTTGTAAAAATAAATGTTTAATTAAAGATAAATTGATATTCAGATTGTAAGTCATTATTATATGTCGCAAAGGGACTAATTAGATACGTCAAATATACCACGGTAAAATGATCTACATACCTAGTTCTTATTCCCTTTTCACTGGTCGTGCGTAGCATTTTTAAGGAGTTTGACAGCTGCACTGATAATACGTAATGCCCACCGAACAATGTGTTGTGTATATGTATTTATAAAAAAAATTAAAGTGTTAATTGTTTAGGTATTGCCTGCTTGTAAAAATAAATAATCATGATTTATTTGTGTTTTTCGTCTTCCTGTTTAAATAAATAAAATATTATAGATTTTATTCATTAAAGTGTGACATGTAAAATACTTCCAAACAGCAAAAATCCGCAACGTACTTCGTCAATCATTTACAAATGACTGTAATGTTTATACAATATTATTAAAATAATTGTATAATGCGACTCCATTCATTCGCTATTTAGTTTTGACGTGAGCAATCAAGTCACATTATGATAAAATCTCAATAAACTAAAAAGTTTTTAATCTGTTTGATGCTAATTCGCTAATATGGCCCTTACAGCTTAAAACACTAAGTTCTCTTTTATATGAAGCATATATCTCAACGCAGGTTATAAGTAAACGCGATTGGCATCAACTGAAATATAGCTAGAGTTGTCAAATTGGGGCACATTTCTTGAAATTTTTGTTCGACATTGTGCGTCTATTTACTTTATTATACGTCAATGTATGCTATACTTGGCGAAGTACTGAATTGAAGTCGGTTTAAACTTTGTTTTTAAAGTAATTATTAGCTTTTGGTTTGGATTATGCTTTGAATACTTGGATAACTCGAGTTGATTCGGCCACTAATTCGGATCGAAAGTCTAGATTGATCAACTGATCACTTGCGAATCAAAGAGTCGGGTCGAATTTAGCGTATTCGTATTCTTGATTCGGCGTTTTCCGATGCACGAGTCGATTCGAATCAAGAGTAGGTTTGCGACTCAAATCGGCAAGTTGATTGGAGTTGCGACCGTACTTAATTCGAATTGACTCTTTCCGATTCCGAGGTATTCGAATCATGTGGAAGCGACTGACATCTATCACTTTAGATTACACGTTGTCAAGCAAGTGAAGCAAGTGAAGACTTAGAATTTCTCATACCGCAGACCCAAAGCAACTAGTTATAGCCAATTAGCCACCAATATGCATATTTGGTAGAAACGGCAGCTAAAGGTGTGGGAGACTCTCCTACCCAATCGAGGCTACGTGTGCTCCGTAGCGCGTAGCAGCGTTTTCTCGCTCTGTAGCGGAAATCGCTCGTAAAGGCAATATGACTCATTTGTGAGTCATTGGACTTGAATGAGTTAAGTTTAAAGTTGGGCCCTGTTGGGACTGTGATGGCAAATAATGACTAATGAGTTATATCCCAGCCCTGGTTATGCCTTGTTAAAATATATACCTATCTTTGTGAGTGTATGAAACTGGCAGTAATGACATTTATGAATTTTATGATATGTGTGTACCTAGATAAAGTAGTGTATGCAACTGTATATAATTAGGCCTTAAAACATTCGTGTGATCCTATTATGAAACTCGCTGACACTCGTGATTATATACAGTCACATAAACTACCATTATGGTGCAATACAGTCACTTGTATGTTATATACATTTTTGATGATAAGTAATTGGATGATGGTAGAGGCAGTTAATAATGTATGTGCCGAACTAGCTATATACGTACTTATGAAAATATGTTATTGTGTTTTGTACTGTGTTAATCAAGTAAGATATAGATGAATATAAACATTCACGAAAACTTTTTCACATTGCTTTATTTATTTGATTGTAGGTACAGATGATAGAGCTTGGTTCAATATCCCTGAGAGTTGAGAAATATACGATAAGCATACGTTCGTATGCGGGTTAATATTTATTTATAGGTACGGCAAACAAGCATACGGTCTGCCTGATGGTAAGTGGAGAATAACAAGCGCGTGGCGCCTCTTTATTGATTTGAGGATTCGTTGTGTTGATAGCTAGAGGTGAACGCGGCTCCCTCACTCTTAACTCAACACATCCTCGGGCGTAGCATATCACACCACTAATGTCAAATTTCACGTTAAAATAAAATAACATCGAGTCGAGTCGGTCGTGATTCATTTCATGGGGACATGTTTGTCATTTGACTCATTTTGCAACATTTTTTCATACAATATTTAAGTAAACAAGTTATTAGTCAGTTTGATGTTTCATTCACCTTATTATGGAACACAAAATTGAATTCATACATCATGTTATTAAAGTAAGTACCTGTCTATGCCTAATGTAATAATATTTACGATGTGTTTTAGTAAGCAAGTTGAATATTCTAATTAAGTATTAGGTATATTGGTAACTATCTATCTGGACATAGTACAAAGCTATCACTGGTGGGTTTTCAAGTGATTTAAATAACTACCGAGTCGCAATATTCCCAGAATCATACCTACAACAGATGTTATTTAGTGCATAATTGTTTTCCATCGTATTTTCTCGGAAACGTTCGTATTTGTCATGCTACTTCAGTCAACCTCAGTACTTTTTGTACTGTGACCGACTGAAATAGCAACACGTTCGTGCGTTTCCGTGAAAATACGATGGAAAATAATTATGCACTATGTATGTACATCTGTATCTGTACCCACTCCTCCTTGCCCGCTGAAACCCTCATTTCATATATTTGTTTTATTTATTGAAACACAGCTTTGTCCACGCTCTGATTCTATGGTATTGACAGTATGGTATGGTATACCTAGTATCGTATCGTACGTGTACCGTAAACCGGAGATACTTTAGGAAAAACAGGGCTACTTTGATAATTTAGAATGTAGTACAAAAGCAGAACTATTTGAAATGAATAAGATTTAATCGAGTATACTATACAGCAAGATATAATAATAATATATTCATTGCCACAGTTCACCAACAAGTAAAAACAATTATTTCGGAGAAAAACCTATTTGATCAAAGTCACCCCCCGAATCAAAGTAACCCCATTCCAATTCCAACGTACCTAACGATGCCAGTGCTGTCCTGTGACGCACATCTCGAGGATTCATAACATCCACGTCGAGTCATCCTCTGTAGCTCGACATTATGCTGAGTGGAATAAAATTCCTTCTTCGTCTTCTATTATCTTAAACACTACTCTTCTTAATTAAAAAAAATCCTTCTTCTTATATACTATCTATAGGTCAAACACCACTGTCATTGTCAATGTATCTGACACTGCTACCAATAAACACACCATCTTCTTCTTCATGTTTCCCTTTTATTTTTCGTCTCATCGTCCTCTAGTTTTAATCTCTTTGACGTGATGCTGGCAAAAATGTCTATCGACGATTGCCATTAAAAAAAAACAAAGCGTATTTCGGCTATTGACGTTTTATATCGAGAACGCGCGAGGATATAAAATAATTACTGATTAAAATTAAAAAGCCGCGAGTTCTCGATTAAATACATCCCTAGTATAAATTCTAAATGCAGTAAATTCTAATAATAGTCCACTGTTTCGCCTACTAAACAAATTGAAACTGCCAACGAAAGGTTCTGCAGAACCGCAAATTAGTTATAAGTTATAAGTAGTCAGTGATTTGTGGGCTCACAGTGGCCACTGTAAAACTGCTTATCCGGGAAACTCCTTCGTTGTCGGCTCCGACCGACAGAGACCTCACAAACAACACATACAAATCTTTGAAGGTGCTACGAGAAACCATTCCCCAATCCATACGGTGCGTCCAATTATTAGACATCTCCTTTCAATCTATGAGGATACAATCCACTTCTTTTCTCTGCGTAGGGTGTACTAGTTCATATTTTGCCCATAGCGTAGTAAGTGGGACGCATTTCGTGAATTGAACGACCTATCTGATACTGTTTATCATATGCAAAAGACACGATAGGTAAATCGTCCGCAATTTCCTGACTTCAGTTTACTAGAAATGTATAGTGGGACGCTAAGATACTCGCTAGATTGGTTTGGGCCTAACGTCCCCCCACACACAAAACGTCCCTCCACCAAAATTACGTCCCATTCGCAAAACGTCTTCCCTGCAAATGGTCCCTTATGTAAAATACCCCACTTAGCAAATCGTTCCTTTCTCAAAAGATCCTACCCCTTTCGCAAAACGTCCCTTCTGAGAAAGTCCCTTTCGCTGAAAGTCCCTACTGCATAACGCCCCTTTGGCAAAACATCCCGTCTGCGAAATGACCCATTCGCTAGATGTCCCGTCTGGAGAAAGCTTGTTTAAATAGAGACTTAGGAGTCTTCTCATGGGATAAGAGATGGCCAATATTAGAAATCATATTGCGAAAGGGACGTTTTGCGAACGGGTCATTTTGCGAAAGTGAAGTGTTGCGAACGTGTCATTTTGCGAAACAGACTTTGCGAACGGTTCTTTATTTATGTGAAGAGACGTTTTGCGAACGGGACCTTTTGCAGAAGGTTCGTTTTGCGTAAGGGACATTTAGGAAAGGGGCATTTCGCAAAAGGGACAAAGGGACATTCTGCGAGCGGGACGTTATGAGCCTTAACCGCTAGATTGTGTGTTGGCAATGGAGTAAGCTCAGGATCGAGTATAATACTACAATGATTGTATTATAGGTACTGTATGTAGTATATGTATACTGTATACTACATACAGTATAATACAATCATCGTTAAATTACGATATGATACTTGTGAGATGCTTCGCTCGTATTTGATTTGTCAACCGCCAACGTTGTCACGATACCTCGCTCGCATCATCTCCTAATACACAGCTTTCAACAGAGCGAACATGAGATGGCCAGATGCGGGTTGCCTGAATGCCGCTCCGGAGTAAGCAACCGAAGCCAGGCTGGAGACGGCGGGTTCAAAGGACCGTGTGGTCTCCCCGACTGCCGCAACGCTCAAGCTGCGCCGTCAAGCAATGCCGTGACACAGGCAGGACAGTCGCGAGCACCGGCAGGCCCTCCCTGCGATCTGCCGGGCTGCCGGGACAGTGAGGCTGCTACCGCGGGCAAGGAGGTCTGCTTGTATAGAAGGCGTGACACATCGGTACCTAAATCTATTTATCTTTAACTAGAAGCATGGGTATGATACTATCATGACGCTTGAGCGACGCAATGCCAGGACACAGGCAGGACAGTCACACACGCTGACGGCCCCGCCCTTTGAGATCTGCCGGGCTGCCAGGATACTGAGGCTGATGCCAGGAGGTCTGCTTGTATTGAGGGCGTGACACATCGGTAAGGCTATTTATATTTAAGTATAGAAGCATAGTTCAATAATATCTGAACAACTTTATGCCCTTGAAAATAAAGTCGTGTTCACATATTTTGATCTCTTTGTTCGTGTACATATTTTATAGAACTCGACAGTACCTATGTCTGTTTTCAAATTACAGAGCCTAGAAAATCGTAAATGCTAAGTATAAGACACTGGTCGAGAGGTCATCTTTGACTATTGCCTGCCTGCTTGCAACTGTTAGACGTTTGCAATTCTGACCGGTTTTAACCAGGGATGTCACAGATATTTGGAGCCTGACATCCGCGGATGCGAATGCGGATTTTGGCCAAACACTAAAAAACATAATAGGTGGTAGGTATACAACGTCCATTTTATGCGACTAAATTAAAATCGTAGCAAACAAATCAAAAACGCGTCTGATTGGTCACAGAAACACAGAATGACTAATGGCGAAAATATCTAAAACGCGCGCGGCAAGCGCCGCCGCTTAGGTAGGCTCCTTTCTTGTCATGAATTGCACTACATTCGCAGCCGCAAAAACTCCGCGTCGATTTATGCGGATGCGGATGCAGATGTTGAAATTTATGCGCAACTTCCGCGGTTGCGGATGCGGATGCGAATGTCGCTGCAACATCCCTGGTTTTAACCCTGCACCTCGGGCAAGGTACTCTCGTCCTACGTACGCACTTATTCTGTATTTTATATTGAACTATGCATAAATACGAACTTATTAATTGCCTCATGCCCGTACATTTACTGGTATATGCCTTGCGGCGAAGTTGTGTTTATGACGCATGCATTTCTTTGTAATACTTTGTATATGCAATTAATATTGGCGTTCGAGAGTTATAATAATAACGTATATTTTGATAAATGGATTGAGCATTTATCAGAAGACGCTGTTATTTAACAACTGAACGAGTTTATATCCAATAAATAATTTTTGAGACAAGCTTTTTTGCATAGTCGTCAACTACTAGGTACTCTTCGAGACGATTCTAACGAGACGACAGTTGTGTGTGTCATGTCATACCTATGTAATTTTGAAGGTCCTAAGGGGCACCTCCCGTCTTCATCATTAGACCAGCTCAATGGGTGCTTTTATAATATGTATATACATACTTAACATATGTAGCATTGTCACTTTAATTTCTTCAAAATTTCAACTGGATTGGGCTTCGGAAAGTTGACAAATTAGACTTGCAAGATATGATTACAGACACCGCGACAGGTGATTGTTTTTAATAAATGGTAATATTTGACAAGAAATCTTGCCAACGAAAAGTATAATAATCATACCTATTGAGTTTTGGATTTGCCGGGCAGCGGTTCTCGAGCCCTAATTAATGTCCTGATGGTTTAAAACCCTGTATACAGTTGAGTTCATAAATATATTTTAACATTCCCAAAGATTCAAAAATATCTGTGCAACCTTATGCTCTTAACAGTTCACATATTTTTGATCACTTTGTCGGAGCACATATTTTCAAACTCGACTGTACAATCTAATTTCTGTTGTGACTGGCAGGCTTATAGAGGTTATAGAAGACCGTAGGTACCTATAATCTTTTCTTAGACATAGGTTTTATCCTACAATGGTAAATTATATAAAACAAGTGCGAGTCGGACTCGCGCACGAAGGGTTCCGTACCATTATCTATAAAAACGGCAAAAAAATCATGTCTGTTGTATGGGAGCCCCAGTCCGACTCGCACTTGGCCGGTTTTTTAGTATTTGTTGTTATAGCGGCAACAGAAATACATAATCTGTGAAAATTTCTAGCTATCACGGTTCTTGAGATACAGCCTGGTGACAGACAGACGGACCGACGGACGGACAGCGAAGTCTTAGTACTTAATAGGGTCCCGTTTTTACCCGTTGGGTACGGAACCCTACAAAACTACAATCATAGGCACTCCTGCTGTTATTATTTTGTTTCAGGCCTGCGGCCGGCCCAATGATGCATACAACATGTTTTGGGCTTTGGCGAAGAAAATACAAACTGACCCTTTCTATTGGGCCCTTTTTAAAGCCAGTATTTATTTTGTATTAGGATTGAAACTGTTTCGCGACTTGGCTACTGAATTCAAACCAACGTCGTCGGCCAAATGCGGGCGACGTCGAAGCTACTGATTATTTAATATTTATTATTTCCTGACAGATTTCCCAATAAAATTATCTACAGCCGAACATTGTTTCTGCATTGTCGAAAATTAACCCTTTATCTACTACCACGACTGTGCTAACTAGGTATACTTATGGAAAGCCGAAAACATGTTCATTAAAAAATACCAATGCACCTATATGGTTGCTTTGACGTCATCAACGAAATTGTATGGCGTCTAAGTTACAGTAGTGATAGTAACCTAACGATATATACAGGGTGTAATAGTTAAGTGTAGCCAGCCCATTATTCGTGAAATAACAGATATCAGAAAACTTTAAACTGATATCGAAAGTACGTTACCCAATGAGTAAATCACATCAAAAACTTTTTGAAAATAAAACTAAAATGTCCAAAATATTAAGTTTAAGCGTTCCCATACATTTAGTATCTCACACCCTGTGTTTTTTTTTGGGGATTCATAAAAGATAATGTGTAGGATATAGGGCCCGTCAATGTATCGCACTACAAGACAAGGGCGTCACTTCGAGCAACAGCAGCTGTAACCAAAAAAAAAATACATCAGATATTTTTATTTCATGTTTTTTTTTATTCCTTTATTATAATTTAATCATATAAATACTGACCCTTAAATAGCGCTCACGGGCGTAACACATAATTAAGGCATGATAATTAACTGTATTCTCAATAAGTGAAATGTATATTTCTTTGCAAATATGTGTATCTTTTACAGTAGGGAAATTACAGCCTCTCAACGAACGTCGTACTAAATGATGGGAGCGTTTAAACTTAATATTTTGGATATTTCGAGTTTTATTTTTAAAAACTGTATGCTTAGATTTAGTTTTAATTTGTAAACTTTCTCATGTAAGTGAATTCTGTAATTCTTATGGGAAATAGAGTTATTTAAACCGAAAAGGCATTGATGTGACTTTACTTATTGGGTAACGTACTTTCGATATCAGATATCTGTTATATTTCCGGAATAATCGCCTGGCTACACTTAACGATTACACCCTGTATAGGATTTTGTTACCTCAATATTTTTTCTAAATAGTTCAAAAGACGAGCCAAGAAAGAAAACAATTTTTCAATCATTTATTACCAGGTGTTGCTTGTATGCCTACCTAGATCTTGAGTTCGTTTAGTCACCATGCTACAAGGAAAACACGCGATGCAGATCAGACGGGTTGTAGTATAATAGCATGCTACATCTTAGTCTTCAAAAAAATAAATTTATTTTCTTGTCCATGTTGATAACCTTTGGGTGATCGTCCGCGAGGTCCATCGTACACACCAGTCGGCCGCGCGCTCCCTGCTCGTGCAGTTGTAATTAACTTAATTCGTAGTTTTACTTGACAATTAACCTATGATGTTACATAAAATCTGTTTGCTTGCGCTGGCCATAGCCGTGACCGCTGATGGTAAGTACAACCGGTTTTAACTATTATTGTCTCAACTTGCATGTCTAGTTGTGTCCGAGCCGCGGATTTAACAGTTTTCATATCCTGTTCATTTTTGGGTTGATTAGCAGTTTATTTATGAACATCTGACTGATAAACAAGTGTGACACATGACTATTAATTGACTACATTATTGTATATACGCACTAGCTGCTTAGATATATTTGGATCATACAAAGATTTAGGTTCGCGTCTATCTTGTAGGACATTCAATTTTTTATTTTGTCTGCATATACGGCGTCTCCTCTTATCATACACAACGTAGGTATATTGTGTACCTATGTACATTCATGTACAACACTTGGATGTTAACTATTGACCAAGGGAAAGACGAATTTTGTTGAATTTCACTTTGTACGACGAATTTAAGTACCTTATTACCAGCAACCGTTTCACTGCGCCGCGAAGACACATAATGTGTCAATTGTATTGTATGTCTACTTTCTTTATCTTTGTGTGTCTTTTGTGTAGTGAATAAATATCTTCTTTCTTTCTTTCTTTTTTTTTCATATATAAGTTAACAGTAACTACACCAAATCAGTTATATGCTAGTTAACTAACACATATCGAAGAAAATAAAGGTACCATCATATACACATACTTTGCCCTTAGCGCCATATAAGCAAACAGATTAATGGTAGTACTTAATGGAAGTAAATACCTACCCAGGTAACTTCTGCCCACTGTCAATGCAGGTGTCAGTTTTTAACAGACTTCACAAAAAAGGAGGTTCTCAATTCGGTTGTATTTTTTTCCATATACTTATCTACTTAGGTACGTCAAAGTATGGTTAAGACTATGGCCGACTTTTTATTAATCTGTCATTGGTATTGGAATATTCTACCTGGGACGGTAGAGTTGCTTTTTGAATGGACTACTTTGATGCATTTCGACCAACTTAAATAATCTCGACTTAAATACCTACCGTAAAACCTGGCAACTTTGCCCGCTTTATGCAAACTTTCTTATTTAAATCATATGTAAGTATGAATCGTTTTGGATTTCTTATTCATCTCAGATACTTACGTATGTCAAGTAAAAATAACTATTTATTATTGTGGCAACCGATAGATTGAGATACAGCGTTGAGTTTTTGTCCATATCGTTTACGGCCTAGAAATGTACGACAGTTAAAAGTATACACTTGTAGGCCGTTCGTAGACTGATATGGCTCTACAGTTTTTGTGAACTTTTTGGCCCACCATTCCCAAACCTACCGGGGTGATTAATAGTCGGTCATAGGTTTCTATTCATAAACAGGTACCTACAAGTTTAAGATAATAAAACGAATGATTTTTCCGTTAATATTAATTAACTGCATACGTATTCTAATTGGACAGGTCAATTACTTAACTAATGGACATCAGTATTTAAACAACTTGTCCGTGGTATTTCCCCTTTTCAAAGCGAAGGGAAAACGAATATCAAAAACAGGGAAACTGGAATGATAAAACGAGATCAAAACACACCTGTGTTAAAGGTCAAAGTTTACATCATTGATGTCTTTTATGTGATAATGTGCGATGTACCTCGTTTAAATTAGAATATTAATATACTTAGTTAAATACCTAAGTACTTACTTCTGTTTTTTGCAACACAAAAACTGGTCAAGTCAAGAAGGGTTCCGTTTCACTTCCGTTCTTAATGAGAACAGAATATTTAGGCAGGTATTTGTCATTTGTTCTTTAGAAGCAAATTTCTCTAATAGGTCCGTATAACTTTTTAGTACCCGGGACACCGATCTTTGTTTGGCGTCTCAAGTAAAATCCCGGAAAAACGAACGGAAAATGGGATCTGCTTAGATCGATATTTTGTCCCCATAAACCTCTGACTGAATTATAAATCTCATTGATTCTGTTAGAGCCGTTTTGTGGAACTTGTTTACAAACAATAAATCTCGATCATACGATTACCTATCGACGAAAACCAATTCAGTGTTGTCGGCGGAGCTTACTTCATGAATAACAGGCCCGGATTTAGAGAGCCAGGCCACAGGGCCCCTAGGCACTTGGCATTTGGGGCCCTCAAAGGGAGCTTGTGTCGCTAGGGCCGCTACTGGGCCTAGGGCTGGCCTAGGGTCCAGGCAGCCTGGACCACTAGGCCGGGGCCTTGTAGGCCTAGGCGGAAATCCGGCTTTGATAATTAACATTTAAAAGTAACTATGGGTAAATATAAATAATGTAGAACAATCTTACTCAAATAGACCTAGTTCTAAACGAAGGAAAGCTTGTACTTAATAAGACTAGACGATATCAAAACTTATAAATACAGATAAGGTACTTAAATACATAGAATACATCAAGACTCAGGAACCACAATTCGTGCTTGTCACACAAATAAATGCCCTTACCTGGATTCGTAACCGGGTCCGTCGCCTTCGTAGGCAGAGTTAGGTACTACTGTCAAGGCCAAAGTGGTCGTCAGACAAGTACGAAGTTTTAACTGACTTCAATTTAGTACTTACTCCGCCAAGCCAAATGAACATTTCCACATTTCCTGTCCACTTTACCACACGGACTGCTTTCCGAGATTAAATACCTACGTTGATTATTACAGACGAAAACCATATCACTGTATGTGGGCCGATAATATTTGAGGAGTTCCGTCGATTTGGCACACAAGTCATATGTGGTGTTGATCATCAGTTCCACTTTACCAAATTTGTGATTAATCATCATCATCATCATATCAGCCGAAAGACGTCCACTGCTGGACATAGGCCTCCCCCAAAGAGTGCCACAATGACCGGTCTTGCGCCACCCGCATCCAGCGGACTCCAGCGACCTTTACCAGGTCATCAGTTCACCTTGTGGGGGGCCTACACACGCTGCGCCTTCCGGTACGTGGTCGCCACTCGAGAACCTTTCCGCCCCAATGGCCATCGGTTCTACGAGCAATGTGCCCCGCCCACTGCCACTTAAGTTTAGTGATTACCGGGTGCAAATACACTAGTTATAATAGAAAATACCGAAATTACTACATGCGTGCCTTCTATATTTGAGGAGTTCCCTCAATTCCTCATGGTCCCCATCATCCAACTGAAGTTTTGATAACAATGGGACCAACCTGGAAGGATATACTTTCAAATAGGTAATAAAAGAATTGTAGGTACCGAACAAATGACGGAGTTCTGAGGTAACAAACATAAAAAAATAAAAATAAAATACCACCGAATTGAGAACCTTAATTTTTGAAGTCGGTTAAACACAGTTTTTAGGGTTCCGTAGCCAAAATGGCAAAATCGGAACCCTTATAGTTTCGTCATGTCCGTCTGTCCGTCTGGCCGTCTGTCCGTCTGTCCGTCTGTCCGTCTGTCCGTATGTCACAGGCATTTTACTCGAAAACTATAAGGTGTAATTACATAAAATTTTGAGGATAGGTGTATTTTGTTAGCCGCTACATAGTTTTGTAATTAAATGTCTAAAAAAAATTTTTTTAGGGGTGCACTCCATACATAAAACTGAAAGTCAAATTTTTTTTTTCATTGTAAGCCCACGTGTGGCACATCAATCGATAGCCCTTTTAAAATAAATATAGGGTTTCTCAGCTACTTTTTAAGGTTCCGTAGCCAAAATGGTTTGATTAAGTGAATAGAGTTGGAGATAATCGCCCCGAAAGTCACTAAAATTGTGTCCCCCCCCTCTAATTGTTGGACGGTGTTTTTTTAAAATATGAAAAAAATCATGGACATAGGGCTTATTAAATTCTTTCACCGAAAATTGTTTTCAACAAGATCGGTTCAAAGGTTTTCGAGATATTGCTGAAAAACTGCCTTCCTTATAGAAAAGGACGTAAGTGCCGTACGATTTCTGTCACGATACGACCTTTTTAATAGGCACGGAACCCTTCGTTTTGCGTGGTCCGACACGCACTTGGCCGGTTTTTTTAGTTAGATTTGATTGAGAGAACAGTGTAGGTACTAATATGTTCACTGCCACAGGCCACGCACGAATACCTAAGAACAATAATTTAGGAAAAAAAACCGGCCAAGTGCGTGTCGGACCACGCAAAATGAAGGGTTCCGTACCTATTAAAAAGGTCGTATCGTCACAAAAATCTTACGGCACTTACTTCCTTTTCTATAGGAACGGCAGTTTTTCAGCAATATCTCGAAAACCTTTGAACCGATCTTGTTCAAAATAATTTTAGGTGAAAGAATTTAATAAGCCTATCCATGTTTTTTTTTCATATTTTTTAAATACACCGTTCAAAAATTAGAGGGGGACACAATCCGAATCACTGAAACGGTTTTGCTGTCAAGGCATCAGAAGGCCAGTAGCAAAGAGAATATAACCACTACGTTTGCCAGTAGGTATGGTCTAGTGCCCACCCCAGGATGTTGGGTTACCCACCAATTCGAAACTCTGCGATAGGGGCGGCGAGGGTTTCAGGGCCTGAAAAATAACTCTAGATACGCTAATCAAGACAGCACAGCGTTTATTGTCACATTCGAGTGTTGTGACACTTGTGATTCGAAAACCATTGACAGCAGCGCTCGACTATGACCATATAAGCTTGGCCTGGGTCCCTAAACCAAGTCAGAAAACCTGATCGGAATACCTGACGTGTGCTTTCGGCTTCAGGTGTTATTATACCGTATTATTTGTCTTCAGAGAGATGCAACAATGGTGCCCCTTGCATTCCGCTGAGGTCCTGTCCTGTCCTGTACAATCAACTGCAGAATCACAGGACTGATGAACTGGTGGAACTGCTGAGGAAGCTGCACTGTGGATTCGAAAACAATGATCCCAAGGTAGGCCTAATTAGGCCATAATGGAACATATTAGTTGTGTGGTACCAATCACCGGCCAAGGTCGGGCATGATAACCCCAAAGCCAGACCGGAATTGTTTCGTGGCGTAAACAAACTCCAAACTTCAGTCCTTCAGTCGTTTTAGAGCCATTTGGAATAAACCACCATTGAAGCATACCTTACTATCGCCAAATCGCCCAAAAGGCTGAATCGTTCGACCAAACTGGAGCCGTAGCATGGTTGGCCTTATCACGCGACAAGTGACAAGATAACAGCGTCGTCTCGTTCTATCGAACGGTGTCAGCCAGTGACGCACGCTCTATCCTATCACCTATCGCGTGACAAGGCCAACCATGCACGGGGCCTGTAATACAGACTTCTCGCCGTCGGACTTGTACGTTGGTCGTTCGGTACGTCAAAATTGTAGGTACATCGATATATGTAACTATAAATAAATCAGCCCATATATTTACGTCCCACTGCTGGGATATGTAACTATGTAAATACTTTATTTTACACAAGAAAGACACTGGTAAATATAATTACTTATAGACAAATTAGGTTAAGTGGTACAAAAGCGAAACTATCCCTGTATTCAAATCCTCGCATTAGTAAGTACAAATGAGTATTTCTTCTTACGTAACATAGTTTGACATTCACCATTGGCTTTCGCAAAACATCGTAAGGAAATCTTCATACATCTGAGAAGAAGTTGACTGGGCCAGCGTGGAGAATACAATACAACCCATTCCCGCTCATCCTTTCCACTCATCCCACTGTTGTAGGACCAAATATTTAAAAACCTGTACCTACACCCCTATCTTGAAGAACACCATAATGGGAAAACCAAAATGATGATGAACTCTACACGTTTACTATTACACGTTTGTCCAGGTATGCTGTCCCCCGGAATTCCAGACCGACAACCAACCGGTCAGGTTAGGCGGGGGTTTCACCGGCGCTGGCTCGTCTGCCAGCTTCCCCCCGCCAGCGGCCAGCAGCGACAATAGCCTGCTGCCCAGTAACAAAGTGTGCGGGATCCAAACCATCGACAGGATCGTGGGGGGAGAGCAGACGGAGCTGGATGAGCATCCGTGGACGGCGCTGCTTCGTTATGACAAACGTGAGTAGACAAGAATTCATCAACAGTCTGTGTCCACTGTTGGATTTGGACCGCTCCGTGGTCAATCCCGGGATCCCGAGATTAGAAACAAAAAAAGTTTTTTTCAAAATTTCATTTTAAAACTAGCTTTTTAGTAATTTTCTTTGCACATTTGTCAACTAACTACTCATCAAGACGATTATGACACCATGTTGATGAACTTAGTTATGTTGCTGTATCCAAATTAGAAAACTAATTTGACGAATAAAAATGTTTGCAAGTATTTTCTTTTCTGTGCCTATTCAGTGTGTTGGGCAAAGCTTCTCCCCGTGATTTTCATCCCTATTATGTGCTTCTTCTGCCCAATCGCTGAGGAATGCGTACAAGTCGTCCCGCCATCTCCATCTCCGTTTTTCTGCTTTCTGGTTACATCTCCCGTACTTGGTAGGCACGTCTAGCTGTTGATTTACAAAGAAAATTGCTGGCTTATAAACATAAAGGAAAATACTACCTAGACACATGCACGAGCGACTAACTCCGGGGCGTAGCATCCGTGGTCGTTTTGATAATGATTAAGTTTTTTAGCATATTTCGCAACGCCCTAAAAAGGTAGTATCCCGGGATCCCGGGATTGGAAGCCCTAAGTAATTCTGGCACTGATTTGGTCAGTTTATATCATGAGCGGCCTGCGTTGTTAGGTAAGTACCTACCTAGTGTAGGTACCGTAAACCGGGGTTACTTTAGGAAAAAATGGGGCTACTTTGATAATTTTGTAGTATAAAAGCAGACCTATTTGAAATTAAGAAGATTTAATCGAGTATACATCAAGATAGAATACTAAAATATCCACTGCCACAGTTCACTCACAAGTAAAAACAATGATTTCGGAGAAAAACCGATTTGATCAAAGTCACCCCCCGAATCAAAGTAACCCCGGTCCACCGTACCTAAGTACCTAACAATAACAAACGTGTACCTCATCATATAAATATCAGCCCAAAGACGTCCACTGCTGGACAAAGACCTCCCCCAAAGAGTGCCAAATTGACTGGTCCTGCGTCACCCGCATCCAGCGGACTCCCGCCACCTTTACCAGGTCATCAGTCCATCTTGTACGGGGCCTACCCGCGCTGCGCCTTCCGGTACGTGGTCGCCACTCGGTCGGAACGTGTACCTAGTTAAAAAAAAACTAACACATTTTGGTAGCGGTTACGCTTTCTAGACCTACTTTACCTACTTTTGAGCATGTGTTACGTAGCACATTGGTTAACTATATTTATTCCAATTGTTCCTACAGTAGCTGCTTTTCCGAAACACGAGCTGAGGAAATGGTTATTTATTATTATAAGGTAAACAAAGGACTCATCGTTATTCACTGTTCTATGTCTCCTGTTCCTCATCAATAAATTGTATTGTTCACAGCCAGAGGCTGGGGATTCTACTGCGGCGGCGTGCTGATATCATCCAGATACGTCATGACTGCTGCACATTGCGTGAAGGGATCAGATCTGCCGCACAACTGGAGATTGTATGTACATATCAGTTGCGACTTCTCAAAGCTTAATTCTAATTCTTCTGCAGAAAAAAAGTTATGATCAGTTTATATATGTATATACCTACATTTATAAACTGATCAAAATTCAAAATTCAAAAATTCAAAATTATTTATTCGCTTTAACACGTAAGTATAAACAAAACAGAGATATCCGGCGGACCCCAAACTAGGCTGAGCCTGTATCTTGGGGCCCTGAAGTGCAAATATGTGAAACAGGTTTAGTAGATGAACATAGAAAGTATAGAAGCATTTTACAAGCAGAAATCTACAATACAATACGAGGCGACAATACAAGTGCACTAGCCGCGATGTGTGTGTGTGTGTGTGTGTGTGTGTGTGTGTGTGTGTGTGTGTGTGTGTGTGTGTGTGTGTGTGTGTGTGTGTGTGTGTGTGTGTGTGTGTGTGTGTGTGTGTGTGTGTGTGTGTGTTTGTGTGTGTGTGTGTGTGTGTGGTGTGTGTATGCATATGTGTGTATGTATGTGTGTGTGTGTGTGTGTGTATGTATGTGGAGTGTGTTGTATGTGTTAGCAGGCAAGGAGAAGGACCTCCGTGTCATGATATGATAGTTCCACTAACCACTTTTTAATAATCACCTTAACTTTACCTATTGCGTAGCGCTGAATGGCATGAGTTTGGCAGATATTATTATAGATGCGTAAATGCATATAGTCCGGAGAGCGCCTGGCAAGGGCTGATCTGTAATTTGGCAACGGAACTCTAAACTTACGCTTGCCCAGAAGTTGCCCATAAATTGGTAAGTTTGTTATTACCGCATGAGCTCTAGCTACTGCTTTCAAAATATATAACCGCCTTACACTCAAAAGTTTTGTCTCTCGATAAAGATCCACCGTTGGAAAAAGAAAAGGTTTTTGGAACATTACTTTTATTACGGCGCGCTGCGCTCTCTCCAACTGCAGTAGAGTGCTTTTTGGAGCGCTGCCCCAAACTATAATGCCATACTGCAATATTGACTGGCACAGCGCGTAGTAGACAATGCGGAGCAGATGCTCTGAGGCGCAGTGCCGCAGTTTTTTCATAATATAAATACATTTCCTTACTCTGCCACATAGCGCGGAGATGTGTTGTTTAAAGGATAGGTTTTCATCAATTAACAGACCGAGGTACTTGATTTTTTCCGATCTGGCTATCCTACTGCATGAGCAAACGGTAGAACCACTGAGAAGTTTGGGGCACATATTAGAGTGTATATATATATTTTTATCAGGGGGAGCAGAAGAGGCAGAAGTTTTAGAAAAAGCAAGGAAGTTAGATTTTGTGACATTAAGAGTAAGAAGATTGCTGTCCAACCACGAACCAATATCTGACAACCCGCACTCTGCGATGTTAAATGTATCTTCCCATGTCTTTCCGTGAAATAGTACCACAGTGTCGTCTGCATAACATATTATTTCTGCTTTATACATCTGAAGTTTAAGGATATCATTAACGTAGATGAGAAAGAGCGTAGGGCCCAGGATGCTACCCTGAGGTACTCCAAAGGAGATTGACATCTCATCGCTACTGTTCTGACCAATCTTAACAACTTGACGCCTATCTGTCAGATAGCTGCGAAACCACTCGAGACTTATTCCTCGCACGCCCGACGCATCAAGTCACAACTTTGTTATTCCTAAACGGACCCAATTTTCCGTCGACGACGACTTTCTTTGTCGACCACGTATTTATACCTACATGTTGTACAGCCACCTAAATTAAAGATAATAAAAAAGGTATATATATATTCTGACGTCAGGTAGCTATGTTACCTAGCTTTAACGACTCGAGCCATTAGGGGTAAAGCTAGTCTTAATTTTAACGACTCGAGTCGTCAGGCATAAAGCTAGTCTTAACTTTAACAACTCGAGCCGTCAGGCGTAAAGCTAGTCTTAGCTTTAACGAATCGAGTCGTCAGGCGTAAAGCTAGTCTTAACTTTAACGACTCGAGCCGTCAGGCGTAAAGCTAGTCTTAGCTTTAACGAATCAAGTCGTCAGGCGTAAAGCTAGTCTTATCTTTAACGAATCGAGTCGTCAGGCGTAAAGCTAGTCTTAACTTTAACGACTCGAGCCGTCAGGCGTAAAGCTAGTCTTAGCTTTAAAGGCTCGGCCGTGTGCTGAATCACATCATAATTAAGACTGGATGCGTAAATCATATAACCCTGTATCAGTACGTCTTGATACCAGAATACCAGTAGGTATAGGTATCGGCAAGAGAGTTGAGGTGAATGTTACACGCACAGCTACATACAGTACTAATTGCAAAAAAGGTACTCAATGAACGAATGAGTGAATGTGATTTACCTGCACGATTGCATATATTATTTTCTTTAGATTTTACGATTAATACCTACTTATAATTATTCATCTAAGTACCTACCCATATATCCTTTATTTATTCAGATTCTTACCAACTATTAATTTAGATAAAACCAGTTTAAACCGACAATGTTAAGTATCGCGTATGTAAAATTATATAATACCTACTAATTATATGACCTCTTATTTAAATCAGATATTTTTTCTAAAAATAATTGCAGCACTGAAGAAACTTGTAGTCAATATTTCTGTTTCCTGATTGAACTCGGTCGGAACAAAAAAATAGAACACGAATTTCAAAATCCCGCTGTCATTACATGACAAGTTGTCGTGTGCGTGATCTCAACTCTGGTGCCGATACCTATAACGTCTTAATAAATACATGATGAAAGTTGTGTTGGATATACCCATTACTTAATACTAACAATACTTGTTACCTACACAGGAGTCAAGTCCGCCTCGGTGAATGGAACACGTCCAGCGCCACAGACTGCTACGGCGGCGAGTGCCACGCGGGGGTGCTGGACGTGCCGGTGCAGGAGACCATCGCCCACGAGGAGTACAACCCGAGCGACAGCAACCAGCACAACGACATCGCGCTGTTGCGGCTGGCGAGGAGCGTGCGGTTTACAGGTAGGTACACGTCAGATAGGTATACAGGCAAATAGACAGTACGTAGGCTAGTTGCCAGGTAGACAGCATGTAGATATGTATATGTACATTTGTAAATACCTATTTTATTGTACACAAGACATAGGTAAAAATACACAGACAAAATAGGTTAAGTTGGCACAAATGCCAATTTATCCCTGTAAGGGATCTCTTCCAGTTAACCTATGAGCAATTGAGACGAGATCAGTCCTGTCTGCTGCGGCTAGCGAGGAACGTGTAGTATACAGAAAGTCAGGTACTGCCGCCAGATAGACAGTCGCCGTCAAATAGAGGTATACAGGAGAAGTATAATAGATACAATTGCCATCTATAAGGTACCTATTAGGTGAATAGAACACGGAAGTAAATCAGAATTTTTCTAATTGGATGTGTCCCAAAGAAGACAAAGAAAAAAGACTTGGGTGCAAAGCATTATACAGATATTATAATCTCCAACGCTACGTACCAATATAGTTTTTTTTTTGAACTGAGCCGATCTACTTATCTTTAAAACAATAGCATTCAAGTTAAACAATACGATTACACTGGTTGGAGTGTGCGAAACTTTGCAAAAAACAAGAGCGTGTCGGGCCAAGCTCAGTGTAGTGTTCCGTAGTTTTTTATCCGTCAAAGTAAGTGTTAAAAAAATTACACACTACGAAGCTAATTTTCTATTACATTACACACTACGAAGCTAATTTTCCCTTACATTAGAATTATGAACCGAATGCATGAGCACAAGAGTTTAAATTCCCAAATCAAATCGACCATGTAGGTATTATATGTAGATAGACACAATACAAGCAATACTCCCCATTTGCAGCGGCGGTGGGACGAGCCGCTCTGCGTGCTGGTACGGGATAATCTTTTAGAAAAGTACCAGCGCCACGGAGCGTGCTCGTCTCCTTGCCTCCTGTAGATGGGAGTCGGGGGCCTGGTTACAGGCCTTTCCCTCTAAAAATTTAGGCACACTCCTTACAAATAATACTTTTAGGTTCGCGGTATCGCTGCGCCTGGGAGCAGCATGTGTTGCCACACATTGGTGCCACTGTGGTGCCAGTGTTAACAAAACTGGTCTCAACGGCCTTTCGTGTAGCACAGGAGTGCTGGCCGTATCGCACGACACGCCTCCATCAACGACATTCTGCGCCGAGCCCTTGCCAGTGCCGGTACACCGGCGCGGCGGTCCTAGAGCCGACTGGCCTGGCACGCGACGATGGCAAGAGACCGGGTGGCATGGCCCTGGTTCCTTGGATGTTGGGACGGCCGCTAGTCTGGGACGCCACCTGTGTGGATACCCTAGCGCCGTCCCATCTCTCGGGGACCTCGATCAGGGCCGGGGCTGCCGCCGACGCGGCTGAGCTCCTCAAACGGCGCAAATATGCAGCCATAGACTCTGGCAGATAAAGCGAAACTATAAGGGTTCCTAGTCGACTGCGGAACCCTAAAAAAGAGGTTACCGCCACATAAAATGTTCATTGAATAATGAACTGTATCGTCTTATTCAATAGATTCAAAAAGGACTAAAAGATAAAAAAAAACAGCGAGCCAGGTATAAACAAGAAATTTTCCTTCTTGTTTGTTGGCACGCGTCCACACAATCGTATTGTTTAACTTGAATGCTATTGTTTTGAAGATAAGTAGATCGGCTCAGTTCAAAAAAATTCAACATACCTGTTACTTTAGTTCCTATCCTAGGCATTGCCGGCCTCTTTAGTAGCTCAATAGGCTTGTCCTCATTTTTTTAGATGCCATTCGAACCAGTTTTTGGAGAGGAACAAATTATTGGGGCAACTACAGTTGAAGAACATAAATATATTTACCCAAACAATTGAGTTAAAGACAGACCTCGCTGGCGACAGCCGAAACGTTTCATACTAATTGACATTAAATTAATTGAAGTATGACGTCACAGTTTACTATTTATAGGTAGGTACTAATCGTTGTATGGTAAATGAAGTAAATTGCTCTTTCGGTCACGAAATACTGTCCATAGTTTTCATGCAATTTTGTTTCTATAAAAGCGTACTTAAGGATTCTATTGGTCGCTTTAGATTTACTCTTGGACTATAAAAAAAATGCATATTTTCTAAACTTTGAAAGTCCATATCTTTTTATGATATTAATTATTTTTTGTAAAATTATTTGATGGTTTACTATCCATTTAGCAACTTGGCAACACTAAGTTATCAATTTTAACATGAGGAAACTACCCTATTACTTACAATCGGTAAACAAATGTCTTACTCGTATGCGGCTTTGAAACAGTCAATACTTACCTCTTATAGTACTTACAGCTACTTATTGCACTGCATGTGGTTACTTGGCTGACTTATGTACCTAATTATCTTTGCTTCGCAGACTTCATCAAGCCAATTTGCTTGCCATCGACGGACACCTTGAGGAGCAGCACTTTCGAGGGCTACGACATGGAGGTCGCAGGCTGGGGGAAAACAGAATCACGTGAGTTGACTGCCAGGAACCCGCCTAGCGGGCGCCTGCGCCGTATTCGATTTCCGCTACATACCTACGGGAAAAACCTCGGGATCGTCTACGAGCGTAGCGCGTAGCAATAGGCATGATGACTACAATGTTTCACGATGCCATTCGAATCAGTTTTTGGAGAGGAACAAATGTTTGTATGGGAGTAACTATAGTTACAATTAAATAACTAATACCCAAAAAATTGTGACAAAGATTGACCTCTCTGGCGGCATCCCAAACGCTTCATACTGATTGACTTAAAAGTATGACGTCACACTTAGCTATTTGAACTAACCGTTGTATGGAAAATCAAGTATAAATTGCTGTTTCTGTCGCGAAATACTGCGTTTAGGTCCATACTTGTCACACAATTTTGTTTCTATAAAAGCGTAAGGATTCTATTGGTAGCTTTAAATTTACAATTGGACATTAAAAAAAAGCAAGTTTTTTTCTAAACTTTCAAGGTTCATATCTTTTGTGATATTAGTTATATTTTTTAATCTATACTTTGTTACAATAATTTGATGGTTTACTATCCATTTAGCAACACTATGTTATCAATTTTAACATGAGTCATCATGCCTATTCTTGGCAGTGGATGTTGCATCGCCACTGACAGTTTCATCATTCTAACTACTTAATTATACTTACGCAAATTCGAACTAGCACTCATTCTCCGCTTACAGGTTCAGAATCGGACGTGAAACTCAAAGTCCGCGTGCCAGTCGTCCAAATATCGGAATGCGCCCGAGTATTCCAAGCGGTCAAGCGCCGCATCATAAACAAACAGATCTGCGCGGGCGGCGTCCAGGGGCGCGACTCTTGTCGCGGCGACTCGGGCGGCGCGCTCATGGCCCGGGTACCCACTATCGACAACTGGATAGCTGTGGGTGTGGTGTCTTATGGACCCTCGCCTTGTGGTACTGCCGGGTGGCCCGGAGTCTACACACGCGTAGGCGCGTACCTTAACTGGATCGTTGGCAAGTTGAGAGCGTGAGACTGATATGACGTATATTAACCTAAGTTAAGGAATGGAAACTTTTCCGCGATCAGTTTTATAGTTCATGGAATTGGTACATTTTGCCTTGCATCAAATCGGGTAGTTCTGATTTTTTTATATGTTCTATGTGATGAAGTGGTTATGGCAAATCCTAGTTTTCGTACTCGGAAACCCTCCGGATCATTGTGTTTTTTTTGAAAAACCACTAAATTTTCAGACTTTTTTCAGTTTCTACCAATTTTTACCAACAGGGACCGGACATATTTTACGGCAAATGTCACTATGTACACTTTAAAGAAGACTAAATTTTCAACAAAGTAGAAAGTGAGATGGCGATAAACCAAATAGTTTCTAAGATACAGTTGTTCAAAAATTTGCAAAATTTCCAAAAAATTATAAATTTAGACGTTTTTTTAAGTTTTCGTCAATGTGGTCAACTATGGACCCATTTTACGTCATACGTCCATATAAGTTATTAAAGTACACACCATTCGCAACAAAACGAGACCAATTTGGTCTATTAAGACTTGATAGTTCTTTAGATACAGCTGTTCCAAGTTGCTGAGGTGAGTAAACAAAATAATAGAAGGGTTTGTAAAATGAAATGCGACATAAGAAAGAAGCATTATAATTTACAAAAAAACATAGTAGTAATAACCTCCTTGTATGCAGTACTGGAAGGAAGTATTATTATTACTTTTTCTTGTACATCTTTGATGGACCAGGCTGATCTTCTAAATCTACAGCACTCCTTTTGGGGAGAGCTTGCTTCGGTAGCATTTCTTCATCGACCGGCTCAGGCAGCTCGAAATCGTCATCTAATGGGTGGGTCATCGATTAATGGTTCGTCAATGTCGTCATGTATTATGTCTGGTTTGTTCTCGCACGACTGGCCGCTGCAGTGATTGCAAGCAGCCGAGCATTTGAGTCCTACTTTTCTGCAACTACAAATGCTGATACAACCTTTTTTGCAGTTGCAGGAAATCATTTTTAGCAGGGGTTGAGGAGCTGGTGGTTTCGTCATCAGTTGAGGAATGAGGCCTCGAGTGCTCCGCATCCAGCCCCAATTGAGGAGGTTCTTCTGGTTGCCCAGCCAAATCTGTATCTAAAACAAAACGAACAACAAAATTAATAACGTAACTTTTCAACATGTTATGAATAATATCATTTGAAGCAGGAATGTAATTATTACTGGCAAAATAAAACAACTTTTACCTGCTGGTATGTTCGCCAAGAGTGAAATTTTGCAGCATCCCGAGTTGGAGGCAACCTTGCGAGATTCATACGGTCTTAGCTGCCGCCCTCGTAAACATTGGTAGCGAAGGTCGTTGAGATTTTGGGATTTACTGTTGCCTCCTTACTGTGAAACGAGGAAGCTCTCTCTTGATTTGGTGACCTGCTCAGGTGTGGCCATTGGGGCTTAGGAAAACCGGCAGTTCACTCTTTAATTTCATCGCGCCGCACAAAAACATGCCGGCCGGCCGCCTTTAGGCGGTCTATTCAGTGGTTGCCGCGCGCTGTTACGGGACGCACGCGTTAGCGCTTTGCATTGCATCGTCATTCGCCTCGTAAAATAAATATGCCGCGTAGTCGTCGTCGTCATTGGTTGAAAATAATTTTTCTTTACATTACGTTTATGTATGTAGGTAACCCAGAGTTGTGTTTTCGTATTACATTTTGCAGAAACAGGCAGTTTTGATGTCATAACCTAAAGGCAAATTACACAGCTTTTATGAAATTGAGTGATCCTAAGTAAGTAAAGAATAATCGTAATATCGTTAGTAAAATACACTATTATACCAACGTACCTATAATTTAATAGGTCGAGCTGGCGGTAACCCAAGGCTCCGCCTCCGAAAGAGCGCGTTGCATGCGATTGAAAGAAATGGCCACATTTAGGCACGTTTGGCGTACCTAAACAGGGAATTTGTTAACAGAGAACCTTCTGTACGTAGTACTATTACTTATTCTGTGGTATAGGCCGCCAATGAGTCGATTATAACTACGGCAAAGCCGAAATGTATTGTGGTTTGAATATAAAACCTATGACACAGGGTTTTGTTTTTTTCTGTTATTATAAATAGTAAATACCTTTTACATAAAAGTTAAAAGGAACACACCTTCAGTAGAAAAAATGTTGAACAGACACCACTAACCTCAAATTTTTCATTTTTTAGGAAATTTTGCTAACATTTGAATAGCTGTATTTTAGAAAATATTTGATCTAACTTAACCAAATTACTTTTATTTTGTTGAAAATTTAATCTTCTTTAAAGTGTACATAGTGACATTTGCCGTAAAATAGGTCCCTGTTGGTAAAAATTGGTAGAAACTGAAGAAAATTTATTGGTTTTTCAAAAATTTGACATTGATCCGGAGGGTTTCCGAGTACGAAAACTTGGATTTGCCATAACCACTTCAACACATACAACATATAAAAAAAATCAGAACTACCCGATTTGATGCAAGGCAACCCCCCTTTTAGAGCACGATTTCCATGTACTATTAACTGTTTGGTGAAGAACTGTCAGGGCACTTTGAACGTTGCGTTACGCACAAAATTACTCTTAGGGCGGTTTGTATCGACAACATTTGAGGGACTGGTTAACGTTAAATATGGCGCCGACAGCTGTCATTCTATAGAAAACAGCCGAACTTCCCATACAAACAGATTTTAACGGACGCATCTTAAGAACTAACGGCTTGAAACACCCGGTCCTTAGGCAGTTCAGTTGCCGTTGCCAATTTAACGTTTACCGGTCAGTTAAATCGACGCAACCCTTACGCGCCAAAATCTTTGCTACAAAAAAGCGCATATAGACCTTACTTACTTGAAGCATGAAGGTTACTTTGACAGCGTTCGCCAACAAACCACTTAACCCAAGGTTAAGTGCTCTGTGGTTCGCCATAAATAACACTGGTCGTGGGTAGCCAGCATCATGTTGTAAACGTATACTCATTGCGGTTGTGCCATTGGAAATGCAAGTTTGCCGGATTTGTTTGTCTGGTTGTTTCCCTTGCTAGTTTGTAAAAGCTATATATATTCTACTCACTTTTGTCTGTACTTTTCTAGCAAATGGCGAACCAGAAGCAATTTTCTTAATGCATTTGAACGTTATTGTTTTATGTACCTAACATTATTTTAAGCAATTAAATTAGGTTTCTAAAATAAATAAATGAAACAATATATTACATTTCGATTTTTATTTAAATAAGTTACTATATTAACGTAAATAATATATCGTTTTTTGATTTATTTATGGCCATCATCTAGTCACAACTCCCGTTGTAGTCCAGCACCTCGCTATCACGCAACCCTCCAAAAATAGGGTAAAACACCCATTGCTTGGCGCTCAAACAAGTTATTGGCACAGTTTTACACGATTTCCACTAATATTGCCTTGACACAAGATTGAATGTAGGGGTGTCAACAATCAAGGGCATAGCGAGGTACGAGCAGGGGGGGAAGGGGGGAGGGGGGCGCTGTCCCCCTCTAGAAGATGCAGTCCCATTGCTCATGCAGCATTTACCTTAGATATATCCTTGGTTTGTCTAGGACGCCTGCAATCCCCTTAACAAAATCCTAGCTACGCCCTTGTCAACAATAGGTAGGTTTACCCAATACGACGAAAATATTTTAAGTTCATACGTTAAACAATATAACTAGGAATGATTCAAAAAGTATATAGTCCATTATAAATACTGATTAACCCTTGGCACATCATATATGTTTGTACTACACCGATTTTAGTTGGCCTCAAGAACTTTGTCCCACTATAACAAAAGTATTATAAAATTAGTATGTTACTCTACGAATTACTACTATAGACAAGTTGCCGACAATAAAGCATACAAATATATTTATATATAAATAATATAAATGTTGTAAAAAAGAAACATACACAGTAAAATGTAAGACATCCGAGTGCTCGACATTGCACTAGTATGGCATGGGCACTCTATGTCAAAGTGACAAGGCTTAAATTCGAATGAAGACAAAACCTCTTAGTTCGAATTTAACCCATATTGCTTTGACATAAAGTGCCCATGCCATATACTTGTGCACCGTCGAGCACTCGGCCGTTTACCCTATTTATAAAATATGTTGAGATTCTTAGTAAACCTACAAATTTAAATGGAATGATATAGACCAATGGAATGTATAAATATATTCTGGCTACTTTGCACCGTGTATTTGAACGTATGATTTAAAAAGTATGTAAATTAAATAATAGTAATCATAAACTGTGCCTCTTGTCAAATAATAATGATAAAATAACTTAAATTTCAAATAGGTAATAATATATATCAGTTTATCAGTACCAGCTGCCCGCGCGGCTTCACCCCTGTATTGCAAAGAACGCAGGCAAACCCGCGGGGTAAAATGCCTATAGCCATCCAGAAAGTCCTTTCTACTCGCAGTGAAAGATTTTTTTAAAGCCGATAAGCGGATCCGGAGATTACCCATTACATACAAACTAACAATCTCACACATTTCCTCTTTATAATATTATATAGATATATACATAAGTAAGATCTATATGGCCCTTGGAATTTGAGCAGGTTGTTTGACCATTCCATGAGAGGCCTATGCCCAACGGAAGATATATATAGGCTGAACATGAAGATATTTGACCACTTATGTCAGAAAGAGGCACAGGTATAAAACTAAATGATTTTAAATAGCTGCAGAAGAGATTCACTGTTTACAATTCCCTTTATCACATTGTCTTCCTGGGCCAATCAACTATTTTTTGTTGCTCGTTGCCATGGTTAGGTACGTCTCCTGGGTCACTCTTTAAAAGTATGATTTTATGGGGTTTAAATCCACTAAACACGTCTGTTGTTATATTGGTAAACCCATTCCATAGTGGGGCATCTCCTTAGCATGGCAGGAGTTCAATTTATAGTATTTTTAGGGTTCCGTACCTCAAAAGGAAAAAAACGGAACCCTTATAGGATCACTCGTGCGTCTGTCTGTCCATCTGTCACAGCTGATTTGCTCCGAAACTACTGGACGGATTGAGTTGAAATTTGGTAAACATATGTAAATTGGTGACCCAAAGATGGAAGCGTAAACTAATGAATTCTGAAAAAGGGGCCACTTTTGGGGGGTAAACTGGAAAATAAAAAAAAGTATCAATAACGTATTATGTGACATATCGAAAAAAAGGGATTGTTGTAAAAGCATCTCAGTTTTTTAAAATAATATTAACAAAAACAGATTTGAAGTAATTGACCCCCTCCCCCCCCCCCTATTATCTCCGAAACTACTAGGCTTAAAATTCTGAAAAAAATATGAAAAATAGTTCCTTGCCTAAAGATTACAGGAAAACCTATAAGAAGTTTGAGTATTCAAAGTAACGGGAAATTTCTGAATATTTTGTGTATTTTGTATGAAGCGCCTGATGCTTAGAGCATAGCAATTTTACGGAACCCCCACCATGCGAGTTGAACTCGCACTTGTCCGGTTTTTCTAAGAAACTCACTGTTGTCTCTTGGCTTACTGGGGCAGAATAATAACAAGAAAAAGTTGATTGACCCTCCTAACAAGTCACTCAGTTAAATTTACCAAAATTCACTATGCATTTCTTTTATTTTATGTTTGAAAGTACACAAATAAATGAAATATATGGTGAACAGTATGTTGTATGCCACGAGTGCGAGAATACATACATTTTTAGTTGACTTAAAGTATAACTTGATTTGTCCGTGTTTGTAAAAGCGAAAAAGTCGTTCTTGGGAAATTGTATAAAATTCTACAATAAAATTCCAAAACACATTACCGAACTTACTGACTCTAAATTCAAATCTGTCGTAAAACGGACACTCATTTCAAAAGCATATTATAAGATAAACGACTACATCATGGATAGGGATATTTGGCAGCGATAAAATCCTGCACTAGAAACCTGTCGTAAAATAAATAGGCTTTCTACTGTAGCAATGTAATTTTAAAATTTTATAATACTCTGATACTGATATGATATATTGTATACTGTTTTGAAAAAATGACACCTCGCCGAGTTTATTACGCCGGTTCTTCTCGAGGCAGAGGTTTACTTTCCGAACCGGTGGTAGTTTATCGACATTCATAGGTGCATGTAATATGCCTAAATTGAAGAATAAATCACTTTGACTTTGACTTTGACTTTGTCCTTTCTCCGCCAATCCGTGAGTGTCAAGACGAATAAACTTTTTTCACGCCGCTGCTCGGAAATGTGGCAAAAGATGGTCAGAATTCATTGTGTTTAGTGTTATGATCTTTAATTAGGTACTTAATTTTGATTTGTATTTATAATTATTTGCAATTTCCTCGCAGTAGGCGTGAAAAGCACTGTTTAATGCCTCGGCCAAAAGTGCAATAGATGGACTCGTCTCCTTCCTCACCTGCGGCTCAGACCTCAAACCCACTCATCCATCTATAGCCTATTTTCTAGCCTCTACAACAATATACTATTGTTAAGAGGCTGCAGCTATCTCCAAACCAATATTAGCTTCTTGCGGGAGCGCTGGTTCCTCCTCCTCCTTAATTACTTCCTCTTGTTCTCCAGCTTCTTCATTGTGTTCCACAATTTCCTGTTCCTTTTCCTCAACAGGGGAATGCGCTTCATTAGTGCCGTTGAGCTCACCGTTCACCTTAGGACCATTTGTCATATACTCCTGAAGTTTCTTCCCGAAGTCTGAGTCCATTTCTGTGACACCGGCTACTAATCTGTCTTTTTCGTCTCCGGCCCATGTGGGATACCACTCATTGAACAGCTTTATCTGTAAATGAATACTTAATTATGTTAATTTAATTTTTATTGCATAAGTTGGTGTTACTGGAAAGGGAAATTGTTTATTGGCATTGGCATACATAATCATCCATAAATAGGAAAAAAATACAAAATATTAATTGTAAATCTAAAGGCCAATGCACATTTTGCCACTTGTGACAACAACCAGTAAAGTTAGAAGGAAGTTATTTCACAAGATGTAAGCCAAATTCACATAGTTTCACTACATGGGGTGAAACAGTAATACTCCAGGCAAAATACTGTTTCGAAAAATATTAATTTATAATAGCGTTTTTTTTGTTTATTTCATTCTAAAACATTATTCTAAGATGCTTTATTCAAGAATCCAACAAACTTTCCACCCGGAAGTAATTATATAGATTTAAATTAAACATTCATTGTCTTTTATATTTTATTTATATTGAATATCTTAAAGCAAATGTAAATGAACCTAAATAAGAATAAAAAAATATATTAATATTTATCCGGACTTTTTAGGAGCTAATTAAATATTGATTTTTTTGATGTCTGATTTTTTGTTGGATTTTGCCTCCAGGTAACTATTTAATTGATAGTATATCCGTTACATTAAAAAAATTAGCTATTATAAATTATTTCCAAATCTGACATTTTTTCCATACAAGTTGTTTTCAGTTCATTGCCTGGACTATAATAAAAACTTTTGCAACAAGCCATCAAGAGTAATATAAGAGCTAAAACCGTAATTGTATTATTATATTTATTATACTAAGTCTATCTAAATGGGCAAAACACATATTGTCCCATGCATGTTTTCCACATTTAAATCAACTTTCAGTAAGAGACAACTTTCATGTTTTTTAGGGATACTGCTCTATATCAGGTATTCAATCAAAGGGTGGTGTGAACAGTAAGCATGTTTTCCATACATTTACTTGTCCTCCGATACCGTTACTGGATCTGATACCAGTAGTTATGGATAGGTGGGAACAGGCGCTTACTGTAGCATGATTATTTGAATGACAAAAACATTAATCGCTTTCACTCCTTAAACATGATCATCAATCTCGCTAGTGAGTTGTGGAATTGAGTCACAGAAACCCAGTTCAGGTCAATATTAATCATCATAGAAAAACTATATCAGCAGACAAGGATGCTATAGCATTCATTTGATCTCTTGTTTCGCTTGGCCAATGACATGCCACATGAAATGCTAACCAGTAATGGTGGTAAAAAATAAAAAAGGTACAACTCACTCTGCACTGGAACAAACTGACTGGCTTGTCCTCACATGTCAGAGCTGCGAGGGTGGCAGCAAGCTGGTCAGGCTTGCCTCCAGAAGCTGCCCCCAGGACTGGCAGGAAATCTTCTCGCTGCAGCTCACTGAACTCTCCAAACCATTGTAAGAGGTACCTCAACTGGGCCTCCGAAGTCAGACCTGGGGCTGACATCCTTCTTGCTAGTGGTCGATGCTCACCTGAAGTTTTTAAAATAGGGAGATTAGATTTCTCAGCCATAATTTTACAAGCATAAAACAATAAGAGCTTGTTTTTGTCTGAGATAAACCTATCTGTCTTTCTACAAAACTGTATGTATGATGAAATTCTAGACCATGACTGTGTTTAGAGCAATTAAATAGCACCAGTAAAGGCAGTAAATGAATCAACTGTCTGGTACAATAGGAATGTGATGGATGCTATAATCTAATGATCATTTAGAAACTTGATTAGCTAGAAACGTTTATTAATTGTCTTACTGTCCGGTAGCACAGACAAACACACTGAACCAATGATAAAGCTCATTGTATTTTTTTTTTCACTGGTAAAACACGAGCACTGAGAACAGAATCTAAAGCGAAACTGAAATTAAACTTTCTATGATCACAGCGCCTACTCGACTGCATCAAAGCAAGGTTAACCACCTAGCATTTAATTTCACCTTTCAACTCGGTTATATCACACGCGATCCTCACTTTCTAACCATTGATTATAATTACCATAATTCTGCAAAGATTACGAGATGAAACTGTTCTTTTTATGTAATAAAAACCTGTTACACTCACCGGATTACAACAACTATAAATAAGCAAAACTTAAATGTCGTTTGTGGTAGAATGTAAACAATTGATTGAGTGACTGACTTCACTGACTTGACTGAGTGAGTAAAATGTTTCCTTGAAGTTGTAAAGTTTTTTTTTTAATATTCACGGTACAATCCCGTGTCCCGTCACCTTTCAGTAGCACAGTTCAGTAGTATCCCGTCACTTTGTGTCTTTGTGCACAGACTAATAAGAGATACTACAACTACACTGCGTCTCACCATAGGTGTCTCACTCTATCGCATGTTATAGAGAGAGAGAGCTATGGTTGATCATCAGTATTTACTCACCGTGTATTGCCGCCTTTGTGTTTTGTATGAGATAGTGTTGTGCTAAGAATTTGTCAAGTCAAGGCCTTGTATCCTTGTACACTCAGCTTCAAATACTTTGTAGCAACCAAAGTAGTGAAATAATTCGGTTAGGTACACCACATATTTAGTATGGTGTATCGAACTATTTGGCCACTTTGACTGCTACAGAGTATTTGTTGACGCTGAGTGAACATATATCCATGATTTTTAGGGTTCCGTAGCCAAAATGGCAAAACGGAACCCTTATAGTTTCGTCATGTCCGCCTGTCCGTCTGTCCGTATGTCACGGATTTTACTCGAAAACTATAAGGTGTATTTGAATAAAATGTTGAGGGTAGGTGTATTTTGTTAGCCGCTACAGTTTTGTAATTAAAATGACAAAAAGAAATTTTTAAGGATGCACTATAGTCGATAGGCCTTTCAAAATAAATATAAGGTTTCTCAGCATGATTTTTGATTAAGTAAATAGAGTCGGAGATAATCGCCCCGAAAGTCACTAAAATTCTGCCCCCCCCCCCCACTCTAATTTTTGAACGGTTTATTGAAGAAATATGAAAAAAATCACGGACATAGGGTTAATTAAATTCTTTCACCGAAAATTATTTTGAACAAGATCGGTTCGAAGGTTCTCGAGATATTGATATTGCTGAAAAATCTTCCTTCCTTAAAGAATAGGACGTAAGTGCCGTAAGACTTCTGTGACGATACGACCTTTTTACTTTGACGCCGGTTTTTTTCAGTTTGAAATCAGAGAGCCGATGCAAAAAAAAAAAAAAAACAAAATTAATAAATAAGCTCCCTTGTAGGTGGCATTTTTTTCTTTACTTTGTGTATTATTGAATTGATATAGACTTAATTTTTAAATTATGTATAGGTATATACATCCTTGTTCTGTCTTAAATAGCTCCAATCTAGCTTAACTAGGTATTTGTCTTTTTTGTCCGCGTAGGTACTTAGGCTTCTAAAGACGTCGTATTCATTTATTTGGTTTTAATACTCATAATATAATATCATGCTTTCCACACATTTTAAAAAGGCTTTTTTACGGGTCTAACGCGATATTTATTTACCTTTATTCATACACGTTGATATACCAGAAATAAAGGTAAATGAATATCACGTTAGACTCGTGAAATGTAATATTTTCAAAATGGTTTATTATTTACCCATATAGTTTGTACTTATATATATATGTTATTGTACTGTTAGTGGTACACACGTCCTTATTTCACGAGTAAAAGGATGAATTTCGAAAAATAACATACTAACACAATGTTTTCACAATGATTTATTTATAGTAAACAATGAAAAAAATATGTCTAGCATATTGTGGCAATAAAGTAGGTACCAGGTTTCCGACGTAAGGTCAACATCCTTAATCTAAATACAGTTATTTACACATGTTTCCTTAGTAATGTGCAGTCGCCATTATACCTACATCGTAACCTGAGTGCTCAAAATATTTAATATTTACACAACAAGCTTGTGTTCAATTGGGAGCGCCTTATACAAAGTGCTTCTAATTGAACACAAGCCATACAACATTATACACATTCTATTATTTTATTTCAGTAAACAGTAAAATATTGTAATGGTGACTGTGCGTACGTATCAAGTTTTTGGTTACCTACCTACATTGTCAGCTCATTTTAAGCATCAATTTTATTTCACTGCAATTTACGTCAAATTACATTATACCTAAATGTCTTTATTGGAACTCGACATAGGGTTTTGAAATAATTAAATATCACAGTCTGACAATGCCTCTCACATAAATAGGATATTTCATATAATAGGTACTTATCTGTAACACAATATAGCTAGTTCTAGTAAAACATAACATAACTATGTTTCATAGTTTCAACAGCTCTTAAACATTATCATGAGAAAATTCCAAATATTTATAAACATCACTTTGCATTTATCACTCACGCATTCGTATTAAGCACAGTCCCTGGACGACTGAGCTCTGCTCGGGTAGAAACAGAAAAAATACACAGAAAACAAATTTTTCGATCATTTTTCGTCCCCATAAACCCCTATATTCCAAATTTCATCGAAATCGTTATAGCCGTTTTCGAGAAAGTGAATGCAAACATATATCAAATATTGCTCTTTATAGTAAAGAATACCAAAGTAGCTAGTTGAAATGTAAAAGCCCGGTTTTATGTAAACAAAAGCTCCTATAAAGTACCTACATTACTACTCCAATATAGGATAATTCTTTTTGTGCCTCTAAAAAAGTGTACTGTTTATTTCTTTTCCACTTGAATATTTAATATTTTCTCTCATTTTCCACTATGTAACCGATTATGTAAAAATTATAAAAAAAACGCACTGTGAAATAAAAAAATGAAGGCAGTTTTTCAATATCCATATCAATATATAATATAAAAGGTACACTTTCTTCGTAACACAAAGTTTAAATGATTCGAAACTATAAAAATTAATTTGCGTAGACGTAGGTCATATATATTATAATATTATAGACTTATGTCGTTATTAAAAATAAAACACTGACTGTTGTTAAATCCGGCACCATACCTATAGCAACTGGACAGTATAAAAAAGTATAAACGTATTATATAAAATTCAAACATTATTACAGACTTAAATAACATAACATAAAATAATTCGATGACTAGATTTCTGATCATCGTCTCATCAGCTGAACTGTGGAAAGATTGTGCCAATTTTTCTTATAGCGGAATTAAATTTAGAACTATAAATAAATAACTTGATCCTTTATTAAAATATAAATGTAAATATTTGGAATGGTTCTGTACGGATTTAAGTAAGTAGTGGAACTCTACAATGCCATTAGTTGTAAAAAGCGTTAAATATCCAATGATATTTTTATTTATTTAAGATTCACTTGAGTACCAGGGCATATTTATCCTAGTTGAATGAGTACAAAAGCGTTAAAATTGGTAGTTACTTTGAAACAAATAAATATGTAGCATAATATACTATCTCATATAATTTTGTTCACTTTTCATACACATAATCGACCATGCGACATCTAATGTCACACAAAAATGCACATTTCTTCCATTAAAATACAACGTGGCAATTCCTTATCGTCCTGCTTTTCGTCATTACTTTCTGTCGTGGGTGTGGCCGTCGCCGCCATGGGAGTGAGTGTGAGGAGCTGTAATTAGAAAATATTTTTAATAACTAATATCCCAGAAATTTCGGCATTTAACGATATAAGTCTTTCAAACCCAAAGTTAGAAGGATGTTTAAAGAGTTGAAGTAAGTAAATTGATGCTTTGTAATTAGAATTAGGGAAAAAATATATTCACGAGAATACATAACACCCGTGTAATTTTGATTGCTATTATTATATTTTAGTCTAGAAATCACACCGGATATGCTAATGATGAACCCAGCTATTAAAAATACAACTAGGTAGGTACATCTGGTAATTTTAATTAAATCCACGTTTATCCTATTTGTCTAAAACATCGATAAGACATATCGACAAATCGAATCACTAAATTAACGCGCTTCATTTTGACTTCCACGTCAATACTGAATTGATGACATGGTGAGTGGTCATGGAATATCGGGAATTTCGTGATTCAGATTGCACCATCTAACGATTGCTAACCAACCAATACTTACAACTTACAAATAACCATGACGGTCATTGACAGCATAATTAAAAGAAGGATAGGTAGGTACCTACGATACGAGGTTTCTCATCTTTCTCATCGAGGTTTCTTACCTATGTAGATATTTAATTTTAACTAGCTCGAGCAATCATAATAAAAACTAGAAACAAATGCTTACTTAGTAACTGTAATCCGAACATGACGCCGAATCCAATAAGTGCAGAGATATACTGCAAAATGCCGGATCTGTCTCCCTTCCAGATTTCAAAGAAGATGACGTAGAGGAGTGTTCCTGAAGCCAAACCCTGAAGGACCACAGAGTATACACCCGCAGCTGTAGCGCCTTGCCCTCCTACTAGCAGTAGACCAGTGCCGATACCCATAGGAGACACTATGGCGAAGGTGGTGATGTATATGATGGCCAGCCAAGTCTTTGTCCGGGTTGCGATCAGTTCTACGCCAATACAGAAGGCGATGACCAGTTTGTGCGCTGAGATAGCTCCTAACATGTACCTGAAAAATAATTAGATGTGATTTAAATGCCTGTACTTCAAATACTTACATTCTATATTTGCGTAAAATGTACATAATTTATGATTTAAGGGATGGTGCCACCTAAGCAATAGTGCCTGTATTAGGCGGCCTTTACACTTGTAAGTTCTTACGTAAGTTCAGTACAAATACTGCTCACGAAAGTCGCTGTAAGCAATATTTGTACTGAGCTTACGTAAGTAACTTACAGGTGTAAAGGCCGCCTTAGGAGACACCGCTCTTCCAAGTTATACACTTTTATTAAATAGTATTTATGAAAATAATATTCACGCCATCTGTTAACTTAATTTAACACTAAATGCACATGTGGAAGTTGGATGCTGTGTTAACGCCATCTATGGGCAAAGCGCATAGTTATTTAGTTCTACTACTCAACACTAGATGGCGTATATAGTTTCAAAAACTTACCATACGTTGGAGGAGCTGGATTCTAAGCCAACGGCCAGACCTTCGAAGAGCTCGTGGATGGAGAGGGCCAGCACGATGAGCAAGCCGCGCAGGGCCGAGGTGACGTCATCGCCGCCGGTGCTGACTGGCATGTGGCTGTGGTGCCCGTTGGAATGGTTGTGCGTGTGGTTCACTTCTTCGTCCTGTAAATTACGAATTTGGATTAAATTTTTCAATTTTATGGGCCAATAGCTACATTTAATTTACTTTTAATCATAAAATTAGAACTACATAATTATATTCCTATGTAGGTATTTTCCTACCTCAAAAGGAAAAAAAACGGAACCCTTATAGGATCACTTTGTTGTCCGTCCGTCCGTCTGTCTGTCTGTCTGTCTGCCTGTCAAGACCCTTTATCTCGGGAATGCGTGGAGCTGTCGAGTTGAAATTAAAACCATATACTCAAGTCTACAATCCCTTGATGCTGAGAAAAAATCAAACTTCAAAGTTAACGTAAAAAAAAGATACGGCCGTTTATGCCGCAAAAAACGTATATTTCGTAACGTATTAGTGGTTAGAGAACCTGACTACGAATGAAGCTTGAGGTCCCGGGTTCGATTCCCGGTCGGGGCAGATATTTGTATGATGAATACGAATGTTTGTTCTCGAGTCTTGGATGTTTAATATCTATTTAAGTATGTATTTATCTATATAAGTATGTTTATCCGTTGTCTAGTACCCATAGTACAGGCTTTGCCTAGTTTGGGACTAGATCAATTGGTGTGAATTGTCCTATGATATTTATTTATTTCGACACTCTCAAGGGAATCAAAATGTATAGGGTACTTCCCGTTGACCTATAAATAACTATGAAATTTGGCAAATAATATCGTCTTATAAAGTACAGGAGAAAATCTGAAAACTATACATTTGTAATTAAATCAAAAAAATATGGTCTTTATTTAAAGTACGTAATCAATCGTCGAGGTTAAACGGTCTGTCTGTCAAGAACCTTTATCTCGGGAACGCGTGTAGCTATCGAGTTGAAATTAAAACCTACATATACTCAAGTCTACAGTCTCTTGAAACTGAAAAAATCAAACTTCAAAGTTAACTTAAAAAAATACGGCCATTTATGCCGCATAAAACGTATATTTTGACACTCAAGGGAATTCAAATTTAAAGGGTACTTTCCGTTGACCTAGAACTACGAAATTCTTTTACTCAAGTACAGGAAACAATCTGAAAAACTATACATTTGTAACCGAGGGCGGTAAGCGAGTTCGACTCGCACTTGTCCAGTTTTTTAATACCACGTCGGCGGCAAACAAGCGTACGGTCCATCTGATGGTAATAGGCGGTTACCGTAGCCTATGGACGCTTGCTACTCCACGGGATACGCATGCGCGTTGCCGACCCTACTAGACCGACCATTTTCTTATTTTATAAGTAGGCAAATTATAAACGGGTTGTAGACATGACTCAGATACCGGATATCCAGTAACAATTAAACATACCTACTAGAAAGTGATCTTCGTTATGTAATATGCTATTTATAATCATTTCAAGGAAGCAATTAGTATTTGTCACACGCATAACCACTAACGGCCCCATTTAGATAAGCAGTGTTAAGTGGACATGCAATTTCCTATATTTAACAATTAGTGAAGAAAACGGAATTAGAGATAGGTACTATTTAATTTTCTTGAGAAGATCAGTGCCCAGAACATTCGTCATCGTATTAGTTTTGTGGACTATGTGGCTTTTATACTTTCAGATTCCTTGGTTCGATGAGCTCATCTATTATAGGTGCAGTTGATGACACTCTCTTCGCTCTAAGCGAAATGTATTCACGTACCACCGTAGCACCCTATTGCAATAATGTGACATATCACTCGAATTTGAGTGACGGACGCCTGTCAATTGCGACAGGGTTCTACGGTGGTACGTGAATACATTTCCCTTACTGTACCTACATCTATGGGTCTTAGATCAGCCCTACAGCAGAGCTGGTGACACTCACCCGCTCTCACTTCATCACTAACTCACACAGACGACCGGTTTAGCCTAGGTGGTTACCCCCTACACCCTGGTGGCACCCTGCCTACGAAGCTGGAGGTCCTGGGTTTGAACCCCGGTAAAGGCATTAATTTACTTGTGTAATGTGATGAGCACGAATATTTGTTTCTGAGTCATGGACTTTCTCTACGTATTCAAGTATTTATTGAACTCTATAAGTAGATATGTTAATCGTCGTCTATTATGAATAGTGCAAGCTTTGCTTAGTTTGGGACTAGGTCGATTTGTGTAAGATTGTCCGCGAATATTTGTTTATCTATTATTTAATGTAACTTTTTGTCATCTTTTGTACCTTTACTTTTTCCGGCTCAATAAGGTCCGCCGTGGAGTTAGTAACACTCTTCTCCCCCGCGCTGTCCGGACTGGCGCGACTCCTGCGCACACTGAGGTTACGCACGAGGGGCATGATCTTCGCGTTTTTGCGCTCGCGCCTGTGGATGTAGAGGTGGACCAACTCCTCCACCAGGTACATGATGAAGAAGCCGCAGCACATAAGTAGGTGGGCGAGGGAGAACTCGAAGCTGCTCATCTGGCCAGTGTCTGGAATTAAAAAAAAAACTTTTTGAATCAGAAACCATTTATTGTCAAATTGTGCGAGTAGGTACAGTAGGTAGTTATAGGAAAAAGATTAGCGTGTATTCAATAATTTAAAACAATGTTAGCAAATTAATATTATACTACTACAAATATATAACAATCAATAAAAAAAGCATTAGATACAGAAAATACATTCAATTATGTCGATGAAAATTTCATTACAATAATCCTCATTAATTGTAGTTATAGGAAAAAGTTTAGCATGTATTCAATAATTTAAAACAATGTTAGCAAATTAATATTATACTACTACAAATATATAACAATCAATAAAAAAAGCATTAGATACAGAAAATACATTCAATTATCTGGATGAAAATTTCATTACAATAATCCTCATTAATTATTTTTGTTTTCCATTATCTCTTTCAATCAATTAAATTTTATAGAAAAAAATATATTTATTGTATAAAAACATTCGTCAAACTATAAAGTTTTCAGCTTGGAGAAAAATTTGTTCTTGGGGAGTTCTGTCCATGAGATAGGCAACGAGTTGCTATTTAATAGCCATGTGATAACAGTTCTTTTTATTGACTTCTAATCGGCTTTTAGGAGCTATTTAATGCCTTATGAGTAGGTACACTTTCTGTCAGTACATTTCTTATTAAATAACTTTGAATTGTTCATTACAAATTTCTAAAATGTACAAACTCGGAACGGCTTGCATGACTCAGACCACTGGATTTAAGGCTATAGTTGATTGAAATGTGTAATCTTGGATATTTCTAGGTAATCTAACATGTCCTCGAGATATCTGAAGGCAAAGTCAACACGTAGAAGTTCGTCCATTGAACCCTTGGAAAGTTCAAGCCGCGTTTCGTAGTCCAAAGGACATGAATGGGAATTCGAGCAAACCAATGGGTGTAGTGATGCTGATGTGAGGAATATCCATACAGTAAGTATAGTAGAAAATAATGTGCCGAACTGAATATTGGTGTGATACAATTCGAGACTTCAGCGCTCTACACTTTTAGTTGGCAAAACGTCAATGAAATAGGTAACTAACCTGAAAATATTACTTGATATGAAAAGATGAAAAATATGAAATTCTCGCCATTAGTGACCATAACTATGCAATGTCGTGCCGTGTATAGTAATATTTACCTACTAAGTACTAAGTAATATTAGTATATTTCTCGCTATGTAATTTAGTCTACCTATTTTACACGCAAGTTTCTGAGTTCCTTAATCGAAATTTAAGGGATGTTCATAACTCTCGTTTCCTTATTGATAACGATGAAATATGGTGGCCAATATAATGACCAAGCCAAGTAATTCCTCATAATTGCTGTACAAATAAAAGTAACGATTATCTCGAGTACCTATTTCAAGTATTTCCCGCTAACAAGATAGGTTGCGCAAAACGTTGTCTCATAACTATATTTGCAGTCATTTATATTTATACTAGCTTCTGCCCGCGACTTTGTCCGCGTAGAACTCGATAAAAAATCCCGTGAGTCGTAAATTATAGCCTATTAAATAATAACAATTAGAATTTTGGTCAAGTGCGAGTTTAGTTTTTCTATATATTTTGAGACCCAGCACCTGATGAAGGCAACGAGTAAAACTATTTGGTCTCCATATAAAGTTTCATCCCCTTTTTCGTCCCTCAGAGGGAAGGAATTTGACATAAATTATAGCCTATATCCTATTCTGATATAGAAGGTACATAACTGGACATTTTCATATAAATTCTTCCAGTAGTTCATCCATCCAAACTTTCACGTTTATAATATTAGTAGGATAGTAGGATGATATGTGATAAATAGCCTTATGTCAACGTAAGCAAAGGAAATACGAGTGTTTTATTTATGTAATGATTGGTAGGTACTAGAGTTAATGAACTGTGATCTAATCTTCCATCAGCGAGAGACAAGACTTACATGATTAAATCAATCAAGAAAACATAGTAAACCCGGAAAGATTTAATTAGGTAAATTATTGTCAAGTAAAGGATGGATCTTGCCGGCCGGCGCTTTTGGTGACACACAGAGTTTCGCATAGATAGGTACATTTCGGCCGCCAAACAGAAACACCGTCAAAGTCGTACGAACCACAATGTCACATATTGATGGGCGAAATATGTGAGTTACGAACACTTTATTTAAACTATTTAGTCAGATCATACATTACAGCGTCAGCAGTGCCCGGCTCGGGTTCGGCACGGTGTACTGTGTGTAACATTTAAAGTTTATGATTGCGTCTTATATTATATGGAGTCTTCCTAACGTTATTCTCGGTTGTGCCCTAAAGGACCCCGGGGTCCGCTTTGGCACCTAATCCCAAGATTTGGCACAGGCACTAGTTTTACGAAAGCGACTGACCCTCCAACCCAGAGGGAAAACTAGACCTTATTGGGATTAGACCAGTTTCCTCACGATGTTCACAGAAAAGCTAAAGGGGAATATCCCGTACATAAGTCCCGAAAAACTCATTAGTACGAGCCGGGATTCGAACCCACGATCGCCGCTTGCGCTTGACAGCCATATACTAAGCTACCATAGCGTATATGGAGTTAAGTAAATAATGATTATTCAACCATTAGAGTTGCTTCCTATTGTCCCACTTGCTTTAATGCCTGTATAACAAAAATATTGTATCTAAAGACGACGTTACTGTTACTACTCAGTCAGCGTACATAACTGTGTAATATTATTATAATATGTAAGTATGTTTAATTTAGGATTAGAAATGATTAAGTATTTTGTGATTCTGCGCACTTTATCATTTTCTTGAATGAATCGCGTAATAATAATTGCCATTGATCTCGTATCTCGGGATATCTACAAGGTTTGCCAAACAGAAGACTTTATTATGTATATCTACGTTTACTTCTATCTAATAATTCAGGTAAACGTATAATATAAACGGTTCGGATCCGTTTGTGGTCTAACTGTGGTCATCCCTTGTGTAATGTAATCGAAATGTTTTTTTTAATACAGTTGCTCAAAAAGTGGTACTTTTTGTGGCTGCGTAGCGTGCGAGAAGCTCAATTTCTCGAACTAGTGCTTTTTACTTTTTAGTTCCAAACTATACTTTCGAAACGCAGTAATTTTATATTAGATTTTTTACTTGGAAATTATAAAATTAAAAACGCTTACGAATACTAGGAGTATTTATTTAAAGTATTCATTAATATATAAATGACGAAAAAATATTAAGAATTTGCATTTTATAGCCTACTCTGTCTTAGGTATCTATGTATGAAATATTTACTTTCCTAAAAATCGTTCTTTGATTTGGCTGAATGATACAAGCATATGCCTAGAAAAATTATTCTTATGAATACTGTCAGTGTCAACTGCCAAGTGTCAATTTAGTTTCTCAACTCGAGGCCGATGGCGCTGATTCCAATAGTATGTTGTCACTGTCAGTGTCATTTGTAAAGTATGGGTTCGTTCAAAAATAACTTCGAAGCAAGTATATTTTATCGCAATGATATATTAATTTATTATTTTTTCGCAATTGTATTAAAAAACGTCGTTTACAACACGTGTGAAATGTCTTTTTACCACTCGTACCGAGTCTTGCCACTCGCTTTCAGCTCGTCGCAAGATACCTCGGTACTAGTGGTAAAAAGACATTCTTTTCACACTAGTTGTAAAATGTACTATTACCAAATAAAGAATTTTGTTTTTTTGTTTTAACTCCCAACACATGAAGTGCGGTCTCTCTGAAAACCCTTCTTAAGAAACCAATGTACTAGGTATAGATCTAGTTATTTACCGCAATAATTCGGCCTGTATGGTGAAGCGCATTTGCATAGTGACATCACTAAGTTTTTATGAGAAAATTAATACAGGTAAACGAAGAGGAAAAACATAAGGAAATTCCGGTTCAGTCTGGTAAAGTTACGCTTGCTACGAAAGTTGTTATACTTAGTCAGAAACCAAATTAGATTCTGTTACCGTGAGTGATCTATTTCCGATAGTCGTTTCTGATAGGATATAGCCTGTTAAAAAGCGGAAAAGTGATGGTTAGATGGAGGGCTTGACCCCATTGAGGTTGGATTTTTAGTTAATGAAAGATGAGCCTAGAAAAGAGCGGAAATAAAAAAAAGCTGGTTGTTCCCACCTGTTACCACCAATTTAATACCAGTGGTAACAGCTGGGAATTTAATACCAGTGGTAACAGGTGGGAATAACCCAAAACAGCGTGTTGCGACTTGCGATACCGTGTATAACGTGGTAAAATAATAATGGTACTTGAACCATTTGATAAAGGCGTATCGTATCCTTCAGTAGCCAGACTCTAGGACTTAAACATGCTTTTGGGGGAAAGTTGAGTGGTAATTCGTCAACAATTTACGTTTTAGTAGAAACTGTAGGAAAAATAGGAATCGTGTATCTAAGTATTGCCATGTAAGGTAACCGTCGGTAGTGCGCGATTCCGGACCAATACTTTGCACCCTCAAATCTTCAATTTTAATTCATGGCAATAAACGTGAACTGGAGTTACTTGATACCTTTTAAGGTATTTTATTCTGCAAATAGGCCACAAGGGGCACTTTTATATGTTATAATAAAATGTTGTTAAAATATTTAACATAAGAAAAGGCGAAAGGCGGGCGACCTCGACGTCCACTTCGTCCAGCTCGCTTTCCACATTCGAGCCACGCTCACCATGGCATGTAGGTACAGTAGACACTCGATTAAATAAGCTTCCGTCAAAAATTAAATTTTTGGTACAAGCATTTGTAGCCGATTGCATTTTGCACCGTTAAATACGAAGTTTATAATGAGTATTATTCTTATATATTATATACTAGCTTCCGCCCGCGACTTCGTCTGCGTGGATCCGGGATAAACTCCCTTATATTTTAATCCAGGCTATATTAGCCAGGATATCTTCGCGTAAAATTTCATCCAAATCGGTTGAGCCGTTTAAGCGTGATTGAGTAACAAACATCTAAACATTCAAACATCCAAACTTTCGCATTTATAATATTAGTAGGTTATCTTGTATTATCGAGGAGTTCCTGGACAAATGCAGGTCATTCACATTCAACACGCATCATCAGGAGCTCTGGTAACCTAACTCACCTACCACCAGGAGCATAACACCACTTATCTAGAGAGCAAGTAAGTAGTGTGACTAAAGCTGGCCAATACGTTACGGTCCACCGGAGAGGTCTACCTGTGCAGCCCCCCTATTCTGTAACTTGTTTGAAGCTCACCTCAACGCTCACCCACAAATATATCTTGACACTGCGATGCGTAGTAGCTAAGCGTAGGTAGAGGTCTAGTTTCGTTAGGTGACGCTGTTAAAAGCTCACCTCAACGCTCACCCACAAATATATCTTGACACTGCGGTGCGTAGTAGCTAAGCGTAGGTAGAGGTCTAGTTTCGTTAGGTGACGCATGGGGTGAGGCGCATGAGCGCGTAGCGAATAATAGCACTGTCCCCCTATTCTGTAACTTGTTTTAAGCTCACCTCAACGCTCACCCACAAATATATCTTGACACTGCGATGCGTAGTAGCTAAGCGTAGGTAGAGGTCTAGTTTCGCTAGGTGACGCTGTTAAAAGCTCACCTCAACGCTCACCCACAAATATATCTTGAAGCCGCGATGCGTAGTAACTAAGCGTAGATAGAGGTCTAGTTTCGTAACGGGTGACCGGCGGGGTGAGCCGCATTTGCGCGTAGCGAATAACAGGGATAACAGCCCTGGTATATCGACCAGAGCGTAGGGAACGACATGTGCAGTTTGTTTCACCTGTGCAAGCGGCTGGAGCAAAACCAAAACTCAATTCATTCGAGTGACAGACCTGTACCGTACGGACACCGGAACATCCGCACACACGCTGGTTGACCTGCGCAGGTAACGTGTAAGGCCAGCTTAAGTTTTTTAGCAAATCTTTGCGCCCTATATTTTTGATTTGCTCGTTAGAAACTCCGAATAGCTAAACTTATAATATGTGTGGGTGGGCGGGGCACATTGCACGTAGAACCGCTGGCCGTTGGGGCGGAAAGGTCCTCGAGTGGCATCCACGTCCCGGCAGGCGCAGCGCGGGTAGACCCCCCACAAGGTGGTCTGATGACCTGGTGAAGGTCGCGGGAGTCCGCTGGATGCGGGTGGCGTAGTACTGTAATTGCGGCACTCTTTAGTGAAGGCCTATGCCCAGCAGTGGACGTCTTTCGGCTGATATGATGATGATGATAGGAACTAGCGTAGGTATACCTACATTTCCCGCAACTTGTTACAAGGATCACTGATCATTGTACCTCGTTTAAGTTGAATTGAAAGTACATGAAGTTACAATTTATGCTACGGTTAATTACGATAACTGTATCTATATATGTGATATTGCTAGAATAGGCGAGTCACTGCCAGAGGTCGAGCGTGATGACCGGCTCTTTGCTTGGCAGCGAACTTATTGCTTTGGGCCAAATGGGTCACGAAATAGACAAACTAAATACAACCTACCTATACTTATTGGGTTATTTGGCGGAAATCTGAAAAGCCGTTTTTAAAGGCCATGTAAGTACAGTTAGATTTATAAAACAAAAATGAATTGTCCACTTGTTGACAAAGGTCTAAGAACACTGAAATCGAACCAGTTAGTAAGTACCTTGAGACGGTATAGTATCTATTGCATACATGGAGAAACTCGGGGAAAACAAAAGTCGCCTTTCCTATGTGCAAAAAAATATTTGAGTGCGTGAAATCATATAAGAGCACACGCCGTTTATGCACATTAAGAGTCAAACCAAAAATTGGCAATGTTCGCATTGTCCACAAGTCTCCACGAACCTAAAGACTCCTGTCACAATAGGCCATCATCATGGCACATCATATAGGATGCAAGTATGCGTAAGAGGGAGAAATACATACTTCCATCGCACTCCAATGCATAACCGCGTTCCTCTCCTGCGCCATTATGGCACATTGTGTGAAGGAGCCTTAAATCTTTGTATGAACCATTCCCAAAACCCTACTCCAAATCCAGCTTACTACTACTCAAATAATTAAGGAAATCCAAAATTGTTTTACAATACCCATTATTCCCTTCACTTCAAGTATAAACCGGCCAATTGCCGTTCCGTAGTTGCCTGTCTGTCTTAGTTTGCTTCTTGCGGTTGCGTCACCCGAATTTGTACGAAAGTACATTTTTAAGTTTGTCATTAACTAATTGTGTCTACTTATTCTACCATTCATATATCATCGGCATTTCAATTACAACTTTCTAATAGTGAGGGTCACTGACGCCGCAAACGGACAGACGGATATGACGAATTCCTTGTTGACTACGGAACCCTAAAAAGGACAAAAGCAGTGAAAACTTTTTGGCGCGTGTTTAAGTATAATGAAGCTGTACCCAAAGAGAATATTCAAGTTGAACCTATTAATAATTTGATTGACAGTTGGCACGTGCAAAATCGAGCGTCTTTTCTTTCTGCACTTAAGTCCATCATAAAGGGATAAATATTTACTAATAGCTTCGTTTGTTGTTTGTTTGGCTTTACTTAAAAATTTGCAATAAAGAACCATATTGGATTATCTAACTACATAATCTACTATTGTGTTTAACCACTGACTGTGGCGTCTAACTACTATTAGTACATGTTTTGTTCTATTCCCATGATTTATTGCCCTAGGTTTTTATATGTAATAAATTATTATGATCCATCTGTTCAAACAATGGCGGTGTAGATACAACCATTATTACTGCCGTAATGATAATTAATTTCATGCATTTATTGTTGGACCGAACGTGACGTTTTACGACGACAAAGAAACCATTATTAAGAGCATGCTCATCGGAAACAAACCTGCACCTGTTCATATGAATTACACAAATGTCTGGTTGAATATGTTTTTGAAATGGGGCCAATAGCGAAGCTACAAATAGAAAGAATAGATACCAACTTTTTGGACCTCTTATTGTGCCAAGCTGTATAACAGATTGAGTTCCAGTAACCTACTAGGTAGGCAGGAACTCTGAAGGAATCCACAAAATGGGAAACAGTATCGGCTACGAAAGCATTAGCAGTTAATGACGTACATAGGTAATGGAGATCATTGAAACAATTGCTTCGAAATAAATTTGTTCAAGTCTTTTTTAAGGCACTTTCTTTAAAAGACTTGAGATGTCAGGTGTTAAAAACAGAAACGATCGATGCAGCGCGTTAGTTAAAATAAACACGAGTATGCACTCAGCTTAATGGAGCTAAAAGTCAGGAAGTACTTTGCAGCCTGGACAACCTTTGGAGGAAAGGTTACGGAAAACATCGACCGAAGATGATGCGAAACCGGTCGTTGCATTACAGGGACTGTCTTCGGGTTAAACCCAACGGCCCCCGCCTACGTAATCTCCGTAAAAAGTTATGGCTTTAAAGTGTCAGAGTTATGGGATAATCTATATGTGTGACTCGAGCATACCTGTTTCTTTGTCTTTCGATTAAAATATGCTATACGGTTTAGTACCATAGGTACCTTTATGTTCAACACGTCATTTACACGTCCATGAAAAGCAACATTCGTCAACGAATTTATTCATGCGAATGGTTTATCAACGTCAATCCGCCTCAAAACTAGCTAATGATTACTACTGATTAAGAATAAGAATTTATTTAATTAGCACACAAAGTAAAAAAAAAAACATATTATGACATTTTAGTGTTAGTTACATTGGTTAGATGAACCATGAACCTGCAGATATCATCTAATTGCCATACTATTTATTTTCGTTCTAACTTTACACCCAATAATCATTCAATTACTTTTATCTCAAAACAAATATCTGACATAAAAACTAGTAAACAGACCGATAGAGAATACATTAAAGTTGATTATTTAATTGATTGAACCATCACACGTTCATCACTTGTTACCTCATTATTATCTCATCGGCGCGAAGAGCAAGCGGTTGATAGTTTGATACATACGAGCTTTTTTCTCTTATTTCATAAAAAAATATTTGGAATTTTAAGACTGTGTTTTCCCTGCGCCTTAAATGTTTAATGATAATATTAATGACTGAAGTTTTTTGGCGTAAATAGGAATCAAAAAGTATGAAATGTTACTTTGCAAAAACCTTGTCTAGGCATCACCGAAGCCAACAACTTGATTCTCACCGGCTTGCCTATTTGAAGACGATTGATCAGCTTTATTTTACAATTCTTGAAGAAAAAGAAACCCATATTAGCACCGACTTAACGAACTTGCCTAAGAATATGTTAGATTGTTAGATGCCACGTCTGTTGTCTAGGCAGGTAACCAGTGACTATAAAAACGCAGTGGAACTACCTAGTTAAGAGTTTCAAGACATCATGATCATGACTTTAATAATGACATTAGGTAGCTATTAGGTATATCAGTGCCGCTGCTAAACAACATCCGTCCATAGTTTTTGCCGACAATGGCCTGTTAAAGTTACCCATCTTGTTATTCAACGCGTTTTTTCCGCGTGATTATACTGATTTCTTTATAATGGGCAAGAACTTGATACTTATACTTATCTTCGAATCTAAGTTTTCGAATCTAAGTGGTTTGTGTTTGTGTCATATCTAGAAAATCGTCAACAGAGTGTGGATATCGAATAATATGATTATAGCGCGAAAATATTTGGTACTTACAGATCACAGAAAGTTAATGTAAAGTATTCTATACCTCAAGGAAGTGTCCTAGGATGCATATTGTTCTTGCTACGTATACGTAAATGATTTGCCAAAGACTCTTGATAATAAATGTATTCTTTATGCGGATCAGTGATTTTTCAATGTGATAACAGCGAGCATTTGAAACAGCAACTTAATACATGTTCTGTTCAAATATTGGAATGGCTAAACGATCATAATTTGAAATTAAATGTCTCAAAAACTAAACTAATACGAATCAAACCACAACAAAAACTACCAATTGATACAGCTTAATCATACAAAAATGACAAGATAGTCACTGTTAACACGTGTACTTTATTAGGAATTGAATTAGACTCGGAAATAAATTGGAAAGCACATGTCATAAAAATATCAGGCCCCGTAGCATGGTTGGCCTTGTCACGCGATAAGTGATAGGATAGAGCGTGCGTCACTGGCTGACACCGTTCGATAGTACGAGACGACACGCTTATCTTGTCACTTGTCGCGTGATAAGGCCAACCATGCTACGGCTCCTGGAAAGCTGTCTCAATTCACATACGCTCTGTATGAATTTAAAAAATGCACAGATTTAAAAACTGCAACTAGTGCATATTACGCCTACGCGCACGCTTGGCTGAGCTATGAGATTGTTTTGTGGAGGAACAGATGCCAGTGATTTGTTTATCCTTCAAAAAAGGTGTATAAAATTTTTATTGAATATATCACAATTAGAGATCTGTAGATCACACTTTTTTAACCTAAAAATGTTAACGTTAACATCTATATATATATATATACGAATTATGTAATTTCGTAATAAACAATAAAGTGTTATTTGAGCAGACTCAGGAAAACAGCACAACATTTTGCCATACCTAACCTCAGAAACAGAAATAAATTAACTAGTACATTTACGAAACTAGAAATATTAAGATCGGGCACATACCACATGGCAATAACGTGTACAATAATTATAACGCAGATTGAAAAAAATAAGGAGCTCTTTCACAAGTTGAAATATTTCTTATTCATGAAAAGTTATTATACATTAAATAAGTATTTTAGTTGTAATTAATAGATGCTTGATAATCTTAACCTTAATATTATTGTAAATAGTGTTATTATTACTTTTGCAGTGCCCTAACAGGGTTTATGTTGGGACGTAAAATATTGTATCCATTTTTGTAACCATGTAAAGCAATGATTATGATTAAGATTGTAATTTTATTCCGTCGTACATTGTAAATTTTTTCGATTGTTAGTCATCTTACTCACCTTATAAGGAAAATTAAGTAACTAAGGAGGACTTCAGCTTGTTTAAATTATCTCGAAAGTTGGACACAAATGTATTCAACAATACCGACTCTATTTTAAGTAGGTACCTAAGTATAGTATGAAAGATATTTTTCGACTAAAGCCAAGTTATGTTCAAAAAAATTCGTCTGCGAAGCGAACCTATGAGTTACTTGTAAGTTACGTAATTTTATAACTTGATGTATGGAGATGGAGTAATTTTGGTCTGCATAAACTTGTATCTAATACTAGCTGCTCGCGCTGCTCCGCCCGCATATAAAATTCAGCCTATATTCATCCTGAAGGTCCATTCTAAACACTGGAGTAAGTTTTTTTTGAAATCGAATATGAGGTCTGAAGGCTCCTACTCCTACCTTACATTTCACAGACATGCTGTTTTTAGTACAGAAGACTACCCTTTACCTTACGTCTAGTATTATGCCTTATTTTTCTGTATGTTCGAATTAGTAATCTCTTTCTAAATATTACCTATTGACGAGTTTACGCGTGATGTTGTAAAACAGGAACCGACTACAGATAAATGATAATATTAGAAACGGTAACGAATTTAAGTAATTTTTGTACGTGCTCTTACGTTCGATACGCCGCGCTGGCTATATATTTGAGGCTGGTCGTCGTACACAACACAAATTAAGGTCGTCTGGTCTCTAATCGAACAGACAACACGCATTACATATGCATGGTCACGAAGGCATTGGCGCAGCTCAAACTTCCACGAACATATGATTAATATGAGGAAACTCGATTTAAGAGCATGTGTAGTCTTAGCTTTTGCTTTCTACTTCGTCCGCCTCCTATTCATAATTTCACTATCAAAACATACTATCCTTCCCCGGAACTCTAAACTCAAATGTTCTAAGCAACGGTTTAAGCGTAGATCTGTACACAAATGTTACAAACGATTCTTGAGCATCATCCTAAATATACACAAGGGCACTTAAGTAAACTATATTATGTAGGTACTATATTTGAATCAACCTAAAAGTATTTGAAGGCACCAAGGCTGAGCGAGCGCGCGAGTGCATTGCGCCAGGTGGCCTTGAGCCGAGATATGCGTGCGCGCAGCCTCCGCGCACGTCCGCGATACTCGGGTTTTATTTACTGCCCTGCTCAGCAAAAAATCCATTAAGCCAGGTTTTCCTAGGCCAGCTAACTATCCGTCTCTTTCTAATTAGAACACTTAGAAAGAGACGGACAGTCTACGTCGCCTCCTTATGACGGCACCGCTAGCCTAAGAAACCAGAGCTTTAGTTAGAGACTAAAGATTGGGTCGATCACGTAACGCATTGTACGCGCGTCAGTTAGATCTAAATGACAGTTGGATGTTGGATCTACCTAACGTGCGTTCAAAACGTTACGTGATACCCCTATCAACGTTAAATATGGCGCCGGCAGTTGTGATTCGTAGAATCTTGCCAACACCGCTTAAGATTATAGACGGATTTGTGCACGGTGAGTACCCTAAAAGTGATCACCTCTACCTATGGCATCTGTGCAGTCTGTAGATTAGTTGTGGTTATTAATAAATTTATTGCCTTCATAGAGTACATTAGAGTACGCCACTACTCATGGGCTTATGTAGAGTCAGCATCATAAAAATGTATACATTCTATGACCTTATTACTTAGATATAAGGTCGAAAAGTGTATACATGTTTATGATGCTGACTGTACAACTCCATCGAGAGTGAAGTGATGGTCTTTATTAAGGCAGGAAGACTTAAGCCTTACTTTATCCCGCCAGTAACTCTTGGTGGAGAGGTATTAAGGGTACTCGAGTGATTTATGTGATGACTGTGACATGGAGAGGGAGCGGAGGCCGTTATCAGTGTGAGGAGTAATATGTTGGCCCGCAGGTTCGCGAGATGCTCTGTTGAAGTGGAAGTGACGTTATTTAAAGCATATTGCCAATCATTTTACTCAAGCGGCCTGTGGTTTATAACGCCCTTTGCATCCAGTACAATAACGCCTTCAGAATGCTGTTGAGACTACCAAGATGGTGCAGTGCCTCAGGAATGTTCGCGGACGCTTAAGCTGGGTACTGACCAACGTTACGAGGTGTAATGTAACATGTTACACAGCGAGCATTCGTGCAGTCAGTACGTGTTTTTAACCGTAACACTACGTACTGACTGCATGAATGCTCGCTGTGTAACATGTTACATTACACCTCGTAACGTTGGTCAGTACCCAGCTTAACACGAACAGGTTCTACGCGATCATCAGAAAAAAAACCATCGTTGATGGACGCGTCAGAAAGAGTCAAAACAGCATTTTGAAGGTGATAGCGGATAGGACAACTGCCCATCCTTTGTCACTGGGTGACACAAATCAAGACAGTAGTAAGGTATATAAAATAGCCGTGATCTGTGTCACAGCGTGTTTTGAACTTTTTATTTTATTTTATCTTTATTTTATTAATGTGTAACTAACATAGATAAAGTTCCTACTGTGACTAACCCGATATAGATATTTATCCGAAATAAAGTATTTGAATTTGAATTAGGCAGGTGATATATTTTATCTTTTTAGGGTTCCAATACCTCAAAAGGAAAAAACGGAACCCTTATAGGATCACTCGGTTGTCTGTCTGTCCGTCTGTCACAGCCGATTTGCTCCGAAACTACTGGACCGATTGAGTTGAAATTTGGTCCACATATGTAAATTGGTGACCCAAAGATGGACGCGTAAAGTAAATTAATGAATTCTGAAGAAGGGGGCCACTTTTGGGGGGTAAACTGGAAAATGAAAAAAAAAGTTTTGTAAACTGTATTATCGTATGAAAGGGGTTGTTGTAAGCATGTCAGATTTTTTTTTTATAATTTTAGCAAAAACAGATTTGAAGTCATTTAGGAAAAAAGACCCCCCCCCCCCTTATCTCCGAAACTACTAGGATTAAAATTCTGAAAAAAATATGGAAAATAGTTCCTTGCCTAAAGTATACAGGAAAACCTATAAGAAGTTTGAGTATTCAAAAACACTTGTGAAATTTAGATTATATACGGAACCCTCACCACGCGAGTTGAACTCGCACTTGTCCGGTTTTTTTTCTATTTTTTTTCTAGTCTAGTCACCACAAATCTCGGAATTTAAATGATAAGAAAAATGCAATCTGAAAATTCTTAATTTACCTACTAGGCAATAAAACTTGTTTAGAGTGTTAAGACGGGGAGTTCCCATTCCCATTCCCACCTGACTCAGATTCTTGTTTGTTCGTTAAGTATAAATGTGATTTTAATTTTGCTTTGTAAAATTGGGAGACTGATGGAATTTGTAATTTTATAAACTACATTTGTGAATACAAAGACATACACATTTCTAGATATCCAATAGTTATAGGTAAATGTTTAATGGTGTTGCTATTACATCGAAGAGGCGCATTAAATGGTTAATTGACGGACGGTCTGCAAGCGTGTCGCCTCGAGATAGACTATCCGTCTCCTTCTAATTAAAACGCTTAGGAAGAGACGGATAGTCTACGTCGCCGCGACATAGCTCGCGGGCCGTCCAGCCCCCCTATTCTGTAACTTGTTTAAGCTCACCTCAACGCTCACCCACAAATATATCTTGACCGCGATGCGTAGTAACTAAGCGTAGGTAGAGGTCTAGTTTCGTAACGGGTGACCGGCGGGGTGAGCCGCATTTGCGCGTAGCGAATAACAGCCCTGGCCGTGCAGTCGATGAGTCAATGACATTATGTTATGTCAACGTTGTATAAGTATTACTGAATCTCTTGAAGTCTTCCGATTCCACGGCTAGTGACCCACCATAAATTAACTACATACGTACAATAACTGCAGAATCTGCATAAATAAGTATTCCGGTGTCACATAAGCAAGATAAAACATACCCTGAGACCCTATTTGCAATGCCATTCGCGTGGTCGCACTAGAAGCATATGAATACTCTTTGTTTTCGTGCCAAGTTACATCATGGCTTTCGTCCGATATTCTCATAACGTCATTCTCACACATGTTTATAGACCCGTGAAGCTAAATTAATATTTATAAATCTTTTAGCGAATGACCACAACATTATAGTTCAAGAGCCGTGCGTCAGGTTACCGTACCACACCGAACGTGATCGAACGCAAATAAAGATCTCCTTTTGCTTACTGCGTCTAAGTTTTCAATGAAAATATATTTTTTGCATACATAAAACAATGTAATATTGATTGTCAAGTCACAAAATTTTATTTAGCAAGCAAATAAAGATTAATAAGAATGACTTGGCTCTACGAAATATCTTACAACTTTTTACGGTGGAAGAGTTTCGAGACGTGGCCTATTTTGACATGGAATGAATTTTATGGAATTTTAGTTTACAAAATGCTTCTCATAAGTGGTGTTGACATAACACCTACTCTTACTAGTAGGAGCAGCATCTACATTACCGTAGGTACACAACGACAAGATAAAAGTTATCTCTGTTCCACAGACTATATGATTCTTTAAGAAAAAGAGTGAGAGGCGCGCTTCACAGCGGAAGTAGAACGGACTCAATTCGATTACTCAATCGATTACGGGCGAATCGAAAATCGTTTACAGGAACTAATTTGTTGTTTACCTACATTGCAATGAGACAGAAGTTGGTAATAATGGAGTACCTATAATAGGTAGGGAATTGCAATTCAGCGAGGAAATGCCGCCAGCATCCTCGGTACAATGCCTCGAGGGCTTTTTTTACAAGCTTTATATTAACTTTGACCTGTTCGTATGTAAGTAAGTAAGTATATAACTTCTATAATATACCTACGTATAATCGATCTCATTTAAAGACATATTCCTGTAGATATCAATACTATCGGAGAATTCGAGATGACCTCCGATCACTAAGATTATAGGTTGCATTATCTCCGCAACCCAAAAGTTGTGTGGAAGAGATCGCTCCTTAGCGATAAAACCACCTGTTGTTTCCTCTACTTTAAGCTTTATGTGCTGTACCGTGTTATTTATTGAGGCGTGCAATAATAAAGTGTATTAGTATGTCACAAGCCTTATTGAGCTTACTACAGGCTTAGGTCGATTTGTGTAAGAATGTCCCCTAATATTTATTTTATTTATTAGTCTATGTTTAAGAGGAAAAGTCTGTGAGATGTATCTTAATATCTTAAAAATTGGATTTAAGCGGTCCGGAGATTACCTGCCCAGGTAATCTCCGGACCGCTAATCCGATTTCAAAAATTATTTCACCCGCGAGTAAATAGAATGGACTTTCTAGATAGTTATAGGCGGGTTTGCCTGGGTTCTTTGAAGAAGAAGAAGAAGAAGAAGAAAATAGTTTATTAGTGCAAAAAATATACATAGAGTGCAACAAAACTTAACTTAATACATATAATTTTTGAAGAAATTTGCACTAAAAGGCTTACACTCAGCTTGATGTCACGGAGCGAGCCAGAGGACACATTCCATGACGCTGATTTTCAGTGTAGCCATTATTTGGACTAGATGGCATAGCACTGAGAGAATTTTAAATACCTTATTAAGAAATACAAAATCTTCAAACCAAAGCAGAATATAAAAACCAAAAGAAAAAGAAAAACACAACGTAAATTAAAAATTACTCCTTTACGCTTAAGCTCTAATGTGTAAAAATAAAATATGTGTAATAAAATATTTTAATATTGATCAAACTTTTACAGATATATAAAACGGCTGTGTGTGAGTCGGTGTATGTGTGTGAGTGAGCAGATGAAAATGCGCGGGTGTATAATGTGAATGTACGGTTGCCTAGGTACTACATTTTTGTTTATCAATCAAAAATTTTCGGAGGGACATTTTAAAAGAAGCGACTGTGCAATACTGTCTTTGCAATACGCGGGCGAAGCCGCGCGGGCAGCTACCATTATATAAATTGCATTGTATGTTCACGGATGTGTTTCTAACGTGCTCTAGAGTTTACGAATACAATTACTGGTTTATAAACGGTATTATTCAATAACAAGGTCACTTCATTAATTCAAGAAATACACTGGAGTTTTTTCCTCAATGAAACGAAGCGGACCGGTGCAATATTATTAGTGATTATTATGATAGGCTTGTGATCTAAGATTTTTACGGTGCCATTGCCATTCCAGCCAGTTTTTGGAGAGGAACAAATGTTTGTATGGGAGCAACTACAATTAAAAAACATATATACCCAAATCTCGCTGGCGACAGCCGAAATGCTTCATACTGATTGACTCAAAAGTATGACGTCACACTTTGCTATTTGAACTAATCGTTGTATAGAAAATCAATTACCTAAATTGCTGTTACGGTCGCGAAATACTGCGTTTAGATCCATAGTTGTCTTACAATTTTGTTTCTATAAAAGCGTAAGGATTCTATTGGTAGTTTTAAATTTACTCTTGGAAAATAAAAAATAAATCATATTTTTTTTTAACTTTCAAGGTATCTTTTTATGATTTTAATTATATTTTGAAATTTATACTTTATTACAATAATTTGATGGTTTACTATCCATTTAGCAACACTACGTTATCAATTTAAACATAAGGTCACAAGCCTAATATTACAGATTGATGCAGATCGCACCTAGTCTGTAGAAAAGCAGCAGAAATATCACTATAAAATATGCACGTTTAGTAGCAACCCAACTGTAGACATATTTAATCTCTCTTTGTCTACGAATCTCTTTGTTTAGCGAGACGACCCAAACACCAAGTAACGACAAACTTTTGCCAACCGTGAGAACATCTTCGAATCGTGGAGACAAGGATTGTAAACAAAACTTTTTGCAAACTATCAATCATGAAGTTTCTTAGTTCAATCACACATTGGGTATCAGGATAATGGTATTTAGCGTGTATGAGGTTCGTATACGAATAGTTCGTATTTCCTTTGAACGGTGAGTACGGTGACCCATTACCCATTGTAGAGATATTTTCACGGGTCAATAATACTCGTATGTATATAATTATGATTGTTTTTTGTTTGTTAAGGATGTGTGAATTTATGATCTTCGATGCGAAATGCGAGATATATACAATGTATAGCCTTCATTTAAGATATATAGTGTACCGCTTTGTATAAGATGACACTTAAGAACCTGACATTATTTGCCTAGTATTTACCTAGTACTTATAGGTAGCTTAAGTGGTAGATAGTGTCTGGCATTTACTTTTGAGTTTGGGCTAGCCAGCCACATCAAACTCATCAAGGTTCATATTATGGCAAATTAATAACATTTTAGGGTAAGTATAGGTGTCATCACAATCTATGAGAAGGACTTAAGGACTGTATGTATAATTATAGCTATGAAGATATACCTTTGTATATATATCCTTTTGTTTTTGCGATAAGTTAATTTGGATTGTGATTTTTAGGAACCTCTTATTCAATAGTTGTCGAACCCACAAAGTTTGCTGTTGTAAAAAACTCCTTTTTGGCTGCTTTTCTACCACAACAAGTCATACAATCCTCAACGAGTGTTAGAAAGCCTTTAATAATATCGTTATGAACAGCACTGGCCAACTATGGCCACGTTTGTGCATTTTTACCTATCAGTTTAGTTCGCCTAATTGTGGATTCTAGTGTAGCAATATTTCTCATTGCATTACTCCACGATTACTCTGAGCGCTACTTTATAAGTAAGTACCTAGACAAAACTTTTACGTGCCATGACAGTATTGCGTTCGTTCCCTTTTATATGCTGTTAAGACAAGATGACATCAGCTAACACTTCTGCACCCAACTACCAAAGTGACCCAAGTACATCTTATTTGACATGCGATTATGGCGCTAATTTCTAAACTGTAATAGTCCAGAATGACATACACAATTATTCGGACTTGGGTCAGTTTGACTTTCAGATACAAAGTCACCAATGCTATCGTAGGCGTTTCATCATGAGGTTAACTTGGTAAGAAAGTTTATAACAGCCGAAGCTGGGTGCAATGCCATGCACTGACTTACTTAAGGCTATAATGATGACTTAAACATAGTAATTTGTCAGTAACTGTACCTTGCTGGTGGAATGAGTGGTCGGGAAAAATTTTACCGAGCTCATTTGTAATTTGCAAGTAATTGAACGGTTGGACTTTCCAGGAATATAATATTTACTCATTCAGCGCCACAAAAATACTTGAGGAACTTAAATGAATACTCTAAGATTCGAGATTTTAGAGAAGTTTTTGAAATAATTTTGATATCATGTGCAATATTCTTGATATTACAAAACATATTTTTATTCATCTGCACTTTCATGCTTTTATTCTCATTGCACCCATTTTATTAGTTTCTGGTTTTCTTTATGATAGTCAACCATCCCTTTGAAACTAGCAGTCGTAAGAGAAAGCCTTCTGCCTTTAATTATTTATTTTGTACAATAAAGTTTAAAACGGTTTTTTGGATCCCGTGTAAAAAAAACCGGCCAAGTGCGAGTCGGACTAGCGCAGGCAGGGTTCCGTACCATTACCTATAAAAACGAGCAAAAATCACGTTTTTTGTATGGGAGGGGAGCCCCCTTAAATATTTGTTTTATTCTATTTTTTTGTATTTGTTGTTAAAGCGGCAACAGAAATATGATCTGTGAAAATTTCAACTGTCTAACTATCACGGTTCATGAGATACAGCCTGGTGTCAGACGGACAGACAGACAGACAGAAGGACGGACAGCGAAGTCTTGGTAATAGGGTCCCGTTTTTACCCTACGTTCAAAATCTAGGTTTATAAATTTCTAATTAAAGGAAAAATTGAAAAATTTAATGCTCCGAGCCGGATTCCACTATTAACTAACTATTAACTTATCTAGGTTTCCACTATTTTAACAATGGTTGCTTAATCTTCTGAATGTCGCTACGCATTAAGTTTAGTAGTTCTTATTGTGCCACGTCTTTACGAGTCGGGTAGCACCCATTTCTATCTGGCTAGACATAATTAAAGCGTGTCGTCACGACAGCCTTGGCTGCGTTTCACCCGGTACTTAATGGTTTCTCCGCGACCGTGAGTTGCTTCACAGCGCGTAGACCCGTGTAGAGGATTTGTAGGCTCCCTTTCTAGGATTCCGTGGACTGCAAGGAACCCTTATTGTTTCGCCATGTCCGTCTGTCTGAGGCATATCAGTTACCACTGAGGTATTGGAATACGCCTAGCCGACGAAAACTGGATACAGCTCATGGAAAAGCGGTGCGAGATGTGAGTCCCCTTCCTTTCCCTGGGGGGTGGGAGACCTTCGATTCCCTTTATTCTTCGGGTCCGTATGCAAACTTAGGTTGAGACCGGAAGGAAAAGTGTTTAACAATAACTGCAGAAGGGTTAAAGTCGTCTACTTAATATGTAATTCTTATTACAGAATCAAACTTCCAGCATGTAATGGGAATCTGCCGAATCATAACACGTGTATTCTCATTATGTGCTTGATGTTTTGGCACGTGTAACTCAAGGGGAACTGTAGCTGTATTCACAACGCTTACCATAGACGGTCCAGTTTTGAATCTGCACTCCAATTACATAATTGAATCGCAGTAGTTTAGCAAATATCTAACCCACAAGAAACACTGTAATTTGTTTTCTAAATCCGCAAACCTTCTGGTTCCAATTTTAAAATTTCCATCAGATCAATGTCACAATGCCGTCATAATCACCTATTTCGATTTTTGAGCATTTTCATTTGTTTATGTGTGCATGAGCGTGTGCTAAACTTATTTGGCTTGGTTGAAAACCGACTTCACTAGGTTGTTCATCATGCTCCATCTATCTTTTTTTCTTGGTCTGAGGGTTACCGTATCATTCCACATAGAAAACCTCACTACCTTTGTATGAAAGTGCCGTTAAGCGCCCCGATGCAAAACGTGCCAAACATATCGGGTCACAAAAACAAAAGAGCATTAATATCCGATTCAGCTATTTTCGTTTCAACTGACCTAACTTTTTTCCATTGTGAATCTCCTTGCTAATTCAATGCATATTGCAAGCTGTGTATTAAAGTACGCGCCATTAATTTTAAATGGATAAGTATTAGGAAGTATTTTGAGTAGACGCATTCAATATCTATTTGGGGAACACGAATTGAATTTGCTGAAACGCGCCTTGCTCGAAAATACTTACTGTCACGCTCACAACCACGTAACGTTCCGAACGCGCGTCGGGTAGATCCAACTGTCATTTTTAGGGTTCCGTAGCCAAAATGGCAAAAACGGAACCCTTATAGTTTCGTCATGTCCGTCTGTCCGTCTGTCCGTCTGTCCGTATGTCACAGGCATTTTACTCGAAAACTATAGGGTGTATTTAAATAAAATTTTGAGGATAGGTGTATTTTGTTAGCCGCTACATAGTTTTGTAATTAAAATGACAAAAAAAAATTTTTTTAGGGGTGCACTCCATACATAAAACTAAAAGTCAAAAAAATTTTTTTCGTTGTGACCCCCCGTGTGGCACATCAATCGATAGGCCTTTCAAAATAAATATAAGGTTTCTTAGCATTTTTTTTGATTAAGTGAATAGGGTCGGAGATAATCGCCCCGAAAGTCACTAAAATTCTGTCCCCCCCCCTCTAATTTTTGAACGGTGTATTTTAAAAATATGGAAAAATTCATAGACATAGGGCTTATTAATTTCATTCACCGAAAATTGTTTTGAACATGATCGGTTCAGAGGTTTTCGAGATATTGCTGAAAAACTACCTTCCTCAAAGAAAAGGACGTAAGTGCCGTAAAATTCCTGTGATGATACGACCTTTTTAATAGGCACGGAACCCTTCGTTTTGCGTGGTCCGACACGCACTTGGCCGGTTTTTTCCATATAAAATTTGACATTTAGATCTACCCGACGCGCGTACAACGTGATCGACCAACTGGTCCTGTGAAAGCCGTGCAGGACGACAAGTCTCCCGTAGTGGCAATCATCACCCTAATACTTATCATCATCATCATCATCATCAGCCTATATACGTCCCACTGCTGGACACAGGCCTCCTCTCATGAATGAGAGGGAAAGGGCAGTAGTCCCCACGCTGGCCCAGTGCGGATTGGGGACTTCACATACCTCTTTGAATTTCCTTTCAGATGTATGCAGGTTTCCTCACGACGACTAATACTTATGGTAAATAGTAAGTACTATAGAGGGGCCTTCTTTCGTTTGCTCGGTACTTTACAAAGCTAAATGTTACGTAGACAAAGAAGCTAGTTAATGCAAATTCCGTCCACAATTCGCGCATACAATCACGTCTGCAGATAACGCGAACACCGTCGTCGTATCATTAATAATAAATAGAACGTGAGTAGTTTTAAATTTACTTTGTGGCTCGCCGTCCCTTTGTGAGGCGATTCAGGCGCACACGCAAATTTAAGGTAAACGTACCAATGTTTGACACCCTAATTCCAATAGTACGCCGTCTGTCACCTCTATTGCTTTTAGTTAAGATTGATCGTGTACTATCAGTAGTGTAGTATCGGTACTGGGATATTGACCTTATAGGGGAGAGTCGGTAATATTGTACCGCTTCTAAATTTTCCGCAAGCCAACAAATAATTTTCACACTTGCAAGTGCAACGGTAGCGATGCTCTAGTGGCGCCCTCAACTAATCGTGATTTTGTAATGGCGTCTGTTAAGAACTGTTGTGAGCCAGTAAAAAAAAAATTTTGTAAAACTTGATGGAAATTTTCAAGCTTCAATTAAAACTAACGAATGCGAAACTCGTAAAGATTTTAAGATTGAAGGTTTTGTATCTGTCAGTTGCTTTTATTTTTAAATGCATAGTTTGATAAATCGTACTAACCACAGTTTGATATTTCGTCGAAGTGTCCTCTAAAAATATATTTTATGTAAAATAATTCTTTCCGTACACATATTTTGATTTGTATATATTGCATAATTTGTATTATTGTATAGACTTGTTTGTGAGCCTAATTAAATAAATAAAAAATGTCATTTGTGATTTATTTTACCGTTTTCGGAGAAGGAAAACACCGTGAGGTAAACCTGCTTATACCTGCGAAGAAATTCAAAGATGCATGCGGAGTACTCAACCCGCTCTGGGTCAGCCTGGGGACTAATGCCCGTTCCCTCTCACGTCATGACTAGAAGCATGTGCCCAGCAGTGGTATGTATGTATACATATACTACATATAGTCTGATGATGATGATGATGGTGTTTTCGCGTTTGCTACTATACGATTCACCTGACTCGGCTTTTTTGGGAGCAGACCTTGCTAAGCTTTTTAGGGCGTTCTAAATACTTGAATGATTTTTCGTAACCTAGATACTAACTAACAATGCCGATGCAAAGGCATAGAAACATTGGCGTGCTTGGTTTAAGGTCAAGGTCGCACGATAACTGATCTACATAACCCGCTATGCGATTTACAGTCTGGCTCGACTCGCCTCACCACTCGTCTCTACTAATAACTTAACCCCCAGTTTCGTAATTCGTAATAACCATGCATCAGACGCCAGATAGGGCGGGCGTGTTGCGTCAAGCATTTTTTGCAGATCCGTCAGGATCCGTAACGTTAACAAGTGAATATTAAAAAAAAAACCCAATGGATTTTTTTAAATATTATAGCCTATGTCACTCACACGATAATGAGGAATCCAACGACACCTCATATGTCAAATCGTTAAATATACCTATTTATTCGTCGTAAAGTTCAAGTTTTCTTATTCGTAGAGTTCAAGGTATTTCGTCATAGGTAAACGTGTGTCGAGTGAAGGCCTGTGACTTACAACGTTACAACCCCCGGTAGCATCTGGGCTATTGCAGCGTTAGAAATTACAGAATGTAGGGCTCCTTCGAAGCACGATATAGGACGAGCGCTGGCGCTATCGCAGCCGTGTCTGTCAAGGTACTGATGTGCCGACCCGACGGAAAGTTTCCTATATTGCGAAATTTTTCTGCAATTTAACATAGGAAAATTTCGGAAATTTCCCTCATTTTTGTATGGGAATTGAAACTTTCCATTTCCAACATGGAAATTTGGTTAATTTCTTGTGTAACTTTCTAGAAATTTCCGAGAACTTTTCCAACTTTTTGGAAACTTTCCGCAATTTACACATCACTATGTCAAGGTAACCATTGTAAGGTGACTGTAGAGTCGCGATACGCCCCCGCTCTGTCTGGGCTAGTCGCATGTGACTCCGTCGGCGTAGTACAACCTTTCGAGCGTGGTTCAGCGCTGCGCATCAAGCGACGCTAACAGCGCGCAAGTCCCACACGCCAAAAACAGGGCGTCGTGCACAATTTGCGAATAGGTACATACACAATTTAACTACTTTGATTGTATATTTATAGACCGCTTTTTGTCTACCTCAACCTACATGTTATTGTATTGTTTCTCTCTGTAACTGCTTTTTAGGGTTCCGTAGCCAAAATGGCAAAAACGGAACCCTTATAGTTTCGTCATGTCCGTCTGTCCATCTGTCCGTCTGTCCGTCTGTCCGTCTGTCCGTCTGTCCGTCTGTCCGTCTGTCCGTCTGTCCGTATGTCACAGGCATTTTACTCGAAAACTATAAGGTGTATTTGAATAAAATTTTGAGGATAGGTGTATTTTATTAGCCGCTACAAAGTTTTGTAATTAAAATTACTAAAAAAAATTTTTTTAGGGGTGTACTCCATACATAAAACTAAAAGTCAAAAATATGTTTTTCATCGTGAGCCCACGTGTGGCACATGAATCGATAGGCCTTTCAAAATAAATATAAGTTTCTCAAGATTTTTTTTGATTAAGTGAATACAGTCAGAGATAATCGCCCCGAAAGTCACTAAAATTCTGTCCCCCCCCCTCTAATTTTTGAACGGTGTATTTTAAAAATATGAAAAAATTCATGGACACAGCGCTTATTAAGTTCATTCACCGAAAATTGTTTTGAACAAGATCGGATGAAAGGTTTCCGAGATATTGCTGAAAAACTGCCTTCCTCAAAGAAAAGGACGTAAGTGCCGTAAGATTTCTATGACGATACGACCTTTTAAACAGGCACGGAACCCGTCGTTTTGCGTGGTCCGACACGCACTTGGCCGGTTTTTTATTTTTGTGTGAGGTGTGCAATAAAGAGTATTTGTGTTGTATTGTATTGATTTGAAATGTCGACAACCCTGTCTCATATTATTTAAAATTTGATTTGCCTAAAATTTGACAACTAACGGCATCGGTACCTACCTTAGAGAGAGGACCTTCATTGGTTGCATTGTAAAGGAGCCCGGGGTCCGCCTACCACCTATTCCCAAGTACCTACCTATTGGGTCACCATTCAGTGGAAATTCCTTAGGTCGTCTGTCTACTACCTAATTACTGATGGGTTGTTTTAATTCCGTAATCGCCATTTGTGTTACGTTTCACAATGGGTGACACAATGGAGTACTTTACTTTTTCAGTGCGTCAGCCGTCGCCTGTTAATCGGTTCGTTGAATACATATGGAAAGAAACAAATAGATATGAAAGTAAGTTAAAGCATACATTCAATCCTTTCTTATGGCGGGTTTAGACTAAGTGACGCGTTCTGTCATATTAAATTTCCTTGTCAAAAATTTACCGTGATGCAAGAATCTTAGCTCGTTAAATTGGTTTAATTAACCATCATTATAAATATTATGGTTATGCCTATCGCCTTTGGAGAAGCCTGGTCAACATTTCAACAATAATAGGACATGATCCTCAGGCGGGAACGACTGATGATGATGATAATTACGCAACCCAAATGATGTTTGGGCTCGTCAGAATCGTCTCAACGAGTAGTCGGTGACGGTATACCGAAAAGTACAGTGAGCATTAAAAATTGTACCAAAAATATTTTTTTTGGGTCAAACTTATTATTTTATTCAATGAATAAGGGGTTACTATAATTTACATATTTTGTTTGCGTGTAGCTTGCTTTTGTTTTTAGATGTTCGACGCCTATTTTAGCTCAATTGCCAACGTGTGCAACCAACGTATATGTACAGACACGTGTTAAATAGATAGTTCAGTCACTCTCGACATTAGGTACCATTTGGAGTTTTGGACATGTGATCTAACTTAAGTTGCGCAACACGAGATTGTTTTATCTTATGTACGAGTATATCGTTATCTGTAGTGAAATCAGCGACCTTTCAGTTTCATTGAACTCTAGAAAGCGACTTTTTGTATCAATCGGTTTGCGTGCTATTTAATGGCGAATTTACATCAAATGACAATTAGTTAGAAGGCTGATTGACTTCTAAGGGTAATTTTGAAATGATTTTTTTTCAAGCTTTTACTATGTTATTGTACTTGACAATGTATATTTCGATAGACTGGTAAATCATGGAACTATTAATCCAACAAACAACATATTTTGAATAAATTCAACTAGAAACTTATACGGCAAAAAGAACTATATACGAAATAAAGCCTTTAAAAAAACTTAACTTTTTTTTTCTTTGATATCGTGTGGGTGGACTAATCTAGGAATAAACTATATATTCTTGACATCGCAGCAGAATTGCAGTTTTATTTAGCTAAGTTCTTAACCTTTTGACAGCGAGGGTGCAAAACAAAACGGTGCCCAACTGTGGCCAAAACAAAACAATAGCCAGACAAAATATGAATAAAATGAAACTTCCGAAAAATATTGTCATGTCAAAATGACATTATTTATCAATATTATCATGTGGCCGTCCGTGGCTTCAGTGGCACGAGTTTCGTCACGTCCACAGCCGTCTTTAGCGCTCAAAGGGTAAAAACCCTAATTAGTCATTTTGTAAAATTTACCAATTCACTTGGCTCGGCAGTCAGTGAGTTGTTGGCTATTAAAAAGAAGCTACGAACAATGTAGGCATCAGTGGCACCACATAATTTATTTAAATTGCTATTTTATAGTAGTTAATAGAGCCGAGTAATCGTGCTATTAACAGCACGAAATACTACACCTAAAGAGTTTAAGGTCAAGTGTCTGACGCAAGCTAATTGAAAGATACAAACTCCTTTGTTATATATTCCAATACAGTATTTTTAATATAAGTTAAGATAATTTTAGATAAATCTAATTATATAATACTGTCCTAACACAATTATATCCCTATCACACTCAAGGCAGAGGCCTTTGTAGAGACGTATAACAGTATAACATCCCTGTTGGACCTCCCAGCGGCGTCCATGCGCATTTTAGCATAAGGTTTAGTAGATAAAAGGCCCAAAAAAACCCTAGTATATTAAAAAGAGGTTACATATGTTTTGTTCAAATAAGTAAAAATTATGAATGGATCAAACAAGAATAAAAACTTACCTAAGTTATTTATCCTAACGGCAGGTAGGTATTACGAATAAAAAAAAGGTAGGACCCACAGAGGCATAGGCATGACGCTAGGGCGGCACATGGTGCGTTCCGTAGGAGATCCCAGAGCCGTCCGAAATGCGTTGAGCGAGGAGGACCATCGGGGAGTTTTTAGTCGGTGCGAGTCTAACATAATCTCCACACTATTCCCTTTTCGCGGAGGTATCCATAAAGGATTTTACTCCCATAAAAAAAAATTGAAATCACTTTCATCCAATATACTCGTATTATGTAGGTGGATCATGCAGCTTGATTAAAACAAAAGTCATCTTTCCTGTGGTGTGGAATATTTGATTCCATAAAATCATATATGAGGAGACGTCGTTTATGCGCATTAAGAGTCCAACCAAAAATTAGGCTTTGTAGCACTTACCTTTGGCAAAGTCCACAGAAGGGACGCGGACCTCAATCTCAAAATGACCTAGGTACCTATTTCCCATCAAATTTGAACTTAAGCTGAGCTTATAGGTAGTGACTGAAAATCGGGTAGCAAGATTTTTTTCAAGTTATGTATCTCGCTAGTTATAAGTTAAAATGAGGCCTCGAAGAATCACTAATACGAAGACATACTGCAATGTCAGTAAATGAGACACATTATTCAGTAATTATTCTGCAATTAATTTAACTACTTGATTAGCACCTATTGCCGGTGTCCTTGCAAACATACCATTAACAACATATTGGAATATAGGTAAACATACAACGCAGTGGTGCAAGCTACACAATGATTGGCGACATGCACATGTTGTACCTATTGTTGACAGTTTGAGATTACAGAAATGCAGAACAAATGTATATATATATATATATATATATATATCTAGTTCAATTCAAACCGCGATTTCATACCATTTTTTTTTTACCAACAAATCGAACCTCTTAGTACAAACGCCAACACAATGAACTGACCACCTGTATTTATATAGAACCTTATTACAATGCACATGTAAGTGCACGGGTGGTCGGTTAATTGTGTTGGCGATGGCAAGCTAGCTCAATAAGGCTTGTGTTATGTTATAGGTACTAGACGACGATTTACATAATAAATATAAAATAGAGAATAAATTCTTAAACACATAGAAAACATCCAAATATTCATGGCGAATATGAATATTTTCTTCTCGGGATTTGAACCCAGGACCATCAGTTTCGCAGCAGTATAAAAGATAAATAAACTAACTAAATACTGTACAATATTTCAGCACAAGTATACTAAATAGACTCTCTACGAGTAAGCAATTAAACAGCAGTCGTTGTAGCCGGTAGCGTGTAAGTCCAACGCTGCTTGCTTATGTTAACCCTTTTCCAGGCCGGCAATTAAAAAATGACAATCAAATGTCAGTTTTATTCATTAACATTAAGATACACGTTTGACAGTATGTAGTGTGTGATGTGGTCGATATAACGCCTCTGACTGGAAAAGGGTTAATATTTCCGAAGATCGACTGACTTTGAAGTCCTCAAAACGATTGTACGCTGTCTCAAGTATAGGTACTAAAACATTTACGCATAGGACAGCAACATAACGATATTGGTCTACGTTGAAGGCAATGGAAATATAGATAATAGCATCCCTCGAACAATCATCGTCAATATTTCGCTGCCACAGTACTAAAATAAATGTTGAAAATGTTTGCACACCGATAGTGGACTCTATTCGTTGCATCATAGGGATTATTCTCGTTGGAACAACTCGGTAAACAAGAACTACCAGTAAAGTTATACAACCATCCCCTGGGTTGTTATTCATAACGCGTAGCAACAGCTCATCCCAGACGCACCAGTATATCCCTCACCTCCGATTACGCATTGTCAGAAATCCCGATGTCAAGATATACTGATTGTGAGTGGTGAGACCAGTCAAGATGGTTTGTGAATCGCATAACAGAGCGCGGAAGTTCTCGTGAAACTGGCTCCATGTCCGGTGGAACCATTTCCATCTCCATTTATTTAGTACCTGTCTAGCTTTAAAACTGCAGCCATAATAACACTACTACTTGCTATATGCTTGCGTGGGGTTGTGTTCCTGGTGCTGAGATACCGGGGATGTATTGAGAGTGAGGTACCTCCCTCCATCAGTCTCTAGCTGTTAACATATCCCGACTTCGATTGTCAATATTCGCGATTTCGTGTTTGGTCCCACGGAAAAAGTTGTTCAGTTTCAGTATGAACACCTTCTTCGCTTTTGGTCATCCTAATCATGACTCCAAAGTCACCCAGTATATTTATTTTCTAAATTAAAGAAGACAGCAACGAATAATTATTTCATTGTAAATATCTTATTTCATTTCGTAAATTGGGAAAATTTTAGACGTAGACATCATCATTCAACTCCTAAACATGTTGTTATACTTAGTTACATTATATCAACTGAAATACAACAACAATAGTGAAGATCACACACAGCAAATCAGATACAGAAGCTTGCAAATAGCTAAAGCGTTCTCATATAATTTATGTATTGGATGGTTGGAAATATCCTACTACTTATGTGTAGTAATATATGTAAATGCGTTATATAACCGCTGGGTCTGGCCGTGACTTCGTGTGAACTCACCGAGCCGTATTTAAGTTATAAGGAACATACTGTAGGCGATAGAATAACCGTATAATATACAATTTATATCTCTGTGTATAGCTTTTGACTGTGACTTCGTTTAGAAAGATATGGTTATGGTTAAGTGAGGTAGTTTTTCTATATAGTGATATAATAAAAGCAAGAGGAAAAATCAGAGATTGTAGATTTGTAAGTTTTATGCAGGGGGTAATCTTATCCAATTGGATGGACAACTATATCTTATTCCGCGGTTTCGCTTGTCTTTGGCGCAGGCAGCTAGTATTACTAAACTAAGGATGGATCTTTACCATGAATCACGTTACGTTACTTACGTTTAACGCCGAGTCACGCTTACTTTGAAACTCACTGCGTCAAAGACTGTGAATGTCCTATAAAACACCGGCGCGCTTTAATTCCAGTAAATAGAGGAAATACGGATAAAACGAATTTTCCCAAATATGAGACCCAGCTAGATCGATTTTTCGCCTCCGTAAACCCCTACGAGTATATTACAAATTCCAATGAAAACGTTTGAGCCGTTTCTCGAATACAAATATTATACTTAGTCCCTGGGCGACCGAGCTCTGCTCGGGTGAAAATAGAGAAAAAACGATTTTTCCTAGATATGAGACCCAGCTAGATCGATTTTTCGCCCCCGTAAACCCCTACATTCCAAATTGCATTGAAATCGTTATAGCCATTTTCGAGAACGTGATTACAAATACTTACTACTTAGGCTTAGGTCGGTTACTAGGATCGCAATCGCATGATGAATGGCGAGCCACTCCCAAAAGCTCGGCGGGCCGCATGCGGCCCGCGGGCCGCAGGTTGAGTGTAGCTGAGTTAGGCCAATGCATTGCACAGTTTAATCTATTGTACATGCCTGATGGTTACATTTAACCCATTCGAGGCCACGCATCGCTACGTGCTACGCCGTAGCATGTAGCAGCGTTTTTCCGCTCTGTAGCGGAAATCGCACGTAGAGGCTTGACTCACGCGAGTCACTGGCCTAGAATGGGTAAAATGAGTTTTGTTGTATATAGAGGTTTTTCGGTCTATAGAGTAGGGTACATTTTCAGGACACCAGTTTCCTTGGGTGACGTTTGGTTAAAACGTGTAAGGCCTAAATCACACTGGCGCGGCCTGCAGTGGCGGTCAGTAGTAAACTTGACAGTTATTGCCAACTATTGACCGCCGTCACCGCAAGCCGCACCAGTCTGTGAGAGGCTACGGGGTTCAACCACGATCGATCGACCATCACAGTCAGTGAAGAAATTACTCCGCTATATTATTAGTTGAGTATATTGAGTTGTTTACTGACAGCTAACTACAGTAATATCAACATAGTTAAATATGATAATCGATTAGCTCCTTTATCTGTTGTCGTTCGAGCAGGAAAATTTGGCTCCAAGATAAATTCGTTTTAAGGTTACGCTTGGTTAGTTTTGGTTATCAATTTATTATTTGAATGGAACTGTGTATTTAATTTCCATAATTTATCCGCTTGGCAACATTAGACGCAAAACGCCAATTGCGAAAAGAGAGGCCTAAATCTTCCTACGTGTACAACTACGAGTATAACACAACTGGCCAACTCTACTGTCCCCCATGCAATAGAGTTTTTAAAAGTAAGTTTGGCCTAGCCAGCCACATCAGAGCTCACAATAGGGCAAATCCGTAATGGGGGATGGATGAAAATTTTGGAAATGCCTGATTTTTTTTTGGTGATAGGAATAACCTTCCTTAGCACCAGAAAAAAGTTGCATACTTTTCAGCTGAGTCATTTTTTTTTGAAAAATAAAAACAGTTTCCTCACTTACGTTTTGGGTTTATGACGGCGAATAAGACACTCTCCTTGATGCGTCTCATATTACAAAAAATATTTTAAATATCTGACCATGGCAATGACAAATATAGCTGCTGCAGCTGTCAAAATCATTGCCAGTGTCAGTTTACCACGGATATGTAAAATAGTTTTTGTAATATGAGACAGATCAAGGAAAAATTCTTATTCGCCGTCCTAAACCCAAAACGTAAGTGAGGAAACTGTTTATATTTTTCAAAAATAATTGACGCAGCTGAAACACCTGAAACTTTTTTCTGATGCTAAAGAACGTTATTCCTATCGCCAAAAAAATTATCAGGCATTTCTAAAATTTTCATCCATTCCCAATTGTTAGGGTCGCCGACATCGAAATCGATGAGGAGGACTATATATAAATATATACCCAACTACTTACGGTCAATATCTATCCGGTTATTTAGATACACTACCAAAGTAAGATCAAAACTGGACAATTAAATGTTTAACTCGGATTGAGAAGGTTTCATACGATTATGCAAACCCCGGACCACAGGAGCAAAAATGCACTTGTCACTAGTGCTTAGTTAAATATCGACTATTCTATCGACATCCATACGAACAAATTATTGAATCAGAAATTTATAGATCAAACTTATTATGTTACATGTCAGGTTGTTACACAATATTAGGTACATCAGGTACCTAAGTATAGATACCATTTCAGTCAACTAATTACATTGGTACTATAATTATATCATACTCACGGGAATGATCGTAAAATAGATAAAGTGAATGACAGTTATAAATAGATACTTTTCACATAACTTGCAGATGGATTTTATCGCCAAGGCGAAGGAGTTTAAAATCAGAAAATTTAGAAAAAATGATAATTGTATATTACGAAAACTATATAAAATACTGAAAAAATACAAACATTTCGTTTTAATTTTATTTTGAACAATAATTAATACTTCTGCATATCATAGCGGTAGTCCAGTAGGTACATCGTGCTTTTTATCGACATCGATTTATATGAAATAAAATGTGTGTCCTCGCACTATAAAGCTGTCAACGCATTTTTGCTCCCGTCATCCGGGGTTTGTGAGGTAAAATAGGTCGTTATATCATTCGCATATTGCAGGTTTAGCGCAGAAAACGGTGACAGACGAACCACACTAGTGATTCTATTAGAATTCCGTTTCATCATTTGTAAGTTACTACGAAGTTAAAACAACATTTTAATACACAATAAATACGACGTTTGATTGTTTCCTCGGGTGGTCTCACTCAGCTAAGGAAAGTGAATTAAGCGGAAGGCATAAAACTTAAAACGTGCACTTTAATAAATTACGCCCGTGCAACGCTCTGTATGCGTGGACACGTAGTTGTGAGCTACGAGTAAGAAAGTCATTCCTTGTTTTCTCCATATAAAAGTCGGGTCAGAATGCGCAGAACGGTTGTTTTGTTGTGTTAAACGCTCGTATGACAAAAGATTTCTCTCGATTAAAGTGCCTTTCTTTTGTGTTCATATTATTAAACTTTGTAAAATTATACAGGGTGGGTGGTTCTCGATAAACTGAACATATTAAAAGGGGTGAAATTTCAACTCATTTTATTGGTGAAACTGTTTTTTTTTGTGTTTTTAGTAAGTTGTTTTTTTTACAGGTTTTTAAATTTTTTTGGTAATACACCTAATTGAGACAGTATAACTTTTTATCTAGATGGTCAATAATTAAAAAAATGCAGGGTAATCGGAATGGATAGGTCGGGAATGGATTATCAATTACTATAAAAACAACCAATACAAACAATAATTCTGCAAAAACAAGTTATTTGTGAAAATGGGTAGGTACAGAAATTTAGTTATTTTACAAAAACCCCGTTTTTCTAAAAAAATTGCAGATGTTATTGCAGTTATCATGCGCCGCTTACAATAGTTTTCACCGTGGAATGCCATTATTGGAATTGCCGGAGCAGCGTGTATCGCCTATCTGGAGCAGTATCCCAATGACGTACCGAAACCTGCAGCCCGCTATTATCAAGAAATTCATCGCCTGTTTTGCAACATTGGCCTCGGATATGGTGCCAGAAATCGCCGAGAGCAAGGACACATCCTTGATGTTGCCGTAGAAGAAGCAGTCCTCAGAGAATTGTACGTGGATCCAACTACAAGTTTAAGACGTTTGGCATTGAGACACGGTATCCCAAAATCTTCCGGGTGGAAAACTTTGAAAAAAGAAGGATTGCACCCGTTTCATTATCAATGCAATGCAATTTGCAAGTAGGCAATGCCCGGCCTAAGTGTGTCATTGTCATGTCGACTTGGATACTTGGCAATATCAGAAGAGATCCGGAATTCCACAGAAGAATTTTATGGATGGACGAAGCACGATTTACTCACCCGGGAATAAACAATTTTCAAAATCTACGCACATGGGCTCACGATAATCCTAAGCTCGTCAGACCATCTAATTTCGAAGACCAATTTTCAATAAACGTTTGATCAGCGGTACTCGATGATCAATTTATTGGATCAGTCGGAATGATTCGACGGGCTATGCATCAGATTCAGGCTCGGGTCAGTTTGTGCCTTTAAGAAGACGAGTTCACTTTGAACACCTTATACCATACAGGGAGCGTCCTTTACAACAGTAGCATAAGTTTTTTTTTATCATAAAATTATTTAAAAATTTATGACTTAAATTAATTTAAAAGTACACTTTCGATTGCAATTTTTTTACTAACTTTTTCTAAGGGTCGAAACGACTTAAGAAGTTTTGTCCAGAATTAAACAAAAAATAATAAGAAGCGAAAAGAGAAATTTAAACTAGGTAACTATAGGTTAGTAAACTAGGTAACAACCAAACGCATACGTAGGTATATTATCTTAGATGTCTTAGTTTTCTCCCGAAGACGAATCTTTAGTCCACTCTCACGTATAAATATGTAGAGACATTTTTATACTGCCAATCTTTTACGCTAGGAATTTTCGTGTTGCTAAACTTGTTGACTAATCAAGTACCTAAGGCAAATTGCTGTTCAGTTCAGTTTTGATAATTATTTTCGTTGTTACTCAAACCGCGCGCACGAATGCAAACAAATATCTTCAGACTAGCGAGTGGCCTTGCGGGCGTGACATCGGAGGCTCGACGCAGTTTTAACAAAACAAAGCCTATTTTATGGCCTGCTACTAAACTAGTCTATTGTTACCTAATCCCTTGACACTTGACCTACGAAGGTAGGCTGTCTAGATATATGTATAGTTTAGCGGTATTTCCCACGGCCCGCTCGGTTTCCTAGTCACGAACATGACGCATCTACTACGCTGCATTTACTATATAAGTATGTACCTGTTTGTGTACTTGCTGTGTTGATTTAGTTATTAAGAAAAGTATTATTTACAAACTTACACATCACTCACTCCTGTACTTAATTACTACCTACAAGCTACAATTAGAGTGTCATTTTTAGGGTTCCGTAGCCAAAATGGCAAAAACGGAACCCTTATAGTTTCGTCATGTCAGTCTGTCCATCTGTCCGTATGTCACAGGCATTTTACTCGAAAACTATAAGGTGTATTTGAATATAACATTTTGAGGATAGGTGTATTTTGTTAGCCGCTACATAGTTTTGTAATTAAAATAACTAAAAATTTTTTTTTATGGGTCGTAGTAATAGAGTCGGAGATAATCGCCCCGAAAGTCACTAACATTCTGTCCCCCCCCTCTAATATTTGAAATGTGTATTTTAAAAAAATATGAAAAAAAATCATGGGCTTATTAAATTCTTTCACCGAAAATTATTTTGAACAAGATCGGTTCAAAGGTTTTCCAGATATTGCTGAAAAACTGCCCTATAGAAAAGGACGTAAAGTGCCGTAAGATTTCTGTGACGATACGACCTTTTTTAAAAGGCACGGAACCCTTAATTTTTTTTATTTCCAGGTTTTTATTTCTTAATATCAAAAAATCTGGTGTGAATGCAAATCAGACCCATATCGTACTCGTATAGGTACACTAAGAATTCAGTGCCATCAAACAAAATATGCATTAAGGTTTCTCTATCTAGGTAATAAACGGAAGAAGATACAACGAAAGAATAAAACACTGCGATATCTTTGATAAGTTCGGCTACGAAACAATTAAACGCAGAAAAACGTAACTAAGTAGATCATGAAAGTGAAATACCCTTGGGAAATTACATGTTAGAGTCACATTCCGGCAGCAGAATCTATTCGTGGTAATACCAATTAATTTAGAATGAAGCTAAGCAACAATGACGTCTAAAAACTTGGCTCTCAGCCCTTTGACATATCTAGCGCATATCTGGCCATTGTTTGGAACGAGTAGATGCCAATCGCTATGTTTCCTTATTTGATAAGTCAGAAAGAAACTGGCTCATTAGATCAGATAAGAACAATCTATTCCTGTGCTGCAACGATGTTATCGGACGTTAGTAGATAAACCGAAGGGTGAAAAACAGAAAAGAACTACCTACTTGTATGATTAGTAATGAGACCGTCCCTATTTCCAAAACTTCATAATGGGGAATGGATGAAAATATCAGAAGTGCCTGATTATTTTTTTGGTCATAATAATTGATGCAGCTGAAAAATCTTTCTGGTGCTGAGGAAGGTTATTCCTATGACCAAAAAAAATAATCAGGCACTTCTAAAATTTTCATCCATTCCCAATTGTCACCTGCAGTCAGCATCATATATTTTTTATTGGAGCCAAATATAACGCAACACGTCTTTATTATTGTAAGAGTAAGGATGTGTTACAATATATTTGGCTACTTAGGTTGCTACCTGCTACTACGTAACTATTCGATGCTGACTGTACTAATTACATAAAAAAAAACTGGATAGACTTCTGGGTTTTTGTGAAAAAATCATTAAGTTAGGTTTTGTTTCGGAGTTCCAAAAACATTTCGGAGAATAAAGTTACACATATTATAACTACGAACGAACGGAATACCTACTTTGCAAACAGATATCATTAAAACTCCGTGGATGTATAAGGATACTGAGCATTATGCTATACATGATGATACTCTATGCAAAATATTTGAATATATAGAGAACGAGTAAATCTATATGTTTTTTCCTGTTTTTTCCGTTCGCTTATGTTACATCAGCCAGATGATTTACCAGTATCAACAACGATAAAAAGATGATCGTACTTGAACATCATATCGCCCGCAATACAATCAGTCTGCATACGTCACGTGCGATACGAACGGCGCAATAACGAATAGCGAATCGTAACGAACGATACACATCACCGACTAACGAAACCATGAAATCTATACTAATAATTACAATAAAGAGGAACATCTGTAATTTTAATTTTGTACTGGTTAAAGTAAGAACCCTGCATTTTCAGTAACATATTGGTCATAATATGGCTCAGATAATATTCTCAATAATATTCAATTTGAACGTTCGGTTTAAGAACTGTTGCCCGTCACTGACACACTGACTGACTTAAATACTATAAAGTTTTTGGTGTGCAAAAATTAATAAATGCAGTAAAGTTGTGTGTGTGATGCGTTGCAGAATTTTATTTAGCAAGCAAATAAAGATTAATAAAAATGCCTGACTTGGCTCTACGAAATATCTCGCAACTTTTTACGGTCGAAGAGCTTCAATACTTGGCCTATTTTTTAAATGGAATGTCTTTTATGGGATTAGACTTTCTAAAAACACATAAATAATACAGGTTATATTTTATCTCGCGGGTTTGCCTGCTTTTCTTGCAATACTCGGGCGTAGCCGCGCGGGCAAAAAGTTAGCATGATACTCGTAAGATAAAGAGATTTCAAGGACCTTGGTTGAATATTTAAATGGTACTAGTACCGATTAGTTTGACCAAGCAGCTTGGCAGGTGTGCCAAGAGACCGCTTGACAGCATAGGGCTTGAATATTTGAATGGTAAAACGATTAATATGCGATAATAGGATTATGGAGAACTGGTTGGCGACGAGGTCTATCTGGCTCAACGTATTATTCCTAAAAGTTTGATATCAAAATCGCATTTGTTGCGTGTGTGTCTGCAGGGTCACGATTTTAAAAGACAGACAGACTAATGTAATGATTCTCAGGATAATACTTACAAGTTAACGTTTTGTCATCTTGAATTGAATGGAATACTGGTGCGCGTGAAAACAATGTAACTTTGATAAGAAATCAATACGTCAAGTCAAATTAGCCTCGAGAAGAGATGAGTTCCCACCGTGTCGGTGGCGGGCAGTGGCCCAGTGACTCGACTTGCGTAAGTGTTAGATAATGGCTCGACCACGGCACATTCTAATGAGCGATCAATTGAAACTGACGAAAATGTAATTGAAGCGATCAGCAATTGTTTTTAATGGGGCTATTGATGTTTGAATTTGGAATAGAACATCTGTTGTTGCGCAAATTAAAGTTAAACAAAAAGCAAACGTAGTGATGATAGTACGATTCTCTTTCTTTTCATAAACCATAAGCTATTATACTTAACATCATAGTAGAAAACGTGCGTAACGATTATTATGATTTAAAGTTGATCGTAAATTGATGGTAATGATGAAGATTCAGTTAGAACAGCAAACAGAGAATTCAATCAAAAATGCGATACTTTGTGAGTATAAACAAAGCACGAGGCTCTACGTTATGATTGGTTGTTTGCCCTATGACTACATTACTTAATGAACTAAATTAAATTGCATTTGTAGCTAATGCAAAAAGTAGTCCATACAAAAGTATTAACATGGATTCATTTAAATATATTTGAATTAATTAATTCTAGCATTGCAAGGCTCTCGATATCATTAATGATTAATGCTAATTAAGTATTGCCCTTGATCGACCTAACTTGAATGGCTCTGTCGAATATTTTTATATAAATATTTGGTCTCGATTTGCTAGAATCCTATTTTGAAGTCACAGAAACATTTAAAGCAAAGACGAAGAAGTTACGTTGTTTCCTCGAATCAATAAACACAAACTTTTTTTGTGCGATTCGTGTTTTAACTGGTCCTTCATAAAAGGATTTTGATGGTTTTTTTTTCATCGAAATCCACATATTTGATAAAAACACGAACAAGTGTTCAAATTTAATTGTTTATTTATTTAATAGAATTGTTAATTGTTATACCATGTGATATGCCAGCCCCTCAAGAGAACACATTCGTGTATTTATTATAAGCCTGTATTTATAAATGCTCTATCAAAGATTACTTAAAATACTACCTTGTATACCGAATAGGTACGTAAAACGAGTACTTATAGAAATACAAAAGTGAAGATCCCTAAAATAATGACCAAACTCGTAAATGTCCCAACTGCCTTAGTACGAATGAACAGGAGGTGGCCGACTATATTAGCAATGCTCATTAAAAAGATCAAAACACTCACGTTCTAAATACTCCATGTTGTGGTCAACTTCTGGTATCAGATGCATGAAGGTGGTGGAGAGCAGCACGCCGCCCCCAAACGACAGCAGCGTCATCACCACCCGATTCGTAGACTTGAGGTTGCTCGCTTCATCTGAAGACACCCAGTTGAATTTCTTCGCCAGCAGCAGCGGAACTATACCGCATATCATGGACGCACAGAACAGGACGGCCATGGATACCCCCTTTGCCAGGATGACAGAGTTATCATCGTGCTCATGATCATGATCATGATCATGGTCGTGATGAGGAATTATGGCGTCCATTGTGGTATACTAAGGTGCTGCTGCGGATGTTTAGAGTTAAGTGGGTAGTACGAAGGGTGCGGGCCCTTTTTATATCGAGCCGGTATCGTGTATCGGCCGGTATCAGCGGCATGCGCGTGCGTCGCGTCGTCGTCGTTAGAGAGTCGCGTCGGTACTACTCGCGCATCTACGGCGCGGCGGTCGCTCCCGCGCTGCCTCCACGAACCTCTATAAAAACCTTAAGGCTCTTGCAACATCGATTTGGACTGCACTTAACACGTTCACTATGGCAAAGAATTTCAGTGACTTTACCTGGGTATGTACGACATGGGGTCTTTTTAATCCGACGCATAACTTTATTCTATAGTAAATTCTAGTGCGTTATCGGGTCGAAAGGATATGTTGGGTATGCACTGTTTAATTGTTATTATCTATGTAATTGTGATGATTCATTCATTCTTAAAACAATATATTATTCTAATATAGTTAACCTAGTCAATCTTTAAACCGCAGGTAGATTCACTTTATGATTTGATTGCAAATAAAAGAACAATCTGTCACATCTTTTTGACTTTTATTAAATTGAAGATATTAGATTAGAAATAACGTTTACCAAATATAAATAATATAGGTCATATTATAAGTATTGCCGGTATAATGTGTCATAAGATATAAAAATATTACAATTGCAAGGGATGATGCGTGGAAGCGCCTAAGTAAATAAATTAGCAAATAAAAAATTATAGTATCAAAATACTATATACTAAACAGTTTGTCACGAAATGGTCTCTCCTCAGCATAATGCTGTCGCGAGCCAGCGCTGGTCTTCCGGCGATACCATTTGTGGGCCACGTTCCCTGCTGTCCGACACGGCCTTAAAAATTAATTTAAAAATTATACTAAGTTTACTTGATTCAGCATTCGAGAAAAGAGAGATCGTGATTATAAAAACAATATATAATACATAAGTTTAAAGTCAAAACGAAAAATATTTAGTGATATAAATGTAAAATCTACCTACACCAAAAAGAAAAAGACAAGTGTGTGACCTCAAAGATTGACTGAGAAGAAGACTGGTGGTGCTGCTATAGTGGCCGCAAGTGGACACCACTCAGAATAATGCTCTGACATTATAAATGCCACAGCGCTGGTCTTCCGTGGAGCCCAGGGCTGTAAGATAGATTCCGAACAGCAAAAAGTGGCAGACGTTGTACTACATAAAATATAGTGGTAACATATAGTGTGTATATACAGGGTTATTTAAGGGTCTTGGAGCCAGAAGACCAATAGCGAATAAGATGGTCATACTGAACAACTTTTCCCATGGGACCAACCACGAAATCGTAAAAAAATAAGAGCCAATTAACAGTTAACTGTGAGTTAACTGTGAGTTAATTGAGAGTTAATGTATGGAACAGATGATTTTTTGCGATTTCGTGGTAGGTCCCATGGGAAAAGTTGTTCAGTATCACCATCTTATTCGCTTTTGGTCTTCTTGCTCCACGACCCCTAAATCATCCTGTATAGTGGTAAAATAATAACTAGTAACGCATATGACAATTAAGGTTTAAGGGTAGGTGCTTGCATGCGTATTAAGTACTAGTACTACGCGTATATTAACAAAATATTGGATAATACAGGATAAATTATGACGTTTGAGAGACTAACGTGACGCTACAGCTGCATTCAACTAATAAAAAAATATGGAGTATTTAACGACACGGACCAGGAGAGTTGTAGGGTCAATAAATATTTTTTAAAGTGTAGCTCAAAAGTACTTACAGTTGTACAATTACGAATAGGTGGAGGGATGTTGTTCCAGCATTTTGTGGCTGATGTAAGTATTTGTCAATCGGATTTTTATCAGATCAGATTGATGTTGGTAGGACCTGTAATGTGCAGTTATTATTTACATTTTGAGTACCTTCGAAGGCCACTTAATACAAAATGCAGTGTTATTATTATTACCGTGACCTCCCATAATGAGGATATCAAGTAAAAAACGATATCCGTGCATTTTTGGCAAGGAAAATGCACCATCATTTTATTTCTCTTTTCCTTTAGTCATCCTTGAATACAATTATCAAGGAGAAACGTAAGTACCACTTTTAAGTAAGTATGTTTAACGTTATTTCAAATGAATGTAATATTGTATATTAAGTTTTAGCAAATATATATAAAGTGTGATAATATTTAACGTTTTATCAACATATAGGGTGTGACGAAGAATAATTACCTACATGAGCAGTTACGAAAGATGACACGGCACATGTAAACTCGTCGTCAAAGATATTATGTTTACACTTTTGTACCTTATTCCATCATAATCCATTCTATCCATACTAATATTATAAATGGGAAAGTGTATATGTTTGTTTGTTTGTTTGTTTGTTTGTTTGTCCGTCTTTCACGGCAAAACGGGGCGACGAATTGACGTGATTTTTTAAGTGGAGATAGTTGAAGGGATGGAGAGTTACATAGGCTACTTTTTGTCTCATTCTAACCCCCCACTTTCCTAAAATGGGGGGTGGAAGTTTGTATGGAGCATTCCGCAATTTTCAAGGTAGAAAGCTAAAAATTGGTATGCGGAATATTTGTGAGTACCAAAAAAATCGCGCATTATTATTTTTTTTGGAAATCTGTACCCAACCCCTTAAAAGAGGGGGTGAAATTTTATATGGGACTTTTCGCAGTTTTCAAGGTAGGAAGCTAAAAATCGGTACACAGACTCTGTTACCAACGAAAAATACCTGCCTTTTTTTTGTTAATTTTCCCCCAGCCCCTAAAATAGGGGATGGAAATTTGTGTGAGACTCCGCAAAATTAGTACCTACAGGTTCTATGATACAAACGAATAATAAAATAATTTAACATGGGTATCGTTTCTATGGTTTATTTTTTAAATCCAACGTGGCTGACGTAAAATACCATCTCCCCTGTTGGGGTGAGCTGGGGTTGAAATGTCTAAATATCAATATGGGTGTCGTTTTTATGGTTTTTATGGACGTTATTACGAAAAAGGCGTCGATTTTGAAATTTAATATTGTGGATATCTATATGTAGACTCGATATGTAGAGTCGTTATGAGAGTCAATATGTAGTCGATATGAAGAGTCGATATGTAGTTGATATGTAGAGTCCATATGTAAAGTCGATATGTAGAGTCGATATGTTTAGTCTATATGTAGTCGATATGTAGAGTCGATATGTAGAGTCGATTTGTAAAGTTGATATGTAGAGTCGATTTGTAAAGTTGATATGTAGAGTCGTTATCTAGAGTCGATAGGTAGTCGATATGTAGAGTCGATATGTAGAGTCTATGTAGAGCCGATAATTAAATAAAAGAAGAAACTGGCTGACTGACTGACTGACATATCACCGCACAGCCCAAACCGCTGGATCTAGAGATTCCAAATTTGGTACGGTTCCTTAAGGGTGCATAAAGAAAGGATTTTTCAAAATTCACCCCCTAAGTGGGTGAAATGGGGGTCCAAAGTTTGTATGGGGAAACAAATTAAGTAAGAGTATTTCATTCGAAACTTCACAGGAGTATTCCCAGTGATAAATGAGTAAATACATGTTTCAGGTTTTTTGAGAATTCAACCCCTAAAAGGGGAAAATGTGGTGACAATGTCTGAAAATCAACATGGGTATTGTTTCTATGGTTTATCGGGTCGCTGGTCGCTGATTACGAAAACTACGATTTTAACATCCAACGTGGCGGACGTGTAATACCATCTCCCCTGTTGGGGTGCGATGGGGTTGAAATGTCTAAATACCAATATGGGTGTCGTTTTTATGGTTTTTTGGGATGTTAATTATGAAAACGGCATCGATTTTGAAATTTAACATTGTAGACATGAAAATTCTTGCAAGTATTTGTGCTAAATTGCAATTCAATTGGAACATACGGGTCAAACTGAGATGCACCTTTTTTGTAGACGGTTAAAATTACTTTTAGTACGCGGGCGAAGCCGCGGGCAAAAGCTAGTAATACATATCTTTAACGTCGACTGTACAGGTCTGCAAGTAACTTGCTCAACAAGCAGCATGCGATACAATAATATTGTTTTTTCTTACCAGATAATTGACTGGAGTTTGTATCTAACTAAGAATAGAGATACTAAACAAATCTAAATGTCACGTGCATTTCATCGGATATACCTAGACCGGTCCAAAAATCATCAGTTAAACAAAAAATAAAAGGAATAAGTATAATAAAACTTTATTTACAACTTTTCTAAGTATCTTCCTGCTACAGCTATGCACTTATGCATTCGACTGAACCAACTTTCAAAACAGGAAAAATCGTTCTTGCGGAATGTCGAAAAACAGTTGCAAGAATTCGTCCACTGCTTCATTTGCTGTCGAAAAATTTTGACCACGCAATATTTTTTTTACAGTGGGGAATAAAAAAAACACACGGAGCCAGGTCAGAACTGTAGGAAGGGTGTGGTAGCAGCTGCACACCTGATTTGTTCAAAAACTCCATGGTTCTGGCAGCCGTGTGAGGAGGAGCGTTGTCTTGGTGAAAAATGATGCCCCGGGTCGACTACTACTCGGACGACTGACGCTCAACTTGTGGCAAAAAACTTCGCTGTACCATTGGCTAATTACAGGCCCACTACGTCGAAAAAAAACAGCAACCATTTTTTTGTTGACGTTTCAGCCGCGTTAGTGGGTGAAACGTCAACAAAATAATGTCAATTGCTGTTTTGTAAGCGGGTCGTAACTGTATATCCAGAATTCGTCAGGTGTCACAACGTAGGTCACCTGTTGTGAATTGCCTCCTTCGAATTTATGTAGCATATATTGGCACCAATCGATACGCTATCTTCTTGCTCCTGTGTGAGAGAATGTGCAGATATCCATCGAGACGCAACCTTCCTAACTTTAAAATTATCATTCAAAATGGTGGACACTGCCTGAGATCCAATCTCGTCTTGAATCTCTCGCTTGGTAATGTTACGATATTCCTTAATTAGCCACTCTAGGTCTAGGGTCGTATTTGCCGTCGCTCCGCCCACGCTTAAATTCACGAAACCAGTAAGTGATAGTGGCAAGAGATGAAGCTAATACACCAAAAGCACTGGTTAAATTCTCATGAGATTCCTTGTAAGTCTAAAATCATAATATATATATCACAGCACGTTTAAAATCATAATATATATAAATCATAGCACGATATCCCTCGGCTCAACAGTAGAATATCTGGAATTGAGTACATGGTCCATTTTTTATAGATTCTACTCCCCATGAGACGACTCCTCGACAAATTTTTAGTTACTGAAATCCATCCATACTAATATTATAAATGGGAAAGTGTATGTGTTTGTATGTTTGTTTGTTTGTTTGTTTGTCCGTCTTTCACGGCAAAACGGGGCGTCGAATTGACGTGATTTTTTAAGTGGAGAGAGTTGAAGGGATGGAGAGTGACATAGGCTACTTTTTGTCTCTTTCTAACCCCCCACTTCCCCAAAATGGGGGGTGGAAGTTTGTATGGAGCATTCCGCATTTTTGAAGGTAGAAAGCTAAAAATTGGTATGCAGACTATTTGTGACTAACAAAAAAATCGTGCATCATTTTTTTTGGAAATCTGCACCCCTTAAAAGAGGGGGTGAAATTTTATATGGGGGTCCAGATATGTAGTCGATATGTAGAGCCAATATGTAGAGTAGATATGTAGAGTCGATATGTAGAGTCGATATATAGAGTCGATATGTAGAGTCGATATGTAGAGTCGATATGTAGAGTCGATATGTAGAGTCGATATGTAGAGTCGATATGTAGAGTCGATATGTAGTCGATATGTAGAGTCGACACCTATCTAAGTACACGGTGGACATCTATACTCTACATATTATGTAGAGTCGATTATGTAGAGTCGATATGTAGATTCGATATGTAGAGTCTATGTTCGATATGCAGAGTCAATGTAGAGTCGATCTAAATATACATATAAAAGACTGAAACTGAGACGTACCTTTTTTGTAGACGGTTAACATTACTCTTAGTACGCGGGCGAAGCCGCGGGCAAAAGCTAGTATTTAAAATATTCATATAACCTCTCGAATGGCGTTTATTATTTTGCGTTTCTTTGCACGTGTTAACATAAACTGGCTACTTATAAGTTTTACTTTTGATGAAGTTTTTACTTTAGCTTCTTTCCGATCTAATTATACAAATATTTTATTTATTTGTTATTTATTCAGTTTTTGTTTTATTTCGGAACGCAATTTTAGTTAACTTTTTAACTAGTCATTATTATAGGTACGAATACAAACGTATATGACTATCTGGATATCAGATTACCTACCTATTCTTCTATTCTAAGGCAGGTCGGTGTAGGTACGACGACGAGCGAAGCGAGGAGGAGTGTTAGGAAGAACTGCGAGCCGAGCGATCGAAGCGAGCGTGGCGCGGCAGCGGCCGGCGAAGCAACACAACCGACTTTCATGTCTCCCCTAAATTCATGCTGCTAGACTAGATACTAAAACTACCATACTGCGCTACAAGTGTGTAAATTTTCGCAACTTTTCCTCAATTTTGAAAAAAATATAACTTTTTCCTATGCTTTTCCGCATTTTCCCGATACACTATAGACAGACACCCTAATCTAGTAACAAAAAAAATTGAATTTTTCACGATGCCAGATATTGTACAGTCCTTCTTAACTGAATGTCACTGGCCAGTGACATTGCACGAAAGAGTTTGTAATGAAATTTGCCTATAAACAACATTAAAATTAAATCAATATGATTGATTGCGTTTATTAACTTTTCTTTAGTTTTCTCACATCAATAGCCAGTGTTATAGCTATGCTACGTGACATAGCAATAGCGGAGTCATAGCAATAGCGGTCAAAGTCGCGGCTTTTATATCTTCACTTTTGGAGATGTATTGTATCTGAATCCGATGTCGTTATTTGTTAACTATTGAAGTTAAGTAGGTATCTGTATTGACAAAAACCTTGTTTTAAGCCGATTTTCGCAAGTTTCTGCGCGCGACCAAGGAGCACCGCATTTCGGAATAACATTAACGAGCCAGCAAGACAACATTTTGGCGGAGGCATTTTAAAGAACAGGAATGACATTGGGATGACAGTCGCTGTCGCTATAGTGATCTTTATTGCCAAGACTTTTTCCTTCTGCATTTCCGCCTCATATGATTGTTCAATTCTAGGAACACAATATATCTATTGGTCGACACCGCCCTTATTCGTTGGACTTTCATTCATTGATTTCTTTATAATATATTGTATTTTACATGTTAACTTATTTAATCATTATTTACATTCCATTTTAAATAATGTTAGTTTCACGATGTTTAATCGCTTGCTAAATAAAATTTTGTACTACTAGTAATACTACATAGTTTTAGGTATGCAAAAATGAATCAATGAAAGTTAAAATGTTGTGTGATTCCCAAGTTGCAAAATTTTATTTAGCAAGCAAATAAAGATTAATAAGAATGCCTGACTTGGCTTTACGAAATATCTCACAACTTTTTGCGGTGGAAGAGTTTCGAGACTTTGGCTTATTTTTTACATGGAATATTGTTTATGGGATGAATATGCATGATCCTTAATCCGCTGACATGCTGAGCAATGGGGCATATTTATGAGTAGGTTGAATGCACCCATTTCTCCGCACAGACTCTAGAGTCATGATTTACCTAACTACGAGAATAAATACCTACCTATAAAGTACGTATATAATATTTCTTAAAACGCTAATGGTCTTTTGTTTAATGAAAATGTTACACTTATTTCGTTCGTTAAGGTTGCACGCTTATAATTTCAGTGGAAAGATTTGTTTTCAAAACAAACACCATTTTTGGTTGTGTAATGATTGACATCGCTAATGCTCAACAAATAGCTGTTCAAAAGGATTGGCGATGCATTAAAATAACGTATTAAATAATTTTAAGTAGGTATTGGATCCGCGTCCACGAAATTAGTCAAATGCATTTTTATTGTGAAATAATTCGTTAGAGTCATGCTTTGAAATCATGCTGTAGATATCTTAGATAGCCTGCATATAATATATAGCTATAGTTTGGGAATGGTAATTAGTTGATAAGTTACGTGTTGGTTTTCTTAATGCTCGAGCACTTGATCGATATGCAGCGCGCTTAGATGGTGACGTAAGGAGGTAAAACCGAAGCCATTTAGACATTTCTCGTGTACCTAATGCCCTATAATATTTGATAGATAGGTATCTTAAAAACTTTTACATATAAAATTTGTACGTTTACAGAACGGTTAAATGTAGTCAATTATGAAGGAGTCTTTAACAAGTTTAACATGACACAATAATAATTTAAAATTAAATCTTTATCTAATTAAATCGGGTAGGTAGCAACAAACCTATTCCGTGACAATACTATTTTTTCTTTAAAAAATTAACACTATTGACAATCACATAGTTTTCATTACCTATATGTATATAGTTACTGCGGTGATCTCTTAGAATTAGAACAGAAATCGATTATTGTGGCACTAAGAACATGTAAGAGCAATACCTGTCCCCGCGGTTTCCCCTTTTTAATGTCTCTGTCATTCTATTATTGGAAGAAAGAGACACGAGGGTGCGGCTTCCATATAACATACAAGTATTCCGTGAAAGGCAAATATTATTCGCGATATTTGATAGAAGGGGATAGACATGTCCCCATTTTCGTGCATGTCTTTCAAAAATGAGTGTTCTATTTATTTTTAACCGACTTCAAAAAAAGGAGGAGGTTCTCAATTCGGTTGGATTTTTTAATTTTTAGGGTTCCGATACCTCAAAAGGAAAAAAACGGAACCCATATAGGACCACTCGGTTGTCTGTCTGTCCGTCTGTCACAGCCGATTTGCTCCGAAACTACTGGACCGATTGAGTTGAAATTTGGTACACTGCATATGTAAATTGGTGACCCAAAGATGGACGCGTAAAGTAAATTAATGAATTTTGAACAAGGGGGCCACTTACTTACTAAGTAAACTGGAAAATTAAAAAAAACAGTTTCGCAAACTGTATTGTGTGACATATCAAATGAAAGGGGTTGCTGTAAGCATGTCAGTCATAATTTTAACAAAAACAGATTTGAATTAATTTAGGAAAAAAGACGAAAATTGACTTTCCCCCCTCCCCCCCTTATCTCCGAAACTACTAGGATTAAAATTCTGAAAAAAATATGGAAAACAGTTCCTTGCCTAAAGATTACAGGAAAACCTATAAGAAGTTTGAGTATTCAAAAACACTTATGAAATTTAGATTATATACGGAACCCTCACCACGCGAGTTGAACTCGCACTTGTCCGGTTTTTTTAATGTTTGTTACCGCAGAACTCCGTCATTTATGAGCCGATTCGTATAATTTTGTTTGTTTGTAAGTAGGTATATGGTTTCAGGTAGGTTGATCCCATCCTTTTCAAATATCCAGTTGGATAATGGGATCCATGAGGAATTTACCCTCGGAAATTGCAATTTTAGTGAAGTGGAACTGATGAAGAAGACCACACATGACTTATGGAACTCCTCAAGAATGTAAAGTACGTCAAAGATTCTGACATGATTCCGTTGCAGTAGCAAGTTAGCAACTAATGAAGTGTCAATTCTGAGATCCTTGAGGAATCAACGGAACTCCTCAAATATTATCAGCCCACATATAGCAACTTGGATTTTTTTCTATAATAATCGCTCCCCGAAAGCAGTTCATGTGGTAAATTGGAAAGAAAATGTGGAAATTTTTATGTGACTTGGCGAAGTACAATACAATACAAATCTATCTATCTATCTATCTATTCTATCTATCTATCTATCTATATATATAATACGCGAGCCCGATTTTTTTACATGCCATCAGATCTACAGTTATGGTCCGATTTTGATAAATGATATGTCGTTCGATTCGTCTCATGCTGGAGATTTGCAATAAGGTCTCCGATTTTTTATTTTTTATTGAAAAAGTACTAAAATTTTAATTTAAAGAATCTACCGTGCGCTGACCACGTGACCTTGGCTATGTGACGTCACGTGACGTACCTAACTCCTGTTTTGACTAAACTTGAGATGACAATGTAAAATAAATAAACAAGAATTGAACTCAAACTGTAGTAAGTTCTTCAGCATAAGAAATTATAAATGTTGAGTCGGCCACATATGGATACAACACTAAGAAAATTAAGTAAATAGAAAATAAACGATCTTTTACAATGTTTACAAAAACTGACAGACGTATTGTGTCAACTGTGGATTTTTTTTTTAGTGACATAGAGTTGTCAATATTATTTGCCATGTTTATATTTATTTCAAAAAGTTTATATACTAACTTATTTTCCCATATTCGAGATGTTGGGAGAAGAATGAGGTTTAAACCCATTAATTGTCGTGGACCCCATATAGGCTTTATTTACCTTACTTAGCACAATGCCGTAGGCACCGATTAGTAGGCTTCAAATTTGAAGTAAAGATGTAGAAAACGAACCTCGATTAAGTACTAAAATTTCTTTTCGGATACCGGGGGCTTACATTGGCAACTTTATTCACCTGACTTGAATACCATCCAAATTATTTCAGGTTCAGATAATTATATTTCGATTACAGGTAGGTATAAATTGTAATTTGTCAAACCGATATGACTTAATACTGGAAAACATAAACCAGTATTAAACTATTTAGCGGACATTGGGTCACAGACACCCTCAAAGATGATGTCGACATGGAAAGGGAACGCAGAGCACTGTCGGTTAGGGGTAATATGTTGTCACGCAGGTTTGCACGCTGTTCTCGCGAGGTGAAGATAACTCTGTTTAAAACTTACTGCCAAAATCTGTACACATGCAACCTGTGGAGCAACTACACCAAAAAGACCCTCAGTGCTCTGCGTGTCCAGTATAACAACACCTTCAGGGGGATGTTGGGGCTGCCTTGGCGCTGCAGCGCGTCAGGGATGTTCGCTGAGTGGAGCACTGACGGCTTCCAAGCCGTGCTGCGCAAGCGCGTGGCGTCCCTGTGGGGCCGCGTGCGCGCGAGCACCAACACTCTCCTGAAGGTGGTCGCGGAAAGGATGGACAGTCCTATCCTTACTCATTGGATGACTTTGCATGTGCATTCTAATGAGCATTTTGTATTTAACTAACCTAGGCAATTAATCTCTTATTACTAACATCATTTTGTGTTCTTTTTCTTTTTTTGTGTGTGTTTATATGGACACCCGATGTCCGAAATAAATAATTTCATTTCATTTCATTTCATTCATTTCATTTCATAAATAGTCAAATGCAACTATAACCGGTAAAATATTATTTTTCACCTCACTAGCTCGGAAAGACCTTTTTTATTCTTTAAAAACAGATAGCAAAACTGCATTTTATCCACATGTGTGCAAAGAATATTTGAAATTCGAACGTGTACGTGTTCCGAGTGTGTTGAACGTGTGTTAGTATGGATATGGATTATGTTTAAAAAAGTAACTAATTACTTTTTTAAACATAATCCATATCCATACTAATATTATAAATGGGAAAGTGTATGTGTGTGTTTGTTTGTTTGTTTGTTTGTTTGTCCGTCTTTCACGGCAAAACGGGGCGACGAATTGACGTGATTTTTTAAGTGGAGATAGTTGAAGGGATGAAGAGTGACATAGGCTACTTTTTATCTCTTTCTAACCCCCCACTTCCCTAAAATGGGGGGTGGAAGTTTGTATGGAGCATTCCGCAATTTTCCAGGTAGAAAGCTAAAAATTGGTATGCGGACTATTTATGACTAACAAAAAAAATCGTGCATCATTTTGTTTTGGAAATCTGCACCTAACCCCTTAAAAGAGGGCGTGAAGTATATGGGGGTCCAGATATGTAGAGTCAATATGTAGAATCGATATGTAGAGTCCATATGTAGAGTCGATATGTAGAGTCGATATGCAGAGTCGATATGTAGAGTCGATATGTAGAGTCGATATGTAAAGTCGATATGTAGAGTCAATATGTAGAGTCGATATGTATAGTCGATATGTAGAGTCGATATGTAGAGTCGATATGTAGAGTCGATATGTAGAGTCTATGTAGAGTCGATCTAAATATATAAAAGAAGAAATTGGCTGATTGACTGACTGACATCACCGCACAGCCCAAACTGCTGGATCTAGAGATTCCAAATTTGGCACGTCGTTATAAGGTCTAAGAGTGCACTAAGAAAGGATTTTTCAAAATTCTCCCCCTAATAAGCAGGTGATATGTGGGTCCAAAGTTTGTATGGGGAAACAAAATAAGTAAGACTATTTCATTTGAAACTTCACAGGAGTATTCCTAGCAATAAATGAGTAAATACGTGTTTCAGGTTGCAATTCAATTGGAACATATGGGTCAAACTGAGAAGCACCTTTTTTGTAGACAGTTAAAATTACTTTTAGTACGCGGGCGAAGCCGCGGGCAAAAGCTAGTAAACACGTAATGGCCAGTCCAGACAGGACAATTTTCGGCCATCTGATTAAATTGTCTGATCAAAACAGGAGGTGTGGACGCAAAAATAGTTTTATATTGAATTGCATTCAATTAAAAACATATAGTGCAAACAATTTTATTAAATGATTTTACCTTTAAACACTTAAAACTGTAAAAAAACCGTACAAAAATGTGAAACCACAATATCTGATTTGACGTTGCATAATAATTGTGTTATTTGTGTAATTACTAGTTAAAATAAAGGCTGATTATACATATTTCAGTTGTTTTTCTTATGTAGTATTTTCCTCGGTTTAGTGAGGTGAAAAGATTTGTGTTACACACGGGTGCAAGTTATTTTGACGTCTCGTGTGTTGCAACACTCGCTTTGCTCAGGATTCTATTTTTGAACCACTCGCTACGCTCAGGATTCTATTTTCGAACCACTCGCTTCGCTCGTGGTTCAACCATAGAATCCATTCGCTAACTCGTGGTTCAACCCTAGAATCCATTCGCTGGCTCGTGTTTCAATTCCAACACTCGCGGTTAAAATATAACTTTGCACCCTTGTATAACAAATAACTATTAAACCATTAACGGTCCCCGATACAGTATTCTTTGATCTGTGCTGATACTAATAATAAACAGGTGTAATGTCTGTGAAATGTAAGTTTGTATGTTGGGGATAGTCTCAGAAACTATACCCATCGTATTCTAAAAATCCTTTCTTCAGTACCTATGTTATATATGTAGAATGGACCTACGGGATTATGTGCTATAATATTTTATCCCGTCGCTCCGCCTTGGTTCTTTGTATACGCGGCGGAGCCGCGCGGGCAGCTAGTACTCTTTATTGCACACCTCACACAAACAAAGCAGTACTGAATTGAAGTCGGTTTAAATTTTGTTTTTAAAGTAAATTATTTATTAAGTAAATCATTAATTACTGTGCTTACAGGGTAAAGTATTACCGCAATGTAAATCTAAATATTATAAGTACCATGCACAGTTAAATGGAATGATATCTTTTCAACTTTCTATTTATTAAATTGTTATTCCGCTCAAGTCAACCATAACCCAATTCTTTGCTCTCTAGGAGCATCGTGCATGTTTCACTTCACCAAGTAGGATAGTCACCATTGTCAAGACTTTACCATCCGATTTTGAAACTTATATGTAGCATATTAGGATTATATTTTTAAATGTTCCACTACACAATTGTCTCGCGGACGTTGTAACTAAATCTCGGGACCGGTCTTCGAAGTCCGCTTCATTATCTTGGCCAGAAGCTGCGTGCCGATAATATGGTGCAATTGTATACCCAAAATCTAATATTTATTTTTGTCAAATGGCTCTTGCGATATTTTCCATTTCTGTAGATTCTCATCTTTACAGAATTAATGCACCGCACCTACTTAGAAAAATGAATAAACCGAGAAAACCAAAACTGTAGGGATAAGAATGGATAGGCTATTTAGATGTGAATCTGTAAAACTAGAAATCTTTTGTGGTAGGACTGCCAAGAGCCTGTGGAGATCGGAAACTGTGCTTATTGAAGATGTGAATCTATGCAACATAGGAACACATGTTGGAATGGTGTAGACAGCAGCAGCTTGAATAGCAAAGTAAAGCATAGGCAAATTTGGCGAGCCACATTAGAGCTGACAGAAAAAAAAACCGTATAAACTGTGAACATTAACTAGCAGCTGTACCAATTTTGAAGACACGAATGGATGAAGCAGCATCCATTCAAGTGGTAGGCGTTATAAAAATGTTTTCACTTAGAGATTATGTATTAGGTACCTTATAGTTAAGTGAAATTTATTTAAAGTCTAAAGCACCATTTTAAGCCCGACATTCGGTATTCGCATTTCCATCAGAAGCGGGCATGGCCAATTATTTGGATGGTCGTCGTCCATCATACAAACTTCTGGGAACCTGTATTTACTTTAATATACAGATAAATTCACAATGGTCCGTCCAAGCAAAAATGTTCCATCTCTTTTTATTCTACAGGTCAAAAAGAGACAGTGCTTTGGTGTTACGAAGTTTTGATAAGCGATGAAAAACTTACCAAGCTTGTTTTTGTTGAAGATTGCAGTAATTTGGACTTACTGATGCCGTAGCGTAGCATGATACCATGATGGTTCGGAGTATTACGAACCAGCGACTGAATTTGAAACTAACAACAGAATATAATTTAGGCAGCAATGAAAAGATCGTTTCTGCTTACTAAAATCATTTTGGTCTACAGAAGTAGTAAAACAACATGACATTTATTTTGTTAGTCTCGGAGTAGATGCGAACTAAAAACACTTTTGATGACCATTAATTATTATGGTCTCGATAAGGGTCTAAATGGAATAGCATGGACTAGTTTTCAATCGAGCTATAGTAAACTTTGGCGGAAATGCACAGCTTACACAAACAGTTTGTGATAATCGCAATATAAAACACAACACCGATTACAGTGAAGGAATACTGTGCATACGCAAAATTGTGCATTCATTTGAAATCAGGCATATTTAAATATTTTTACTACAAGGCGCTAAGCGCACCGATCTAAAGGTGATATTAGACGATTCACTTTTCTTTCATTTTCTTGCTTCATTTTGCATCTTTCACTCAAAGTGACACGTCTGAACGAAAAGTGAAACAAAAATGTCGAATGAATTCATTAGTGAACCGATCTAACGGTGTTGGATCGGCTGACTAATGAATTCATTCGACATTTTTGTTTCACTTTTCGTTCAGACATGTCAACTGTGCAAAATGAAAATGAAAGAAAAATGAACCGTCTGATATCAACTTTAATGGCTTCAGCAACTGAGGTTTAAGGTAGGTATTATAAACAGGAAAAGTATATAAGGTTGTAAGTTTCTATATAAGGGGTAATCTCCGGAATTACTCATCCAAAAACCTTCAGGATGAACATATGCCATACGCCTGGGTTTTCTGTAATACACGGGCAGAGCCGCGCGGTCAACTACTTAGTACAATATAAAAATATCGAAACGGTTCTCAGCCAACTAATAGCAAGTGTGACTGTACATTTACTGCAAAAATCGTCTAGGTAGGTAGGTGTAGGTACGTCAGTCACCAGAGACCAGTGACGCTCTCAATTATGGAAAACAGTCACTGTCGCCGGACACGTCTGAAGCAAGAGGAATACACCATTACGTTGTGGTGGAACTCTCGACTCTCGATGCGTGAGTCCGATTCACATTCAGCCGGATTTTAATCATCATGCACCACTTCCGCTAGTGAAACCGTAGCTAAAGTTTACTTACGCAAAGCGTGAAAAACTATTCAAACGAAATATTTCCTCAGGTCGTTGCTCTATTGATCCGAGGGCTTTTCAAGGTTCATTTTATATCGGAGTCGTGATTCAGACCATCTGTGGCAGAAATCTTTGGAGTGGACAAGCGTGAAAACGTCAAGATAAAGCCAATACGAGTAGGCTTATATAGATCTTTCTTTATTAAGTTACATTCTTTGTAATATACTTTGCATATGGGAAATACTAAATAATTACTCTGATAAAAGCAGTGTATTTTAATTGCCATACGATAAATAAATATGGGAAATTATTTGTCATATAAGTAGCACGTTTCTTGATAAAACTGTTTTGGGTTTTGATTCCCTAAATTAGGTATCTCAATAAGGAATGTCTCTGAACACATGCTTACAATATCTTTCGCTTCATCAACTTCAACACTATTCCTTTCATACGTGCTCGGTGGATTAGTCTTATTCACCTGGCTCGTGGCTCTTCTTAAATTTAGACTGTTATATTTTTGATACATGAACATTCGCCCGGGTCTTCCTCCAACATTAGCAGTCATTGTCTTACTTACAAAATAATTCCAATAATTATGTATAAAAAATTCATAGGTAGTGTTCAGAACCTCTTCGACATTCTACGAGTAGAATCTAATGTTAGGAATTAACTATAAATTAATAACAACGGTGCGGTTTCTGTAAGCTGTCAATTATCAGTCAAGTCAGTACAGATTCAATAAAGTATATAATGCGGTATATTGCCTATGCGTATGCGTGCTGCAATTTATGTTACACTGACAACTTGTATGGAAAAAATGACATATTTGGAAATAATTTATAATAGCTAATTTTTTTAATGTAACGGATATATTATCAATTAAATTGTTACCTAGAGGCAAAATCCAACAAAAAATCAGACATCAAAAAAATCAATATTTAATTAGCTCCTAAAAAGTCCGGATAAATATTAATATTTTTTTATCTTTATTTAGGTTAATTTACATTTGCTTTACAATATTCAATATAAATAAAATAAAAAAGACAATGAATGTTTAATTTAAATCTATATGGGTGGTTCCACAAAAGTTGGGTAACTTTGTGTTCCAGTGGATTTTTATATAAATTTATATTAATCACCCAATATTAAAAATGTCTGGCACATGAAACAACCGACTTTTTATTATGTCACTCAATTTAGCCTTACTCATATACTTTTTTAACACAAAAAAATTTAGTTTTCTCTCCTTTATATCAGTCCCTAGCCATGTCACATTTCCAAAATACTGCTTTCATTCGTCCGGTTTTAGTATGTCTAGATGATATTTGAACTTTATTTGAGTTAAACACAATAAAAATTACATTGTCTTAATCACCGAAACGATTTAGTGAACAATATTAATTATTTTCATATCTTTTTATATAAGAAAAGTAGTGTCATCGATAGTTAAAGTCAGGCCCTAGCCACTCAGTAATTTCAAAAATACGCGGCAACCGAACAAAACCAGCGTTTTAAAACTGTTGCGTTCTGAAGTAACGACGTGAAGTTAGCCATACACGTGGGCTGTTCCGCGTAGGCCATCTTGCCATCAGTGCGGTCGGCGTCGACGATGAGGAAACACGTGCTGTGCCAGTCACTCTGTCAGCCCCTAGGTAAGTTGTTTTATAAAAACTTAATTAGTTACTATTCTCTTTTGTTTGCGTGTATATGCGATTTGTTTGTTCTGATGTTATAGCTATCTACAAGTTTCGGTATTTCTTTTTAAGAGTAGACTAAGAGTGATTTAGTTCTGATTCGTCAGTCCCTAGGCCATCAGGCCCCGGTCATAAATGTGACCAGGGACTGATGCCATGGCTAGGGCCTGGCGTTCATAATAGTTTAAATAGATTCGCCAATTGAAAACAATTCTATTTGTTGTAGAATATGGCGCCTCGACAGAAAATACCGTTGTCTAATGAAGAAAAAGCAAAAAAAAAATCAGAACAGGCAAAAAAACGTTGTTGGTAAGAAAGTATCTAACTACAAATACTTTACTAAAGACTGCTTTGTCTATAAATTGAATTTGATTTTGCAATAAATATATATGTCAATTAATAAGATTATAGTAAGAATTACTAAATAAATGCTGATTATATAAGATACACATGTGATTTTATTGTACTAACAATGTAAGGTGTCAGTCCCTATCACAGCCCGTCAGTCCCTAGAACACATATTCCAAAAAAACTTAATTTTATACCAAATAAAGTGACTGGCCTCTTTGGATATAAAAAGTAAACCATTATAAGTAATGCACTTTACTAAAAGTTTTCGAACTAGTATCTAATAACACCTATGGCAAAATTTGTCAGAAAGTTACCCAACTTTTATAGAACCACCCATAATTACTTCCGGGTGGAAAGTTTGGTGGATTCTTGAATAAAGCATCTTAGAATAATGTTTTAAAATGAAATAAACAAAAAAAACGCTATTATAAATTAATGTTTTTCGAAACCGTATTTTGCCTCGGCTATAATGGATAACCAAAATGTTAGATTAGATGTCAACATTCAGGGTGTTGAGCCACGCAGAAGACAAATGAGATTGTAATTTTTACTAAATGCCTATTTCTTGTAAATGCCATACGATTAAATAAATGATAACCAAAAAGTAAGGAAATCTGGGCGACATCCTCCCCCCCCCCCCCCCCCCCCCCCTGCCCCACCCCGCTATTCAAGATAATATACATCTCATAGCTTTAAAAAAATTATATTGGCTAAAACACAGTAAGTTTAGTAAATAGGTCTTCCATTCAATCCTTACGGGCCCGCGCGTGACTGGAAGTTTGCAAAGTTTCCCTGTCAATGCGCATACGCAATAAGGCAGAGCGTCATCGTACCTACCGCTAAAGGAATTCCCATCTCAAGCGTGTGCCTAAATGCAGTGTACCTAAAGCCTTATTCATGTCATAAAACTTAACAGGCCTCCGTTTGATAAAACGATTTTGGTCAAATCAACAATCTCAATGAGTAAGGGTATTCACATACCTTTTCCGCTCTTCTTACTATGACTATAAGGCATAAAAAGGTACGTGAATACATTATAACTATAAACTACTTATAACCTATCTATTTACCGTCTTTTTTTATATTACATCATTGTTTTTAGTCCATTTTAAAAGGAACGTACACGTACCTACATTGTATTATTCATAAACACGAATAAAATCTTAATAGATAATAACTAATAGTCGGAAATGAGAATTATGACACCTCTTGTTCATGGTTTGTTTTGTTTTTAATTTGCTTGCTTGCACTTGCCATCCGAACCAAACCGAATCCGAACTGTTTATCTTTACAAATAATATCAAGAATTGATAAAACATAAAACAATAGATGATGTTTTATTTTAGTAAATAATTAAATAATATACCAATGTTTGGTGTAAATAAAACTTATTTCGAAATATTTGTTTGTGAAGTTACGAGGTAGTCCCACTGACAGTGTTGTTATGAAACATGTATGAACCATAACAGCACGCTAAACAGTTCGTTTTCGGGCCACATAGCATATGTAGAGATTTCGACGACGTATTATCTGTGTCATTGTATTTGAGTTAGTGCCTATAAATGGCAGATAACAGTACCGGAGTAGTTAATAGTATTTTATGCAACAGTTGTATAAGAGAGGTCAAAAAAGGCGAGTGGCGTGGGTTACAATGTGAGCCGAAGGCGAACATTGTAAAGAAAGACGCCACGAGCGTTTTTTGACTTAGTTATACAACGTTGCATACAATACTTTTTCTACGACTAGCTACTATAAAATAAAATGCAAAATTAAACAAAGAATAAACTTTTCTTAAACTTTGTCGTATAGGTGCCGAGATTTAGTAGGCAACAAATGTTCGGTCACTGCTTGTGGGCTGCCCCGGTGTATTTCTGGTGTAGAAGCAATATTTTCATCGTCATCCATTATTACTTTTGAGAAACACCAACTATTTTGTAGCAAACACAACGGCCGCAAAGTCAAACAACAATTTATAAAATAACCGGGAATTCGGGAAACATGAAAATGAGACAAATGGGTGTCTATGGTTAACTTTGTTTTTAATTGATGTCAACTTGCCAGTACTGCCATATTAAGGATAAAGGTTTTTCCTAAGTTGGCAGCAATGCCTTTAGTTCAAAAATTTCTAAAAAGTAAAAACATTCAGTGGTTTGTTAAGTTGGTAGTACCTAATGCATAGGTTTAGAAGCGTATGGCTGCTATGCTAAGCGTATCGTTTTGGCGACATAACAGCACGGCTGTGCCGTACTGTTATGGGGAATAGAGTATAGACTTTTCTGCAAACTTATTTTGTATGTCTTTATATTAGTGTTCGTGACTATGTAAATGACAGATAAAAGTACAGGAGTAGAAAAAATTAATTATTACACTCGTGCAGGGGAGCTCTGATAATTATATTACTACTGTTCTATTGTACCTATCTATATCTACTAACGTACTTTATCGTCTTGCTGCTATTGAAATAAAATACGTGTATGAGTAAAGCACACGTCATGGTGGACCGACCATATCGTTAATATTGATATAATTATATCCTACCTCGAACGAAAACTCTAACCGTAACTAAGTCAAATATGAAACTTCCATTGAAGGTGAAGGCATGGATTTTACTCACATTACTAAACCTGCAGAGCAATTGTTGTTATTCGAACGAGCGTTAGGGACATAAACTTTCATTTTATTGCAGGGGAAAATGACAGTTAATATGTCCTAACGCTCGTTGGAAAAGTTACGAAATTACCCCGTTGGGCATCTATCTACTCGTGTATACTGAGCGTAGGTATAAGGGGGGGGGGGGGGGGGGGGGGGGGGGGGGGGGGGGGGGGGGGGGGGGGGAGAGAAGACTAGGCTATTGTGAAATTAGGTCTGAGAATTGATTCGAATACTTAAAGTAAGTTAATGGAATCGACATCGACGACATCCTTGCTAGATTAGTTACCGTTAAAATCCTGGTTCGTAATAAAAATATTGTTTTAACCGTTATTTGACTGCTCGTGCATGTTAAATTCATGCAAGTCCAAGTTTAATTTAATAATTAGTCCAATTATGTTAAGTTGCGACTCGTCCGAAATGTTGAAGTAAATATGTACAATAATTCTCTTTGTTTTGTATTCTCTTTACTTTGTAGGGTACCGAAGGCAAATAATACTCTGATAAGGAATCCATATACTTTTCACGATAAACGGCGAGGCCAGTCAATAACGAATCGAATTGATAAGATTGAAAGTGGAGATGATTCCGTTATGACGGCTGAAGTATGTTCTTCTTAGACGCTTAAATAAAATAAAGGCAATGGTTGCTAATCTTGCTAATATGTTAGATTAGTAACATTGTTATCTAAATATATAAAAGAAGAAACCGACTGACTGATCTATCAACGCACAGTCCAAACCGCTGGTTCTACAGATTCCAAATTTGGCACGTAGGTTCCTTATAAGGTCGATGGGTGCACTAAGAAAGGATTTTTCAAAATTCAACCCTTAAGGGTGTGAAATGGGGGTCCAAAGTTTATATGGGGAAATAAGATTAGTTAGACTATTTCTTTCGAAACTTCACAGCAGTGTTCCTAACGATAAATGAGTAAACACGTGTTTCAGGTTTTTTGAGAATTCAACCCCTAAAAGGGGATGTTGTGACAAAGTCTGAAAATCAACATGGGTATCGTTTGTATGGTTTATCGGGTTGTTGATTACGAAAACAACAGCGATTTAAGATCCAACGTGGCGGACGTGAAATAACATCTCCCCTGTTGTCATCATGCTATCTAAGTATCAATATGGGTGTCGTTTTTATGGTTTATTGGGACGTTAAATTTAACATTGTGAACATGAATATTCTTGAAAGTATTTGTGCCAAATTGCAATTCAATTGGAACATACGGGTCAATCAAACTGAGATGCATCTTTTTTGTAGACGGTTAAAATTACTTTTAGTACGCGGGCGAAGCTGCGGGCGGGCAGAAGCTAGTATAACAATAACAGTAGAACGCATAGTGTAAAACTTTTTCCACGGGCCAGATGAAATTCATCCTTATGATACCTAATGTCATATAGACTGGCACTTTTCTCACCTTATCTATACTGTTACATAATGTGACACCTGGTTCACCACGGGATAATTAATACTCATAACATCTGTCAAGGTAAGTAGCGGCCGTGTATATACGCTACTCCCTACATGACACTGCTTTTACAATCTGTAATAGACTCTAAAGCGATGTGATGATGATATGACATTGGTTCTCATCAGAATTAATAAGGCTCGCCAAATACAGATTGAAGTCCGAGGGGCTGATTCCGACCGTATAGATGCTCCATACGAAATCTATGGCCCTTGGCCCTACCCATTTGTTCCTAATTCGTCATCTTCCGAATTGGTCATATTCCAAATGCGACACTTTCCAAACTGGTCATCTTCCAATTAGGAGTCGGAAAAGGTTTTTTTTCAAAAATCGATGAAGTAGTCTAATATTTTGAATTATTTTAGGCTCTTAATGTAGGATCTATCATGTATTTAGATAACATTTTCGTATCATGAGACTGCCCGATCAAAAATGTTATCTTAAACCAAAGAACGAACTAGAACGTATTAATACCGGTATTTTTGTATGTAAAAATACCGGTATCCAACGCCTGCTTCCAATCTCGTCATATTCCAGTTTCGTCATATTCCAAACTCGTCATACCATTACCATTTACAGTCAGCAGCAGATATACCTACGAGTATACTGGCCAAGTGTTCATAAACACTTATGCGTTTCGATCATATCAATACAATTTAATATCAGACAGGATATCAAATGGATCAAATCTCAATAGGTACACATCACCGTACAACATGGAATTCTATTCATTAATATTTATATTAGCTTGGATTATTAGTATTACCTATTACACATCCGCGAGAACCTAACTTACATAATAATGATTAAGCTTGTTTACGTATCTATTTAGTCTAGTAGTACGAAAACCTACACCATAAATTAAATATATTTATTATGTACTTCATTACATACCTATTTATCGATAGCATGTAGATTCTAAATAATCAATATCCTATTTGAATATTTCAAAAAAATCTCAAGTAAGTATAGGCTTACAGTTCACTCCGAGAATTCTGACATACCTTAGATATGTTTTATCAGAGACTAATATGACGTCAGACCTTCTATTTCCAAGGCTTTAAGTTAAAGCAATAAGGTTGATTATATATCTTTTTGATTGTAAATTTTTCCGCGCGTCCCTTATCAGTCGGTAGGATCAGTAATCGCTATGCTGCCTAACGGATAGCGACGATAACGATAGCGGCGTTGCTCGTGTAACGGCCGTTGCCTTCTAGTCAGTTTATATATAAAATGGCCGCTTATCGGCTATGTGTATCGATAAGGTGATAAGAACGTTTAACGCGACGATAAGCTCTATTGGACCTTTGTTCGACGTTATTTATCGTTACAGGTATGGTAAATTGAACTTAAAAATATTTACTTATGGGATAATTTATTTAGATACTAGGTAGATACAGTTATCAAAAGTGACCGTTATATAAGGATGGCTGGACTACGCGAGATCATGCAAGTCTGAGCAAGCCCAAATTTAGAACCTATTTTCTACTACCTGAGGGCGCTTAAAGTCCAGTACCGTGTTTAGGCCACGAGGCTTGCCAAATGGCCTAAGTAAGGTACGAGAATTTAAGAGCGAATTTTTTAACTATTGTGTACCATGCTTTTTCTACAAGTTAAATGAAATAAATGAACAAACTTGGGATTTATTGAAAAATCTATAATGCTGAAACGAAGCGCAGCGCAGTCCACCGACTTAGTATTCGTTGATGTCTTTTGTTCTGTGACCAAGGCGACGTTATATTGGTCAAAAAAATATATTTCAGTAAAGGCGCCACCAAAGTACAAATTATTAGGTAACAAAAAGTTAAAAATAGGTACTAAATGCGGGTTAGCTCAAATTTGCAATGTCTCGCGTGGTCCAGCCATCCTGACTGTCACTATCAAAAATGAATAAAAGCTATTATCAACATGTTTTATACTGCGTCGGTAGCAAACAAGCGCACGGTAAGCCTATGGATGCCTCCAATTCAAGTAGAATCACATGGGCGTTGCCCTCATTAACACTTTTATTAATATATGTTTTAATAATAAATTTGCATTAATATACGTTTAACGCCCCACGGGGGTTATGATTTATTTAACACTTACGTTTGCCTCTTTGTCTGGTATGGGAATGGGACGTCTGAGCCCCTGTAGACTCACCAAGTGATTTTTAATAAAGGATTTCTTTATATTTGTATTAGAAACACGTTCGCCGGCCGAGACAGATGACTAAAAGAATAAAATCACAATCACCACCCACGATACGAAACTTCTTTCTCACGAGCTCACGATATGTAGGTATGAAACAAGTATATTATCATATTAAAAATATTTAAGATTATTAATAATATGTATGTATGTAATAATTATATTAATGAATAAATGTCATCTAAATATATAAAAGAAGAAACTGACTCACTGACTGACTGACTGATCTATCAACGCACAGCCTAAACCGCTGGTTCTAGAGATTCCAAATCTGGCACGTAGGTTCCTTATAAGGGCTAGGGGTGCACTAAGAAAGGATTTTTCAAAATTCAACCCCTGAGGGGGTGAAATGGGGGTATGTATGGGGATAGAAGATTAGTTAGACTTTGTATGGGGATAGAAGATTAGTTAGACTATTTCTTTCGAAACTTCACAGCAGTATTCCCAACGATAAATGAGTAAACACGTGTTTCAAGTTTTTTTGAGAATTCAATCTCTAAAAGGGGGGAATGTGGCGACAAAGTCTGAAAATCAACATGGGTATCGTTTCTATGGTTTATCGGGTCGCTGATTACGAAAACAACAACGATTTAAAAATCAAACATGGAAGACGTGAAACTGCCTGTTGGGGTACGATGGGGTTGAAATGTCCAAAATATCAACATCGGTGCCATTTTTATGGTATTTTGGGACGTTAATTACGAAAATGGCGTCGATTTTGGAATTTAATACTGTGGACATAGAGTCAATAAGTAGAGTCAATATGTAGAGTCGATATGTAGAGTCGATATGTAGAGTCGATATGTAGAGTCGATATGTAGAGTCGATAATTATATAAAAGAAGAAACTGGCTTACTGACTGACTGACATATCACCGCACAGCCCAAACCGCTGGATGTAGAGATTCCAAATTTGGCACGTAGGTTCCTTATAAGGTCTAGGGGTGCACTAAGAAAGGAGTTTTCAAAATTCACCCCTAAGCGTGTGAAATGAGGGTCCAAAGTTTGTAGGAGGAAACTAAATAAGTAAGACTCTTTCATTCGAAACTTCACCGGAGTATTCCTAGCGATAAATGAGTAAACACTTGTTTCGGGTTTTTTGAGAATTCAGCCCCTAAAAGGGGGAAATGTGGTGACTATGTCTGAAAATCAACATGGGTATTGTTTCTACGGTTTATCGGGTTGCTGGTCGCTGATTACGAAAACAACAACGATTTTTAATTTCATGCAATATAATACAATGATATTTGTTTAGCGTGTTTTCTGCTAATATTCCACTTTAGGTTTTCCCTAATCGCTCTCATGGTGGACGTTTATAAATACAGGTATAAATTAAATATCGTGATCAGATATAAATAGGAAAAAAACTGATTACCCAGTAGGAAAATCCATCATTTAATGTTATTTTGTTTTATTTTCAAATATAATCGAGAGCTATAAAAACGGGTACGATTTGTCAAATTTCCGTACAAATGCGATACAATTCCACCCGTACAAATTGTGCTTGAGTATACAAGTTCCTGATCATGGGAAAGCCAACATTCAATTTTAAACGTTCCATGATACTTTAGATATATACCTGCCTAATTACCGCGTTTTCGAATTTATACTTCCCCGTTGAGGTGAATGAGGTGATCCCATAATTATTTGGACAATATCTAATTTTAGGCAGCCCATATTTGGATTATTTCTGTAGTAACTCATGCATTCTGATCTCGGAAAACACAAATACGAGGAAGCGAAACTGATGACATGATGAAGATCACAGAGTCCTTCATGAGATTTCGTTGAAGTAGCAACCTTTGTTAAAATGCTCAGCACTTGTGAAGGGGAATTAATGGCGTAAGTACACTACGTTAGTGTGAGAAGGCCTTTAATAATATCGATATGAACAGCTCTGGCCAAACGATGGCCATATTTGTGCATTTTCACTTGTCAGTTTGATTCGCCTAATAGGCATGATGACTAAGATTTTTTCACGATGCCATTCGACCAGTTTTTGGAGAGGAACAAATGTTTAATATGGGAGCAACAACAATTAAAGAACATAAATACCCAAAAAATTGTGACAAAGATTGACGTCGCTGGCGGCATCCCAAACGCTTTCATACTGAATACTCAAAAGTATGACGTCACACTTTTCTATTTGAACTAATCATTGTAGAGAAAATTAAGTAGATTGCTGTTTTGGTCGCGAAATACTGCGATTAGGTCCATAGTTGTAATACAATTTTGTTTCTATAAAAGCGTAGGGATTCTATTGGTAGCTTTGAATTTACACTTGTAAAAAAATGCAAGTTATGTCTAAACTTTCAAGGTTCATATCTTTTTATGATATTAATTATATTTTTTAATTTATACTTTATTACAATAATTTGATGGTTTACTATCCATTTAGCAACACGATGTTATCAATTTTAACATGAGTCATCATGCCTATTGTGCATTCTACTTTAGATCCGAATGCTACCTTTAAATCCTCTGAAGTTCCTCTGAAGTTAGCGTCTATGAGCTACGGTGGCTACTACTACTCGTGTCGATTTAAAACACTCCCTTCGGTCGTGTTTTAATTTATCGCCACTCGTTGCGAATTTCCTATTTTCTGCACTTGTATCGTAAATAACTATTGCATTTTTGTTTTCTAAAGATATTTTTGTGATTTTTGAAATTTTTTTCAATTTTTGTTGTTTTTAAAATAAAAAGTTACTTATATCACTCCAGAAGAGTGAAAAAGTACACCAAAACTTAAGTTGAAGAAAAAAAAATCTTTTTTTTTCAATGAATACCACTTAGAAACAATTGCTCAGAAGCTTAATAATCTACCGTTTAATTTATTGCTCCTGTTACAGGAAACACCCCGTACGTATATGTTTGCCATCGTGGTATTAAACAAAATAGTATAAAATGTTTTTAAGCAGTTTCAACGATGCGCCTGACCTTACTGATATATTCGACAATGGAGCGGATTAAGGACAACGTGTTTACATTACAGACTTGCCTAGTTTTCCATCAACCTGTTTTTGGTATATCAATTTCAATACTAAAAAACCTTGGACTGAATTAATGTCATTCACCCCAAACTCATGCGCATAACAAGGCTTCCTGAAAGGAGGCGGCACATTTAAATTGAATACATGAGAATGTTAAGATTTTCAAGAGTAGGTACATATGTACATTATAATATCATCACCCCTGTTTCTCGGAGTAGGTGGAGATCACGGACTTCAATGTTACTATACTAATTCTTTCGCTTTATTCACTCTCAAACATTCCTCATACATGCTCGTCGGTTTAGGGTACTCTTAACCTGACTCCTTAGGATTTCTTCGATTTGGTCGAAAAAAAATTAGCGAAGTCTTCTCTTTCCACCTAGTCCCATCCACTCTTCCCATATACACTATTTGTTAATATCCTTTCATACATCCTCTCTATGTGCTCAAACCTGGCTCAAACACACATAAATAAAATACACTTCTCGAGTATGTACCTAATAGCAGTGTAGTAGTCGAAATTGGGTAAGTCGAAACTAATAATTTACACTCATCTGTTTAATAAATATTTTCGTTTATATATTTTATAGGCTAGGCTTCATACTTTCGATTAGCATAAAATCTGACCGTTAAACTATTGAGTGCAATGTAAAAAAAATGTTTTTTCTTGCCATGGTTTTTTTAGCCAACCCGTTAGCAAAATATTTTCTGTCGTTTTATTTGTTTATTTTAAAATTTAAACTTTATTGCTCATATCGAATAAGTACATACGACGGACTTACTGCCGCATGGCATTCTTTACCGGTCAACCATATGGCCAAACAGAAAGCTAAAGTGGCACCCACTTTATATAATATAAAAAGCATAATAGTCTACTTACTAATATCAGCAGAATAAATATTTATACGTTTGCATAAGTGGAGGGGTACAAATAATTACGTTCCGCTATAGACTTGTTCTAATTGCACGGCTACCACAGGGCGAAACGCGAGCTGAATCGCGGCGAGATAGATTATCCCTCTCTTTGTAATTATAGAACGCTTAGAAAGAGACGGATATCTATGTCGCCGCGACACAGCTCGGGGGCCGTCCTATGATAGCAGTGCACGTGTCTGTAAAGCATACGTTTGAAAGCCGGCTTGCTGAGGAAACGTCTATGCTATATAAACTCTTTTCAGGCGTTTCAGCTGTAACTACTTCTTCTCTGCCGTTTTGGATATATAATATATGAAAGCTTAGTCTACAAAGGCCAAGTCTATAAGACAACTTCTAACATTGAAACTACTCATCAATCATCATGGAAAACAAGTCCAGGTAGCCGATTTTTGACTTTCGAGCGCTGTAGTGTCAAAATTGTAGACAAAGTACTTTCCAGTTTCCACCGATAGAATTGCATACGAGTGGTCAATACCACTCGCTTTACAATTTTCTATCGCTATTTCGTAATAGCATTTCATCGTTTTTGACGATTTTCGAGTGAAAGAGTCGAGCGCTGGAAAGTCTAAAATCGCTCCTTTGTCCAATATAATATATGCCCGCGCATGGCATTTCAAGACGCTAACAATGCGCATGCCTCGTCCATTTCCATCCGTAGCACCTAGCTAGGTAGACTGCGTACTGCGGTAAAACGGTTTTGTCACTAAGTTCATTGTTGTTCTGCGTATTTGTGCACTTATTCCTTTATAAAGGATATCTGTGATCTGCTAACTCGTTAGACTTTACGGAGCCGCTACCGTAAACCCTACGCATAACACAAGTAAGTCAATACGTCATTCATATAAAGCATTACGCAAATTTAATCACGTTTTAAACATTTTAAAACTAGTGGAGTTTTAATATTACAGAGACAATGATCTATTTATTCTTGAGTTCTTCATTGTTATTCATAATCGGTTTAGATAAAGAAAGCGTTAGTTCGTGTTAGATCGATACGTGCCCCACTTGAGTTTTCGTGCTAAGCCTAGCCTACCTTGACCTTTTAGGCCCCATAGCGCTAATTTACATACCTTTATAGCCAGTATCTATAGTCCATAGTTACAGCAAATTTTATTGAAATCTTAAACAGAACAAGAGTAAATTTAGGTTCGTCACAAAAAATAAACATAATTAACATCACAAGAACCTTAAACAACTGTGTTTAAATGCATGTATTCTTAAACGATCTGCATATAACTGACATGCAATAATTATTATTCTGAATTTAAAACTCTACTTTTTTAGGCCTCTCACAGACTGGCGCGGCCTGGCCGCGGCGGACAATAGTAAACTTGTCATTAGCTGTCAAATTTACTATTGACCGCCAACGCAGGCCGCGCCAGCTTGTTGCAGGCCTAATGTGACACGCGTGCAAATTCGCCTAACACAGCCATCACGAATTAGTTTTTTTTTCAGAATGGCAGCTGTGGAAGCCGTGGGCCAAGGCACGGAGCTCGAACAAGTTCAGGCGAAATCGCGGGATGTCGCCAACAAGGTCAGACGGTTCCTGAACGCATGTGCAACGACCTTGCGGCACTGCGCATAACAAACACACATAAACAAGTGTCATGCTCACAATAATATCATTATTCGATCTTTGAATTCCCATGAAATTTATTCATTGTGATTATTTTGAGTGGACGTTTCACGAATTTCCTTTTGGTACCTGCTTATATACCTAGTAGCTTTACTTGGATGCTTGCCAGATCATGAAAGTTGAATGATGCTTAGATACAAATATTTCGACTGCGCGTTGGAAAAAGATGTTTGAAAAGAGTCTGCTTCGATTTGGTGCACAGTTAAACTGACAGACTTTTTATTATGACTAGCAATTTTTTACTTTTGAAAATTCAGTGGTCAAGCGTAAAAATATGGGTGCATACAACTCACTCATAAATATGTCCCTCCATCTCTTATGTCACTGGATTAATGTTTTGGGACATATTTATGAGAGGATTAAATCGATATATATTTTTGCACTTGACTGTACCTATAGGTACGGATGTGTTTATTGTTTATAAACCAAGCCAAATAAAAATTTACCTCGTTACTTTTTACAAAACCAAGCGCGGGTCCACACGCAACGTCATTCGTTACAGGCCCTTACAGCGCGCTGCCCCGCTATTCTGTAACTTGTTTTAAGCTCACCTCAGCGGTCACCCACATATCTTGACGCCGACAAACGTATTAACTAAGCGTACTTAGCTAGAGGTCTAGTTTCGTTATGCGTGAAGGGTGGGGTGAGGCGCATGAGCACGTAAAGAATAACAGCCCTGCGGAACGATAGCCCAGCGATGTCGGATTTTTCATGCGGCGGAGATGGGCTGTGCAGTGCAATCGGTATCATGTGGACGATGCAAATGGTTCATCGACCTATATTGCACAGCTGGCTTTCGTTGCGTGTGCATTCACTATATTTCTTCAAATTAAAAAAAGTGTAAAAGTGGACACATTTGACACGTTAGTACAGGGAACATTATGTCAGGACGCTCATTTGATATGGTTGTTTATGTTGTTAAACTTACAAGTCTCACTGTTTCAGTCATTGGAAACCACCCGCCGCCTGTTGGCACTCACCGAAGAGGTAACTTTATACACTTATTCAATCCTATACCTTGACTCTACATAATTAACATACAACCTCCTAAGTACGGTCTACATTCCTTCCGGCGCGATGTAAATGGATCGAAGAACAAATACATTTCAATGTTCTAAGTGGTACCAGAATAATGAAAAGTAGTTGTTCTTGCTCTATTCACGTAGAACTAGGGGAATGAAGTCTACATCTAACATGACAAGGATACGTTACCAGAACTTAACACTTACCCTTCTTTTAACGCTGCGTAGAGCAAGGAGGCAGGCATAAAATGTCTAGTCGCTCTAGATGACCAAGGAGGTAAGAACAACTTTCGTACCTGAATTTATTGTACATGCTATATTATAAAGATATACTTAAATTAATCGCATTGTTAAAACATCGTAGGGTTTAGCTGACAAAGAGAGGCATGAGGAAGACTAAAAGGGTACTGCATTATGCATATAAATTCGTTAGTTTCAATCCTTACAAAGATGTTGGCATCCTTACATAACGTTTGATGCGTTTGCCAATTCTGTTTTGTGTATGTGAATAGAAAATAGGTACTCTTTTCGAACAATTTTATAGGAATAGTAGGTATATAAAAGTCTGAGAGGAGGTTTCATTTTTGTACGACAAAATTTTAGGTTCATAGATTGGGTCAAAAGAAAATCTAATAAAGATAAAGATTGTGTCACCACGAACATGTAGCTTTAGTTTTTTTACGCTGACCTTCTTTCCCACTGCACCCATATTCATACGTTTCTGTTTTGCCCTTTGGTTTACTGGAGGGAGCCTAGAGGCCTCAAGTCTACCTTTGAATTGATCAAAACTTTAAATAATTATACCTTTTACCTCTCCGTAGTTTCTAAAGTTACCACACTTAGTAATAGTGTTTTTGGGTGATTCTCACGTAGCGTTTTTGAAACGCTCAGCGTTTGTCATTACCATCTTTGTAATATTTTAATTTTTAAATAAAATTAAATCACTAATTAATATATGTTCTATAAGTAGGTATCGTGGATAGATTCAGATGTTGTAATATTAAACGCGGTTAGCTACTGAACACACTGGGGGTGGTAAGGACAGCGTCTGAAACGCCCGTTACATTTTTTTGAGAATCACCCTTTTCACTCTAGAGTGTACTTAATATATTGAAGAAATAGCACATTTACAGAGATTTCCAGTTGCACGTTATGATTTTGCATTTTAATTCACTAAATGCCATTTGATCAAAATTCTCAAACAATGCACATATCAGGTTTGGCAAGCGCACCGGCGATATGCTCTTAATTTTTCCGATGTAATGTGTGTCCGTATCTGAATGGCTTACATCTTTGGACAACCTGAGTTTCTTAGCTTACTATGCAACTGGCACATGATTGGAGTATGTAGACCGTTTGGCATGAATCACCTGCTGCCGCTCTCTGAACTGACGTAAGGGACGGGATTTTACCGATCAACGAGGATAATATAAAATGGCGTCAGCTCTGACCAGACTAAAATGAAACGTCATCAGAGCAAACCCCAATTGCCGCAAACGAAAACGGTGTCCCGTATCCTCCTATTTCTTGCTCGACTCATACTCATGCTCGGGTTGGGAGAGCGCTACATACCCGGTGAATTCGTCCAAAGTGGAAAATCTGAAATTACTTCGCTTCAATCTTTTCACAATACACTTGTAAATAAATTGAAAGATATGACGCGACGGTAACTTCGATTTTCGAACTTTGGTGTTCCCGGGCTAAATTCGACTGCGACGTATGTGTCAGATTTCGACATAGATTTCTCTTCTTCTTCTCCCTAGCGCGATTTCCCAGCAGGTGCTAGGGCCGCTTCCCTTAATCTTCGCAACTTCCAGAGAGCATAGAACCAAGACGCTTACCGACAGGTTATTTGGCTAGTCCCCAAATGGAAGGCCGTGCCCGTTTTGACTGTTGCGTCTTGGATTTCTGCACTGCCCGCACTAACTGAGCTAGTGCACTTTGTTTTGCTGCCCTGTGCATGCGGTGTAACTGTCAATCGATGTGTCGTATCGTATATTTGTAATAAATGTGTACTTGTGTAGTTCCGGAATGACTGGTCTAACCGACTTTTATTTTGTCTGTGACATGGATTGTCTATCTCGAAACCAGAAATTAGCGTCCACTTCTGTGACTTGATTCTTGCCACCGGCAAATAAAAGTGGGTCTGTTAGGGTGGAGACTATTTTTCTACTAATTATTCTAATTTTAACTCACAGAGCAGCTGGATAACATCGAGAAGGGGATGAACACAGTGCATACTGACATGCACCAAGCTGAGAAGAGCCTCAAGGAAATGGAAAAGTGGTGCGGACTCTGCACTCTCCCCTGGAAAAAGTACGTTTAATTGATAATTTTTCATAGAGATTAATATTAATATATCACGCATTGGGTGATTTATGTGTATTTGATTACTTGTAATCTGTTATTTAGTTCAACATTTGATTTTAGTTATGCCGTATTAAATTGGTTCTTGGAACGGTTCAGGGGCACGAAAAACCTTCGTTATATTACATTGATTTTAAGGTGGATGCTTGGCTTACCTTAACTCTTGTAATATATTTCTCTTATCTTAATTAATATTTCTTGCCAGATATCAGTGGAAGAGCAGCGTTTTGTATACCTCGTTGTGGTATAGTTTAGATACTTTAGGGTGTGCTATTCGTTACGAAACGTATTATTTTAGCCAGTTGCGACGCGGTCGACAATCAGGATTTTGGCACAAAACTGATATGACAGTTGTTTTTATCATCTTTTAAGTATGTTCGTACAGGCGGCAAATAAACCTCTTTAGTGTGTTATAAGGCTCCACGCATAGAGTGGGGTTATAGGTGAGGTTTTTTGGTAGAGCACGATCATAATAATATTCGAGGGTTGCCAACGGTTTTAATAAGCGGTCGGATACGACAATATAAACGCCCTTCTGAGCCTTCAAAGGGGTCACGGAACCCGATCTAGTATCTAATGTGTTGTGCTGTAGGCCTAGGAAAGGCCAAAATTATTTTAATGGGCTAGCGTAAGTATCTCAACTCTTTGCTGAGCCATTTAGAGCTCATTTTATACTGGACACTTCATAGCTTCATAGAAAACCAAAGTTAGTTGACACCTACATGGCTCAACAATTAAAGTCCTTGACCATACACACTATTAAATTTATTCAAACAAAAGCAAAATATTTCAAAAAAACCTGAATCTTCTTCGCCCGCCCTTATTAACTGACTTCAAAAATGGAGGAGGTACTCAATGCGTCGGAACCTTTTATTTTTTATGTATGTTCCCCGGTTACTCGAAGACACCTGGACCGATTTGGAAGATTCTTGTTTTGTTTGAAAGGGTGGTCTTCCACAGGCTCCCCGGGTGGTCTCATGGTCATCAAAACAGGATCTGATGATGGGATCCTGGAGAAATCAAGGGAACTCTTCAAATAATGCGAAGTACTAAATTGAAGTCAGTTAAAACTTTGTTTTTAAAGTAAATTAATTTCATCACCCTATTTTCTCGGAATTTCACAAGAGTGTTAACATTCCTCGATTACTTCTTGAATAAGCATTTCCATTAACCAATTCTATTCGTATTACAGAGGTCCCGCTAAAAAGAAGACGGATAACGACGTGTGGACGGGCAAGAACGAGGGCAAGGTGGTGAACAATCAGCCGCAGCGGGTGATGACCGACGAGCGAAACGGCTGCGGGCCCATGACCGGCTACATCGGCAGGTTAGTTTCTTTTGTCCTGTTTGACCTGCTGGGCGGCCAGTTACATAGATGGTTTGGGACAACCTCCCTCTCCCTGTGTGGCTTTAAGGGCTGCCACGGGGGGAATTGGCAGTAGGGCAGTAACGAGTATGCAGCGGTTTTTGAACGAGCGTGCGAAGCGACCGAAAATCTCCGTTTCAGCTTGGGCCATAATTCTTTCGTATGTTCGGATGTCCCGCTGGCCGGCTGTTCTCCTCTACAGGTCGCATTTCTCACCCGATACTCGTGTAATTTTGTGAGCAGGTTCAAAAATTATATAGAATTGTTTTGTAGATTAAAAGGAATCCAACGACAGCTCATATGGCGAAATCCGTCAAACGGTTTAGGCTGTAGGGCGTGTCAACGAATAAGACATACATCCATACATATATACATACATACGCTCGAAAAACATAACCCTCCTTTCCTTCGGCAGTCGGTTAAAAACACAGGCTCGTGAGTCCTACAGCTCACAGAGCCACTAAAGTAGTTATAAGGGGAGTGACGAGGGCAATTATAAGGACAAGGCGATTTAGAAGAGCCTCAGAGTTGAAAGTCACTCTTCTCATTTTAAAGCCACGGTTACGCATAGACGTAATTTTGCGCGACACGACACGCGTATTATCTGGGCTGTTATTCGCTACACGCAAATGCGGCTCACCCCGCCGGTCACCCATTACGAAACTAGACCTCTACCTACGCTTAGTTACTACGCATCACGGTGTCAAAGTATAATTGTGGGTGAGCGTTGAGGTGAGCATAAAACAAGTTACAGAATAGGGGGGCAGGTGACTATAGCGTTTCCCGCCTTTGTCCCCGCCGGTCACAGACACCTGACAGCTCGCGCAACGTGTCGCGCAATAACGCCTGCGCGTAAACGCGACCTTACGCTCACTAAACTCGACTAAAGAGATAGTTTGAATGAATTTACTTGTTTTTTTAATCAACTTGTTGCCGTGATTGGCTATCCAGCAGGCAGACTCCAACACTTGCTCATTTTGAGCATGTGAGATAGGAGGCTATTCTTTCTACGCACAATATTATTCTTTCTACGCTCAACATCATCAATATTATCATCAAAACCCGAACATGACACATGAATGAAAAAAACAACTGTATGACGTCTAAGACATGTTTACGATATTGCTTACCTTACATACTCCTTTGCAGTTTGCATTATGGTGAAAAGTGTTTAGTTATATTTGTTTGATGTCGACTGTACATAATACTACGCTTTAAAGCCTGTCGCAGACTTGCGCGGCCTGCGATGGCGGTCAATAGTACCTAATCTTGACAGCTATTGACAAATGTACTACTGGCCGCCACCGCAGCCCGCGAAACTGTGGCCTTAAGGCCTCTCGGCGGTCATAGTAAACTTGTCATTAGCTGTCAAATTTACTATTGACCGTCACCGCAGGCCGCGCCAGTGTGATTCAGGCCTTAGGCATCTCACAGACTGGCGCGGCCTGGCCGTGGCGGTCGATAGTATTGTCATTATTATTGTCACAAGTTTACTATGGACCGCCACCGCAGGCTGCGCCAATGTGATGCAGGCTTAAGGCCTCTCATAGACAGGCTCGGCCTACGGTGGCGTTCAATCGTAAATTTGTCATTAATTGTCAAGTTTACTATTGACACCACCGCAGACCGCGCCAGTGTGATATTTAAGGGTTTTTTGGCATTTTTTCTGTGAAAGTTTTGGAATTATTATAAAACAGCCCTAACCTAATATACGCAATAAGTATTAAAAAAAATAAACAAAATGTATATCAAATGAAAATTCGGACACACGATACATTCGGGAAATAAGATTTAGTGATTGCGATTAGATACCAATGACGAGCTACTTGCTATTGGAGTAGTCTTGAAGATCCTGTTGCCTTCCAGGATAACGAACGACGCCCTCGAAGACGAAATGGAGGACTGTATGGTGCAAGTGAACACGAACATCGGCAATCTGCGCAACATGGCGCTCGACATCGGCTCCGAGCTCTCCAATCAGAACAACCAGATTGAGCGCATCCAGCGTAAGGTATGCAACATCGGCAAATTAGTTTTAATTCCACCAAACACGAATAAATTATCTTCAAAGGGGTACTACATATAATGACCCTTTGGAATTTATGTGGGTATTCCTTCTTCCTTAAAAATCATCTGAAGTGAAAATGCTCTTACGTCCAACATTTGACAGCTGTCATCCTAGCACAATTTATGTCATCATATGTCATCACTGACGTTTATTGTACTGGGATGACGGCTGTCAAATATCGGCAGTTAAAAAATCGAATTATAGTACCCCTAGATTAGTCCATTGAATTTTGACATTTAGTCCTTATTCCTGATTGTTTGAATCCGGCTTTACTTAATATTTTTCAGAAAATTTCTGTCCTGTTCCTCTCGATGATTACTTGCCGACATTTTTGCCGGTCATTATAGGCTGCTTTCCATCATCAGGGCTTATTTAAGCACGTTTGGTACAAATCAGAAGCAAGTAATAAAAACTTTTGGAGCAGTCACTACTGCATCAGACAGACCAATGAGCACAAAAGGATAATCTAAAAAAGAGAAAATAAGGTGGAGCGACGTTAGAGTAACTATTTAGTTCCCTTTTTTAATCATATGTCCTTGTTCCCAGGCCGATTCCAACGTCGACACGCTTAAGGACGCCAACGAGCGAGCGCACAAACTGATGAAGAGTTAAACACTATATCTATCCAACGACAATAATTTCTTTACAAATAGTATAGGGTTGCATAACTCTACCCTATAGGTAGAATTCTAGCGATAATATTCGGGGTGCTGTGTGATGACAAGTCTGGATACATACAACGAAATTGATAAAAGCCTTACTTCGTTTTGCACTAGGTTTTTAACTATTTTGGCAACTTCTCTTATTTATTGTAACCTGAATCCGTAAAACCTATGTAATAGCGAGTTGAAATAATATGTAGTCGAGTTTTGTCTGCGCAGCGCGCGGTGCAAATAATTATGCCGTGCAGACAACTTACCTGCCTGGCGTGCACACTTTTTTGTCTGCGCTGTGGGGGTATATAATATAAGTATGTGCCGTGTGGACCCGCTATTATAATCCCTTCACGGTTGATGTATGTATTATATTTACCTGTATTAGCCAGCTTTAACTTCCATTAGGTGACTGGGTGTCAGCTCATGTAAAACGCTCTACATTAGAGGTGCAGCGTCCTAATTTACCGGATCTATTAACCATCGGTTTTATCACAGATCATAGGCACTCTCACCCTCAAAAATCGCACTACTGCACGACTATCACAAGACGGCCCGCGAGCTCTCTCGATTTTTCTCGCGCTATCCGTCTCTCTCTTATTAGAAAACTTAAAAAGAGAGGTATAGTGCGAGAAAAATCGAGAAAGCTCGCGTGCCGTCTTGTGATAGCCGTGCTGGGAATGACAAACTTTGTTATGTATCTAATCATTCCCTTGCTAGCACGAGTGAACCATTTTTGATGCTGAAAGTGCTTATTATTTATAATGGAACACTTTCTTTGCCGCCCTAAGGTACTTAGAAGGCCGTTAGTCGCTTTGAAGACTCATATCATAGCAAGTCTCGGCCTTTTTAGCTTATGACGATCGTACTTAATGATCATGTGTGTATCTAGATCTTACAGGCTCATTTATTAAAGAATACTCCCCGCATGCTCGTGCTGTCTTATTTTTGTGTTTTAAACAATATATAGCTTGTTGTATGCGGGCTGTGTTACTTTGGAATAAGTAGTTCTAATTAAACTGGCTGTGGGACGAGCGCAGGGGCTCGGGTACAATTGCATGCGGTACTCGCACTCTTTGTTATGTATTCCATATTTAACTACATTCTAACGAAATTTAATAATTACTTTTTCAATATTTGTCTCAACCAGTTATCTATTTAAAACTTGTTCTTTAAAGTTTTCATAGTTTATAACAAATCTATTAGAATAGATAGCATAGCTAGCTATAGAAGTAATAATTATATATACTGTTTGGGAGTTAACATATAAAACTGTAATTTAATAATTGGTCAATCGAATAAGTAGGTAGGCTATAATTATAATGCCATTAAACCAAAGTAAGTGATTTCAATTATAGTCCAATCAAGCATGATCCCTTATATTTTGGTTTATAGCGCCATCTTGCGTTGAGTAGTATTGCGTTACAAAACGTAGTTAAGTTATAGAAAATGTATCAATAGATGGCGGTTCTATCGTTATTAAAATTAAAATCTTTTTTAATCTTCAACATTTTAAAATGATACAAAATATTCTTTGTAATCGTTTTAATTTAAGTATTCAAAATATTTATTTTGTATAAAGAAAAACAATGGTCTGGCAAAGTTTCTCATTTTGTCCAGTGGCAACTAATAGCGTCTTGTCAAATTCACTTTGACTTTGACAGGTATGATATGACATAATGACACTAGGCGCAAAAATTGCTAATATTTAGAAACAGGCACTAAGCTTCGTTTATGAAAAAGAAATAATCCGCGTAATAACATCATCAAATACCGAAAATACCTTAGTTCCTTACTTCAAGGTACAGTTAATGCGTTTTTGCATTCACTTTTGATAATTTACGCGCATGACAATTATAACAAAGGTCAATGCGCAGTCGAAAAACATTGCGCATTTCGTTTTCTTAACTAACCTTACAGAGTGGAGTTGAGTGTCGATCGACCACCAGCGAACGCGAGCATCAGCCCGTTGCGAGAGGGCGAAAGCCTTTACAACCATCCTGGTGCTGTTTTTGGTGCCTAGTGGGTGTACTAAGTGTCAACCACCCCTTTTTGTTGTGCAGTGCTAGAATAAACCCACAAGTAAGTGAATTTATTTTAAGTTTTACGTTACATTTTATCCTCCGTAAAACTCGTTGATCCACGAAATCGGCATTTACATTCAAGTTAACAATAGCATTGTTTTGTATCATGATGATTTTTGAATTAAGCAGGATCTATGTTTTTTGTTAAATTATGATGTCATGGGCGGATACTGACGAGGTGCATCATTCGTGGCAGCATATCATCAATCTTATTAGGCATTCTAATTCGCTCATCACAAATAAACTTGGCAATGAGTCAAAAATATATGTTATCCACTTAAACAGCAGGAATATTTGCTATTATTAGCAAAACAGTTTAATCGCACAATTAGATTCTAAGTTCTAGCACGAATATTGTGATGGTGGAAGTTATGACTCATTGGAGATAACTCACTTTTGGGGCTACAATATCAGTTCCGTTCAGCATTATTTTCACAACAGTTTCATTTTATTTTCATAAAGTTAACTTTGATCAATGGATCATTGAAACTTAATTTACTCATAAAAGTATTTCCACACCTTGGCCACGTACTCTGTACAGGAAATGCAAAAAAACCTGTGCAGTCAATATTGTCTCAACACCCAATTAATTATTTTGAGTAAGTAGCTTACTTAAAATAATTAATTAAGTTAATTACTTAAGTAATATACTTACAGGGTTACCATGTTACCTTATCTTTGTTTGTTACAAACACCTTTGTAACCATGGTTTCTGCATTAAATAAATATCAAATAGAACCCAATGTTGAAAAGATTAATAAAACAAAAACTTGTGCACAGTGACACAAATACATCTACTTTGCATACCCAAATATAATTATGTTATTCTGTGCTCAACCTGAGTTTGAAGAAAATATTTTTTTGGCTACTAAAACATCTCCATGGTCCAATAGTTTACATTATGTTCTTTTTCATTTGCCTATCGGCATTCATATTATTCAAATTGGCATGCTCGGTTTTCATACAAACTATGTTCCATGCAACATTTATTTAGAAATCTGGCTTATCTCCCTTGTTTTTTTTATTTTATTGAAGAACTCCCAATATAACATATTATATGAAAATTACTATTTATTTAATTCATTTATTTAATTATGTTGACATTCATGACAATTTATATCTCATATTATGAAATAATAATCTAATCTAATCTATTATGAAAACTATAACCATTGTAAATACAGTTGACATATTAGGAGATAAAAGGCACAGGTAGAGTTATTGGCTCTGGTTGCCACTCAAGTATTGATCATAAAAAAAATATAACCAAAAAAATGTAACTTTATAAAAGTTATTAACTATATAACAGCAGCATTAGTTGCTAAACGGGACATGGTGTCCTTTAGGATCGCCCCACAACTTGGGAAGAAAATTCCCAAGATCGAGACCATTGGAGGGAGACCCTATGTAATGGAGTGGTGGAACACAATAAAGCTTGGTTCAATCTCTTATCCTTTAGACGCGAATTAAGACACCAACGAGCTGCTCTTCCTATTTCATCTCCGAACAGGACATTTACTTGACAATTATGCGGTCGTTACAAGCCACGTATGTAAGTGCCGCACCTTTAATATGGACGCTATTTAATTAGACCATCTTTTCATAGATGTACATATAAGGCCAATGATGATGAGCATAAGTTAACAAAGCCTTTTTCGTGTTTTATGGACCTTATAGTGAAAATGCCCTTACATTCAATATTTGACAGCTGTCAGCCCAGTACAATTTATGTCATCATATGGCATCATTGATGTTTATTTGTATCGGGATGACGGCTGTTAAAAAATCTAATTACATGTATAGTTGAGATTTTTTGAACTGAGCCGATCTACTTATCTTCAAAACAATAGCATTCAAGTTAAACAATACGACACGTGCCAACAAGTTTCTTTGTTTGTGGTTGGCGCGTGCCAAACTTTGCAAAAAAAAGGTTACCGCCACATAAAATGTTCATTGAATAATGAACTCTATCTTCTTAATCAATAGATTCAAAACGGACTAAAAGATTTAAAAAAAAACCCCGCTCACAGCGAGCCTGGTAATAAACAAGAAATTTACCTTCATTCTTTGTGTCCAGTAACTTTTATATCTAGAATCAACCCATAAACCATAGACACAGCCTATATGTTTTTTTAGTAATGTTTGAATGTTATGTTTTTTATCTAATCTTTTCCGCTTATCAACTCATTTGTGTTGGTTCAGCCGTACAATATGTAATGTGTATTTCAATTAAAGGAATTAGTCAAGTTATTATTATCAGTGGTAACTTCAATATATCATCATGACAGAACTTGAAAAACTGTAAGTAGTTTTGAATGACTCCTTCACATTGGTTGCAACTTGCAAAGGCCTCAATAGACCTCGATTCTTAGTAATTGTCCTCTATATAACATTTAAGCGGCTCAAAGCGCTGTTTTTGGGGAGTCACAAAAATTAACGTTAAGTAAAATGATGTTTAAGTCACGTCTAACATGTCGGTTTTGTTAAACATATGCGATTGACATTGACAGTCGGTTTTGTAACTGTACGTAACTATCCCTTTATGGGACACAAATTAATGAATATGTCCTTTTACGGCTTTCGAAGACACAGGTTTCTGCGAAAAAAAAATGGTTTAGGTTGACTGTAAGTAGGTACCTCTTTTTGAAGTCATAGTCATCACTCATGACAACTCATTGGATCGATTGTAACGAGCCCTAACTCGATGGGATCGCATTTATGTTAATATCTTCCTGCCTTCGGCCTTCAGTTATCATCTGACTCACCTACATAAATGTGAAAACCCTATATTTGGCAAAGTATTTAAAAATGCACACATTTATTATAGGTATAGTTAACATTTTTTAAAAAGTAGGAATCCACTTCAAATATTATCTGCCTATGAATGGAATTGTTCTCTATTGTTAAAGCCGACCGCTAATCACCGGTGCAAAATGAAATGCATAAATAACAAATAAGTTCTTTTTTTTTTTTTTTATTATATACTATCCGCTAAACCAAGTGGCGAGTCAGGTCGTAAAATATTAGAATCATGCTATTATTACGCACAAAAAGGTTTCATTGTTACTTTTATTGCCCGACTCGCCAAATGGTATTATTGAGAATATTATAGTCACCTTTTAGCATTTTTTCTAAAACTATTTTTTCCGCTCTATATACAACTTGCACGCACGATATTGTTTTTGCAAAGTGTAGAGTTAAACTTGATTGAACCTTGAAAAGTTGGTCATAAATATTTGCAAGCTAAACATACATGTGAAATAAGCTAATTCGGCTCCACTCCAGCATACCCACGTCATACCACGACTTTACGCCTACTCCTCTGTACCATGACAATTAATAATCCCACGCGAATAAGGGAACCCTAACCTAACCTTACATATTGGCAAAGAAGATTTATATTATACCGTTACAATACGAGTATAAATGAATAAATAAATAAATAACAACAATCTTACACAAATCGAACTAGCCCTATAGTAAGCTCAATAAGGCTTGTTTTGGAATGTTGATAAATATAACAGATATAACTACTTAAATACATAGAAAACATCCAAGACTCAGAAACAAATATTCATGCTCATCACACAAATATGTGCCCTTACCGGGATTCGAACCCAGGACCTTCAGCTTCGTAGGCCGGTAGAGTACTTATATGCGGAATTATTCCTCAACTATTTAAACTTTAAATAGTGGAGAAAGAAGACCCGTATAAAGTGATGCTTTGAATTTTAAAGCATTAGGTACTTTTCACGGGTCTAATACGATATCTATATACCTACTTTTATTTCTGACGTTTCGTATCGACACGGGTCTCAGATGACTGAAGTCTCAGGAAGTAGTCAACGGAGACATGAAAACGTCAGAAATAGAGGTACCTAAATAAATATCGCGTTAGACCCTTGTAAAGTAATGATGGATTATACCGTATTTGCGCTTATCGGCATTCGAATCCAAGACTATACTCTGTGAGCTAATTAGATTCCAAAAAAACTACCCTTTGTGTTGCCATTAAAATGAGGAGGGTTGACACCGGTGAATTTGCATTTTTCTAAATGATGAAAACTAGCTACGTCTATCATTTAGAAAAATGAAAATTCACCGGTGTCAACCCTCCTCATTTTAATAGCAACACAAAGGGTAGTTTTTAGGGTTCCGTAGCCAAAATGGCAAAAACGGAACCCTTATAGTTTCGTCATGTCCGTCTGTCCGTCTGTCCGTCTGTCCGTCTGTCCGTCTGTCCGTATGTCACAGGCATTTTACTCGAAAACTATAAGGTGTATTTAAATAAAATTTTGAGGATAGGTGTATTTTGTTAGCCGCTACATAGTTTTGTAATTAAAATGACAAAAAAAAAATTTTTTAGGGGTGCACTCCATACATAAAACTAAAAGTCAAAATTTTTTTTTTCAATGTGATCCCCCGTGTGGCACATCAATCGATAGGCCTTTCAAAATAAATATAAGGTTTCTTAGCATTTTTTTTGATTAAGTGAATAGGGTCGGAGATAATCGCCCCGAAAGTCACTAAAATTCTGTCCCCCCCCCTCTAATTTTTGAACGGTGGATTTTAAAAATATGGAAAAATTCATGGACATAGGGCTTATTAATTTCATTCACCGAAAATTGTTTTGAACAAGATCGGTTCAGAGGTTTTCGAGATATTGCTGAAAAACTGCCTTCCTCAAAGAAAAGGACGTAAGTGCCGTAAAATTTCTGTGACGAATCGACCTTTTTAATAGGCACGGAACCCTTCGTTTTGCGTGGTCCGACACGCACTTGTTTTGGAATCTAATTAGCTCACAGAGCATAACTAACTATTCATTGCGGGATCCTTTCTCTTTTCTGTGAACGTCACAATATATAGTTGTATTCTATATTCATATTGCAGTCGGCTACCACCAAATCCGGCCTCGATTTCCTTATACTCCTATCTCAGTTTAAGCATAGGGAAAATACGTATACCTATATGTAACACGCCCAAATAAGACTATAAAAACGTCTGAATAGTTGTTAGCAGGCGTCGCGTCGCCTCATTAGTAAGCGGCGTCGACGCAACGAAGCCACGCTGTTTCGTCGCCTACCTAAATAATGAGTTTTAATTTTATAGAAAGAAAGAAAGAAGACATTTATTCACTACACAAAAGACACACAGATATAAAGGGAGTAGACATACAATACAATTGACACATTGTGTGTGTCTTCGCGGCAGTGAAACGGTCGCTGTCTCAGCATTGTGCCGAGGTGTCAGACAGACACCTACAGCGCTGGTTTTCAGACAGCACCGTAAGTGACCCAAGGAACGCAACACAGCATACTATTAGATAGTAGAAACATAATAAATAAATAGGTAATTAATGTAATAAATCTGTTTTTCTTTTTAAATATAAAACAGTAGCACAACGGGATGAAAAATACAAAGCATATTTAAAACGCGACACGGTTGGGATGTTAAAAGTGCTGGATGGGTTAAGGTTGGGATTTTTGGAGCGTCAACAAATAGCCTTTAAGCTGGCGCTTAAGGTATACTTGCTAGACGCTCCTTGGATAGGTGGAGGGAGATCATTCCAACACTTGGACGCCGCGAACCTAAAGCTACCTCGAAATTTATGAATTATTGTAAGTACATAAACTTCAATAAAAATGCAACTAATACTAAACAACAAACGAAACAATTAAAACTGATTACAAAAAAATAGTCCGTCCATGTACGATTAATATACAATAGTTTAAGCTATTTGTAATTATTGCATAGATGCCTGAAATAAATGGTTTATTATTGATTATATAAAAGGTCGTAATACCTAACAATGCCCATCCCGATTGGGGCGTGTCGGATGGCCCATTCCGCCGGACGGACCTAATTATGTAACATCAGATACACGTATGCCTAGCTAGACAGATCGTGGCGGACTTTGAATTACAGTACCGTCTTTTTAATTATAATTTGATATAAATATTGAAACTAATGTCCACCTCAGACCCTGCCCACCTCACGACGTGATTCTACTGTGACTGCCGGTCAAAAGTAAATCGAAAGGCAGCATTAAAAAAACAGTTTATAGCAAACAATAGTCCATAGTACACAAAAAGAAAACAATAATAAAAATTAGAAATATTACAATACTTGCATCATAAGAATGACTAGTTTCTGCCTGGTAATAAAGTTAGTTAGCTGCATATTGTAAGTTATGCATGCTATTTTCTGTTCACATCGCGATGAACAGAAGACCAGTACCTACCGGTATAATAGATAGGGCATACATAAGTTTTCCGAAATGGTCTTCAAAATGCGGTTGCCGGAGTTCTTCAACCTACCTACCCCAGAAAGCTGCAATAACTAAATAGATTAAAATTTCTAAACATCCTTAATACCGCCACAGAAAAAAATTCGAGATGGCACCCCCACGCCACGCAAGTCTTAAGACCACTGTTATTAGACTTCGTATGAAGTCGGTGGCCGGTGGGTGGCAACGGTGATAAACATGAGTTCAATTCAGTGGCGGTGAATGGATTAATACAACAGACATATAGAGCTAAGATCCATCTCGACAGACCAGACTTTCGTTCAACCTTTTGGAAGCTAACAATACCACTAACAGAAACACAATATGTTAAATTTACAACACCCCTCGTCTTCCTTCATGTTCAACACACTACAGCACGGCTATCACAAGACGGCGCGCGAGCTCTCTCAATTTTTCTCGCACTATACCTCTCTTTCTAAGTTTTCTGATAAGAGAGAGACGGATAGTGCGAGAAAAATCGAGAGAGCTCGCGCGCCGTCTTGTGATAGCCGTGCTGTAGTGTGTTGAACATGCGCCTTTGCCATTATGATGCCGAGGCTCTGCACGGTTATCACAAGAGGGCGCGCGAGCTGTGTCGCGGCGAGATGGACTATCCGTCTCTTTCTAAGTGCTCTAATTAGAAAGAGACGTATTGTCTATCTCGCCGATAACCGTGCTGACCATTAGAACACACGGATCTACTATCGCAGTGAATTACTTACAGTTACAACTCGCTTGACGGCGACTGTATTTTTCTTTTGGACATTACAGTATATCTGGGTTTTTTTTTTAGTCTAATCGTCCCGTTGCTAAGTTGCCCGCCGCAAAATAGATTTGAGTGAAATCATCGTAAAGGAACCGGTTTAAATATTTGCTACACTTAGTACTTTTTTCTAAATCTGTCCCGATCTAGAATGCGGTGAGGTATTTTATTTTTTCTTGGATCACTAAAAACAAACATGAATTCTTGAAAAAAAAACCTGTATAACTGCTTAGTCAGTCCTTCGCAAAACCTATGACGTCATTAAATGACATCAGCAAGTCAAGGCTTTTGGTACAATGTACCGTTTATGGCACTGTGCCATTAGCCTTTGCAAGCAAAACCCTATGGCAAATTTAAACGGCTTCTCTGAATCTGTCTTAGTTTCTAAAAGGCGTCAATAAAGCCTTTATTACACTTTACTTAATTTGGCACTGATGGCAGTGACAGCAGTGACAAGAGAGCTGAGGTAGGTATCATTGCATCGGTATCTCTTCAACTAAATAAAAACCGGCCAAGTGCGAGTCGGACTCGCGCACGAAGGGTTCCGTACCATTATCTATAAAAACGGCAAAAAAATCATGTCTGTTGTATGGGAGCCCCAGTCCGACTCGCACTTGGTCGGTTTTTTAGTATTTGTTGTTATAGCGGTCACAGAAATACATAATCTGTGAAAATTTCAACTCTCAAGCTATCACGGTTCTTGAGATACAGCCTGGTGACAGACAGACAGACGGACGGACGGACAGACGGACGGACAGCGAAGTCTTAGTAATAGGGTCCCGTTTTTACCCGTTGGGTACGGAACCCTAAAAAGTAAGCTATGTTTATACGTGGCTACGTTGTGATTTGTGACTGTGGCAAAGAGTAGGTACCTACATACAAAGGTATCACGCATAATTAATAATTTGACATGAAGACCCATCTGACATACATATACGAACATTCTAGCACAGCAATACCCTAATTACATTATTCGGGGTTACATAGATAGAGATATAGTTTAACATAGAACTCCATACCTATCCCCACAAATCTAGCGTAAACTTCGAGTGACATCACCAACCTATCACACAGAAGTTGACTCATTTGATCTTGTGAATTTCCAGCGGACGTTAACGATTTAGTTGGGAGAAATTGATGGGTATACGATTACGTGGCTATCAGTGATAACTAAATGATATGATCTTGGTCCATATAGCTCAAAGCGGCTCAGAGAACCTACTGTAATATTTACTTAACTAAATCCCATAGCCCAGCAGTGGTTTCATTAATATACAATAGGATAGTTTTCTCATGTTAAAATTGATAACGTATAGTGTTGCTAAATGGATAGTAAACCATCAAATAATTGTAATAAAGTATAAATTACGAATTATTATTAAAATCATAAAAAGACCCCTTGGAAGAGACCTTTAAAGTTTAGAAAAAATATGCATTTTTTACTGTCCAAAAGTAAATTTAAAGCTACCAATAGAATCCTTACGCTTTTAGTAGAAACAAAATTGTATAACAATCAATGGACCTAAACGCAGTATTTCGCGATCGAAACAGCAATTTATTTGATTTTCCATACAACGATTAGCACAAATAGCAAACTGTGAGTTCAATGTCAATTAGTATGAAGCGTTTCGGCTGCCGCCAGCGAGGTCCGTCTTTAACTCAATTTTTTGGGTATTTAATGTTCTTTAATTGTAGTTCTTCCCATACAAACATTTGTTACTCTCCAAAAACTGGTTCGAATGGCATTGTAAAGAAATCTTAGGACACAAGCCTATTGCAATGGAAACTTGTGTCTTCAATAAAATTGATGGGAGAGCACTGTCGTGTTATGAGATCTGAAATAACCCGAGACGTAGAATGTTGAGTGTGCAACTTATAGTGGATTTTAGAGAACATTTTAAACATTTTGTGAGCGCTTCTCTTTCAAGAAAAGATTTTATTATTGAATTCTTAAAAATTGAACGTTATATACATTTAAGGCTGCGTATTTACCAGAGAATTACTAAGCTATAGCTCAGCCTGGTCAATATGTATGAAAACACGTCCCGAACCGAATGAACGGAGGAATACGGCAAAAAGAAAAGCATAGACATGGTCGCCGGTCGGCCATTGCCCTGGGGAATGGAAATACATACGAACATTACCTTGTCAAAGACGAACGAAGAAAATAGCTAATGTTGCCTTTGCAAAAAATATGAAATACCTACCTAAAAAACACCAGTGGGCGCTAAAAGCTACGATGCTGATTCCATAAATATTTGACGCTGATTGAGCGAAGAAATTGCTGTTGGACGTAGTATTTATATGATTTAAAATCAGTGACTTTTTGATGCATGTATGTACAGTGAAATGTAAAAATATGGGTGCATACAACCTACTCACAAATATGTCCCATCGCTTTTATGTCAGCGGATTAAGGTTTCGGTACATATTTATGAGAGGATTTAATCGATACATATTTTTGCAATTGACAGTACAAGCGTGAAGTTGCAAAATCCTTCCCTGTCTTTTATAAGCTCCAAAATGTATTTTACCAAGTGTTTGTGTTTGCCCAATTGCGTTAATCACAGCGTGTCAAGGTAGGTATTACGATGTTATACATACCGAAATAATAATACTGCGGCTAACTTAACAGTGAATTAACACATTCGCTGCTGAGAATCGCTACGCGCTACGCTCGTAGCCGATCCCGTGGTTTTCCTCGTATGTAGCGGAAAGCGACTACGGCGTAGGCACCCGCTAGTCGGGTTCCCGGCACTGAATGTGTAAACGCGTTAGCTTAATAATTTCACTGCCAGGAACCTGTGCGTGCGTAGGCGCTTTCCGCTACTTGGCGGGAAAACCATGGCTACGCCTACGAGCGTAGCGCCACGAAGTTGTTGGCACTGAATGTATTTTTTTTTTGTGTATACTTGAAATTATTTCAGTTGAGCGAATTGCATCAAAGTAGTCCATTCAAAAAGCAACTCTACTGTCCAAAGAAGTAGATTCCAATTCCAATGACAGCTTTATAAAAAGTCGGCCACATTATACAATCTCAACCATATTAAACGTTTGCTCACGTCTAAAAGATGCACCGCAATAAAACAAGTTGCTTTTCAATTTATTGCTAGTTTAGTTCAATAATATAAGTATTTATAAAATGTCCCGTAACCATAACAAGAGTATGAAACACGAACATTTGAAAAAAATAAAATAGTCTATCAACGTATTAAAACGAAGGACGTCAAAACGTCTGACAGGAAAACCAAACGCGGAGAAATTTCTTACGCAAGAATTCCCGAGATTCCCGAAAATATTTCAAGTGACGTAATAAATCTCCTGACATCAATTAAATTATCTTGTCAGAGTTTCTTTTACTTATGATCTTTACGAAAATATAATAGCAACCAATGTCGGAAGTTTTCAATAGCTCACTTGACCTTCATTAAAGATAATATGTGACGGTTTTTGGGAAAAGGTCCCACTTTGTCGATATGGAGTTAAGAGTAGTTCCTAATACTACAGATCATACGCTATCTTTTGGTGAAAGATTCATGTCTCTAGGTGCAATAGTTATTTTTTTTAAATTCTGCAAAGTTGCAGAAGTGAAAAAGCGACAATTGAGAAAACGTTGGTTAAAGTTTGGGATGGCAGAAAACACACTTCTACTTTGAAGTTATGGAGTGATTGGTATTAAATGAATAGGCATACTTTAGGGATTTCAAATTAGTTAAAATCATGTATGTAACCTTAGTATTTTGAATGTTATGGAGACTTGAACATAAAAACGGGACGAAAATATGTAAATCCTGAATATGGGTTTATTTCTATATTCTATTATACGGCACGCAGATTTATCATTAAAGTTGTATTTATAAATGGTTTCCCATGGTAAAAAAGACAGAAATAATTCTGTGGATCCTTTTATTTAGTTATTATGTCAAAAAGTTAATAACAAATGATTTGAAGAGTGCCATGCATAAAAATTAAAATACATGTGTCTCTTAATATATAACATGAGATTACTTAAAAAAACATACTTATCAAGCATAGAAAGTATGTAAAATATCAAATTATAAGTACTTTTTGTGTGTATAAAGTTTAGTGATTTTATATAGGGAGGGTCCCACTTTGTCGGTTTACTAAACTTTAGTGCTTCTTCATTGAAAGTGTTTGTGTTTGGTATATTTTTCAGTTTTATGTGTGAGATAATGGTTTGTTATTGTTAATCTAAGAGTCTTTGATACTAACGTCGTTTGTTTAAACTTTTTTAACGTAATTGAACGAAATTTCTTTTCGACTCAAGTTTAGTGACCCACTTTGACGGTTTGGTACATACGCTAAAAAATTACTACAAGTATAAAATCATAATTTATAAACATAGGTGTAATTTGCTGAACCAAAAACAGTATGATCATCTATTTGTTACCAAGATTTTCAAAGCTTTCACGTCAAAATGAACTTCTTTGGCAGATAATTAAGGTTGTTTTAAAAAAATAACTATTGCACCTAGAGACATGAATCTTTCACCAAAAGATAGCGTATGATCTGTAGTATTAGGAACTACTCTTAACTCCATATCGACGAAGTGGGACGTTTGATATCGACGATTTTTTCTGTATGCGACAAAGTGGGTCGCTGGGCACTAAACTTTGAGGCCCTAAAAAGGTGCTTAAAATGGAGATTTATGCGTCGTCATCAAAATCATAGGTTTATTACAGTATGTTCTATCAGTTTTCATCGAAAGTTGATTTTCGGTAAGTTTTACTCCGTAACTAGAATCGACAAAGTGGGCCCTTTTACTAAACACCGTCACAATTATACTTTATTTTATTGGTTACGTCTAACCGAAATTTACAGAATAATTGAGTCAATTCGATGAAATAATGTTTAAATAATTTACTTTAAAAACAAAGTTTAAAACAACTTCAATTCAGTACTTCGCCAAGCTTAGGTACATACATAAAAATGTCCACATTTCCTTTCCAATTTACCACATGAACTGCTTTCCGAGAGCAAATGCGTTGATTTATACAGAAAAAAATCTAAGTCGCTATATGTGAGCTGATAATATTTAAGGAGTTCCGTTGATTCCTCAAGGATCTCAGAATTGACACTTCATTAGTTGATAAGTCATCTGTGGCCTTCATCATCAGTTCCACTTCACCAAAATTACAGTTTCCGAGAGTAAATACACGAGTTATAATAGAAAATACCGAACTCACTACACGCGTGCCTATAAAATTTGAGGGTTGCCCTCGATTTCCCTGGGACTTGAAAGAATACGATTAAAGGTCTACACGTAACTATGAAATTTCAAAAAATATCCTCCAACTCCTAACCGTTGAGGAGTCTTACTTTCCATCATCAGCCCACCAACATGAAGTGATGACTACCAGACTCAAATACCTAAATAGCTTTTAAAAATACATGAAACACGTAACACAGGCCGGCCGACGCGAGGTTCGTCGTCAATGGACTCCCGCCCTAAACGAAACTGCTTAGGTACTCCATTCTTAAATGGTGGAAAATGAAGAAGTATCCCCGTACACAGCATCTAACCTTTTTTTGTATCGGTCGGGCTGACCCCTTCCTTGGTCGGAAACTTGATCACGGAACGATATTCCAACTTAAACATTTCGAAAACTTTCAGACTTCCTACTGCTCTAAAGGCCGTCAAATCAAAACCATAACCAACAGAAACTCAATATATTCTTATTTTTAAACCGCCATATTTCTCCACCCAGAATCCTTTTGACGCACCTCGTATATAATTTTATCACACAAGTTAATATAAGAGGAGACGCCGTTTGTGCGGTCCAACCAAAAATTAGCTGTTATCGTCCTTAACTTTGGCTATGTCCACAGGAAAGACGCGAGCCAAAATCTCTGTATAACCATTTCATCAAACCCAAATATAAACTGCAATTAGTTCTGTAGATAGGTAGGTACATTTTGTTTTCAGTTATTAAGTTATTAGTGTGGTGTTATTAGTTGTTGTTGTGTTTATTCTTGTTTTTATTTTGATTGATTTATTTAATTGTGTCAACATATGGATGCAAATCCTAACTATATAATGTTGTAAATGCGAAAGTTTGTATGTTTAGGTGTTTGGATGTTTAGATGTTTAATACTCAATCACGCTTAAACGGCTTAACTGATTTGGATGAAATTTTGCACCAAGATAGTTTATAGCCTGGATTAAAATATAGGATAGCTTTTATCTCGGGTCGACGCAGACGAAGTCGCGGGAGGAAGCTAGTCTGAAATAAATTACTATTTTATTTAATTTTAATGTTTAATTACCTACGGCCAGCCTACGGCTATATGTTGCCGAACGCGTTGGTCGATTTGTGGAATTTTCTGTTCCATTATCTTTCGAGCGAACTTAGGCTACACGCCCGTAACCAGATGCACGGCTATCACAAGACGGCGCACGAGCTCTCTCGATTTTTCTCGCACTATACCTCTCTTTCTAAGTTTTCTAATAAGAGAGTGACGGATAGTGCAAGAAATATCGAGAGAGCTCGCGCGCCGTCTTGTGATAGCCGTGCAGGAGTGATATACAAAATTAAATTTGAAAAGGTTCAGCATTTTCTTTCATGTTCATGACTTTAAAGTGTGTGTAACAGATTAACAGAGTCACGCCCTCGTTTTTACAGAGGCGCTAAGTAGTTTTTGTATGCTACGGGTATTCACTTGAGACATGAGAGTCTTGAGACCAAAGAAAATGGGTACGTTTTGAACGGACATTCTATGAAACTTGAATCTTATTTCTTTAAAACATAATTATTTAATTTACGGGCTAGATCAAAATAGCGTTGTCTCAAATTTGACTTACCATTTATCCTTGACACACACCTTATTCATCAATGTTCATCAAATCTACATTAACTAAAATGCCGTTAAATTTAGTTTGTCTTTATCTGTCACTTTGACATTTATTTGTTTGTGAAAGGGATAATACAGATCATTTAAAAGTCATTCGTTAAGTTAGTGAACAAGAGGGTAAAGATATACGAATTTTCCCTAATCTGGTTTTTATTGCCTCACTTTTATCAAAGGTGAAACATGCTGCGCCGACCCCAAGTAAGTGGATATTGGCAAGGTAATGATGATATCATAGGTGAAAAAAAACAGACGATCGCATAAAAAGGACTCAACGAAATGATCCTCCTGAACGAGTTCTTGTGTAGGTAACTCCATTCAAGGGTTTTGTGATCTTAAATTGCGCCGCGGCTATTCATTCTGGAAGTACTTAATTAATCTTCTAGATTTTAGAACCAACCGCTTTAGTTGGAGCACTTTTAACACGAAATGGGTTAATGGCTGAGAGCTGTTGGGCTCACTCCAATTTGTTCTGTAACGCGAGATGTTTTAAGGTATCCTGTTTTGTTAAAAAGTGGTTTTTTATCACTAAAGATTTAGAACCTACAATAAAAACAATGAAAACAGATGATAGAGGTTTGAACAGAGTGATTATTATACTTTTAACTAATAAACTGATTTAACGCATTCATGGATGATATCTTAAACGTATTCGGAAAGTAATATTCATAATAAATAAATAAATAAATTATATGTTAGTATTAAATATTGTCTAAAAACCATTTAGCTTGGCTTACTAAATAAATAATAAATAAACCATTTATTTCAGGCATCTATATAAGGCCCATATCTACAAATACCTTAAAGACATACAAATCCACTTCCAAACATCAATTATCCACTTATGATACTAATACAGTGACTATTTATTTCTTAATGAACATTGAATAAGCTGATGAAACGTTTTGTTGTATGGCATTAGCGGATTAGCACCAACCCCTTTCTTCCCGTGGGTGCCGCAAGAGTCGCCTTTGGAAATAGGGTTGAAATGTATTGTGGACGATGGGCTAGTAACTCCGCATTATCTAATTTTGTCCATCTTACCTACAAAATGGCAGTGAAATTTACAAATCCTCTGTGAATAACGTGAGTATGATTAGAGCAATATTATCTTCTTAAAGCTAAATTCCATTCGTACTTCTAAAACTATTGTTGACGAAATCTGTAATAAATAAAAATAAATAAATATATCTAGTCCCAAACTAGGCAAAGCCTGTACTATGGGTCCTAGACAACGAAAAAACAAACAAACAAACACAAAAAACAAACAAACTCGACAAATAAACTCGTAAGTTTAAGTAGTCTACGCATATAGTCGCCACGCAAGATAGCAGGTCGTTTACTTCTAATGATCCGTTTCAAAAATGTATATGCCCATGCACCGTATACAAACGATCACACTTACTCGACAATTTATATTCTAGACAAGGAAATAGGCCTAGAAATTGGAATTATGTAAGTTTTCACTACTCTGCATATAGTTACACTTATACTTGATGTGTGATGTTTACCGCTCAAAAAAATGTTTATTGTGGGTAGATTGAAGACTAAACTAATGGCCCTGAGGTATTTATTAAAATAAACCGTTTAGATAACCGCTGTGAATACAACACTTATTAGAGCTGTATCTACTTTTTGAAGGTTTCATTTTTTTAGCCTGGGTAGAAGAACACATGCTAATCTTTAAATTCCTTACACAAAGGTCGTTCCTTACACAAAGATCAGTAAACTCATTATAACAAGTCAAAATTCATTAAAACGAGAAAAAAAACAAATGTTAGCTTTTATGTTTTGACCATTTTCTTTTACGGCCTAACCCCTTGTATAATTTTGCATCTGCTTAAGTTAGACCCTCTTTGCATTACAACCATAATTCAAGTCTTTGATCTACATAGTTGCCGTAAGGTCGCATTAAACTTTACAAATAGGTAAAGAGGAAACCGTGAAAGTTGGTAGTCATGAGCATAAATAATAGGACAGCATCCCGACTTAATTGTGAAGCATCTGAAAGAACTAAACAATTTAGAAGTTGTGCGGATAGGCCCGCAGGCGGGGCTGTGGTGGAGCCTGCGCGCGTCTATCGATTTCGCCCGAGCCCGGTTCCGACGTGCTACATCGTCAGGGCAAATCCCGCCAACGTTAAGATTATGGCTTTAGGTACCGCCACCAAAAACCTAACGACTGTTGCCTTCATAATGTTACTCTGATTATAATGTTCAATGCCGCCATGATTTATCGTGACGCGTTACACAAATAAACGGCTTATAATTTAGTAGCGTAACAAAAACCAGTTACAAGATTTATGGATTCGCTGCCGTTCCATTCAAGCTTTTCATTCATCATAGGGCTCGAGGCGTGTAGACGTGGTGCTTATGGCACGCCAAAGGCCGTTAACACGATGCAATAAATTATGGTGAAACGAAATTTCGGCTGTTTTTCTTCCTCAATCGGTTTACCTTTAAATAGTGGTTGTTGAATCATTAGGAGAGAAAACTATTTGGAAAAATCAACTCGAACCTTTGCTTAATTCACAGTTAAATACTATAAGTAGCAGAATAAATTAAAATGTTTACTGCTGCTGATTCCGTACAAATGGCAATCTTATCATGATTTCATATAAATAGGACCGACCGAAATGCCAATGAAAACGTTGCTGTTAATCCTCGATGCTCTCTAAATAACGGTAGGAACAGTTTGAATCCAATATTTTTTTCCCAAAAATGACCGTTTTTCTTGATTAAACGTTGCATAACTATGTGGTTAAATCCTAATATCATCCATTGTCTCTGATCTAAAATAACACTGTAAATAAAGCAGGAAACCTGTAGAGCCTCACTTCAAACCTTTGTCAAATACTCGAGACTCCAGACACCCAGAAGATGGTACTCGACTAAAGAATAGCGCTCGTCGTTGGTTAGACTTATTTTGGTTTGCTCTCTTGGCAACTTCGATAAAAAAATTTAAGCCGAAAGTGATTGGGTTTCAGACAAAGGCCTCTAGTGTGTACATCTGAGTAAAATTTGCAACCTCTGCAATAGAATAAGTGGCTGGTATCATTAAAATTCAAAGGTCGGCCGTGCCGTGTAGACTGCCACGCTATCGCATGTTCATGTTAAAACCTTGTTTTGGTACATATTCATCGTTCTCTTTTATGTATTTTCCCTTTGTAGAAGCTTAATAAGGTAATTTTATTTCATTCACGATAACGCTTTCGTATTTCCGATGTTAAAGAGGGCTTAACGAATTGGAATGAAAGTATCAGTTCAGTCGGATAACCTTCACTTGAATGGATGTAAATCGTAAAATAAGAAAATGTGGGCTGGTTAGGATACCGGTAATCGCCCCCCCCTTATCTCCGAAGTTACCCAAGCGAAAAATTTGAAAATAATATATATGATTAATATTAACGTGAATATTACCGGAAAAGTATAACGAAACCTCTATCTAGCGTAATTTTTTTTTATTCATCAAAAATCATATGTTAATTTTGTTTGTAATTTAATGCTTCTGTGTTTAATGTTTTTCCTTCAAATTCATATGAAAGTGTTCTGAAAGTACCTTCTAGCAAATAAAAAAAGAATTATCGAAATTAATTCACTTGATAAAGAATTATCGCTGAAAAACCAACATACAGTAAAGGAAATGTATTGACGTACCACCGTAGAACTCTATCGCAATAAGTACCGTAGAACTCGAGTTTGAGTGACTGCGGCCTGTCAATTGCGACAGGGTTCTACGATGGTACGTGCATACATTTAACTTACTGTAAATACCGAGTTCCTTGGTCGTACGGAACCCTCGGTGCGCGAGTCAGACTCGCACTTGACCGGTTTTTTATCATATAGAGTGCTTGCATTCATCTGTTTTTCCTTAGTTTCCATGAAAAAAACTACATTTATAGCGACGTTAGTAATAAACATTCCTTAGTAATACATTTATCGCAGCCATTGCGTTTTAATTATATCAGCAAGGAATCCGTTAGGGCGTGGGTTGGAGCGTCTGAAACGAAGCCTTCGCGCCCCATATTGTCGTAAAATACACGAACACGTACGACAAGTCGTCGACAACATAGTTGTGGCAACAAAAAACGTCATTTCCGATTTAACACCCGCTTTCAAGTTCCTTCATATTTATAACTATTTCAGCCTTTATTTTAACGAGCTTGCTTGTTTCCTTTATGGCTGGTTAAGCAATGTGCATAACGAACGAGGCGAGGCGCTGACCGTTAGCGCTCACAATTACCTAATATGCTTTAATGATAGGTATACATTCCTAGTTTTAGTTCCAACTAGCTGAATAGACTTCAGCATTTGTGTTTGTTAGTGTCTCATTTACGGTAGCGGGTAATTTTGGCTCGAATGCCAGAATGCTGTAAAAAGGAGCGAACTTGCGAATTAATAGTTTTTGTATTCAGACTAGAGATGGGTAGGGGTGGATAAATACTGGGTAATTACCCGGTATTTACCCATCTCTAATTCAGAGCAGGCCCCTATTTCACCAACTTGACAATTGTCACTTGACAATGACAATTCACTATATATTGCTTGTTCTAGACGTTAAGGTGGACACTAGGTTACTTGTGGCACCAGCAATTAAGGTTTTAAATTTTAATACATCATCTTTAAGTGAATACGCATTGAAATATATGAATATGCAAGGATGCCCAATCATATCATATCTAAACAAAGCTTTAATGCCTGGATATAAGTTGTGGGCAGTTATGTTATGTGTGAGCATAGTTCGCAGGATTGTACAGTCGACGTCAAAATTCATAAATATGTTTACAGTTTTGCACCTTATTCAAATGTGGGTGAAAAATTTATACATATCATTGTGCGATGAGCGGCACATCGAGGGATTAAAAGGAGATAAATAAAATATTTATTATTCTTTCTAAAATTAACCTTTTTATTACACAAATCTCGACTCCATTCAGCCTATGTCGTCCAAATTGCGATACATTTGTAATAAAATACCAAAAGCCTTAATTTTTCAAAAAGTACTGACGCTGAAATATTTTCTCTTCTGCGGTTTATTTTTGAACAATCTGCTGTTTAACTTTACCATGTTGTAGATTTTCAATCTTATAAAAAGCTTTCTTAAATATGTATTCGGGAAGCAATTACAGCAATCGATTACTGATATATCAGAAATTTCTTTTAAGATGTCGTTCCCAACAGAGTTGGGGATTTCATTATCAAATGCATGTACGAATTTTTCATCCATGGATTTCACACATTCCATAAAACGGTCGGGGGGGTTAATTAGTAACATTTTTTCCTGGTTTAATGAATTTCTTTTGAGATATTGAACAATGTTGACACATTTATGGACTTCCACACATTTTTTAAGCAAATAGCCACAAACGTACAGAAAAGCATTCCCTTCGGGCGGGTCGAAACGGTAATCTGTCGTGTGCACTGCTATACTATTCGTCGTGGCTTGCTCAATATGAATAGGTTCACCGTTCGAATTAAAATGTATTCCTATATTATCAGCATCCGTGAGCAATTTATTTAAATCATCAGAACAGTTGGCATGATTGAAACGACTGACCAAGTTAGTCATATATAATTTATTAAAAGCTTTGCTAAATTGGACAGGTGTCGGTCTGCGGCGATTTCCGCTTTGCTTCCTAACAGATCCAAAACAGTTAGCTAAGGCATCCTGATTCAACGTTCGTGTAAACAAATAACTGAAACCTTTAGACTGTAAATCTTTTGCTAGGCCTCTAATACTGTTTATAGTAATTTTCCACCCTTTCAGGCTTTTAACAGAATTAGTAACATCTGTCTTGTTCACATCCAGGACGGTGACGTCAGACAAGAAACTATCTAATCGGTCCAGTATTTCGGTCTGGTGTGGTTTATCAGCGAATGCCAATTTATATTTATTTGGATCATTCAACGTTGATGAATTTAATACATCGAAGGATTTGTCCATCAGCTCAATCAATTTTACAGTACCCGAAGCAGATTCGCTCAGTCGGTTACATTCTATGGAGCAACTCATCGCCGCAGCAACTGTGTTGCTAAAAACTTGTGTAGCGTACTTAACCTTCATCTTCTCGACGTTATTAGGGTCGATATGAGAATCAGTAAGTTCCGGTGCTAGGCGATAAGCTCTCTCGCGATCATGGCTGTAAAATAGTTTGATGTCCTCCCACTTTGCAATCACTTTATTTTCGTCATTGTCGGTAAATTCAAAGTCATATTTCATGAGGTTATTTCGCACAGCCTTTATGAGGTGAGGAACGTCGAACAGATGGTAAATTTTGTTCTCGCCAATGTAAAAATAAGGATTTTCTGCAGAAACGTTTCGCTCATCAGCTAGTTTTAAGAATGTTGAACCTTGATCAGACACGAATGCTACTACGTGAAATCCAACAGTCAGTATTTTTGAAATAAGATCATCTAACCAATTTTTAAGTTCTGCATAATTCTCGCTTTTGGATAAGAAACAGTATGCCAGCGGTTGTTTCCAATTGGAGTATATTCCTCTCGCCATAATAGCATAAGCCCGTGTCGCAGGTTCTTTTGTTTGTATCCCGTCTATTTCGTGAAATCCTACAATATGGTCTCTGTTTATTTCGTAAAACAGATTTGGAGTCAGTAACATCTCATCAGCAGATATAATGCAGTACTTTCCAGACTCCTTTAGGTTCTTTAATTTCGATTCCAAGCTGTTGAGTACATTGGCGTGGAGTTTTGTCCCTATATCGATTTTCATGCGGCGTAGCATCCGTTCGCTTGGTAAACATAAGGTATTAGCTAAAATCCTGTAAGCTAATGGATTACCAAGAAATATGTTTAAAGCAAGTGCCTTGTACGTTTTGTCACGTTTATTATTGCGACATGGCTGTAATTGCTTTTGTAACTTTAACATTTTTTTTAATTCAGGGGAACTGTCATATTCTTGATAAAATGTCCTATAGTCATCTTTTTTCTTTAAAATTTTCCGTCTTTTCGGTGGAGAGTCGGCAGATAAATCTTGAGTGGTCTGTGTTGAATCGGAAATCTGAGGGATTCTCGCTTGCAAGGCAACATCTCGTGTCGATATCTGCTGAGGAATGCTGAATACAGTTTGGACAGATTTTGTTCTATCCAGAAAATCTTGTGACAAATTTTGGGTTGGGACAGCATCACGTTTCAATTTTTTTTGCAGACGATCTGTTTCTCTAAAGTGTAAATCACACATGTAGTAGCTGCTACTTAGAATTTGTATACTTTTTTTTTCCAACTCTGGCCGACCAGAAGCGACAATCCATTGTTTGCATCTGAAAGTAAAAATATTTGTAAAAAATTAAATTGCATATAATTTATAGCAACCATTTGGGGCTAATTATACAGGGTAGAAATGGAGAAGGGGAAATCCGATACTATAAGAGATACGGAAATTCGCTCTTACAAAAGCAAACGTCGAAAAAAACTTTTTTTTTAAACCCGGTCAAATGTGTATAAATCGGAGTTCGTATTATTGCGGATCTATTGTTACTACCGAAGTCTGGATCTACAGAGCACAGTAAAACGCAGTACCTATATTACAATTTGATTTAGGTACAGCAAATATATATATCTACTCACACTCATACTCAGCAATGGATCTCCCCGTCCTCTCCGTACAAACATTTCCTACCAGGTATCTACTATGTATTGGTTAGTATGATAGGTATTATAGTTTTATTATAATTGTTTAAAGATTGCTATAAAAAATTAAATCGAATAAAAAAATACAAATTTACATATTTCATCTAGTTTCAGATCTCCCCATGATAACCAGTGTGGCTTAGCATTATGGGGCCCTTTCCGTAAATGAAACTATGAAATACGGCATTATCCTGTGATTGTAGATACAGGGTTCGATAGTAACAAGTTCCTTTCAATCAGCACTATTAATTACCGCATTAAAACGAACTCTGATTTCAGACAGATTTGACCTGGTTCGATTCCTGGCCTATTGCTTCTAAAATCAGTCGATTTTAGAAGCAATAGCTTAGAATGAAGTTCCCGAGTTCCGTGTCTCTTACAAGTAGTTACTGATTTTCCCTCACTGCTCCATTCGAATAATACATTCTGTAGAATGGGATCTGCATTTATTTGCGAGTTTTGCGACAATAACAGCATAAACAAATTGTAGTAGTTAGTTAGGGGGCGTCCATTAATTACGTGAGACGTTCAAGGGGGGGCGGGGGTCGAGCCGAATCTTATCTAATCTTACTTTGGGGAACCCCCTGGGTATCGGCAAATATCACGTCATTTTTTCCCGCAAGAAATAAGAGTACAATTGCGAGAAAATAACATTAAATTAAGTAAAACATGTTTTCTTTATATTTCGAATAAATCCAAAACTAGAAACTCACATTTTGAAAAATCTCACGTGAGATGGGGGTGGAAAATAGCCAAATCTCACCTGAGGGGAGTGGGGGACAAAAAAAAACTATAAACGCCTCACGTAATTAATAGACGCCCCCTTAGTACCACCAAAGGGTGTCACCTCAGCATGGCACCATGCTTGGCATAGACTACGTTGTCTGTTCACCATCAGGCAGACCTTATACTTATTTGCCACCATCGTAACATAAAAAATATCCCGCGCTCATCTTCCGCAAGCAAATAAAGATTAATAAGAATGCCTGACTTGGCTGCTTGGCTCTACGTAATATCTTACAACTTTTTACGGTGGAAGAGTTTTGAGACTTAACCAATTTTTTACATGCAATGTTTTTTTATGGGATATAATATTTAGATTCGCGTATCTACCGAAACAAGTCACGTGCGTGAGCCCTGATAAAGTTGGAGTCTGCGTAGGTACCTAATTACCTACTTAAAACTTAAATCTAATTCGTCCGACTAAATCTGATAGAGGTTTTAGATAGATTACGATGTGTTCTATTTGTTTCGAATTTTAATTTTTATAAAATAAAATATAAAACAGGCCTATTCAAACACTGCAAGGTCATTAACGTGTTCAATAGATTTTGTTTGTCCTTACTAACCGAGGAATGCGAAATCTTACCCTCATTAGAAAAAAAATCTCGCCTTAATAAATTACGTATGTTAAATCACTTACCGCCATACCTGTTGCCAAGCAACAATGACACTTATGGTAACATAACAGGACAATTAACTACTTAGGTACTTCCATATATCTTAAATAATCTGCCCAAGAACTTATTACAGGACCTTACCGATGCCATTATTAGTCATGACAAATGTAAGAGTCTACTTAAAATGTACTAGGTACCTAAGTTTAGATGAATAAGTGTAGGTAAGGAATAAAATTGTAGCCAATAATATCAATTTGTTATATTATAACTTACTTAAGACAATGTGTCAATTGTATTGTATGTCTACTCCCTTTATAGCTGTGTGTCTTTTGTGTAGTGAATAAATGTCTTCTTTTCTTTTTTTTTTCTTTTCTTTTAAGGAACGCGGGATGAACAAAAATAAAAATAAATAAGAATAGTTATTTACGATACAAGTGCAGAAAATAGGAAATTCGCAACGAGTGGTGATAAATTAAAACACGACCGAAGGGAGTGTTTTAAATCGACACGAGTTTCGAATTACCTATTGGCACGTGTATTGTACAACGTTTTACAGTACATATTATGGCTCTTAAAAGTTTCAACATATGCACGGAAAGTGCTCTATTCCGTACTCATGCGGGAAAGTAACACCATGTGTACTGTAATAGTTATTTACGATACAAGTGCAGAAAATAGGAAATTCGCAACGAGTGGCGATAAATTAAAACACGACCGAAGGGAGTGTTTTAAATCAACATGAGTTGCGAATTACCTATTCGCACGTGTATCGTACAACCTTTTACAGTACATTTGGCTCTTTAAAGTTTCAACATATGCACGGAAAGTGCTCGTTTCCGCACTCGTGCGGGAAAGTAACACCATGTGTACTGTAAAATATCTTAAGGAGAGAATTTCAAACAATACCTACTTTACTTACCTAGTTACTAGATTGTTTTTCTCGCGGTTTACGGCGAACTCAGATATTTCTACTTAACAGAGTAAGTAAATAACTGACCATTGCTCACATCGAAATAAATATTAAACAATATTAAGTAGACAATATTCAGTGTATTAGAATAAGGTATTTTTATCTTATATCGTTTTGGATGTCGTCCACACCACATAGGCAGGGCTGTTATTCGCTACGCGCAAATGCGGCTCACCCCGCCGGTGAGCCGCATTTGCAAACTAGACCTCTACCTACGCTTAGTTACTACGCATCGCGGTGTCAAGGTATAATTGTGGGTGAGCGTTGAGGTGAGCTTAAAACAAGTTACAGAATAGGGGGCAGGAGGTAGGGTTGCCAACCGTACTATATTATATAGTACAAGCTTCTGCTTCTTCATTTATATCGTAGCTCCATACAAACTTTCACCCCCCATTTCATTCCTTTAGGTTATGATTTTCGGGGTAAAAACTATCGTATGTCCTTCCCCGGGACTCAAACTATCTCTATCTATACCAAATTTCATCTAAATCGGTTCAGCGGTTTAAGCGTGAAAAGGTAACAGAAACACAGACAGACAGACACACTTTCGCATTTATAATATTAGTATGGATTGTATTATGTACCCTTGGAGAAATATACCTCTACGCAAAAAGACTATATTTTGGGGGCCCGTACGAAGTGCTTTAATTAGGTTTGTAATAAAAGAATATTCTATAACTTGTGCGAGTAAAGTAAAATCAATGGAACTTATTCATTATCTTCGGGGCGTAATTAGATTCTACCTATTATACTAATTGTATTATAAGTAATACTTTATAATTGAAAAATAAACTTGCCTATTTTCATCGGGTGGGAACCGAAAAAAACTCCTCTCCTCGTCTTTGTACGACGATACACAACCGTACAATGCACAATATCGACCCATCGCGAACGTGCACTCGGCAGAACGGTGAGCGTCGCACTGACTGAACTGCCCTAGATCGTGCCATTCGAATGCCCCCGAAATGACGCGGGGAGGTAGCCGACTTCGGAGGGGGGGCGGTTCGTGTCCGTTCTGTTCTGTATGTCACTAATACTGTTCTGTCTTCTGTGATACCGAGCAACTTGCTATACTTAGTGGAAATGATACATCAATATGTACACGCCTTTAATTCTAACTGTAGCAAATTAGTGTGACAAATTGCATTAATTTAAGTTAGTGTGCAAAAATGGAACCCTTATATGATCACTCGGTTGTATGTCTGTCACAGCGGATTTGCTCCGAAACTACTGGACCGATTGAGTTGAAATTTGGTAAACATATGTAAATTGGTGACCCAAAGATGGACGCGTAAAGTAAATTAATGAATTCTGAACAGGGGGGCCACTTTTGGGGGGTAAACTGGAAAATAAAAAAGTGACAATCAAATGAAAGGGGTTGTTGTAAGAATCTTAGATATATGTTTTTTTATAATTTTAGCAAATACAGATTTGAAATAATTTAGGAAAAAAGACGAAAATTTACCATTCCCCCCTTATCTCCGAAACTACTAGGCCTAAAATTACAGAAATTGATATCCTATTTAAACCCAACTCGTCCGGCTCAATCTAATAGTTGTCTTAGGTAGATTACCATGTGCTCTATTTGTTTCTAATTTTTATTTTAAGTACAGCTTTTTATTTAAATAAATAATGACAGAAATTCAAATAATAAAAAAATAATTTGTGCGAGTAAATTTCCTATTCATTATCTTCGGGTCTTAATTAGATTCTACCTATACTAATTGTATTATAACACCTAGGTTTTGAAAAATTAACTTACCTATTTGCATCGGATGGGAACTGGAAAAAACTCCTATCCACGTCTTTGTGCGTGGATAGACAGCCAAACAGTGCACAATATTTACCCATCGCGATATCACAAACGTGCACACGGCAGAGCGGTGAGCGTCGCACTGGGCTTACCCGGCAGCGCGCCCGGCAAGTGACAGAACTATTATATAATCTGTGAAGTGACGCCCATCGGTGAGGTAGCCGACTTCGGTGGGGGGCCGTTCGTGTCCGTTCTGTATGTAATACTATTATACTATTCTGTGGTAAAATTATGGAAAAACAACAAACCTTATTATTAAGATACTTACCTGCCTTCCTCAGTTGGAAAACAAAAAAAACTTTTCAGTATCTCTTTATGTCGACATGCATCCGTATAACGCACAACACTTTACCATTTTAGCGAATGATGTAACAATTAAACAATAACAATAACAGTCGCATGAACGGTAAAGCGGTGCCTGATCGGTGCCCCGAATGCCGAGGGGCGAGGTAACCCACGTAGGTGGGGAGCGGTTCGTGTCCGACGCCGACGAGAAAGAAGTATATGGCATGGCAACGTCGCGTGTCATGCACGGCCGTCACGTCACACTGCAAAATATTCTCTGTGGAAATAAATAGCCGGGCTGTGTTGGCCGGTGCCGCTGCCGGAACGTTTATCTGAGAGTTATTCATTCCTACAAATTTTATTCCTTTTTTAGGGTTCCGTAGCCAAAATGGCAAAAACGGAACCCTTATAGTTTCGTCATGTCCGTCTGTCCGTCTGTCCGTCTGTCCGTATGTCACAGGCATTTTACTCGAAAACTATAAGGTGTATTTGAATAAAATTTTGAGGATAGGTGTAGTTTATTAGCCGCTACAAAGTTTTGTAATTAAAATTACTAAAAAAATTTTTTTTAGGGGTGTACTCCATACATAAAACTAAAAGTCAAAAAAAAAATTTTCATCGTGAGCCCACGTGTGGCACGCACATCAATCGATAGGCCTTTCAAAATAAATATAAGGTTTCTCGGGATTTTTTTTGATTAAGTGAATACAGTCAGAGATGATCGCCCCGAAAGTCACTAAAATTCTGTCCCCCCCCCTCTAATTTTTGAACGGTGTATTTTAAAAATATGGAAAAATTCATGGACATAGATAGGGCTTATTAATTTCATTCACCGAAAATTGTTTTGAACAAGATCGGTTCAGAGGTTTTCGAGATATTGCTGAAAAACTGCTTTCCTCAAAGAAAAGGACGTAAGTGCCGTAAAATTTCTGTGACGATACGACCTTTTTAATAGGCACGGAACCCTTCGTTTTGCGTGGTCCGACACGCACTTGGCCGGTTTTTTATGTATACCTATCACAATACGGTATTTAAATTATTGTTTTACACGGGTCTCAGTACGGTATTTGACTAAAGTCAAGTCAGCTTCTTTTTATGAAACGTCAAAAACGCTCTGTTAGATTGGAATTTGCAGGGATTACTGGCTTGTGACTTTGTGACGTCACAATCAAACAACGTCTTTATTGTTAGGTACCTATTATGAATTAAAAATCTTAAAATAGCAAAAATGAATGATTGGTAGTTTCCGAGTATTTTTGTGCTTAATGTTAATCTGTTGCTAATGAAAAAGCAATTTATTTTCACTGTTGTCAAATACCCTAATGTCGACGTTTTGTTTATCCAGCTTAACAAATAGCTTCTGCAACAGATGTCGCTTTGAGATGGAATCTCTAGATTATCCCGGCAATGAGATGATAAGCTTGACCCTAAATACTTTTTTTTAATTCCGTAAAACCATCTGTATACTCATCCGGCCTTTAGGATCGAGACAAACACTGAATTATGTAGCGAGAGGCACTTAACCCCAGTATCTTTAAATATTTTAGTAGAAACCCTACAAGCGGAACTAGGTCAGCGTAGATAGCGCCGTGATTGGGTCCCCCTGCCAAGTTCCTGGCTTCACAATTACGAAGGTCCAGGATATACTACCGAGTAGGTAAAAGTGGTAGGGTCAACCGGCGCAAAAGCGTCACTAATTTTGGACAGTTTTTTCGACCTCCATTTATTAAAAAAAATAGTAAATGCAATAAAATATGTTTGCAACTCCTCATTAATCAATTTCTCGAGAACTTCTTCGCTACATCACTTAAGAGAACGGTGGCAGTTTAAAAAAAACGGCAAAGTGCGTGCCGGACATGCAAAACGAAGGGTTCCGAACCTATTAAAAAGGTCGTATCGTCAAAGAAATTTTACGGCACTTACGTCCTTTTCTTTAAGGAATGCAGTTTTTCAGCAATATCTCGAAAACTTTTGAACCGATCTTATTCAAAATCATTTTCGGTGAAAGAATTTAATAAGCCCTATGTCCATGATTTTTTCATATTTTTAAAATACACCGTTCAAAAGTTAGGGGGTGGGACAGAATTTTAGTGACTTTTTGGGCGATTATCTCCGACTCTATTCACTTAATCAAAATAATTGCTGAGAAACCTTATATTTATTTTGAAAGGCCTATCGATTGATGTGCCACACGTGGTCTAACAAATTTTTGACTTTCAGTTTTATGTATGTTATAAAAAAAAAATTTTTTAGACATTGCGGCTAACAAAATACACCTATCCTCAAAATTTTATTCAAATACACCTTATAGTTGTCGAGTGACGAAACTATAAGGGTTCCGTTTTTGCCATTTTGGCTACGGAACCCTAAAAAAATGGGGATTTTAGACGCATTATCCCCATATGTGCAAAATGCGTCTTTTTCGAATAACTTCTAAACCTTTAAGACTGCCTTAAATATAGCATGGGTATTCGCAATATTTTCTAGTATTCGCAATATTCACAATTTTTGCAAATGCCAAAAAAAGTCACAATATGAGCTGAGATAGAAATTGGTAAAATTGAGCAAAATCCGTCAATCTATCTGATCTGCGACATTCTTTGTTTTAACGCCCTAGGTAAGTAGGTAATGTACCTACAGTCGCCATCAGATATTTCAACCCGCCAAAGCGCTCACAAATATCTGAACACGTCTCTAATGCCTCGACAATAGAGACGTGTTCAGATATTTGTGAGCGCTTTCGCCGCTCCGATATATCTGATGGCGACTGTATTACTATTACAGTAGGTAAGTACCTACATATGTTATCTTACACTACATCCAGCGTTCAATTCTTAGTTCGTTGTAAAAAAGGATATTGATTAAGCTGGTATATACATTCATAGGTAGGGTACCTAATGATTAATAATTGTGCCATTTTATATTGTTGTTATTCGGAAGCCAAAATAGGCAGGATTGCTTATTTTCTATTGTAGAAAAAAACGTTGTTTTCCTTTTTGACCCCCAACCAACTCAAATAATACATTATTAAACGACGTAATAAAGTTAAAATTACGGTATTTTACCGAATCTAAAATCTCATAAAGGCAACTATGAACATAACTCAATCGGATAACGGCACGGCAGTGACTGAAAAATGGATTGCAAATTTTGTCGGACAACTTACTTCTTACATACATACTATATACGAACAGGTGAAGTTAAAAAAGCCAATCCCCAAGAGTGTAGCTTTCTCGCGCGCGGAAGACATAAACGCGAAGGTATCTTGTATACTACATGATTATGACAAGACGGCACGCGATTTGATCCGTCTCTTTCATAGTGTTCTAATTAGAAAGAGACGTATAGTCTATCTCGCCCCGGCACAGCTCGCGCGCCGTCTTGTGATAACCGTGCTGGGGCAACGAGGAGAGAATTACTTACATACTCGTTGACCAAACCCAACAATACCTACAAATAGTGTTTCTATGTAGTTAACTCACCAAATTACTTCGGTATAGTGCATTCAAAATTACCTGGCGTGTTTCCACTTGAGACCGTCATTAGCAATAACAATAGGATTAAGTCGTGGCGGGTGAATTCTTTGTAAACACTTGTAAAACACGTGCGGCGGCGGTGCTTCAAACGTTCTTGATACTTTCCCTATGTCATCTTCCCTTTAATAATATAAGGAAATAGAAATATACCACTCAGTTGTGTTTTAAACTTTGAAGAGATTACTACGTATACGAGTATTAACGTCTTTCGATATGTTTCGTCCTTGGGTGAAATCACCTTCCACTGTGCATATAGTGAAAATAACAAAGACGATAGTCTGAATGTGTTCAACAAGCATCTAAGTCGTGATGCACAAATAATTATATTGAACATTTATTTTAATTTAATTGCAGTTATTAGTGAAAAAGGTGCTCTGAAAGAAATTTGCCGCTTGTTTACGTTCAAGTGGAAAGGCGTCAGTTAAAACTGAATCCACTATAACTGACCCTGTGTGCTAATCAGACATGTACATGAACTAAACAAAACTACCCCTTTATTTAATGTTGTCAAATTGTCACGCGCTAAGTGATTTTCACAATTAGGTACAGTTATTATGTTTTGCCATCGCACGCGATGTCTAGTTAACATGAAACACAACGTACTTGGAAATTGTGTCGGTTTTATGAAAATTATCAACTGAAGCAGCAGAAAACATGACATGTGAAAATGAAAAGTATTCTCCGGAAAACTCCCGTCGAGCGGCATTGTGCAATTGTTTTATTTTTCTTTTATATTCGTGCGAGCAAACTGGGTCGGCTCGAGGTGTCTCGGTTTTCTTTTTTATGTTGCTTATTGTTTTGTTGCTGGCTTTAGATGATCTTCCATCGTTTTATCGAGGTTTCGACAAAGCGCGCGTTGTCAACTGTGAATGGTGAGATGATCTTGGACTTTGCACAGAAATTATGGAAACTAGGCGTCGACATTTGCAGCCTTATAGCTTAGCCATCGAATCGGATATAATATTGAGAAATCTAAAAATGTTCTATCCAATAAATATCCCAATTCATCTTATCGGGGGCCCTTTCTACTTGAGATGCTTGTGCCCTGCAGTGGGTGGGTATATAGGACTGGGACGTCATGACAAACAAAACAATAGGACGTGCACTGTCAAGTTTATGAATATGCTAGCTTCCGCCCGCGGCTTCGTCTGAGTGGACCCGGGATAAAAACTACATATCCAGGCTATAAAACCGATTTCGGTTGAGCCGTTTAAGCATGATTGAGTATATAACAAACATCCAAACTTTCGCATTTATAATATTAGTAGGATATTAGTAGGATAGTAGGATATATATACGTTCCCAAATGTTCAAAAAGATCTGAGCGCACGATAGGTTTTATCGCCACGTTTTGAGCGTTTTTCAAAAAACTGTACATGAACTTTTTATTCCAGATTTCAATTTTTTTGAGTTTTTCTTACTCAGAATCGTTGATACTATCGATCCTCATACAAGAAAAAAAGTGTCCCAGATTTTTGTATGTTAAGTTTTTTCTTCCAGTGCGTCACGGCCATATAAATAAAAAAAGACTGCATACAAAAATGTGACGATCTGGAATGGAATATTTGGGACACTTTTTTTCTTGTATCTTGTATGAGGATCGATAGTATCAACGATTTTGAGTAAGAAAAACCCAAAAAAATCGAGATCTGAAAAAAAAAATGTACATGTACACTTTTTTTTTGAAACGCCCTTTTACGGCGAAAATGTTTGTTGGTGAGACGTCACGTAAAACAACGATAAAACGTATCGTGCTAGCCGGGTTGGTCCGTGCACATATTTCTCTCGACTGTAAGTAGGTAGACTGACGATGACGTTGCATTGACCGTGACCTATCATTGTTTCAGGATGCCTGCCGCCACACCGCCCGCCGAGCCGAACGGCGCGCCGCGCAGCGAGCTCGAACAGCTCCAGATGCGCCAGGGACAAGTCACCGATGATGTAAGCTTTTTTTATATAGCATGGAGAGATGATGCACGGCTAGACGAGACAGAGACCGAGATAAATCCTCTTTCTAAGGATGGGATGCACCAACGATTACCTACAGACCGATCCGGCAGCTGTCATTCTATAGAAACTTGTCAAAGTCTCCATACATTTAGATTTTTATCTACACACATAGCATGACCAGCATTATATCAATAAGATTTATAAAAATAATTATCTCTGGCCGTTGGTTATTTTGTACGTATTTTCAGTAAGATACCGATATTGATAAAGTAATGACTTTCAAATTTCCTCTCATTATGTACAGTCACATAAACTACTATACCTAACTATAAAGAACACCGCTTACGATTACAGAGACGGTTTGGCGCAAACCACCCTAAAATTCTATTTGGGAAGAGATGGCTGCTGCCGTGGTGATAATTACTGATTTTTCCATCAACCATGGCTACAAGAATAGACATGCATGAAATATTTTTACATGTCATTTGTGATACATGTCTATATACTTCTGTTTAAAAGAACTGAATTGACAGAAAAATAAGAAATATCCATTCGTTCCCGGGGTTTAAGGCCACTGAGACTAATATTGGTACTTCAAGTGTTTTTTTCTGTATTCAAACTATTGGTGGTCAATGCACCAAAGTAGCAATCAGCCTAAAAAAGAAACAATTTACGTACAATGAAGAGCAATGAAAGCGGATCAATTTGTATAAAAATCAGACACGGGTACTTACGTTTTAATTGCATCTGACTGTAAAAGCTAAATTTGCTAATTGATTTTTACCCAAGTCAAAGTCAAGTCATATCTAGTCCAGTCCACTTCCAGTAGTCCGATCCGATTCATCAAACATGTGTGAATCCAATGACAGTGCTGCAATTTGATTATAAAATACTGCCAGCTAAAAAAATTGTATACTTATGCTGGTCATTAAAATAAATATAATACTTACATACTTAATTTGGTAATTATTAATTACTAGCTCCATACAAACTTTCATGAGGGGCATTTCACCTCCTTAGGGGATGATATCCGGGATAAAAACTATCCGATATCCTTCCCCGGGACTCAAACTATCTCTATACCAAATTTCATCTCTAAATCGGTTCAGCGGTTTCAGCGTGAAGAGGTAACCGACAGACAGACAGACAAATACGCTTTCGCATTTATAATATTATAGGATATGGATTAGTATGGATACAAACCGTCACCGCCGAGAAACGACAAAGTTCAAATCAAGCCCGGATTAGATCGATCCCGAAACTTCGGTGCTGATCCGGGTATTATCCAACCGTTTCGCCACAACAATCCCGTATTAGATTTATCATGGTTTTACAACCTTGCCTCGAAAGGACAGTGGTTTTCAATCACGCGTAACAATAGTGTTGGTGTTAGTGGCCTCCCCACTTTTATCTAATTGGCTACTTTTCTAAAAAAATATATTTAGTCCGTCAGTAGATTATCAAAAAATATTGGACACGTTAATATTGAACTAGTTATAAAGTAGTCAATGTTGAGTGTTTAATAATGATCATTGATTGATTTCAGTCATTGGAGTCCACCAGGCGTATGATGCAACTATGCGAGGAGGTAAGACTGCGTTAAGATTTTACTCGTGTACTGATAAGGGTTTTAAATTAGTTAAAACTGTCATAATCAAATATATATTATTACGGTTAATCTTGGAATGGTCGGATAAATTGTTCATGGATATTGATTTGAACTATATATGTTCTGCTGGCTGCAGCTTGCTCGTATCGCTGCGACATATAACTGACATTTGGCATTTCAATCGCAGCCAGTTTTCTTGTTACATGGCATTATGACAGTTTAAAAAATATACCTAAATGATTTGAATATTTGATCTGTAACTACAATTATATTAATCTTGAAGGGAGAGACATAATTGGAAATGTCGAGAATACCTCCCAAGATCACTTCATCTTCGCATTTGAGTTCAGTAACTCTCTTTCTGTTCTCGATCGGTGTATCTTATTTGTCAAGAATTTGATATTAAAAACGACCTTGAATATTATGAATTTATGACCTTCTAATTCCTCAAACACTATTCGGCGTTATATCGTTTTTATATCAATTTCGAGCTAACTAATCTGTGTACCCTAACCAGTGTGTATTAATGTTTTCTAAATTAATTGCAAGGGTGCGTGAACTCTGCCGAGTTCCCAGTAGTGTAAAGATCGATTGAGACGACGAACTGTACGGATCTTTGTTCGTAGACGCGTTTCAGTTCTACTTACTTTTGTTTCCCCTCATCCCGTAGTTTTAAGTGTTTGTGTTGAGTTGTTCAGTTGGTTATGTGATTATTTGTGATCATCTGTGAGAGAGGTGTTCTCGATGCGAGGGAGTGAGGGGTATAGCGGAAGTGTCCTGGTCAGCCCCAAGCTCGGTTTGGTCTCCGACGCTCGTCCTCCACCCCGTAGGGCGCAGCCTCTGCTATCCCTGGCTGTTGTGTATCGATGTGCCTAACATTATGTTATATCTATTTAACCTATGTGTATATATTTATTGTAGATGTCCGGTTATATATCCCTATCGTATTTTTTGTTTGTATGTCCTATGCGAAACATTATTATATATATTTATATTGGACAAACATGTTTACCATGCATAAGTTATTGGGTGTTGCATGTTCCGTGCCTTGATGTGTCCAAAAATGTTAGATACCTCTATAGCCCTTTGTGTTGTTCGTAGCTGTATATTTTTATGTGATCTAGTTTAACCCCACGGGCTCGCCAGTCGCCGCCCCGGTGCTGATAGTTAATTGAAAAAGTTGATTTTGCAACGTTAAGCTTTGTAATTGTAATATTAACTCGGTTCATGCTGAAAACGTGATGAACACAGGACAAGGCTTAACCGTCAGCTCCTTACTGTTAATGCCCGTAACTGCGATGTTTATGTTCCCGAGCATGAAGTCCACACCCCTATGATTGTCTGAAGCATTCCCCGATAGATCAAGATACTTCTCAGAGATTTTAGATCCCCTTTAGTGTGTAATTGCCCCTCATTATGTGCGCTTTTCCATCCAAGTGTACCCGACCGTTGTGCTTGGGCTTGCTTCGAACGAACCCCTTGCAATACTTGGACTATAACCTCTACTTTACCATTTCTCTCGTACCTTCTAGCAACGACCTTTCTTCATAGATTCAAACTGTTTTCACTAACCAGAACTGTTTATTTGAGAACATGTTCTCCACTTGCTCCGAATACTTTCAAACTACTTCCCAGCACTCACCGATCTGCTGAACAGGCGAGATTGGACCTCGTTCAGTGTCTATGTTCGTTCTATCCTGTTTTAGTTGAATTGTATCGTAGGTCTCTGTGTAGTGGCTGCTCTCTGTTGTTGACTGTTAATCTATTATGTTGTTTTTCATGCCTTCTCGAACATTCACAATACTACCAATGTGGGCGTGAACACACCCCCATACCTGCCACTGGACTCCACCAATTATATATCGAGCTACACCTATGCCTACTCTCACACCAAATACAGACCAAATTATAATATCCGTATTTACATTCTAGTTTTGTATTTGTTATTTACTTTTTATGTATCGAATAGGTATAATACCTGAGTTCAATAATTTTGAAATATTTACTGATCTATTTTTAAGTAAGTTTTCGGTATGTTATTTGACATTACTTTTATACGAACAAAATTATTGATAATCACGCCATGATATTGTCTGTGCTGAATAAAATATGTATGTTCACGCAACATCAGCATCGAAGACACCGTACAGACTCTTCATGACTCTTAACAACACAGTTCAAGACGCCAAGGAGGATCTTCTCTTCTCAACGTGCTTTATTTCGTTAGCATAATTTTCATTTAGTGAACATTTTGGTTTAAACTTCTAATTTAGAAGCAAGGAAGATGGACTTCCTCCTTGAGCAGCACTATGTATTATATGTAACGCATCTGATACCGACAAAGAACTCGGCACACGAACTCACGCGCCGCCGTGGCCGCCGGCGCGCACTCACGCCACTGTACCCCTCACAACTAACAATGCTCTGTGACTTTTTGTTTCTGCGGCTGGTGTAGAGCAAGGAGGCCGGCATTCGAACTCTGGTCGCTCTAGACGACCAGGGAGGTGAGTGATCTGCAGCATTTGCAACACTACATTATTTACAATTATCTATTTTGCCTTTTTCGCTAACCTTGTTCAAGCGTCGTAGGGCTTTCAGCTGACCCGGTGGGCTCATCGTAGAAGACACGAAGGGGGTATCTCGATGACTAAGTATTTAAAATTTCGTCACTGCTAATCGAATACAAAGGTGCGGGCCTTCTGGCGACCCTGACTGATGCACATGTATTGATACTACTCCATATCCAGACTAATCATGGAATACCCACATCTTTGTATACTTAATTGGTTCCGTAGTTATTTTACACCATTTGCACAACTCGACATCGAGTGCTGTCTAACGACTCCCACGAAGGCTGGCAGATCGAGCGATCGACATACAAACTATAATCTGATGTTACTTACATCCTGCATTTCAGATGTTCGTACTCGACTCAAAAATTTACAACTGTACTTAAATCACATGCAACGATCGTATTGAACGAGCGAAGTAAATTCGAAACGCTTCTCCTCAACGCACGACTCTTAACATCACACAAAATAATCATGATTCATATGAAACTGAGCACAAATGAAACTTTATCTGGTTTTACTTGCAAGCTTGACTGCATGCATGTCGTTGTTGATCGAGTAGTGTGTCAGGGCCGGCGAGGGGCGGCGCGGCCCTGCTCTCGTAGCGCAGCGCAGACGCGCCGCCCGCCGCGCGCGCCGCACGCATCGCCGCCTCGCCACGCTCGCGCACGCGCACGCTCCGCACGGCGCCGCCCGCGCGGGCCGACCCCTCTCGGCGCACCGCACCCTGCCACCCACACACCCGATACTCTCTCTCCTACGATATATTATTTTGATTTGTATTTTATGTATAGAGCGAGGACGCCGGGGGGCAAGCGCTTCATATGTTGAGTCACCAGGGCGGTAAGAGTTAAACTGACACGTGGGTAGTCGAACCGTGAGAACGTCTGTGTTTGAATGTGCAGTTAAAACAGTAATCTCTTTGTTTTTCTTTGACGTTTCTCTTGACTAACGACTTATCTGAGATCGATGTTGCGTGTGTTTCTATGTTTCGATGGGGATGATTTTGAAAACATACCTAGTGTAAATAGATAAGCCCGATGGCCGTTCGTTGCTAATTGTCGCAAAAAACTGTAACCCTATTTGCTGAAGATTTAATTTGAATGAGCTGCGCAATCTGTTTAGTTCTTCCGTTGATGTATCTATCGGAACGCTTTTTATAGGTATATTTATTTCTCTTTCCGAATCTACTGTTCTCTTCTCTAATGATACTGCGGTAACTGAAATGAATGCGCGTTTACCGAGTGTGTCTGTTCCGTATAGATGAAATGGTATACGCCTTCACCTCCATGGCTAGCAGCGTATTAATGTTAGCGTGTACAGTAGGTCTCTGTTAGCCGGGCGCGGCGGCGGGCCCGAGGCGCCGCGGGTGCCGCGGCGCTGCCTCGCCGCTCGCTCGAGCCACACTATATATTAGATTTCTCTTCTTCAACTAAGTCGAGTACTGTTTTGCTAAAATCACTTATCATTTAGGAATGGCTTTATGGACGCTCATTTGCTAAATTGATTTATTTTACCATCACTGCCGAAGGATCGGCCGCCCGCCTAGCCGACCCGCCGCGGTCGTCTGTTCATTCATGTCATGTATTTTCTGTTTTCTGTTTAGTTCTGAGTTTGAGTTGTGTTGAGTTGAGTTGTCCTGCCGCGTTGCGCCCTCGCACGCGATGCCGCGCTCGCGGCGCGCGTGCACGGCGGCCCGCGCGCTCGGCTCTCGAGTCTCGACCGCCCTCGCGAGCGCGCACCGTCCTGCGCGCGCGCCGCTCACTGCATTCGTTTGGCGAGCTATAGTGACATCATTATTGTGTTGTAGAGTCACGAGGTGGGCATGAAAACCCTGGTCATGCTGGATGAACAGGGCGGTAAGCATCCAGTAGTACTATTTTACATCACACTTTAGTCAAGCTTTTGTCTGACATGCCAGTTCAGATATTTTTGAAAATTTAATTGAATGGCGATGATCTTTTGACTCTAAATAACGATTGATAATGTGCTAACGAGTAATTTTTTAATGGATAATAATGGAGGTAAATTTGTTTATCATGATCATAAGTAGATTAAATGGTTAAAGAGTGCTCCGGTCCCACGTTCCTCCCCGTGAAATGGGACGCGGAGGTTAAATAGACAACAGTATGTTAAACAGTGCCGATTGTTTTCTTTAGTTTTTCTCACGCATCTAGCTATGCACGTCTTCTTCAATCTTGCTGTTACTTGCATGAGTTTTAGTATTTTATCAGATTTATGATTCTAAATGTTAGTCAATACGAGTATGGTACTTAATGTTATCACTTAGTCTCAGCACATACATCATGATACTAAAGGTAATGTTCAATTTAGTTCTGGCCAGATCAAGTGTAAGACATCAAAGTTAAGTTACAAAACAAGCTTAGTAATAAACACGATAGCTGCTTACATATAGCATTGATAACAGTAGAGCTAAAGGATCTAAAAAGTGCTGCATGAGAGTAACTAGTTGGAATAAACATCATGCTACGTCCAATTGTCTTACACTTAGCTCTGGATTGTCGAGAGCGTTGAGAATTTACAGAAGTAAAGTCGGAATATTAAAGATCGCGATAGTTTGATGATAGGCGCTTGACACATATGGCGTGTGTTCTGCGAGAGCGGTTTTAAAGCGTTTGTGTGTGTGTGTGGACAGAGCAATTGGACAGGATCGAGGAGGGCATGGATCAGATCAATGCGGACATGCGCGAGGCCGAGAAGAATCTATCCGGGATGGAGAAGTGTTGCGGCATCTGCGTGCTGCCGTGCAACAAGTGAGTATATACAAGTCAACACACTTAAAAAGAGCCCCGTGTGCCATATGAAATGTATGTCCGTAGGAGCTCTTTTTGCGTGCATTGACTTATATATTGGATAAGGATGTCCTTCCACAAACGTTTCAGAGAATGTTTAATTTAGGTAGATACTCTATTCCATGAAATTGTTGATCATAATTTTGGAAAATAAAAACCCCTTGTAACAAATTCAGCGGTTTCAGAAAAAACTTTTTACAGCTAAATTATATATAGGCCGATTGAATCTATGGTAAAAGCAAATTTAGCAATTAGCAGTAGACAGTGTAGCTGAAGAACTAATTCTAACCTGCAGCACCTTTTATTATTTTGGACAATAGAGTTTTGTATAATTAACCTGTATTAAATTAACCCCCGACACAAAGAGAGGGCTGTTATAAGTTTGACGTGTCTGTGTGTCTGTTTGTGGCATCGTAGCTCCTAAACGAATGGATCGATTTTAATGCGGTTTTTTAGTCCGAAAGCTGACGTGATCAAGATGGCTCTTAGCTACGTTTCAACAAAATCGGTTCAACCGTTTTTGGGATATTGAACTTTAAAATGAAAAAATCGGGGGTTTTTCAACTTAGAAAAGTTGTAGTAATTAGGTACCGTTGATAGTGGAAACTGTAATATCATGGATTATCAAGTATCTGGTTATGTAAAGATTCATCCGAAAACACTGGCCAAAATATCTTACCTATCGAGTGTCGAGACTAACTCGACAGTAACTTAAACGGTCGTTAAAAGTCGAAATTCACAGCCAACCGCAATATTTCTGAGCGGTACCTCCATTATTTTATACCAAACATTTGGGACAACGTCTTGAATAAAACATACAAATTCAAAGTGTAACAAGTTAAGACCCGCCGCTATGAATGGGTGTGCTCGTAATTCCTGGCTCGCCATCGCCATGAATGAAGTCAAGGGGTGTTGGCAGACTGCCCGCATTCTGCTGGGCCGTTGACTTGTTTTTCCAAAGGTCAACGATGGAGTTTCCGTGCATACACGAACATACGCCCTAACCTGTTGGTTGTAAACAGCTCTGGAAAAACTTACATGTTTGCACGGGCGAGTTAATGAGCAACTTAAGTAACTACTTGAAGCTCAAACTACTGTTAGAGCAGTAACACACGTCGACTCTTTGCAGCGCTAAAAACGCGACACAGTATCTAAGTTAGATAGACTACCCGCCTCTTTCTAACGGTTCTAATTAGAAAGAGACGGATAGTCCATGTCGCCGCGTGACAGCACGCGCGCCGTCTTGTGCTTACTGTGCAGGTGATTTTGACAGGTGATCTATGATGGTGTTGCGCGTTTGTATTGCTGCAAAAAGTCACCGTGTGTAACTCTTAGGGTGAGTGTCCACCAAAGCAGTGCGAGGAAGAAATCCGCCAATAAGAAGTGATGTCCGAGCGAAGCTATCAATGCTATTGGTAGATTTTTTCCTCGCAAAGCCGCTCCGCTACTTCGCACTGCTCTGGTGGATATTGACCCTTAAGCTTACTTATCCTCGCATCATATTTTGCCCGCCAACACATACTCAGTATGCTCCTCGCCAAATTTAGAGGATCGCAAAATAGTTTGATAACTGCTGTTATCGTGAGACGTGCTGGCCATAAACATAAGAACCAGTCAACTATTTTTTGTTGTTCATTGCCATGGTTACGTCCCCTGGGTCACTCTTTATTTAGAACTATGATTTTATGGAGCTGAAATCCACTAATCACGTGTTTTTGTTATAATGGACACTCATTCCATCGGGGGCAACTCTTCACCGTGATAGGAGCCCAATTTATAGTATTTTTTCTATGAAACTCTGTTGTCTCTTGGCTTACCGGGACAGAATAACAACAAGAAAAAGTTGATTGACCCATAAATAAAACAAATGAAGATCAAAAAGTGATATCAAAAGATGTTTCTAAAACACAAACTGCTTCTTTGCATATACACCCACGATTAAGAAAAATCCAACGACACCTCATATGTCAAAATCCATCAAGCCATTTGGACTGTAGCCCGTGAAATAGAATTTACTTGTTCACATACGCATACGCTCGCAACATAACATACATAATACACACGCTCGAAAAACATAACCCTCCTTCTGAAGCAGTCGGGTAAAAATGCAGTACATTCAAACATTCTCGTGCATACTAGCATTTATTCGTGCATATTTAATCGTATATTTATGGCATTTCTACCGGATTATAACAAGCTGCAATAGCAGGGAAGAATTAAAATTATATTCCTCGTCTGAATGAGTAAGTATAGTCAGTTGAAGGAAATATTTACACGGTTATTACATTAGTAGTTAGCGTGACTGAATGTAATTTATTTCAGTCAACGACTAATAATATTTACGTTGAAAGTTTGAGCTCACACCTGCTCCTTTGAGAGTTAGTGGGTCTGAACCAACATAGTAGGGCAATATTGAACAAAGGTTACTGGGAAGCTAATGTAAACGGTTATTATTAGTTTTATTAGTGAGTATTAATTATAACTTGAATTTACCAGCTGTAGTCGTATACTAGTTACAAATAACAAAATAAATAAATATTAGGGGACATTCTTACACAAATCGAACTAGGCCTATAGTAAGCTCAATAAGGCTCGTGTTATAGGTACTTGACGACGATATAATATATATAATAGATATAAATACTTAAATACATAGAAAACATCCAAGACTCAGAAACAAATATTCATGCTCATCACACAAATATTTGCCCTTACCGGGATTTGAACCCAGGACCTTCAGCTTCGTAGGCAGCGTCACTACCCCCTAGGCTATCCGGTCGTCGAAGGTACAAGCTTTGTGCCATATGACCCACAACCCGCAACTAGAGCTGAGAACCTCCCTTTGAATATCAACCTTCCATTTTAAAAATAGCTATTTGCGAAATTATTTAAAGGAACTGAATAGGTACCGATTAATCATATTGGTTTTTAATAGAAATTTTAATCGCGACTACATGTATGTATATCCTTGAGCATCGTTTCTGAAACCGGGGGAAAAGTTAACACCTTAGGTTAGTTGGTTAGCTTAGGGTTTATTTAATAAACCGGGAGTTTTTACGACTTTCCAAAAAAATCGTGAACGTTCTTAATACAAATCTAAATTAATATGAGGTAATATTTAATTTAAGAGTATTTGTATTGTATTGTATTTCCATTGAATTTATAGACAAAGAAAATTCTTCGTTAACTTTTTTTCATTCATCACTAAATATAATTTTATTGGTATCTTATAAGGAATAGGGCATTAGGACATGTTGCTAGTCCTATGCTCAGCTTTTTACCCAAACTGTTTTCAGGGGAGCGTCGTTCAAGGAGGACAACGGCACGTGGAAGGGCAACGACGACGGCAAAGTGGTGAACAACCAGCCGCAACGGGTCATGGACGAACGCAACGGGATAGGCCCGCAGGCCGGGTACATAGGCAGGTCGGTGGCTGATAGTGAACCTTGTTTATACCGGCATGAGGTCTAGTTTATATGAAGGGCAAAGGCGACGGCAAGGCGATGAACAACCAACCGCAACGGGTCATGGACGAACGCAACGAGATACGCCTGCAGGCCGGGTACATAGGCAGGTCGGTGGCTGATAGTAACCCTGGCATAAAGTCTAGTTTAGGTGTACGAACGCGTCGAACGCAGGTGGTGAACCACAAGGCTCAGCGGATCATGCACGCAACGGGATATAGGCACGCAGGCGGGGTACATAGGCAGGTCGGTGGCTGATAGTGAACCTTGATAATATATAGGCATAAGGTCTGGTTTAGATGCAGGGACGCATCGACAAAACGGCAAGGTGGTGACAATCAGCCGCAGCCCTTGGTGCCCTTGGTTGGTGGGTTAAATTTGAACCTTATGATTGCCAGCTTAAGATCTAATTTCCCAGTAATCCCGTAGTCATACGAGCGAGACGTAACCTGTATAAGCATTCAGTACCCGTCTGTTGTTCACTTTCAATGTCAATTATAAAAATAATTCCATTGGGGTTTCAGGAAAGGTCACCCGTCAAAAATCGGCCAAAATTTGTTTCCGTTGTTACGTCAGTTACAGCGGTGTCAGGTGTCAGATTAGCATGCCGTTTTGTGATTGACAGGCATGCCCTTGTGAATAAAATAAAGTCAGCATACGCGCCAGGGTAGGCCGATTTATTGAGAGATTTTACCTCATTCACTTGCACAACGTCCATAGACGTCGCAACATAAGGCTTAACTACGACTTCATTGAGGTACCCCACGTGAACGTGTAGAATTGATGTAAATATCGTATTTAAATTGGAAGTGAGCGTTTTAACCACCTTACAGACGTTTTTGTACTGGTCTATTTAGTGTTCCACTGCTGGACGAAGGGTTATTTTCTTCCACGTTGATTATTTCGATATACGAGTACAATAGAGTAGTAGGTATATATATATATGTAAAGTCGGCCACAGATGTACGTGACCTCCTGCATAGAAGTTGATATGTATGTAGGGGGTCGCGTTTCCCTGCGCTGACTGTAAATTGTAACTTGGCAGACAAATTGTTGCCTAAAACAGTTTCTAATTCATGCTCATATATAAGAATACAACTAACCCCTTCGGCTGTCTACGAAACCAACGCTACGTAACCTGTTACGTAAGAAGAATTTTTATTCGTTGTACGAAACCAGTTGCGATCGAAGAGATTTTATTCTGTGTACGAAACCAATTGCGACATTTATTTCGTAATTCGTCAGTTTCGACGGAGCCCTATTTCTGGCTGTTCCTATTTCTGGTCTGGTTGCCCTTCGGGCATCTGAAGATACCTAACGAACCTACCTAGTGTTTTGCGATCGTAACAGTTTTTCAACAAGGAAGAAGAAATCTTTGTAAGTACATTAACTAGTTACGTAGCAAGAAACATAATTCTGCGTACGTAACTGGTTACGAAGCGTTGGTTTCGTAGGCGGCCGAAGAGCAATTACCCTTGTGCATTTATATCCAAACATAGTATCTTACACAAATTTTCGACAAAATATATTTAGCTAAATTGTTACAGTGTCATAAAGTAGTAGCTCGCTTCTCTTCCTCTTTACGGCCACTCTCTTTCACTTGTCCATGTCGAGGTTAATACGGATCGCGAATACGCTGGAATCTGGATGTATACACTGAATCATCAGTTTTGTTTCTGGCAGGGCTCCAAAATTTCACTTATAGTAATATCGTACATAAAGTCATTGACTGTCTAGACGCCGAAAAATGTCTATTGGTACGCGAGTAGGTGGATGTTGGGCGGGGCTGGAACATGAATTATGTTGTCTGGAATTAATGTTCTGCAGCCCACGCTACTGCAGTTATATTAATACCTACAATGCTGCTTTTAATGGACTTATTATAAAAGAAAAACGTTTTCAATGTTGAATATTCAGATTTTGTTGCAAATGTATTATTTAATTAGGCAGCTTTTTAACCGACTTCAAAAAAGGAGGAGGTTATATGTTTCACCGAATATTTTTTTTTTTTTTATGTATGTTCGCCGATTTCTCCGTCAATTGTGGACCGATTTTAAAAATTCTTTTTTTATTCGAAAATGTATACTCCTGAGATGGTCCCATTTTCTCCAAGTTAGGATCTGATGATGGGATCCTAGAGAAATCGAGGGCAACCCTCAAATTTTACAGGCACGTACTACATGTTAAATGCATTTTCTAAAGCTAATCAGGTATTTGCGTCTGGAAGTCATCACTTCATGTTTGTGAGCTGATGATGGAAGGTACAACTCCTCAACGGTTAGGAGTTGGAGGATATTTTTTGAAATTTTATAAGTACGTATAGACCTTTAACCGTTTTCTTTCAAGTTATTTGGGTGAGCACAAGTCAGGATCTGATGACGGGATCCCAGGGGAATTGAGGGCAACACTCAAATTTTATAGGCACGCGTGTAGTGATTTCGGTATTTTCTATTATAACTCGTGTATTTACCCTCGGAAATCGCAATTTTGGTGAAGTGGAACTGATGATGAAGACCACAGATGACTTATGGAACTCCTCAAGGATGTAAAAGATTCTGACATGATTCCTTTGAAGTAGCAAATAATGAAGTGTCAATTCTGAGATCCTTGAGGAATCAACGGAACTCCTCAAATATTGTCAGCCCACATATAGCGACTTGGTTTTTCCTGTAATAATCAACGCATTTGCTCTCGGAAAGCAGTTCATGTGGTAAATTGGAATGGAAATGTGGAATTTTTTAAGTACCTACGTGGCTTGGCGGAGTACTGAATTGAAGTCGGTTTAAACTTTGTTTTTAAAGTAAATTATTAACTAAAAATAATCTACATATTACGAGCTACCCTTTTTTTACATGTTTTATTGTTAAAGAAACGAAAGCCGTACTTACCCATATAAATAAAATACATCTGTGGAATTGAGGTCAAAGTGTAACGACGGTACTTACTTGTAGACTCAATTTACGTAATCGACATTGATGCCAATTTAATTCAAATGTATCGTTGGCTCTTGAGACAAGCTGCCTGTCTACGGTAACTAACTTTGATCAGGCTTAAATTACTGTTTTACCACAGAACCAAATAGTCAATGGATCATTGGTTTCCTGCTCTTCTTTAACGGATGCTGGAAATGTTGGCAATCACTTTAGAGTTTTCAATAACTTCAACTGTTATAAGTAGGTACATAGCACATTCACTACCAAGAAACGCTACTCGCTACGCTCGTAGACGATACGTGGATTTCCCCGTATGTAGCGTAAAGCGCCTACAGCGTACGCGCCCGCTTGGCGGGTTTCTGGCAGTGAAAGTGGTATGTACAAGCCTTTTTTAACACGAGATCTAACTACAAATTGCACAATTTATGATGGGTTGTGACTATGTTAGGTTTATCAGTGATATAACTTTGTCGTAACTTGTTTGTCTGACTAGTAATTAACCAGTAAATGTGCTAAATCAATATGAAAGCCATGAAACTCGCAAAGCGTCCCGACCCGACCCTACGATTTATCATGAAGTGTTCTTTAGTACAGGCGAAATGCACCCCACGTTAGATGATTTAAGAAGCTTCTCCAATTGGCTACTTGACCATTTTTCATTTGTTTCACGGTTCCATTCGAACTAGTTTTCCGAGTGGATCAAATGTTTGTATGGGACTCATGAGGATCAAAGGCGGACCTTCGCTGGTGACAGCTGAAACGGCTCATCGAATTGACATAGTATTATGACGTCACGGCATTATCTTCGTACTAACCGTTGTATGCCAAATCACATAAATTTCTGTTTTAGTCATTAAATGAATGAAATACTGCGTTTAAGTACATAGTTGTCATAATTTTTCCTTATTAAAGTTTAAGAATTGGTGTTTTTAAATTGCTCTCGGCTGAAGTACCAAATTCCTGATTAATATAACTTCAAATATTGAAATACAACTAAACCACCTCTCAACCGTTCCAGGATAACAAACGACGCGCGCGAAGACGAGATGGAAGAGAACATGGGCCAAGTGAACACGATGATCGGCAACCTGCGCAATATGGCGCTCGACATGGGCTCCGAGCTCGAGAACCAGAACCGCCAGGTCGACCGTATCAACCGCAAGGTAACGCGCGAAGGGGTCGCTGGGAGATTGGTGGACGCGATTTCGTGGGCGTTGGGAGACGTTAGGAGTGTTTCGAGTATATATTGGGGTGAATCGAGGAGTTGGTGGTATTTCGGAGAGGTGGAATGAGGATGACGATAGGAAGATTTGGTGATAGTATTAAAATGGAAGTGTATTAGAAAGCGCTGTCTAGAGTGCCAAAAAGTGCATTGAAAGTGATGTTGGCACAGCACAATTAGCGTGTTTTGAGAGCAATTAAGGAGTTCATCATCATCAGCCTATATACGTCCCACTGCTGGGCACAGGCCTCCTCTCATGAATGAGAGGGAAGGGGCAGCAGTCCCCACGCTGGCCCAGTACGGGGACTTCACATACCTCTCTTTGAATTTCTTCTCAGATATAATGGTTTCCTCACGATGTTTTCCTTCACCGAAAAGCTAACGGTAAATATCAAATGATATTCCGTACATAAGTTCCGAAAAACTCATTGGTACGAGCCGGGATTCGAACCCACGACTGCCGTTTGACAGCCGCATGCCTAAACCACTAGCCACCGTAGCTTATTAAGGAGTTATATAACAATACCTACCTAAATTGCTATGTACATGACTATACAATGAAATAAATAAATAAATAATTTTAGGTTTTTCGAGCTGTTTGGAGGATTTATTGAATATCAGTATTGGGATGTATTAAGACTGTTACGAGTACTATCAATATTGGGGTCTTATTAGTCTTTTATTGATTAGTTCTAAAATACATCCAGTTTTTGTAGAATAGTCGCCACTACTGACTTAGGAAAAGGTATGACGTGCCAAACTATAAATAAGTTGAGGGATACCGACAATAGATAGGCTTAACTTATCGAGGTGGGTAATTCGTAGATCATTCAAAACGAAATCGCGTACACCACAAATTAATACGTAATTTTAATATGTGTCGTGAATTTAATTTTTCAGTCGGTCTTCCTTTTATTGGAGTGTTCCTATACTTGTTTGTTTACTTCAATTTTATTGCAATCTCGTATGCATTAAATTGTTGTAAAATCTTAAAGCTTATCTGAAAATTTGATCGCAACCATAGTAAAAAAACAAAAGTACCTTGGTCATTTAACATAACGCGGCAAAAAAATATCCACAAGAATTACTGTCTACAGTAATCCATTCAATGTCATTCTAATGACAGCGGACTTTTGTGTTTTTACTATGTTGTTGCAAATTTGAACGCGATGCGTTCTATTGCCATTAACATTTTCACCATCTGAGTGTTGCCTGTCTCATTAGCAGTGGAAGTGTGAATAGAACTTCGTTGACTTGCAATCTGTGATCTGTCTTCTCTAGCTTGACGCCCTTCGAAATTGCAGTTTTGCTTACCTGGCAATCTTCTCCTTAAATTTCAAAGCATGTCTTCATACTGAGAGCATCTTATGTATTTGAACAGACCAAGTAAAATAAACATTATACATTTTATCAAACAACATCGGTGTCACGAAACGATTTGTTTTGCGAGGTACACAGTAACCTAATTCGTATGCACCTGTTTACGGATTTGCAACTGCGCTAGCTATTACAGTAATCTAACTTTTCCGTTTTCATTGTTAATATCTGAATCTCAATTATGATGTTAGATATTATAAACTTGGACTGTTGCTATACATTAGACGCTGAAAGAAATTGAGTAGTGTATAGTAGAAGCGATTGGTTGTTGTGTCAATGTTGTGCGCCATGACTGTCCACCGACGGAACATAACAACATCTATCCACACTGTCATTGTGAACGTACCGAGTGTTAGCATCACTTCCATGACTAACATACCTCCACAAGAAACTTGAGTCTTCGTAGATGGCACTAGGATCCTTTAAACAACTATGCATTGACCGTAGAGAAAATCTCAACTACCGCCCAGCACGGCTATCACAACGGGGCTAGCACAACTGACGCCGAGACGCGACGCGAGTCGACAAAGATCTACCCTTCTCTTTCTAATTTGATGGTGCGAGTGAAATAGAAGACCTAGAACGCTTAGAAAGAGACGGATAGTCTATGTCGACGCGATACAGTTCGCGGTCCTGTAATTGCCGTGCTGGTTTCAAAAAATCATTAAAAAAGCTGGACAAGAAAGTAGATTGTAATAACTTACTATGATACGGTTTAAAAGTGCTCGTATCATAAATGGAATTGAGGTTGTGTTTTTCTTGTGAGGTCATTGCATTTTTCATTGTAACATACCTCCAGCTAGAGTCATCGATAACACTCATTCACTTAAATAACATAAAGGAACATGACATGTGTACTTCGTTTCAAAAACAGCGACTGTGCCATGTTAAAATGCAAGATGTACATGAATGGTTGTGTTTGAAAATAACTCGACAGTTTTGGTTAAATAATGAATAAATTGATAAAACGGGCTGAAAATAATTTTATAAGTTCCTTTCTAAAATATATATTTTACAATAAAAAACAGTAGGTATACCTACATAAAGCTACTACTCTCTAGAACCCAAACGGGGGTGAAATAGTACATTGTTTAACGAGGGGCGTAAGTGGAATATTGCTAACGAGAGTCTATCAGAAGCCCGACGCCGAAGGCGGAGGGCTTTTGATGACTCGAGTTTGCAATATTCTTACGCCCGTGTTATACACAATGTTTTTCATCACATTTGCGAGGAAATAAATAACAACAAAAGACAGAAAAATGTAAGTTTCATACAGCAGCACCAATCAAAAATTGACAACTTCACTTCCAGATCAGTGCTAGTAGAGCGCGCAGTTCAATATTTCAACCAATCACAGAGCAGTATTCTTGCGGGGCGGGGCGTCGTGACCAACTAGATTTTTTTATTCAACCAATCACACAGCAACCAGATTTGCTTAAGCCAATCAGAGGGTTCTATTATTTTAAAACTAAACTTAACAGCCCGTGGGAAGTAAAACGGCTATAACTGCTCTGCACGCTCGCAAGTAATAACGCCATTGACGAGCAAGTGTGATGAAATAGTCATTTACTCGATAGTTGGCAATCATGCAATAAATTAAAGAAAAAAAAGAAATCTGAATTGTCTATTTGAAGTGTCACTTCAGATAATTTGCTTTTTGTCAACTTTTTACTAAACAATATAATAAAAGGGCATTTTCAAAAACCGGCCAAGTGCGAGTCGGACTCGCGCACGAAGGGTTCCGTACCATTATCTATAAAAACGAGCATAAATAATCACGTTTCTTGATGGGAGCCCCCTTAAATATTTGTTTTATTCTTTTTTTTAGTTTTTGTTGTTATAGCGGCAACAGAAATACATCATCTGTGAAAATTTCAAGTGTCTAACTATCACGGTTCATGAGATACAGCCTGGTGACAGACAGACGGACGGACGGACAGCGAAGTCTTAGTGGGTGCCGTTTTTACACTTTGGGTACGGAACCCTAAAAATTGTGTAGCCAATGAGATTGAGTCGTCAAACAAAAATTTACTCAGTGTCAGCTTTGTGACGACAATTAAGTATTCAGTTTGTATAAAAATTTACCTTTTCTTTTCAATTTATAAATGATATGCGTAAACCCATTACTTATTTTAATTTGGAACTAGTTAATTTTCACATCATTTATATGCTTAATTTTTGTCACTAAACTGACACGGAGTTAATTTTTGTTTAACAATTCACGCCAAAATTTAAATTTCAGATACTTGACCTTGACCTGACCTTAGTGAAATGAAATCCTACACTTAGTATCTGCCCTTAACCTTACATTTTAGTTCAGTCAATATTCCATAGCCTATTCTATGAGACATTCAAATATTGATGTCAGGGGCCGAGTTATTCTCAAACCAAAACACAAACGCAGTCGCTGTGCGTTGAACAAGAGAAACAAACCGGGTATTCTGTATCTTAGGGTGAATCGAACGAAACGAGGATAACGCTGGCGAACCAGCGCGCGCACGAGCTCCTCAAGTAAACGGCGGCGGCACTCACACCACGACACAAGCACACACACACGTCTCGTGGTCGCGGCAAACATATACAACGTCAATGTGCATGGGCAAAAATGTTCATTGTAAACAACTTTCTGCTGTTGGACACATAACCTCAAAATAACACCATTTAAGTATTTATCCGAAATAAATGCAAATTAGTAGTTACTATAACTAGCGCATTCTAGTGAGGGGTCGTGGGATACTTTGCGATATTTAACAATAATAGGTACAACCTTGTCAATGTCATGACATGGCTGTCGTATTGATTTGACACATTAACTGCTTAATTAACCAGTTGATGTGAGGGTCAAGTTATGACAATGTTAAACATAAAACAACACTGTTAAATCTCCCAAACGAAACCCACGATCATTAATTGTTCATAATAAACTGTATAAACTAACAACCTGTAGAAGCACAGTATTACATGGATTATGGAGTAATAGCAAATTGTAAAAAAAAGTGTTTACATTTTTGGCCGTTCCCATTGATCTCGAATATACTGTGAAGGCTGGCGTCCCCTAGGCTCGCCGAGGTGAGTCAAATCGAATCAAAAAAATTCGCCTTCATACATTAACCTATGAAAGTGCGTCCATTGATTCGGCGCGCCGCGGCTCTGCGTCAATCGACGCACTTTCATAGTTAATGTATGAAGGCGAATTATTTTCGATTCGATTCGACTCGCCTCGGCGAGCCTAGTGGACGTCAGCCTTGAAATTACGAGCGGGCTACGTACATGTTGCGAATAGGCGTGGCCTTACACCCTTTTCTAGTCTTACATCGACTACACTAGTCAAAAACTCCTGTAGATATCTCAATAAAAGCGTCTAAAACGTTGCTATAAATTTTCTACAACCCTGGCATTCACTGCAGCCGATCGAAAGACTACTGTGTCTCATAAGGCATTTACACACGTTGCAATTTCGTCCGATTTATAATTAGAATGAGCAGCAATACAAACCTTGCATTGTAGGTAACTATAGCCGCATCAGTCAGTTGCTGTGATAAATTGCAAAGTTTGTAAAGCGCTTTAACCTAGAAGAAAAACATCCCGCCAATTCGCGACACTAAACGCTCGCACACAGACGTCACTTTACACAAATCCAAATCACGTTAGATAAGATTTACAAAGTGTGCGGCCAATAAATACCACAGTTATGTTTAGTTACATTATTTTGATAAATTATTTGCCGGTAGTATTTTTTGTGAGGCTATTTAAGTGTGAAATGGAACTAAACATAGCTGTGTTGATTTGCGTAAGGTGACAAGGTAGTAGTCGACGCTTCTCTGTCCGCCGGTTGCGGATACTGTAGAAAGAGATAGATATTGTTATTATAAGTACTTCCCCAATATATAGCACAAAGTCTATATGAGTCTTTTAAAAATACACTGAATACTTCGTTTATCTTAAACAATAGGGATTTTACTGGCGATCTCACTATGATCTGAACGTCTGTCATCCACTTCTGTCAACATATCAAATGTTATATATCAAATTGACAGTTCTGAAATATGTATGACAGATGCAGATACTCTGTTTTAACTGACTACTCATATTTTATCTATCATCTTCGCATTTGTCTAAGCTATGGTGCTTAATTCAATGTGTACTTAGTTTAATTAATATTTTGAAGTGAAATGTTTTATATTTCGGACAGTTCCGCAACCGGCCTTAGTATAATTAACTTCAGTATATATTAGTATCTGGAGATACTTACATTTACCCAAATGTAAAATTGTTAAGATCTATTTTATATGTATTACAATGCTTGGGCATTCTACTGTGTTAAGTGAACACTGTTACTAGTTTTATACCTTTCGTTTTCTAACGCTGTACTTCTATCGCTCAATATCTATCCTACATATCCTAAATAATTTCTTTTTGACTCTCTGAAATGTACTAACTTTTTGAATCTTGATTTTGATACTTCAAAAAATATACAAAAGTAATAATTGAATTTTATGATAATGATCTTTGGTGCTCATTTTATACAGTAGACCTGTGTGCTGAAAGAAAATTATCATATATTCATAAATATAATCTTAATCTCGTATAACAATTACAACATATGATAGGACCTACTTATTAAGGTGAGGCGTTGAGAACTATTATTTTGAGAAAATGCATTTACCTGTTGTTATCAATTATCGTAGAGCAGCTGTTACTGTTAGGACGATGTTGCTCGACGCTATTACAATTGAAGTGTTTCCAATCACTATTTTAAAATGTCTGTAATACAGAACTACTGTTACTTTTGACACTGTTTAATGAAAACTCGACGTATTCTTGTTAGGAGAGGACGCGTAAATGGCAATAATGATGTATGGAAGGATTGGTTTGATATGTGATAATAGGTTGGATTAAGGAATCAGTATTTAGCCATGTTTCTTATAAACTTTTATGAATCTGATACGCATCAGTTTTCTGATTTCATAGGAGCATTTATGTAATTTTAAAATGTTCATGGATCTTAATGAAGAATAATATATATTTTTCTTATAATCAGTATACAGCCAGCTATCTAGTGTACGAAGTTTATCCTTGAGACGGCATATCTGCTTCTATGGAACGCGGCCAGTCAGTCGATGTACCTACTATTTCTAATACTAGCCAACTATTATAACTACGTAGTAAATTATAAATTACTCTACTAATTATTTTCTATTTATTTTACTATTAAATAAAACGTTTTATTTCTAAAGTGATTTTGTTATTTTCCTTTAAATGTGTTCTTTAGAATATCTTACTGTCTATCAACGGTAGGTGGGATATAGGAAGTAAAGGGCATATGAATATCTCAATATACTTTAAGTACTGTTAAATATTTATGTAAATAAATACGTACGTAAAAGACAAAGACCAGGTAAAACGGTGAAACCAACAAGATAACCGCTGTATAGGTTTTTGATGAAATGTATTTAGGAGATATTTTACTTATAATAAGACAGGTAAAATCACGTTTATAGTAATACATATAATAGGGGCAAAGTCATATGTGGACTTAGCTGGCGTATTAAAAGTTCTTCCGACCGCCAAATGGTTTTACTGTAAGAAATAAACCTTCACTGTGATTAAAACATTCACTCGTTCTTCTCGTAATTATGTACTGGCAGCGTATATGTATAGTTATTAGTACATTACCGCAGACGCCGGGAATGAAGGGCTTGCTGGGTGAGTAGGACGGTCGGCCGGATAGTGATACGAAGCCGGCAAGCCCTTTTCACGGCCAAGCATGTATAGTGCTTTTCTCAAACAAATGCAATGAAATAAAAAAATAACCACTCAAAAATCAGTTCGTGTGTAATTGGCATTAACGCGGATACTTTGATCCGATAACCATTCAGCCACTAGAAAATAAAATAAAAAAATATAATTCAGCTGTTTAGCCTGTTCATGAACATAGACGCTATATTTAAATTAAAATTAATTAAAAATTACTTCCTGGCCTAGGGCTTCAATTTTGTATGAAATTCCTTTACAGTTCTCTCGAGCCCGAAACGTGATACCTACTTACTTTGAAGCCTGTTATAATGCACGTAATGACGACATTTCATTGCATGTTTGAGAAAAATAATATTTTGTCATAAAGTTGAGGTTGTTTTGCTTTAACCAAGGCAAGGTCCAACAATATACAGCGTTAGAGCGCGTATAAAAGTATACAGACAAATTTAAACGTATTTATAACCACGAGACGCCAACACATGAACACACACATGAAAACACAACAGCGACAAGTCGGTGGTGACTGTGAGTATATTTTTTATAAATTCACCTTTATTAAAAAGCCGAGCACTGCCTAACCTTTGAGCTATTCGACGGCACAATTGGCCCCTGTGTTTTTATTACTTATATATTTGCCAAATATAGTCAATTTTTATATTTGTCAAATCGCCGACTATATTAGTCGGTTTCGCTTTGAAAATTATTAGCTGATAGCTGTTTATAACAGTCGTTTCTATTTAATTTTTCTCTCAATTCTTCTTTGTTTTATTATTTTATTTTGTTGTGTTTTCTTTCAGTCCTGTTATTGGATTTGTTTCATTTTGTTACGGCCTATCTCTTAGTGCGCTATTTGAGGCTGCTTCTTCGATTTTCTACTTCTTTTGGCAAAGAAACTTGTGTATACATACATCTATCTAATTACTAAATAAATTGTGTTCAACCCTATAATACGTTATATTATAAGTATATTTATCATAGTGACTGCTGAGTTGGAGAGCAAATGAATATATTTTCGACCAGTTATTATTTACTAAATGCGATTTGAATAAGTCTTGTTTAGCTGTAACTTTGAAACTTTTATATCATTCAAACATGCAGTCACATAAGCAACCCTATTGAAACCAATTCACACTAAATAATATCACTAAGTACTTACCTAATTTTATTATAAGTATTATAACTTATATTTTGTCGTGGGTTTACTGGGAGATTTTACAGTGATGTATGTGACCATGTCATAACGTAACGTGGCTGTTATAACGACGGGTTAATTAACCAGTTAATGTGTCCAATTGATATCACACCCATTCCATATCATGACAGGATTATGTCACCATTAAATCTAGTACAGTATCCCCGACTCACGACCCATTATAAATTGTGCAAGTTTAAACGAGGAATCATATCAACTGCATAAATCGAACGAGGGAGCGATGCGAACGAAGTTCTATGCTTCAGCTTGGGCCGAAAATCGTTCGTAAGTCCGGATGTCCAAATGTCCAAATATCCGTCTGTCTGTCTGTTCTCCTCTACAGGTCTCATTTCTCAACCGATTCTCGTGAAATTGTGTGAGCGGGTTCGATTATATATTTTTTTGTCGAGTCACTTTTACGAAATTAAAAAAAAAATCTTAACTTTCTCGAGTTCTGCAGCTCACAGAGCCACTAGCTCATATTGTCAGTGAGTTTCGCTTTGGAAATTGGTTGAAATGTGGCTTATATGACTGATACCTGATCATTTTTGTAAGATTTGTGACTGTTATAGGGCGAGAGCAACGAAACGCGCATTGCGGTCGCGAACCAGCGGGCGAACAAACTTCTCAAATCTTAAGTCATGTAAGAATTCCGATAATAAAATGACGCTTCAACAACTCTTATAGATGTAAGTATTTACGTCATAAAATACCGACACAATGTGCCTGAAGGAATGTAATGTTTGACCAGATTCGTGCTCATAAGAAATGCGTTCGTTCCTTAAATACTACACAAAAAAGAATTGCTTCAAATGGAAACTACATTTCTGAAATACAATGTTATACTGGCAGCTTATCTGTTCATGATATTTAGGGAATGAAATGATATAGGTAAATATCTAGCAATTAAGGAATTGGGATGAAAATATGAGTTTAACATCCAGCTCTTTCGCGTTTTGAATTTGAATGAGACTAGGCCACGGAAAAGTGTGGGTTGTGGAAATTAATTTAGGTTTAACTAAGGGGTAAAATTGTTAAAATGGTATCCAACTGCTTGGTAATAAGCATTGTAAATGTCCATGATGTAGCCTGTTACCACCAATTTTTGACCACTGCTTAGAGCTGGGATTTTTCCTAGGTAGTTACCACTAGTAACAAACGGGGAAAAATCTAGCTGTTACCAGTAGTAACAAATTGGTTGTAAAAGGTGGGAATAACCCGGTCAAGTATGTTTAAGAGTATGAAATGTATAACTAGCCTAGCTGGAAAGTGAATTTAAATTAATCGATGTCAAGGATTCTATCCTCACGTGCAATAAGTAACACCAATTTCTAAATCTTCCTCGAAATTGTTAGAAGCGTCATTTTAATGTTGTTCTATTTATCTACTTATATTTTATCATTAAACGCGAACTCGATTCGTATTCGTATAAAATTACAGCAATGCAATAATTTTTCGTAATAACTAGTAGGATATACAGTACAATGCTATTTGACTGCTGGATAAACGTTCCTAGTCCCCACCTAGTCTGGTGTTAGATTCCCCATTTACCAACGTTTTGTCTCTACATTTGCTCCTGATCTGAACGCAACTTTTCGCTTGCTGTTATCAATTTGAAGGGCATTCTAATGATTCTCTGATATTATTAAAATTATACAGCTTGAAGAGGTCATGGTCCTGAGAAAACTCCTCTAGATTTGAGGAAAGGGGCAATTGTAAAAGTAATACTAGGTCCTAACGATATTAATTTGCTGTTAGACTACAAATTTTGTAGCACCTCTTATAAACTTAACTCGCTTTTTTAAATTCGTAATGTGTTTATTAAATCAGACTTTAACATTAAAGCAATGGTATTAGACAAAACTGCAATATACTTAGTTTCTTTGTTTTACCCATTACAAATTAAAAATGATATATTTAAATATGTATATCATTTAAAATTTGCGACATTATGACAAATGTGCCAAAATATCACGTGTTTAATTTACCAGACATTAAATTTACAGCAGTATACTACTGTATAGGTACTAAATTTTTAAAGCACTTTAATTATTTGCACGAAGGTATATTTACCTTCCTTAAAAAAACTTTTTGTATCTTTTAAATGTATGATCATATTGTTATTATTGCAATAATTTAAAGATTTCAGTATTGATTATACCTATACACAAATTACTCTCAAATAGAAAAGGTAAGTTTGTAAAAGATTATCACCCTTATCAGATGCATCGGTATTAATCTTCTTAAAATTAAATAAACATTAGCTTAACCTATTTTTTCATCCTTTTTGGTTTTTAGAGGGAAAAAACTTCTTTTGCGTCATGTATTTTGTTTCATGGGAATTGGCACATTTCTAATTCGTATTAACCTCTAACCGCCCAGCACGCAAAAAGAAACAATGAAATTTGAGTCACATTTTAATATAATTTATTTGAATTTTAACAACTGTCAAGGCCTTTTAAAAGGCCTTTGGGTGGCTAGAAGACTTCGTGATAAATATTTCATTAAAGTTATTTGCTATAGATTTGCTAGATAGTGTGCATTTATTATTTTAATATGTTAAGAAATCTGCGCAGCTTTTTACTGTTCATACGTATGGATAAAAGTACAATTATATATCCCAATGATTTATTAGATTAAGATAACGGTGCCTGTTTATTAATTGTTTATTCATTATTATTGTACTTATTTATTTATATGTTCTTACATTCGAGCCATATCTGTTCAGTAGTTAATAAGATCCCATCCAACATCGAATGATTTTTTATTCAAGGCTACAAAGTAGATTTAGAATAAACAATTTTAATAGCACGTCCAGGTGCAAGTATGGACAAGTAGACTGTCGTTCATCGCTTTCTTTGCAGATGCGTATATTTATCGCACAAACAATAAAAAGCAGCAAATTAACCACTTGAACCGTAAACTTATAAAAGTTGTAATGTGATTAAAACATACAATAGTCTACGAATAGTTGAGCATTTAAAACTTTATCAAATATTACTTAAAGTATATTGTTATGACTAAAGTACCGGCCTTAGGAGATAATGTAACATAGGTATGTTAAAGGCAAAGCTTGACAAATTATACTCGTGTACCAGATAGCGTTAAGAGTTTTCGAAATTTTCTCTATGTCTTTTTCTCTCAATAATGTTAGGTATAAGTGTTCTTCGTGCGTCCGGCCGTTCGGCCGTTTTCTACTCGATTACTTAAACATTTTTAGAATGGTGTCTAAAAAACCTGAAACCCTAATGTTCTCGTGAGCAATAACATAATTTGAACATTACGGTTATACAGTAGGTATGAAACAGAACGTATGCCCAAAATTATATATTGTCACAGTATGGATGAGAAATTATGTAACGGCAAGGTATTTTTATATCAGAAAAATATATCTTGTGTCACTTCACTAATCCATCCGGTTCGAAGGATGATATGAGCGAACATAAGTTGTTGTTTACCACCATTAACAAGATACTAAGTAACCATTACATTATTGATTTCTGACTTATACTGGAACGAGTTAGTGTTGGTCTTTTGGTGTGTTAATCTGTACCAGAGTATCTTTTGGGTGACATTTTGGAAGGGTTATTCCCTCCTGTTACCAACTATTTGTTACCCCTGGTAAAAGTTGGGAAAAAATCCAAGCTGTTAGCACTAATTAAAAAGCTGTTTTTTTCCCCAGACGTTAATTGTGTGAACAAATGGGAAAAAATCCCAACTGATACCAGAGATAACAAATTGGTGGTAACAGGTTGTAATAACCCCACAATGTTTAAGTAATCGGTTTATACGTACAGTCAAAGTCATTAATATGTGAGCAAATATCGGTCCAAATATGTCCAAAACTGCGCCAAAGAGTAGTGTCGATATTTTTGTACCGATTTTCACTCTTATGTAAATAACCTGGACTGCACATACATATTTTAATGATAACCTAACTATTTTATGATGTATTGTCGGCTCAGACCTAGACCTGTGTTTGTAATGGCTACTCATTTTATCCATGTATAAATACCGCCTGCATAAACTGTAGGTTTTTAATCTGCCTAAAATATCGACTAGGTACCTAGATAAAATATATTTTCTTTAAGAATAGAAATAAAGTAACGGATAGTATGAAGATGTTAATTTCTAATTACATTATTTATTTGTTAAAGCACTCGTTTGTATTATTTTCACCCCACCATGTACCTAGTAGTAGATGAGGTTCAATATAATGTTTTATTTAATGTCTATGTTTTAACCGTTGAAATCGATCTATCCATTTTTCGATCGACCGATGATAAATATATCAACGAGGATTGCTTTATTTGGTAATATCCTAATAAGATTCAACTCATTTGATACAGAGAACCAACGCAAAGGAAAAAATAAAACGTGATCGCCTGCAGCCCAAGACAGGACTCGAACCTGACCACCTATTTTGCCGGTACAGTGCCCTACCAACTAGGCTACTCAGACCACGGCTATGATAACGTATATTTGTCAAGTGACAATTGTCAATATGGTAAAATAGGGCCCCGATGGCACTGATAGGTAGGTATAGAATATTGTCAATAAACTAAAAAAATATTTTCACTTTGGCACCAATGCATTGCATTGTAAAGAGGATATGCATAGAATACCTTAGGAGACCACTGAACACGTCATACTTATAACACTCTTAAAAACGCTTGTTAGTTATAAAAACTTTATTAACAAAATACACACATTTGATCAACATTCAACGCTAGTAGCGTTTAGAAGCACTTAAAATACTTATCTGTCTAAAAGAGGCGCTACAGTACGAAATCGGCGGACTGCTTGCAGCGGCGCTACCACGAAATACGAAAATCGACACGCACAATATCTCTTTCCCTGTCGCTTGATAATGCAAGTGCGATAGATACACGAACACACGAATGAAGAGGGCGTTACAGTGCTCACTAGCGCCACTGGTAAATAATTGTTATTATTATTATTTAAATTTAACGATCGATATTTTAAAAAGGAGGCCACTACACCCTGTATTTTGTATTTAAGTACCTTGCGAATACATCAAACTAGTTTTAATATTGCTGGATTCGACGATATATAAACTCAAAAGAAAAACGGCCGTTTTAACTTTGGACGCATAGATTGACGAATCCAGCAACATAATAACTAGTTTCATGTATTCACGTGGTACTTAAATACAAAATACAGGGTGTAGTGGCCTCCTTTTTTTTAAATATCTATCGTTAAATTTAAATAATCACGAATATTTACCAGTGGCGCTAGTGTCTACTGTAACGCCCTCTGAAACGTTTCATAGTAGTCGCTCTGAGTACGCGCCAGAAGCACGGCGGCCAAATCAAGGTCACTCCTTACTAGAGTCTGTCTAATGAAAGCTGAACCCACTAGATTCAATCACGCGGCAACACTTTTAGTCGAAATGTATGCGTATGACGTTTAGTGTTGCCGCGTAATTCAAGCAAGTGGGTTCAGAGCTATAACCACGAACTTCGAAATTCGAATTCGGGTATCTCCATCTCTATCGCGCTTACATTACTCGAGTGACAGGGATGCAGATAGACGAACTTCGATTTTCGTGGTAGCGCCGCAGCTTTCATTAGACAGACTAGATTTTCTGTGACCTTGCTTGGCCGTCCGCTAATTTCGTAGGTGTAGCGTATAAACATACAAGCAAATTGTCGTCAGTTGGTTGACGCTTAATTTTCTTCCTTAACAACAATCTAATAACAACTTTATTGCAAACGCCCTAAAATATAATATTCAAATAATAATAATAATCATTTATTACAACCAATTATCATACAAAAGGCATTCGAAATATACATTATAAATCAAAAAAATAAAATTACAAAATATGAAGAATTATTAAATTACAAAATTAGAATTAAACAGACAGTCCAAATACTTTATTAGCCAAGGGTTAAAGTAGAAAATAGGATGCAAATCCAATGTCAAGCGTCAACTAAACGAAAAGTAATTCACACGTAGAAAAACTATCGTCATTAAGTCTATTAATCTATCTCGCAAAGAACTGGTATTCTTTCACCGTTTACAAATAATTTTGGTTTCCATTAATTTGCTATGACGTCACTTGACAATTTTTATTTAAATATAAAACCTAGATACCCATATTTTTAATATTGGTGAGATAGAGGATTACATCGAATACGTTATTCTTGAAAACATGTTTTACTTAGTTCACTGGTAGTGATCTCCCGTAGATAAAAAGTCAATCCTAACAGGTGACTTCAATAGGTACGCCAGTCACAAATACAGTTTTCCGATCCTTTAGGTCAGTGTTTTTCAACTGGAGGGTGGGGGTCGCGCCATGAAAAAGGTTGAAAAATACTGCTTTAGGTATACTCTAGTATGTGGAATTAGGTAAGCAGTAAGTAAGTTATTGAGCAACATCCTTCGTAAGAAGCCCTGTTATTACGATTAGGTACTACTTATTTTATTTCGTGGTGAAATAAAATATTTCTGTTCTGCTAATCCGGAACGACTGAAAAAAAGAAAAATAGGTTAAGGAAGATCATGAACAATAAGTTTAAATAATAAATACCTACTTAGGTACCAAAATGGATATCGATCAGTTCGATCACCATTGATAGTATCTGAATACTAATATATAACTACCTACTTACTCAAAGAAACTACAAAGCATTTATGAGAGTGATAGTGATTCCAATGTTATTGCAGATATCTAATATATAATTAACTTTGTAGGGACATTTTCATCGTTCGATTACCTTTCGATAAACATCTGGAGGTAATATAATATATCTTTGTTTTGTGAATTAAATATATAATAAAAACAATGCGATAAATATGGTCTCCGATATGAAGACTTCCCCTTATTAGAAAAGTGCAACGACCCATCGTCTGTTAATCTATTCCCACATCAATATTAGGCAATGTCGACATGGCTTGTACTTAATCTTATCACTGCCTACTTAAATTAATATTTTATGTACATAAGGAAAAAATAGAACTAATCCCTTATCAAATTAAACCCGGTTTTAAAATGAATAAAACTGCCGTTGTGGATTTGATTTCGAAGATAAAGAGCGTTTAGGTATCTATTAAAAGCTACTACTTATTTACTTAGACAGTATTGGTTATTTTTAGAAATTAATTAATCTCTATAATAAACAGAGTCAACCAAAAATATAACGGTTTATTACCATAGAGCTCGACAACAAGCTCGAGTGACACCATGACGACGAAGCCGAGCACGGAGCTGATGAACTGCAACAGCCCGGAGCGGTCCTGTCGCCACACCTCGTACAGCGTGCCATGCTAGCCCGTAAATATATGAATGGGTTTATTACCAAAGACCTCGACGATAAACTCGAGCGACACCATGACGACGAAGCCGAGCACGGAGCTGATGAACTGCAGCAGCCTCAAGCGGTCCTGTCGCCACACCTCGAACACCTCGTAACACAGCGTGCCATCATCATCATCATATCAGCCGAAAGACGTCCACTGTTGGACATAGGCCTCCCCCAAAGGGGAGATGAAATGCAGCAGCCCCGAGAGATCCCGTCGCTATATTATACACCTCGTACATCAGCGTGCTATGTTAGCCCTATTTATAAGAAAGAGTTTATTACCAAAGAGCTCGACAAGAAGCTCGAGCGACACCATGACGACGAAGCCGAGCACGGAGCAGATGTACTGCAACAGCCCGGAGCGGTCCTGTCGCCACACCTCGTACAGCGTGCCATGCTAGCCCTTAAATATATGAATGGGTTTATTACCAAAGAGCTCGACAAGAAGCTCGAGCGACACCATGACGACGAAGCCGAGCACGGAGCAGATGAACTGCAACAGCCCGGAGCGGTCCTGTCGCCACACCTCGAAGAACACCACGTACATCAGCGTGCCGCATGCTAGGCCCTGAGAACATAAAAAACGTTAAATTAAATACAACCAGATCCGCCACGTCATGTAAACTATAGGACACCGAGAGATAGGAAGATGAATGATCTTAGTTTCCTCGCTCTGTCTTAAACCTTGTAGGGCCGTCTGGGAAAAGTACTCAGAGTGCCTATGATGGTCGTATGTTTAGCGCTGTAGGGATGTTTTATCCATTTGGTTTAATAAACGACAATACCATCAGTTCGACTCCTTCATGCAAGAAGACTATAGGTACTTAATAGGCGCATTATACTTACAGAACAGACAAGAGTAGAATATGCTTTGTGCTATGACACCTATGACAGAATGTTGTATTTTAGGTATCCGGAATCCAGCATTGCTAAGCGACATTTTCTATTAGGTACCTACTTATCTCTAATAATGTTTAGCGCACTGTCGCTAGGCACTCATACAGGGTACTTCTAGTTCATATTTGAAGTAGTGTACCTACTTATAAGGGAGAACTGACTATCACCATGCATATCTGTATCTGCCTTTTAAGTGTCCATTATTATCAATATTATGATAATCATCTTGTATTTTACAGCACGGCTATCACAAGACGGCGCGTGAGCTCTCTCGATTTTTCTCGCACTATACCTCTCTTTCTAAGTTTTCTAATAAGAGAGAGACGGATAGGTGTGAGAAACATCGAGAGAGATCGCGCGCCGTCTTGTGATAGCCGTCTTGCTTGTACCTATTCTCACCGCCATATTTGACATAAGGCGACACGATTTATTCCCACTTTGATATGCAAATAATATAAATACACTATAATATTATTACCCTTCTGCCAAATAAGTATCAGGATGGAATAGTGAGTCAGGATTAATGTTGCTGTTGGCATAAATTCGATATGATACGGGCAATAACGCTTCCTTACCTACCTACTCTCGTAAACTCTCGTTAGGAAATATCAGATGCTGGGCTTGTCGAAATTTGTTTTGCGAATGCATGATTTGTACGGTCGTCGTTAAAGATATGTTTACCTACACCTTGAACCTTGGTAATAAGCTGAAAAATGTAAAGTTAGACTTCAATGCACGTAAAAAGAACGCTGGCGGCCATACACTTTATATGGTATCCGGCGCCCTTTTTACGTGCCACCAACTAGTCAATTACTTACCTGACGCATTGTACGAGATAGATCTAAATGTCAATTTTTGTATGGGAAAATTCTAAATCGCTTTGTTACAGCACTAGGTACACGGCACACCAAAATAGCTTCACGAAGTCTGCTATAGCTATAGCGCAGTCAGGAGCTGTCGCCTTCATCCCACTAACAGATCTTCGTGCAACATGTATGGATGGTTATATTGGGGCAGCAGCACCCACAGCAGCCGCCACAGCAGCCTCCGCAGCATCCTCCGCAGCATCCTCCGCAACACATTTTCGTAAGGTACTTGAGCCTTCTCTAGCACAAGTAAACTTATTTTTACGCGCAATTATTACAATTGAAATGTCCTAACGCTCGCTCGAAACGTTACGTGTTTACCCCTCAGGTACCTATACATTACCTACATATATTTGACGTTAACTAGGAGTTTGAGTTTAATATGTAGTCTGCATATATCTTACAGAACGAGGCGCCCTAAAATATTTGGCACTATAAAACTCTTCAGAGATGCAGAACTTTGAGCGCCTATACCTAAACATTATTCGCTACATTCTTAATGTAAGCAAATGTAAGAAACGGAACGAACGGAACAATATGTCTAATAGGTATATTGTAAAGTGCTTGTTATTTGCAATTAAATTAATATTATCATACTCATTGACTACCTCTTCACTCGACATCTTATCACACTTACAATGTAATACTTGTTAAAGACCGACATGTACAGTAAGGGGAATGTATTCAAGTACCTTTTTTGCTCTTCTTACTATGACAATAAGGCATAAAAAGGTACGTGAATACATTTCCCTTTCTGCCTATAGAACTCTTACACGTGCCTAACTATCACTTCCTAGACAGTCAAATCCGTCTCACTCTGTTTTATTTTATCATGATACTAAAACCTACAGTCCATATACCTACCTACCGCAGCCAATTGTCAATTATATGTATCAATAACTTATTGATATTATTACTAACCAGACTAAGATGATCGATCGTTTGATGAAGATATACAATGGGTCATACAGAGATTTAGGTTCGCGTCTTTATATGACAATAAGACATTGCCAAAATCTATACACCCTATAAGTGTTATACTTTACACCCTAATTTTTTGGTTGGACTCTTAATCCTTATTTATAAAATGCGTCTCGACATATATAATTTTTATAAGTGGCGAAAAAACATTTTATATATGCTCGTAAGCCCTTAATGTTGATCAGGAAAGACGTCGTTTGTTATTTTGTGCCTGTATATCCCACATACACGGACGACAGCGTCGACAGCTAATAGATACTTGCTGTCTCAAAATGCTTCAACTGGCGTCCCACTAAATGGCGCGATAAATAATAACACACAGCCCCTCTGAATAGAACCTCTGAACAGAATTGTAGGTAACTTGTTTTAAGCTCACCTCAACGCTTACCCACAAATATATCTTGACGCCGCGATTCGCAGTAATTAAGCGTAGATAGAGGTCTAGTTTCGTCGTTCGTTCGTGGGGTGAAACGCATGTGCGCGTAAAGAATAGGTAACCTGTAGTGTCACAGAGTAGAGCCCCACCTCTGCCAAGAACCAATGCCCTACCTAGACCGACACAAACCGAGAGAAATAAGTGACAGTCAACCCTTAAAATTGCTTCCACCTGCGTCCCGCTAGATGGCGCTAAAGTAAAGTACGCACCTGTAGTATCACAGAGTAGAGCCCCGCCTCAGCCGCGCCCGCGCCACCAACAAGCAGGATCCCCACTCCAATGCCCAGCCCCGACACGAAGGAAAACGTGAAGATGTAGACTAGGGACAACCAGCGCTTGGTGCCGGCAGCCAGTAGCTCCACGCCGATGCAGAAGGCGATGATGTACTTGTGAGCGGAGACGGCGCCAAACATATACCTGGAAATAAATATTAACGTTAAATTGAATACACACATACCTGGAAATAAATACAAGTACAGTCACGAACTTTACTTTGGGATTGGGACCCACTTAAGGTGGTAAAGGTGGACACGGACAGTCCTGTCATATTGTATTCCTATGCCAAAATACCCCTTGTTACTCGTACAGTCAGCATCATAAACATGTATACATTCTAGCACTTTATTGTTCAGATATAAGGTTCAAAAGTGACATAACTGAGTTACATTACCAGCAATGTACAAGAAAAAACCGGCCAAGTGCGTGTCGGACCACGTACAACGAAAGGTTCAGTGCCTATTAAAAAGTTCGTATCGTTACTGAAATCTTATGGCACTTACGTACTTTTCTTTAAGGAAGGCAGTTTTTTAGAAATATCTCGAAAACCTTTGAACTGATCTTGTTCAAAACAATTTTTGCAGAAAGAATTTTTTTCATATTTTTAAAATACACGGTTCAAAAATTAGAGGGGGGGACACAATTTTAGTGAATTTCGGGGCGATCATCTCCGACTCTATTCACTCAATAAAAAAAAATTGCTGAGAAACCTTATACTTATTTTGAAAGGCCTATCGATTGATGTGCCACACGAGGGTTTGCAACGAAAAAACAAAATTTGACTATCAGTTTTGTGTATAAAACAATATTTTTTTAGTAATTTAATTACAAAACTATGTAGCGGCTAACAAAATACACCTATCCTCAAAATTTTATTCAAATACACCTTATAGTTTTCGAGTAAAATGCCTGTGACATGTGACCTACGGACGGACAGACATGACGAATCCATAAGGGTTCAGTTTTTTGCCATTTGGCTACGGAACCTTAAAAAGTTCCTCGTACAAAACCGGGTACTTACTAAGAAATATTAGTTCTTTATGCATTACCAATGAAATTGCCAGTTATGTACAAGGAAGTAAATATTCTTCCTACATTACTTACTCGGTTTTGTGTGAATAAAATTGTACCTAATTAACTGTCGTTTCGGGGATTCTGTCAAAAAATGATGAAGATATAATATAGCCCGTTAAAGTTCCGCGTGACGTCACATTATAGTACACTATGTGTGGCTAGGTTGTGTAAGATTGTCCCCTAATATTTATTAATTTTTATTTTATTTTTTATAACTTACTAAGGTTTAAAACAAGTGACCCATAATTTTACTGTCAGTAGGTATTGTGGTATTTTGTAATATGTAGGTATCTACATTAATGCAGGCTTAAGTAGAGGTATAGAATAACGTTCTTTTGTTTAAAGTCGTGAAAGGTTAATAATTGTATTGTCCCCGTTCGTGTATGAACAACTGTTCTCCAGTCAGAAATGCACGTCTTTGTGACCTATTGTGCCGTTGTCGATATACCTATATATCGATTTGCGTATCTATAGGGTGGATTGCAAAAAAAAATGTACGAGTAGGTACATACTACATAGTTCAGAGCCTTAATCTAATCTACGATTTAACTTTTTACAGTTTCGTGATGGCAATTATCCATATAAAATGTATGGGTACCTAATTGCCGTTACCAAACTGTAAAAAGTTAAAAATGTAGATTAGATTAAGGCTTTTAACTATGTACATTTTTTTTTGCAATCCACCTTTAAAGTACAAGACATAAATCTAAACTACCATGTTTCAATACGGCATTCCAGATAACATTCGTTTATGTTAGGATATCAGAGGATTCAGAGGGTAATATTGTACTAGTTTTAATTATTACGATCACATTTCATATTGGTTTTCCTTGAAATCGCATGACGATTTAACGCAAGATTTTTCTAATCTTATAGGTACCTACTTAAGTTTAAGAAATAGGATATTGTTTTAAGCTGGCCATTCACGACCACTCCAACAATCCGGATGGATTTAAAAATTGTAACACAAACAAAACAATGCCTATTCGAACAGTGTACACTACAACCACACCACATGCAAGAGGCGCCTTACTAAGGTTTACACCGATAGGTACCAATTAATAGTGTTGAGATTTACAATACAATATGCATAATATTACTTCGAAAACTATTTTATTAAAGAAAATCAGCATCGTCCATTTAAATATTTTAAATCATGAATTAATTATAGCAAAGCAAAACCGCAATCAAAGGTGCACGTAGGTATACGTAACTTGTTCTACAAATAAATAGGATCTCATGCTAGCGTAGGCTATAGATAAGTTTCATTCATCAGTCATCACTTTGCATCGCAATGCAGTTTCAACCTGACACTTTAGATCCGCACGCGTGGATGCGACAGTGAAATCATTAAATCCCATTTCGATGCGAAGTGCCGGCCAAATTGACCTCCAATTAATTAGATGTATTTCGAGGAATGAAAAGGTCCGCCACTCTTCGACTTTATTTCCATTACGTTAAGGTCCAAAAACCTTTATACCGCGACTGTACCTAATACCTACTAAGACAGCGAATTAGCGACCAACTTATAACCATAAACCACGATTCAATTAATTGCGTAGGTAAACAGGTTAACATTTGACAGTCACTGCTATTTCAATATTTGCTGTGCCGTGGCACAGTACCTATCATGGATACTGTAGGTAATTAGCAACTTTTTACGAAACGTCAATAATCTCATTAAGTCGGAACTTGATATTTTCAGAGTATTTTAATTGTTAATTGATACTTAATTTAATTTTTACTGTTGTCAAATAGTACCGTTTATCTAAGTACTCGTGTTGGTTGGGCACCCACCATCAAAATGATAAGACAATGAGCATTGAATGTTGTTGTTACAGACACAATAATGTCAGAAGATTGCAGGTTATTTCTGATAAAATAAGATGACTCCAGTCTGTTGACTGGATCAACCTAGACGATTGGACAAATACCAGTTTGAATCAGTGAGACAAATCTGGGTGGTTTAATAGGATCAGTATTGAGTCCACCCTGAGTTTTCCTTCGCACACCGCTGCGCTACCTCGCACAGCTCTGGTGATACTCACCCTTCCAACGAAACCCTCCACTATGTAGGTAGACAGGCGAACTTGACCTCCAAGCCAAGATGGCCAACGTCCGAATAGAACAAATGAAAGCCAATCATTATGTGCCGCGAAAGCAAGCCGCCAAAAAGGACGATGTTCTGATCTCGCCCCCACTACACTCCAGAAAGGAGAGTGTGTTAAGTGCCGCAAGCCAGACACCCCTTTTAGCAGCTTGGCCACTGAGCACTCCATTCCCCGCTAGACAAGTTATGTAAGTACCCTACGCTAGGTAAACATATAAATGAATACACTAAGAAATTGTCAGCAAAATTTGTGTTCAGTTATTTTCACCAAGAAATGAATAGTGTGAATAAGAGGTACTTACCACACATTCGCCGCAGAAGACTCCAGCCCAACGGCTAAACCTTCAAACAGCTCATGGATCGACAACGCCAACACAATCAAGAGTCCCCTCAGAGTCGCCACTACAGTATCATTCCCTGTAGCCACCACAGGCTGGTGACTGTGACCGTGACCCGTGCTCTTCGGAACATTAATCTCCTTCAAAGACTCAGGGTTGTCACCAGCTGTACTAGTTCTCCTGATGCTGAGGACTCTGGTGAAGCTAGTGTTGGCAGTTTTGTTTTCTCGACTATTAATGTATACGTGCACCAACTCCTCGATTAAGTACATCATGAAAAAACCGCAGCACATTATGAGCGCGGCGAGGTACAGCGGTATATCTGCTAGGTCTCCGGACTCTGAAAAAAATGAAAAATTGTGTTGTAAACCATTGTCAACCAGTTAGGTTCTTGATGATTAGCACGGTCCGTACAAAATGATCTGACAATGTCACACGTCCAAGTGTGCTTCCAGTTCGAAACTGCGAATCCATTGTGGAAGCACGGACTCCTGAAAAGCAGGTGCATGACCCATTATTGAGGGCACTCGGACATGGAACGTGTTATATTATAGGTACCTTATATATATAACATATATATACATATATATATATAACTCTTGCATTACTGGTCGATTGACAGACAGCGCACAGCACAGCCTTAACCGCTAAAGATATAGGCATGAAATTTGGAACATATATACTAGATAGTACGTGGACATGTAATGAGAAAGGATTTTTCGAAATTCAACCCTTAAAGGGGTGAAATAGGGGTTCAACCGTGGTATGGAAACCGTTGTTTGGAAAGTTGACTTGAATCTTTCTATGAAGATTCCTTACTAAAAAGCAAAACAAATGATTTAACGTCATTATAAAAATTCATCCTCTAAGAGAGTTGAAACAGAGTTGAAAGTTTGTATTGGAAACATGTCGTTTTTAAAGTTAGACGTTTAAAACTTCGGTCACAAGCTCCTAATGTACAGTCAAAAAGGATAAGGACATTTTTTCTAATTTTTCCCTTGAAGGGGTTAAGATGGGGGTTGAAAGTTCACATAAGTAATGTGTGATTTTTTTATGATAAACTGTGGCTAGGAACATGAAAGTAGGAGAGCAGGTATCTTTTATAATCTGTAGATCTACCTACCTAGATTTTTTTTTAAACTTGCCCTTATGACGACGAAGGGTTATTCATAGGGAAAGTATATAGTAGTCATCCTCAATTTTCTCTACGGGGACAGTTGGATTTTTTCCCAACATCACACATGTGCAAAACTGCAATGCCCCGTGATCATTCATACGATCATTAAGGAAAACCGCACAAAGTACTTTGTTGGGCGGCTAATCTTAGTACTACGAGCACGGTAATGACACTAATGACAGAACAGTAAGTTTACTAAATAAAGAAGGACATTAAGTATAGGGACCTACTATGAATATCTGGTGATTTCCAATTTAGTCACATTATAATTCATAGATGTCAACCTCTGTTAATAGATGTAAGCAATGCGTCACCTACAAAAAAACAGAAACTAATTAATTATACTAATAATATCGGACAATGATTTAGAAAAACTAAAATACTTGTGTAATTTATTAATTTCCTTTAACTATACAATTCTTTTGGAGTATTTGGCTTGTTAATAGTTTTAATATCCGACCTATTCAGAGGCGGGGCCCATACACGGTGAGTAAATACTGACAAGCCACCATAGCTCTCACTCTATCGCATGTTACAGAGTGAGACAGCTATGGTAGATTGTCAGTATTTACTCACCGTGTATAGGCCGTCAAACTCTATTCAATTGTCTATGGAATTTAAAAAGACAAATTTGTTGTCAGTGTCACTTGTGGTTTTCTAAGATTTTCCATGTCGGAACATAACTCATAACAATCTATTTAAATAATTGTATTGTAATCAATCATTCTATCGTGATTTTAGTGTGGTGTAATTAATTATCCGTAAGTGCAATTAACACGCGCTAACTTTGCTTCAGTTTTAGAAGTGCCGTGTGTTATTACGTTTTTATTGTTGCTATGTATTCATGTCACCATTGATATTTTATTATTTATTAGTTGTAATGTAAAGCTCTTGCAGAATAAATATAGATATGAATTATTGTTTATTTTTCAATATAATTATCCCTTCGATTAAAACGATTATTTTGTCATTGACAAAGGAATAATATATTTGTGAAATAATAAGTTTCAAAAAAGCTAACTCCACTTTTCACCCATATTTTGAAAAATATCAAATCTGCCGAACACTTGGGCGCATAAGTGAAGTTAGCTTTTTTTGGAAAAATACCTCTTAAATATCGTAGTTATTTAAGTATGTGCATGTGTGAGAGCACACATACGCCTATATACGTACACACCCACACACGCATGCATTTTGACATTGACGTGGGGTACATGTCAACCTAAGATAATAGATGGCGTAAATTACAGGGTTTCCGTTTTTAGGCCCAGAGATTGTTCTCTATTTCAGTATATAACAAAGTACTTTGTGGAAAACCGCGATTGCTTTTGTTTTTGAATTATTATCAAGTACCTACATACCGAGACTTCATTGAATATGGAGGACGTTCTGTATATAGGCAGGTTTTTCCATTCAAGTGCAGTCATACAAGCATACTGCGTATTCCGTGGGACAATATATGCTATTATTTCTAGGTAATTCTTATTGTTACTCCCATAGTCCATCCTAGGGGATATCAAGCGGTCAATCGTAGGTACCGAAACTTAATCTAATTGGCTACGTCAGGAGTAAACGGTTCGTAAGGGGCATAAAACAATATCATATGAAGCGTGAGAGTTAAAAAGGAAGACATATGGAGAAGGGCAATGCATAAACAAATTTGACGACCGCTTTAGCCCAGATGGTAGTGACCCTGCCTACGAAGCAAGAGGTCCCGGTACGGGCATTTATTTGTGTGATTCATCTGGTACCCATAGTACAAGCTTTGCTTAGTTTGGGACTAGGTCGATTTGTGTAAGATTGTCCGCAAAATATTTATTTTATTTTATTTATTTAAATAATATAGCAGAAAAAGGTCAAAAGAGGATATTATTAAAATACTATATCGCATGGCGTAAATAGGCACCACCCAAGGAACAATTTTAATTGATTGACACACAACAACGATTGACAAAAACGTTTTTACTTTAGTCAAGTAAAGAGATGTGGTCCTTCGAACCGGATTCTATTAATGAAGAGTTGCACGAAATACTCTTATGATATTAACATATGAGTACGTGCCATTTCACTCCTTTCCTCATCCATAGGGACATAATTTTACGGATTAAAACACCGGCTCTTCGTTCTTTTACGTACCGTATGCACTTAAATTATCTGAATGATTTTTGGCCACCACAACTTCATACCTATATTACGTTTTTCGTAAGTAAATTAAGTTGGTCATCGTTGGGAACACAGAGGGGAAAAGACCCAGAGGCCGCTCACCAACTAAGATGGTCGCACCAGCTAAAGAATCAAGACGAACCATCTTACGCTGCCGCTAACATTGCAACTGACACAGAAGCAGATAGAGCCTGATCTGACGAACCTCAACGAGTTTAAGCCCTGCCCCCAAAGCGCCCCCAAACTAAAAGCGCCCTTAGACGGAAACAGAGAGAGAATATGGATTGATCGCAATGGCGTAGCTATAGGTTTTTTTATGGGGGGGGGGTTAGGGACGGCGAAAGTAACCACGTCGCCACTTGTACCAATGGGCGAAGTTTGAACCATCAGAACCACCCCCCCCCCCCCTCACTCCTCCATAAAACGTCCCTGATTGATCGTAAGTGTGGCTGGCCATCTCCAGCTCGTCTATTTGGATGCAAATGATGCAATGCATAAAATGCACGAGAGCTGTTACATGCGCCTCAGCTCACCCGTCACGCCTTACGAGACTAGACCTATACAAATCACGGCGTCAAGATATACTTGTGGGTGAACGGTGAGGTGCGGTTAAAACAAGTTAGAGAACGGGACAAACGGCGCAGCGCCTCGCCTAGGTGAATGCCCAGCTTAGGCGCTAATAAGGAATACGTACATTATCTAAAATCTTAACCAATTTGGATTTAAGCTGATAGGCATTATACACTAGGTACATACTTTTGTCCTAAGAGCGCGATAATGAATCCATTATTTCACCTTTATCAGGAACCTCTATCGTTTAATTAGGTAATTACACAACCGATGTACCTATTGTTTATCGACATTTCGTTGTGTATGATTTAATTAATAATTCTAGATAGTTTAGTACTGTTTGATGCATACTTCATCGAAATAGAATAGTTACTAATCTATACCAGCGTGTAGTTAGCATGATCAATGTCGGACCTAAAGTATTCGTCCTTCACTATCCGTAGTTATGTTTATGTAACTGCAAAAGAGAAGAATGCTTATAAGTTATATAGGACGTAAGTAATCGCAAGTGCCTATCAGATTCAAATTCATAGTTCAAATATCTCCGTCTCAATCGAACTTCAGTATATGATTTGAGTGACAGGGACGGGAACAAGATATACGAACTTCGAGATTTGATTTTCGTAGTAGCGCCGCAGTGTCTCATCTCACCGTACCTTCGAGTGCGTTCAGCTCTGATGTTGGGGGCAACGAGCAGCAACACACCCTACGTTGGTTGCGTCATACAGGACGCAACTATGTGTTAGAGGGAGAAAGACATACTCCCATCGCACTTCAAAGCACAACTGCGTCCTGTCCTGCGGCCATGATGGCCCATAGTGTGGGGTCATGTAACTGATGAATTCGAAGTTAAGGTTGGTGTTCCCCAGGGCTCAGCGCTGAGTCCCCTGCTCTTTAATCTAGTAATGAACCATCTAACCGCCAAGCTGCAACGGTCGCCCCCCTGGGACCTGCTTTACGCTGACGATATAGCACTCATCAGCGAAAATGCAGAAGACCTACAGCAAATACTACTGGATAGTCGCGCTAGAGGAAGCCGGACTGCGAATCAGCAAACAAAAGACCGAATACGTACACTGCAATTTCAGCGGCAAAAGCAACAGTCACACCATCAGTCTTGAAGGCACATCAATGAACAGGGTCGACTGTTTCAAATACCTAGGCTCAGTCATTTCCACCGATGCAACTGTCGACACAGACATAACCCAACGGATTAACACAGGATGGATGAAATGGAAAGAACTAACAGGAGTATTGTGCGACAAGAGAATGCCTGTACACATTAAAGGCAAAGTCTATAAAACCGCCGTACGATCAGCTCTAACGTATGGCGCCGAGTGCTGGCCCCTCAAAAAACAACAAGAGGATAGACTACATGCCGCTGAAATGAGGATTTTGCGCTGAGCTGGGGGTGTGACGTTGCTAGATCGCATCTGAAATACCCTCATCCTTGGTGGTTTCAGGGTAAAACCAATCCAAGAGAAGCTAGTGGAAGGTCGTCTTAGATGGTACGGGCATGTAATGCGTCGCCCACCCGAACACATGACCCGACAAGTACTCGAAATGTTTCCGGCACCAAAAAGAGGAAGAGGAAGACCCCTCCAAACATGGATAGCTACCATAAATAAGGACATGAAGGATGCAAATGTCACATCTGAGACAACCAGGACAGAGCGTCCTGGCGAAGAAGGACTAGGAGAGCCGGCCCCGAATGATGGGATAAGGCTAGGCGGAGAGAGAGAGAGGTATTCCCCTAAGTCAAAACTTCTTATGGGGGTGAGGTGAAACAAGCTTTGAATAGCATAGCTGCTGAGAAACATATTCGCGACTCCGACTCACATTTGAAACAGCATAAAGCAGCAGCAGCTGTGTCAGGCAAAAAGTAGGTAGTCAACAAGGCACTATTCGCATATTGACACGCTTAACGATGCAATTAAAACTAGTCCTTAATAACAACTAACAGAGAGGTTATTTTACTCCGTGACGACACAAATGCTGATGCGCCTTTACATTTTACTCAGACGTGGACGTGACAAACAGTATCAGTGGCATTTGAAAAGCATCATTATGACAATACTGTTGCTAATTCTAACTTCTAACGTTCAGTTATATGTACACTTTGTACTATAATAGCTAATTCATAATCATAAGACAGGAATAACTTTGCAGTGTGTAGGTAAAGTAGGTACTATACAATTTTGTTTTCGGTCAGTACCTAAGTGCCTACAGTCAGGATATTTTTTATTCTGATATTATTTTGACAAGAACATAGGGGCTACCTCCAAAGGTCAGGTCTTCAGATTCCTTTTCCCATTTGGTTGGGTCGATCTTAAAGGACATCATGTCTCGTTTTGGCTGTCCGAACATTGGTCGCCCATGCTAAACGATCAGTGATCAGTCACTGATCGTATAGCATGGGCTTTTTCGCTCAGTACGGTTATCACAAGACAGACTATCCGTCTCTTTCTAATTAGAACACTTATAAAGAGACCGATAGTCGATCTTTTTGTGATACCCGTGCAGCCCCTCTATTCTGTAACTTGTTTAAAGCTAACCTCAACGCTCACCGACAAATATATCTTGACGCCGAGATTCGTAATAACTAAGCGTAGGTACCTAAAGGTCTAGTTTAGAACACTTATAAAGAGGCGTGACGGGTGGTGCGGGGTGAGGCGCATGAGAGCGTAAATAATAACAGCCCAGAGGGCCTACCGCGAAACGAAAACGAACTTCGTTCGTGTATCTCCGTCTCTGTCGCACTTGCTAGTTCGAGCGACAGAGAGGGAGATACACGAACGAAGTTCGTTTTCGTTTCGCGGTAGCCCCTCAGGAGAGTTACGCGTGGCAAACGAGAGGGCTCCATCCTTTACACATGTCCCAGCCAGAGATGACAACCTACATGATCAATGATGATTCAACATCTCGTAGCACTAGAACCATTCATTAATATTCTTTAAACAGAAACGATAACAATGGATATTATTATAATACGTATAGCGTATTATAACACGTCCTAAATCAATCAGTATGTAGGTACGTATTTGTGTCATCAAATAAGTCAATTAATATTAAAGACACTAGGTAAGTTGAAGTTTCAAAGTATTCAATCCGGCTCGAAGGACCGTATCCTAATTTATTCTTTAATTTCAAAGTATTTGTAAATTCTGGTTGCCAACTTGGTTATATTAGGAATATACGTACAAGGAGAATACGAAGATTAATACCTAGTTCCCGGTGAGAGATTTAGGGTATTTAAAAAAATTAAAGACTAACTACCTACCTATTAAATTAGATAAGGTGGTAAAATATTACCTACACAAAAAGTTCAGTGTCAGTAAACAAAAGTGTCCTTTACGTAGGCTAGCTCGGTATATCATTTCGAACGAGTCTCATCATAATTTACTTTAAAAACAAAGTTTAAACCGACTTCAATTCAGTACTCCGCCAAGCCACGTAGGTACTTAAAAAATTCCACATTTCCTTTCCAATTTACCACATGACCTGCTTTCCGAGAGCAAATGCGTTGATTATTACAGGAAAAACCAAGTCGCTATATGTGGGCTGACAATATTTGAGGAGTTCCGTTGATTCCTCAAGGATCTCAGAATTGACACTTCATTATTTGCTACTTCAAAGGAATCATGTCAGAATCTTTGACGTAGGTACTGTACATCCTTGAGGAGTTCCATAAGTCATCTGTGGTCTTCATCATCGGTTCTACTTCACCAAAATTGCGATTTCCGAGGGTAAATACACGAGTTATAATAGAAAATACCGAAATCACTACACGCGTGCCTATAAAATTTGAGGGTTGCCCTCAATTCCCCTGGGATCCCGTCATCAGATCCTGACTTGTGCTCACCCAAATAACTTGAAAGAATACGGTTAAAGGTCTAATACGTACTTATAAAATTTCAAAAAATATCCTCCAACTCCTAACCGTTGAGGAGTTGTACCTTCCATCATCAGCTCACAAACATGAAGTGATGACTTCCAGACGCAAATACCTGAATAGCTTTAGAAAATGCATTTAACATGTAGTACGTGCCTGTAAAATTTGAGGGTTGCCCTCGATTTCTCTAGGATCCCATCACCAGATCCTAACTTGGAGAAAATGGGACCATCTCAGGAGTATACATTTTCGAATAAAAAAAGAATTTTTAAAATCGGTCCACAATTGACGGAGAAATCGGCGAACATACATAAAAAAAAAAAATATTCGGTGAAACATATAACCTCCTCCTTTTTTTTTGAAGTCGGTTAAAAATCGAACGCATTTCACACATACTTCGATATCGTGCGTAGTCACTGTAGGCACTCTTCAAACATTATAGTCAAAAATTACATTTATTCTGTGTGACATTATCATCTCGACGTTACAGGATATACCTAGCTACCCAGGTGTTAACAAGTGCTAAAAAGTCACACCTTACCTTAGTGGGTATTTAAGTCTCAAATCTCAATCAAACAAGCAAGAACTGACAAAACTCTCGTCTCCTCGTTTAATAAAACACTATAGGTATAGCTACCCGCGCGGCTTCACCCGCGTATTGCAAAGAACGCAGGCAAACCCGCAGGATGAAAGAGGGTCATTGTGGGAACAGTGGGTCATGCGGGCACACTGGATCAGCACCATATTGGACAGAAATAATAGCGATATTGCTGCGTGTTTTTCACAGTAGATTCGCACCCAGACATCACCCCTTCCAATCTAGTCACTGCGGCTGCGGCGCTCGGGGCAGTAGTGTACGGTACAAAAGTAAAATTGTGTTTTGAGAGAACAAAAGTGAGATATTCATGTAAACTTTGTTGTTTTCTTCTTCTGTGTCCATGAATCTTATTTACTGGATTATCGTTTAAACTTATTAAACAGTTATTAAGCTTTCATATGACGTCAAATTAGGGATTGCTAGCACAAGATTTTTTTTCTTTTTGCACCATAAAATTAAAGTGATAGGAGCGGTGCTGGTGCACAGTGGATTGATTTTAAAGTGGGTACAGTGGGTCGAACAAATATCTTAGCTATAATTCATATCAAAGTTAATAGTAACCAAAGTGCCATTAAGTGCATCTAATAATTGTGACGGTTTTTGGGAAAAGGTCCCACTTTGTCGATATGGAGTTAAGAGTAGTTCCTAATACTACAGATCATACGCTATCTTTTGGTGAAAGATTCATGACTCTAGGTTCTATAGTTATTTTTTTTTAATTCTGCAAAGTTGCAGAAGTGAAAAAGTGACAATTGAGAAAACGTTGGTTAAAGTTTGGGATGGCAGAAAACACACTTCTACTTTGAAGTTATGGAGTGGTTGGTATTAAATGAATAATAGGCATACTTTAGGGATTTCAAATTAGTTGAAATCATGTATGTAACCTTAGTATTTTGAATGTTATGGAGGCTTGAACATAAAAACGGGACGAAAATATGTAAATCCTGAATATGGGTTTATTTCTATATTCTATTATACGGCACGCAGATTTATCATTAAAGTTATATTTATAAATGGTTTCCCATGCTAAAAAAGACAGAAATAATTCTGTGGATCCTTTTATTTAGTTATTATGTCAAAAAGTTAATAACAAATGATTTGAAGAGTGCCATGCATAAAAATTAAAATACATGTGTCTCTTAATATATAACATGAGATTACTTAAAAAACATACTTATCAAGCATAGAAAGTATGTAAAATATCAAATTATAAGTACTTTTTGTGTGTATAAAGTTTAGTGATTTTATATAGGGAGGGTCCCACTTTGTCGGTTTACTAAACTTTAGTGCTTCTTCATTGAAAGTGTTCGTGTTTGGTATATTTTTCAGTTTTGTGTATGAGATAATGGTTTGTTATTGTTAATCTAAGAGTCTTTGATACTAACGTCGTTTGTTTAAACTTTTTTAACGTAATTGAACGAAATTTCTTTTCGACTCAAGTTTAGTGACCCACTTTGACGGTTTGGTGGATCGTACGCTAAAAAATTACTACAAGTATAAAATCATAATTTATAAACATAAGATAAACATAGGTGTAATTTGCTGAACCAAAAACAATATGTTCAAGCCTCCATAACATTCAAAATACTAAGGTTACATACATGATTTTAACTAATTTGAAATCCCTAAAGTATGCCCATTCATTTAATACCAACCACTCCATAACTTCAAAGTAGAAGTGTGTTTTCTGCCATCCCAAACTTTAACCAACGTTTTCTCAATTGTCGCTTTTTCACTTCTTCAACTTTGCAGAATTTTTAAAAAATAACTATAGAACCTAGAGTCATGAATCTTTCACCAAAAGATAGCGTATGATCTGTAGTATTAGGAACTACTCTTAACTCCATATCGACGAAGTGGGACGTTTTCCCAAAAACCGTCACAAATATGATGTCGACGATTTTTTTCTGTATGCGACAAAGTGGGCCGCTGGGCACTAAACTTTGAGGCCCTAAAAAGGTGCTTAAAATGGAGATTTATGCGTCGTCATCAAAATCATAGGTTTATTACAGTATGTTCTATCAGTTTTCATCGAAAGTTGATTTTCGGTAAGTTTTGCCATATTTCACTAAACTGCCCGTAACTCCGTAACTAGAATCGACAAAGTGGGACCTTTTACTAAAAACTGTCACATATATCTAAGGTAAATGCTGCATGAGCAATGGACTGCATCTTCTAGGGGGGAGCACACCTCGCTACACCCTTGCCAAACTCAACGGAGCGGAGTTACGTCGGTTAAATACTGAATCCCCATGGCCACCTTCTGTTTCCATCATCAGATCAGCTCGATGGTACCATAATATTGAATTTTCATCCAAACTATACTAATACCCAAAATTTCAGCTCAATCCGATAACAGCAAGTGACTGAAAAATGGATTGCAAATTTTGACAACTTACTTTCATCCTTACATAGTCATACGAACAGTGAAAGTTAAATCATCATCATCATCATATCAGCCTGCTGGACATGCCTCCCCCAAAGAATGCCAAATTGACCGGTCCTGCGACTCCTGCGCCACGCGCATCCAGCGGACTCCCGGGCCTAACCTCGCCGCACTTCCGGTAGGTACGTGGTCGCCACTCGAGAACCTTTCCGCCCCAACGGCCATCGGTTCTACGTGCAATGTGCCCCGCCCACTGCCACTTAAGTTTAGCGATTCTGAGGGCTATATCGGTTACCATTGCCCTTTGGGTGACTTTGAGCCTTCTTATGAGGCCCATAGTAAGCGACCACGTTATACATGCGTCATCTCCACTTATAATAAATCTCTAAATTAAAAAAAGAATCAGCCAGTATCATTTCAGACATTATTCTGTCACGAATGTTCTCAGCTTCCCATGAACGGAAAAACATGAAACATTTTTCATAGGTACATTATTATTCTGGCTTCCGCTTAGGATAGTTTTTATGCGACTGCGACAGTTAATTAATTTTCCGAAATATCTGACCTCTTTAAAATTTTAATTTCTTTTTCTAATATATATATCGCTGCCACATCTGTCAAGCTGTCAGTAACGTCAAAATGGCAGAATGGCTTTGTCTTTTACCTATTTAATAATTTAGATCCAGTCTACGATAGACATTTACGAAACGCATACCAATAGATCAAGGATAAAAAATAAATATATTCTAATATGAGAACTTATATGCGCAAATTTCGTATTTAGGCGTAATTTCAATAAATGTATCAACAAATTTGAACAATATTAAACGTAACACGAATTTGTTTTTTTTTAATGTCATGGGCGCTCTTTGCGTCCTCAGCCAAAGTATAAGGAATGGGATTAAAAGAAAATATGGATAGATCGAAAATGTAGAAGACAAGCGAAAGACCAGGAAAGAGTAATATAATAAATATAATATTTAAAGACTAAAAATTATATCAGGCTTTAAATATTCCTATACAAGGATGAGACATACTTTTTTATCTTTGAACCATATGTTTTGACTAAGACAAATTACTACAAACAGCCAAGTGCTCACGTTTAAACGCCTATTAGCAATTTGTCACAACAACTTGCTATAGTTAGACTGGTTAGGAGTGTATGGCTGTCTCTTTCCAACTATTGCAAGTTGGTGTGACAAATTGCGCCCGTTTGTAGTGTGCCACACTGGCGCGGCCTGCGGTGGCGGTCAATAGTATAGTACATTTGACAGCTAAAATCAAGTTTACTATTGACCGCCGCGGCCAGGCCGCGCCAGTCTGTGAGAGGCGTAATGCATGTAACACACTGGCGCGGCCTGCGGTGGCGGTCAATAGTAAATTTGTCAGCTAATGACAAGTTTACTATTGAATGCCGAGGCCAGGCCACAGAAACACCACATTGGCGGCTACGTTTATTCGGTTAAGTTCGGTGATAACGGGGGGATGGTATTTTTTTCAACATTTTCCTTTTAGAATGTGCAATTCAAAGCCTTCCTAGGATACCCCACTGGGCTTACTACCTAGACTTTTAATTTTTGCCCTCTCCCCTCTTATCCGTTCTTTTTTATAGAAATTAATAGTATATATTTAAAATTTTAATTTTCTATACACGTATATTAGCTTTGTTTACAACTATTCCAAATTTAAAATTGATAGCATGAGTAGTTCCTGAGATATTTCACTTTGTGACAGACAGACGGACGGAGTAACGTATAAGGGTTCCGTTTTTACCTTTTTGGTCCGGAACCCTAAAAAGGCGTTTGGAGAAAGCTTATCTATAAATCATGTAACTCAGCCCTTTTCATTACAAACAATCCATACTAATATTATAAATGCGAAAGTAACTTTGTCTGTCTGTTACCTTTTCACGTTTAAACTGCTGAACTGATTGAGGTGAAATTTGGTGCACAGATACTTTGAATTCCAGGAAAGGACAAAGGATAGTTTTAGCCCAAAATTAATTACCTACCTAAGGGAGTGAAAAGGGGGGAAAAAGTTTGTATGGAGCTACGATGTAAACGAGTTCCACGCGGACGAAGTCGCGGGCAAAAGCTAGTACATAATAATAATTAAGATTTGTACAAATATTTGAAATACCTCCTTTTTTAACTAGGCTTCATTTGTTACTGCTACCTACTACTTATTGTACTTAGCCTCTTAATTTAATCTTGGAGATAATATGATAATATCTTGAACCTTATGCCATGCTACGGGGCCAGACACGGTTAGCGTAAAAAAACAATATTGACACGATGTTTTTATTTCAATCTGATTGTATGGGAAGCGTGATATTAACCGACTTCAAAAAAGGAGGAGATTATATGTTCCACTGTGTGTATTTTTTATGTACCTATGTGGCGACTTCTCCATCAATTGTAGACCGATTTTCAAAATTATTTTTTTATTCCAAAGAGTGTACTCCTTAGGTGGTCTCATTGTCACCAAGTTAGGATCTGATGATGGGATCCCAGGGTTATTGAGGGCAACCCTCAAATTTTATAGGCACGCTTGTAGTGATTTCTGTATTTTCTATTATAACTCGTGTATTTACCCTCGGAAATCGCAATTTTGGTGAAGTGGAACTGATGATGAAGACCACAGATGACTTATGGAACTCCTCTAGGATGTAAAGTACGTCAAAGATTCTGACATGATTCCGTTGAACTAGCAACTAATGAAGTGTCAATTCTGAGATCCTTGAGGAATCGACGGAACACATATACTTACAATATTTGCTCTCAGAAAGCAGTTCATGTGGTAAATTGGAAAGGAAATGTGAAAATGTTCATGTACCAATGTGTTTTGGCAAAGTACTGAATAGAAGTCGATTTAAACTTTCTTTTTAAAGTAATTTATTAGGGTTCCGTACCTATTTGGAACTTTTGTACGGAATATCATTTGATATTCACCAGTAGCTTTTCGGTGAAGGAAAACATCGTGAGGAAACCTGCAGAAATCTGCGAAGAAATTCAAAGGTCCGTGAAATCGATCCCAACCCGCAATGCTCTATCCATCCACGAGAGGAAGCCTTCGTCACGTTATATACCTACTTCAACTTTGTTACTAAAGCGAATGTAAATAATCACTAATCAATGCTAATGATGGTTGTAAACAGATGAATACTGAATACTACCCTCACTTAGTAACTAATCTATTTCTTTTTAGCGGAACAGAACCTTGACAGATCCTACAGCGAACATGCTTATTTTACTGTTTACCCAGACTATTATAGGACAGTGTACATATGTACAGTGTAGGTACGCGACTGTAAAAGATAGCTTACATACATTGCAAATAATTTAATTCGTGTAGGTAATAAAAATAGAACACGGGACGTTATCGTACAATGATTTAAAACAACAAACAGTCCCGAGAAGTTAGAGAGGTAAAGATATTCGACAGCCGAGGTAAGTACCTAAATTACAAATCGTGCTAATCTACTACAAGTACTTACTACAAGACCTAAAGGATAAGAGGAGGAATTCATCTCTGCATCACCGGTCAATCTTGGCAAAAACTTACTGTGAAAAGAATAATCTTGAGACAAACTTTTATTGCCAACTGTAAGACCTATACTTTTTTACAGTCATCGACTGCTCATCGACTTATCATGATTCTGACGATAGCATTGTGTTGTTCTATTAATAAATTTAAAATTACCCTAAGTGAAATATAATAATTTTGCATAATCAAAAAAGAACAGTGACCCGAGGACCGAAACTGAGGAGGAAAAACCCTTTTTCCCCGACCGTATCTCACCTTGTAGCAGCTGTATATTCATGTCCACCTCCGGCAGCAAATGCATGAACGTTGTGGCAAAAAGGACACCTCCACCAAACGCCAGCAGCCCCATCACAAACTGATTCGAAGTCCTCACATCAGAACCGCTGCTTTTCGTGAACCAGTCGAATTTCAAAGAAATTACCATCGGCATGCATCCGAATATCATGGACACCACGAACAGTGTCACCATGGTTATTATTTTGGCTCTGAGGACGCCGTCTAGGCCGTCGGACGTTATTATAACGTCGGTAGCCATGGTTAAATTCATTATGTTGTCAGTTACGCGGACACTGTGTTGTTACCGGCGCGTGCAACTCGACTGAGCTGAGCTGCGGTATTAAGTAGTAGTAGGCGGCCGCATGATAACAGTCTTATTATGAATGATAAAAATGTCAGTCCCTTGTTTGCGCCCATGTCGCAGTACAAGGAAGAAGTCATTAACGCTCAATCCTGCGCATGTGGGACGGGAGAAGCTACGGGAATAGATCTCGCGCATTATTTAACTGTATGAAGCTCAAAACTTCTCCCGAGCTCGGATGAAACTATACCCACGTAACGTGGTTTATCATTAGGTTCATTTTTGCTTGACACTTGATTCTACTCGTTTGTCGCTAGAAGATGCTTGTAGTTATAATGTTATAAACTGCATTTTTATGGAAACAACCGATTATAAAAAAATTCCCCGCCACCTAAAGGTTGTCTATAGATTGATCTTTATATTAGCGATAAGACCGCCTGCTGTTCACCTCTATTTTTAATTCATTGACGTGTGTAGTGTGCAATAAAAAATATTTGTACTGTATTATAATATTAAAAGTGTAACATATGCGATGATTTGGAAGATTGATGGCCTCGGTCAGTCAGTAACCGTGGAAAACGTGATTACAGTCAGAGGCATCAATATCTGCGACAACAAGGCTAATAAACCAAAAATATCTCACACGACTCTCTTAGGACGCGTCAGATATTTTTGCCCGCCTTGTTGTAGCAGATATTAATGCGTGACTGTACCATGGTCAAATGCAAAAGCTTGGAACACGATCATAACAACAAACGTCTTCTCGTGACGTAACGTAAGTAACTTTGAAAACGTATGGTTAAGGCCTGAATCACTCTGGCGCGGCCTGCGGTGGCGGTCAAAATTGCTACCTAATAACAGATACGCGCAACGCGTGAATCCTCTGGAGTAACCAGCGTTCATAGGTTACGGTTATGTATGAAGGCCGTAATATCTAGGTAGGTAATTTAAAATTAGCCAAAAGAAAAATAGTTTGTCTGTTCTTATACACGGAATGTTTATCAGTTATATCTGATAATTTGAATAAATCATATTAACTTAGATTGATTGGACAATTAATTGATCACGTATAGTAATCGAGTGCCAATACAGATTATCATAGTTAGGTACTTATTACATAGATTACTTCCTTTTCATGTTTTGTCCTTTGTGGAATGCTATTGTTGACGAAATAGATACCTAAGTAGTTACTTATCATATAAACGCTCAGATTAATGAAAGCCATTATGAATTTTATTTTTCAGATTTAAATAATTATGGTATAGGGCCCTAATACCGCCTAGCACCTAATGGTAATGAGGCCTACTTAAATGGTCAAGATATATAATAATATCGCGTTTGTGAAGTAGAACTTGCAGGCGTGTGAAAATCATATCGTGCCGATATCTCTATAGGTATAAGTTATACCTCTACTCTTATACTCGCACCGCAGCACAATTGATATATTATACTTAACGAAAGTTTGAAATGCGTTACCTGTGGGAGTACCTAATCGGAAATCAAACCCGGTACCTCTCACCCACCCATTGGTTTTTTCTTTGCACTTTACTACTTGAATTAATTGACCTATCGATCGATGTTGTCTCTGTGGATTGATCACAAAGTACTTTGTTATGGGATTGATGATTTCAGCAGAGTAATATTGGCAGAGTGCAAAGCGGGTGGAGGGGGTAGCCTAAACGATCACAGCGCTCGCTACGGCTAAAATTGTCATTTTTGTCGCTGACTTGAGCTGTCAAATCCATATTGCAGTAAACATTTTCTAATCGTTTTTGAGATAAAAATATGGTCCTGGTAAGATGTGTTGTTGTGAATTGTAATAACACCAAGAAGAATAGAAATAACATTAATATTTTTCACAATATTTACTTACTTCTTGTTTGACAGCGTTGACAATATTGTCCATAATGGCCGCCTGTCACGTGGCGCTGTCGTCGCGCTCGATCCCAATATTTAACCTTTATTATAAAACATTATTTTACAATGTTTGAATTGAAACGTTAATATTTTAGTAGATAGGTAGGTATAGGAGTTTGATTTAGAGTTTGGATCAATTGCTACTTTGCACAAAATTGGGCCTTAATTCAATTCAGAAATAAGAATACTATTGATAAAACACATTATTTTAGGATATAAATTGGGTAGGTTTACGTTAGTAAATTGACTCACTTTCGCTAATCGATTGATCAAGCACTGATAACTTTCTGAATCTGTTGGATTGAGCGGTTTATCGAAACGTAGCGTGTGTATCTGTGCCATCTTTTATTCGAATCTGTAATCGATGAGCTTAATGGAAAAAATTACTCCAAGAAGTTGTAGACGACTCTCAAGACTCAATCTTACAAGTACGTATATGGAACAATTGGTCGGTTCACAAAAAAAAAGGCCGACATATTGGTATCCGGATTGTTACGTCTGTAGATCTCTTTACGATATGTTGGTTATGAGTGTTATGGCAATAGTGGATAAATGTCAATGTCAAAATTACAATGACACTGACAGTAGTGACAGTGACAAGACAAATAAACACAAACATGAAAAGGAAAGTGCGATTGCGTTAATTAAAATTGTCTCCAGTTAACAGTTATAAATGAATCTGCACCATTTAAAATATTATCCTTGACCCAGAAAGAAAGAAAAATGCAGAAGCGATTCGGGACTCTAGCAATAATATCGGTATTAACCCTAGCACTTTGGGTGTATTGGAGTTCAAACTTGGAGCTGAAGAGAACGATAATCATTTTAAAAACGAATGAAAACCTATATATCAAAGATCTCATGGTAGCTCCGTCTAATACGTCTTGTAGAAGTAAGAGTCCATCCTCTTTTCAGTATCTTTTACCTTGAAATTTGGAAAATATGTGTTAAAACTAAGAATTCTGGTTTCAGCAAAACCATTTATTATTATAATAGTAACTTCGTACGTTGGGCATGTTGAGCTACGGAGTGCACATCGCAGAGCTATGCCACAGGAGTTTCTGGACTCCATGAATGCAACCAGAATATTTTTATTGGCAAAAATTCCTTTTCATGAAAAGTAAGTACTAGTATTTTCTTAACTGAGATACCAATTTCAGACATCAATTACCAATTAGACGGTTTTCCAGCTCTTTAGTTTAATTAAACTTTATAAAAAAAAACTTCTCAACCAGTAGTTGTAAAAATTATTATACATAGATTATTATTTTCATTTTCCCATATATTTTGTAAAGAAACAGTAATAGTGTAACTTATTATAAAAAATAAATATTATACTTTTTTAATGCCATACATATTAAAATATCAAGTAAAATATGTTTCTTTTCAGGTTTATCACCCAAGCCGCAATTGAAAATGAAAGTGAAACTTTTGGGGACATACTACAAGGCTCCTTTTTAGAAAACTACAGGAACTTGACATTTAAACATTTGATGGGTTTACAATGGGCCGCAAAACAATGCAGTGATGCCTCCTACATACTCAAAGTTGATGATGACACTGTATTCAATTTAGAGAGAACTCACAAACTTTTAACAAGTAAAAAGATTCAAGGTGATTTCCTCATGGGTTACATGTTAAACAATACTAAGCCTCGAAGGGATAAGCAGAATAAATGGTATGTGAGCTGGGCAGAATATTCAAGGAATGATTATCCACCATACTTGTCTGGGTGGTACTACATTACTACTCCTTACGTTGCAGCCAAATTGAGTAATGAAGCAATATTTCATCCATACTTCTGGATAGATGACATATTGATTACTGGCCTTCTAACTGAAGCTCTGAACATCAAGCTTATTCAGCTACCTGAAGGGTTTTGGCTTGAATACTATGAGCTGCTGGAATGCTGTCTAAGAGACATGATAAACAAAAATATTATGTGTGATGCTGTGGTAGGGCCAAATGGTGGTAGAAATAATTTAATTTTAGAGTTTAACGAAAGCCTAAGTTTGTGTAATAAGTCAACTAATTGTACTGCAAGAAATGAAGAGCAAACTCTGAATAAAGTATGTGTGGCATATAGAGAAAGAAGTATCTTCAGTGATGGTAAACCTGAAGTGCAGTTTCTTAGGTTAAGGTGATTATAATTTAGGGTTGTCTGGATACTTTATGTGACTCTTTTACATATTTTACCACCACCAGTGGTGATTCAACTTGCAGTGGCCAGCTGGCCAGTCTAACATGCTACCATTCTGTTTATTTTATTTTATTGTGTGATGTGACCTAGGATAACCCCAACCCAACCAATGTGATAAATTGTAAAAGAATGACTTTGTAGATCTGTCTAGTCTATACCGTCCATTAGAATAGTCAAGTAGATAATAATATAATTAATTTAAGGCTAGACTCGAAATAAGGGTCATATCAAGTTAAAAAGAGACTTCATTCTTGTGGTCAGTGGTCAACAACTTGACTGCATGTATGTTATATTACATAGAGATTTATAAAAGATGAAGCACATTTATATGAATTATATGAGAGACCAATCAAAAAGTAAGCTCTAACCTTTGATTATATCCACAGGTAATATGCTAATCAAACCTCTGTATCATCCGTAAATATTTTTATTAATACCTACTACTAAATATTGCCAGTCACTAATATAAAACAAATGTTTTGTAGTGTAAAAAACAAATACCTCACAATTTTGTATATTATCAAAACAAAAAAGAATATATTTATGTAAATAACTAAGACAATAAAACTCAAATACTACATATTTTTAGAGTTCCTGTACACGGAATTTTACTTATGACGTAAATAGTAAGGCCATATTTTAGTAGTTTACAGCTTAAAGTAAACGGAACTATCACTATACTACTGTATTTTGATTAAATACACAAATATGTACATGATACCCCTCCCCTATCCCAATCAACCCACAGGGATAAGTGGATAATTCATTAATTACCTACCGTACTGAAAATATTTAACCGGCAGAGTCAAACCTCAAAAGTGAGGAGTCAAATTAGAAAAAGAACAATACTTACTACTTTTGTTTGACAGATTCGACATACATCAATAATATAGTTTTTGGTTACAAAGTTAAGAATATCTACAATGTTATAATATTTTCTAGATTACAAAACCCAATGAGTCGTCGTCGTTGGTGTCTTTTACATAAATTATTATAAAATGCAGTCCAAACAGTTTTTAAGAACAATAGCAATGCTTTCAATTTTAATTTCAGCCCTTTTGATATACAGGTGTTTCACTCGTGACTTGGAAATTGAAAAGACGATGGTTTTAAATTGTAGCGAATATAGATTCTTACAGGATCTCACAATAACTCCTTCCGATAAGTTCTGTAGATGTGAGTCGAATACCTACCCACTTTTGAATGAAATTACCTAAGAATCTTTAAGTAGTTGCTTTTTTGTGTGAGGTGTGCAATAAAGAGTATTTGTATTGTATTGTAGTTGAGTTGACGGGGCGCCACTCACGGCTAGCGCGCGCCACCCGGGCGCTACACTACATGGGCTAGAGACGCCTCTTTGAGTTGGGGAAAGCTGAACACTGGGAAAAGACGTAAACTTGAACAGAAGGATATTGGACTTAAGGAATACTTTTAGTCTATACCTCAACCTGATTTAGGTATTCATAATTTTTTTGATTGTTAATAAAATATTTTTTCAGCAAAACCGTTCGTAATTATGCTAGTGACTTCAAATGTTGAGCATGTTGAAATTCGAAGAGCCCTCCGCAATGCCATGCCGCGAAGGCTACTAGAGACTATGAATATAACCAGACTATTTTTATTAGCGAAAATCCCACCTCATGAAAAGTAAGCCCAATTTTTTACCCGATTGCCAAAGGAAAGGAGGGTTAAGGCTGGCGTAGGTACACTAGGCACGCCGAGCCGAGACCAATCGAATCGAAAAAATTCGCCTTCATACATTCCTATGAAAGTGCGTCCATTGATTCGGCGCGCCGCAGCTCTGCGTCAATTTTTGATCCCACTTGTGTGACTGAAGATTTATCATCATCACTTCAGCCGACAGACTGCTGGACATAAGCCTCCCCCAAAGAGTGCCACAATGACCGGTCCTGCGCACACGCATCCAGCGGGCTCCCGCGACCTTTACCAGGTCATCAGTTCAACTTGTGGGGAGTCTACCCACACTGCGCCTTCCGATACATTAGTCGCAACTCGTGAACCTTTCCTTTTCGTCCCAACAATATGCCCCGCCCACTGCTACTTACCTAAGCTTAGCGATTCAGAGGTAGTTAACTGAAGATGTGAGTTTCCGACACCGGTGCTAGACGGTTGATAATCTAGGTTTCCACCAAGGCAACCGCGGTGGTTTAGACATTGGTTACACGCTAATTCTGGCGTCAGTTCAGTCTAGACTGATCCCAGAATGGTGGAACGCTCGATTATCAACCGTGTAGCACCGGTGTTAGAAACCAGGTATTTGCTGCACGAGCCGAACGCGAAGGTGATTTATGATTATTACCTAATGTTTTATCGAGTTTAGTTTTGGTTGAAATTAACGGATTCTTGGAATATACTGTTATAACAATTTAAATCTTGAGTGGCACATAAAGTCGATATTTGGAGTATAATTTCAACATAATAGATTTTATGTACTTTTACGTCTCAAAAAAACAAAATTAAAATTTCATGAAATAGAAATAGAAATAGAAACATTTATTTGCTATTAAATGTGGTATACAAATGGTGTTACATGATAAATTATAGAGCCATACACATTTAGACTTTAAAAAGCCATGCAAATTGAAATTGTATTAAAATTAAGATGCAGAACATTCTTATTATTATTATTATTTTTTTAATTAACATGAATTTATTAGTATTATTACAGTCTTTTTAATTATGAAAATGTCAATTATTACATAAAAAGTCATTCAGTGTGTAGTAACACTTGTCAACAAGAAAAGAGAATAGTTTTTTTTTTTAAGTCTTAATTGGTAGTTTTTTAAACTCATCGGGCAGTCGGTTAAATATTTTAATGCACATTACGTAACAACTTTGACTTTTCATGGCTGTATGCATATTAGGGAGTACTAGCCTGTCAGGATATCTAGTATTAAAACGCGTTATATCTCTTTTCGTGATGAACATATCGGGGTGCTGCAGAACAAATACACAAACCTCGTAAATATAAATTGAGTGCACCGTTAATAATTTCAGTCATGAATTACAAACAAGAATTTATTTACTATAAAAACCGAGAAGCGCTAATACAACATTAGCACGGCGTCAGTCCCTAAAATTGTAACATAACATAATATAAGTATGAAGTACATGTAATCTTAGGTTCTACTGACTACCCGTAATATCGATACCCTAGTTCACAGTTGTACTAATTACATTTTTGTTGTCACTGAAATTGTAAACTTTATGATTTTGATTTGTGCACTATCGTCCTAATTACACCACTTTTTTCCCCGTAATTAGTACGATTGTGAACTACGGTATCGATATTATCACACGTTCGCTGCGCACGGGACTATAATAAGCGGGAGCGGGGCATCTCTGTTGCGCTCTCGGTCGCACCAATCATTGCAGGTAAGCGCTACGGAGAGCGCAACAGGCGTGTCCCGTTTTCACATTGTATGCGCGCGCAGCGAGCTTTTGATAGTAGTATAACTAGGTCGCTTCCAATAGTAAATATAACAGGGGTTTGATAATGACTGCCAGACATAAAGTGATGTGGTATGTATATTTTAAGGTTTGTCACCCGACCTCTGATAGAAGAAGAAAATAACAAATTTGAAGACATTCTCCAAGGCTCCTTCATAGAAAACTACCGAAACTTAACAAACAAACATTTAATGGGCTTACAATGGGTCTCTAAAGAATGCAGTGATGCTTCCTACATACTTAAAGTAGATGATGATGTTGTATTCAGTTTAGAAAGAATAACCAGGCTTCTAGCTATAAACAAAATCGAAGGTGATTTCCTTATGGGTTATATGCAAAACAACACGAAAGCTAAAAGAGATAAACTAAATAAATGGTACGTAAGCTGGGCAGAGTATTCAAGGGATTACTACCCACCATATTTGTCTGGCTGGTATTACATAACAACCCCCAAAGTGGCAGTGAGATTGACCAATGAGGCAATGTACCATCCTGACTTCTGGATAGACGACATTCTAATCACCGGCTTTCTGACAGAAGCTCTGAACATCAAGCTTATTCAGCTACCTGAAGAATTCTGGTTTGAATATACAGCCAATTGTGTATTTCATCTCTCCAAAATGGGATTACTTGGCATACAGTAAATCTTGCAATGGTCATAAAACTCAGTCTGCTAATTTACCTACCTATTTATACTAGAATATACATTATCTACCACAGAGGCTGGGTAAATAGGGATTGTCGGCCAAGTAGATATAGACGGACGGGCGCAGCGAGGCCGGATAGGGATACGAGGCTGGCAATCCCTTTTCACGCCGAGGTGTTATAGTGCTTTTCTCAAACATTTTGTTACCCTTTATAGGGCACAATCTAAATTTCATAGCAAAAATGACCACGATGACATGTTAAGGTCATCTTTTTGTATTTTTTTACAGTCCAGTTTTTGTAGGTCTACACAATAGCAAGAGACTTGAATTATGAATTAATTTTAACTTCGCCTGTTAAAGGGTTAAATGGCTGATTGCCACAATGTTGTCACAAATTGATACTGAAACAAAAGGTCGCTTTGCAGGTTTAGGCCACCAATTCTGTAGACATTCCATTACGGATCCTTCGTCTCGCCGCGCCCAAAACGTGATACTACGAAGCATATTATAAAGAACACATCGTCAATATTTCATTGTTTGTTTGAGAAAAATTATATAACATGTTCACAAGCGATACATGTTCACTATACTTTACAATTACAACTACATTACAGTGACTATTGAGCACAACAATTATTATTAATGTCAAATTATACAACAAATATGGCAACATGACAATGTTTCTAGGAGTACAGTAGAACCCAGCACTAATAAATGTAATGCAAATTCACACTTCTAGTAGTGTATAGATAATACAAATTTTACTAATGCCAAGATAATAGTGGAATCTTTTAGAAGGCAAACTAAATATTTTCTATATCAGTAAGTACAATTTGACTATGTCACATTCTTGTTCTAGTAATCAAAACCATCTTTAACCTATAGGGAGTCCTGGGTATTTTATGATAAGGCCACCTTAGCTACTAGCCTAATCCATGAACTGGCAAAAAGGAGGTGGCCCAATCACATGTGGGGCTTGAGTGCTTGTCCTGAGACTCCTGAGTGACCAATGGCCCCAATGGGAAAGATAGCCCTGTCTATAATTGTGCCTAAGACTGAATAGTATTATCAGCCATATTATATTCATTAAGACTGTAGCCACATATTTGTGATTGAGCTCCCGTTAACAATGCAGTCTTTAAATCCCTTCATTACATATGAAGACTGGTACCAGCTCATAGTATCAGTAGACTCTATCTCGCTAAAGTTGGAATCATCAACAATCTGTAAATTCACCATGCTTTCCCTTACAACTTCTCCAAATATTTGGAAGTCATTGCAACAGGACAGGTTGTCCTGCTGCATTGCTCGGAAGTCAACAACTACAATCTTTGTGTCTCTCGGCAGCCTGCACCCTCGGGCTGGTATGAATGTGTCACTGGTCAGAGGGTTGATTTTTGTGTGCTTCTTTCTCATAAAAATGTACATGTTTGTTGGAGTCATGGGAGAGAAGATCACTTGGCTTAAATCCGATGTGACCAATGTTCTGAAACATGAGAAATATTCATTTATTAATCTCTGATTATAATGCAATATAAAAGTGTTTCATTAGAAATTATTTTAGTTAACTAAGGACATAATTACTTGGTTTTTTTTTCAATTGTCAATTTCACGCGTCCATCTTTGGGTCACTAATTTACATATGCGTGGAAGTCGATGAGGGACTTTTGCGGAAATAGGAGATATTTTAGCCTGAGCACTATATTTTCCCCATATAAACTATGTAAAAATGTGCAGCCGTTTTCAACTTATAGCCTTTTAAACATTCACGAAAAAAAATGACTTGTGCCAACCCTAAACAGGAGACTGAGTCAATGAACTTACAAGGAAATAATATTTTATTATTTATTTGATTTATTTGACATTTATACGTCAATCATATATCAGTGTGATTACGTCAACGCTCGGTAATAAGCTTAACCTCATCAGCGCCATTAAACTAACGAAGTGACGTACTCTGTACGCCAAGGAGATGCAATAGGGTCATCACCACAGTGAAAAAGTAGTATTTTTTTTAACTTAATTAATGATGCTAACTATTACAAATCTACTGTATATATATATGTATAACTTAAACGATTCAATATGTCCGGAAACGTCCCTCATCGACTTCCACCCTGTATGTTTACCAAATTTCAACTCAATCGGTCCAGTAGTTTTGGAGCACATCGGCTGTGACAGACAGATGCACAAGTGACTTGATAAGGGTTCCGATTTTTCCTTTTGAGGTACGGAACCCTAAAAACCAGTAAATTCTGTCAAATGAGCCTGCTGTACATTGAAAATATATGAGAATAATTATTATATTATGGTATTTGTAGTTAACTTTTATAGTACTTCTGTATAAAAGTAATCCTAATGCCACTAGTTATAAACAATCTCATAATATTCTGCACATTCCCTTTAAATGTCTAGTCTAACCCCTCATATGCTTAGGTGGATCCATGACAAAGATTTGAACCTATCATTTTACATCTCAGTCATCATTTGATTGGACAATTTTTTGCCATTCACATATGAGGGCTAAATATAATATTAAGCATCAGTTCCATAGGTTTAAAGCATTTAATACCTAACCAAATGTGTAAACTCTATAGCTTTTAAACAAGTTCAGAATAAAAGGGCCTATTGATCAATTGATTGAACCAAATGTGCTATATTAAAGTAAAAACACAACATGAGCTTACTTGAATACACTTCTCTGTATTTTCTGGTCTGTCGCTATATGGTTGGAGTCGCACTGTGACTTGTGGCAGACCGTGGGTAGCAACAGTCTGTACACTTCCCTACAGGTGACGGGAGTGCTCCCGAGAGCTATACATACTTCCTCTGGGATCACTGAACCGTTTATCTCTTGAAGCAGACTCTGAAAAAATAAAAGGGTTCTGATATATAAAAGTGTAAAATTTTCTAGTCTGTTATTTCTCTAGTAGTAAGTTATTCAGGTAATTAAGCGACAGATCCTAATAGTATAAACAGTGTGTATAACCACGCTGTATTAGTATTTATTACTAGCAATAAACAATCAAGTATACTCGTTACCTTTAAAATAAAATCCAAGTTTTCCAAAGCACTAGAGACCAAACGAAAATGCATTTCAGATTGCAAGCTATCTTTCTTGTCAGTATTTTCACTTATATTTTTTTTGTTGACCACTTGTTTTAACCATTGGTAAGTATAAGGTATTTGTAATCTTTGATGAGAAATGAATTTTATGAATTCTGCTACAACATGGCCACATGATGTAGCTGTTAATTGGTCACCTATGTTTAAATTAACCAATATTGGTTTCATTGCACTAGTTTTAGTATAATTATTATCGTCAACGTGTACTAAGATAATAAAATTTGATTTAAACCAAATAGTTAGTAGAGAAGTGGCATAAACCAAATTAGACCGTTAGTTTAAATTATGTCACGAACAAGTATGTGTCAACGTCAAGAAACTGCCTAAGCACATGGACCTATGGACCTATGATACTCGGGACAGGCTATACGTGATGCCACAATGAGGGACGGAAAGGCTTCTATGCAGCTAAATTAAGAACAGAGGGCCTACCGCGAAACGATATTCGTTTTCGTTCGTGTATCTCCGTCTCTGTCGCACTTGCATGTTCGAGAGACAGAGAGGGAGATACACGAACGAAAACGAACATCGTTTCGCGGTAGCCCCTCAGAGGGCCTACCTACCTCCGTCTCTGTCGCACTTGCTTGTTCGAGCGACAGAGACGGAGATACACGAACGAAAACGAATTTCGTTTCGCGGTAGCCCCTCAGACGTCCGAGCGTCTGGTAATTTTTTATACATAGCTATACCCGCCGCCAGACGAGCGAAATAAACGGAGGGCCTACCGCGAACATTAAACATTTAAAGCTGCATTTAAAGTTTTCCCTCTCTGTTGCATTTAAGTACGAACTCGCAAGTCTGACAGAGAGGAAAACTTCGAATGCCTTTCGCGATAGTCGCCCAGTCCGCCGCGCCTGCTTGTCGGCCACGCTAGTCTGTGAGTCTGTGAGAAGCTTAATATGTAAAATGTATGACTCCTTGAACACCTGGGGGCCTACCGCCAACGTCATTCGAAGTTTTCCCTCTCTGTTGCACTTACGTACGAATTCGCAAGTCTGACAGAGAGGGAAAACTTCGAATGCCTTTCGCGGTAGGCCCTCTGTGTTGAACACATCTTGAAAGTTTCTTTGCTGGGTAATATTATTACCGAAATACCTATAAAAAAAGACCTACCTTTTTTATACTGGGTGATTTTGGGGTCATGATCCGGAATGGTCAAAAGCGAATAAGATCCTCATATTGAACAACTTTTCCCATGGGACCAACCACCAAAACGCAAAAAAAAACTGTGAATTAATTGAGAATGTATGGAACAGTTGTTTTTTTTTTTGCGATTTCGTGGTTGGTCCCATCCCATGGGAAAAGTTGTTCAGTATGACCATCTTATTCGCTTTTGGCCATTCCGGATTATGTTCCCAAAATCACCCAGTTGACTTGCATGCTCACCTGGATCAGCTCGTTGTTGCTGCTGGCTGACTTTACAACTTCTATTTACTGACGACTATTCGGTACACATTCTGTATTTGATCCAACGTTGCAACGTTCCAATTTTAAAGTAAGTAGATGAATTTTCTGTGATAGATTTTATTATTTCATTTTGACGTTTTTATTTTCTACAAAATGTATCGTCTTAGACCTTCTACATTTTACAAATCTTATAATAAGTTAAATTTTTACACTACATTTCGAAATTATGCAAAGGAGGTAAAATTTGGTCCGGATGTACGTGCGTTGATGCTTCAAGGAGTTGATATTCTAGCTGATGCAGTAGCGGTGACCATGGGTCCTAAAGGACGCACTGTGATATTGGAGCAACCGTATGGTCCTCCTAAAATAACGAAAGATGGTGTTACTGTAGCTAAAGGAATAGAACTTGTGAATAAATTTCAAAATGTTGGTGCAAAACTTGTTCAGAATGTTGCTCATAAAACTAATGAGGAAGCAGGAGATGGAACAACAACTGCGACCATTTTAGCAAGATCTATTGCTAAAGAAGGGTTCCAAAGGATATCCACAGGAGCTAACCCTATTGAAATTAGAAGAGGGATCATGACAGCAGTAGAAGCTGTTCAGGAGAAACTTAAACAAATTTCCAGGTCTGTGGATACTGCTGATGAAATAAAACAGGTTGCTACAATATCCGCTAACGGAGATACTTCAATAGGAGGATTGATTTCAAACGCAATGGAGAAAGTTGGCAAAGACGGCGTAATTACTATAAAGACAGGAAAATCTGTGAACGACAAGTTCGAAATGATAGAGGGTATGAAATTTAATCGTGGCTACATATCTCCTTATTTTATAAATTCCCAGAAAGGACCTAAAGTGGAATACAACGACGCATACGTTCTTTTTTCGGAGAAGAAAATTTTTCATCTTCATCAAATATTGCCCGCGATCGAAATAGCCAACTCCAAAAAGAAGCCTTTGATCATTATTGCTGAAGACCTTGATCCTGAGCCATTGTCCGTTTTAGTCGTGAATAAATTGAAAATTGGCTTACCAGTGGCAGCGGTTAAAGCGCCAGGTTTCGGCCAATTTAGAAAAGATACATTATTGGATATGGCTATCGCCACGGGAGGAGTCATATTTGAGGATGACACAAATTTAATAAGGCTAGAGGACTGTGTGCCTGAAAGTCTTGGACAAGTTAGCGAGGTTATCATTACAAAAGATTCTACTCTACTACTCAAAGGTAAAGGTTTGAAACACCAAATCGACCAACGCATTGATGAAATTAATTCTGCACTAGCAGAAGCCACAAAAGAACTTGATAAACAACAACTCATTGAACGTGTATCGAGATTAAAGGCAGGCGTTGCTGTTTTACATATAGGTGGTTGTAGTGAAGTGGAAGCTAATGAGAAGAAAGATCGTGTAAATGATGCGCTGAATGCTACACGCGCGGCAATTTCCGAAGGTATAGTTCCTGGAGGCGGTATAGCGCTAATACGATGTATACCAACCCTAGACCAATTGAAGCCCGTCAATACAGATCAAGCTTTGGGGATCGAAATAGTTAAAAAGGCATTAACTACGCCTTGTGCTACAATTGTGAGGAACGCCGGATTTAACAGTGAACAGGTTGTAAACAATGTTCTAGAACTTGGGCAAGAATTCGGATTTGACGTGTTGACTAAAGACTATGTGAATATGTTTGATAAAGGAATCATTGACCCCGCAAAAGTTGTGCGAAGGGCACTAACGGATGCAAGTGGTGTCGCCTCTCTCTTGACAACGGCAGAAGCGGTTATATGCGATTTGCCCAGAAACTTTTCAGACGAAATGAACGCTGATATCAGTGAGAAGGATTTGATGATCAAACATTTGTAATAATTGTCTTGTTTTGGGTTCCTGTTCACAAGGACATTTTAGGTTGTAAAAATCGAGTTAAATTCTAGTGCCATACAGATTATCATCAAATACATTTTCTTAAAAAATCACGTCTCCTTTTTTTTTGTCTCTTAATCATAGAATCATAGTCCTAATGCATGCTGTTAATTGGGTTGATGCTCTTTTAATAGGTCGCTTTTTTAACCTCCTTTAAAAAATACAACCGAATTGAGAACCTCCTCCATTTTTGTGAAGTCAGTTAAAAAAGGGGAGGTTTTTTTAACCGACTTCACTTAAAGCTCAGTTGGATTATGAAATCCATGAGGAATCGAGGGAGGGAAGGGAGGGCGTCACATATTCTGATATTGATATGATTCCGTTTAAGTGACAACTAATGAAATGCCAAAGGTGATTCTGAGATCCTTGATGATGTTCGATTGATGATGATTGATGAGTTCCGTCGATTCCTCAAGGATGAGCTTGAGGAATCGACGGAACTCATCAAAATCTTTTGGATGTTTTACTTTCAATATTTGTGATAATTAACATCCGTACGTGGCTCGAATTTCCATCCTGCATGGCTATCACAACCCGGCGCGCGAGCTCTCTCGATTTTTCTCGCACTATCTGTCTCTCTTTTATTATAAAACTTAAAAAGAGAGGTACAGGCGAGAAAAATCGAGAGAGCTCGCGCACCGTCTTGTGATAGCCCGTGCTCAAAGGCCCGTGCTGTATATTTTGAAATATTAATGGACAGAATGGCCAGAATGGGCTTTTTCACTGGTGAGCAAATCACCAAAAAAACAAATAGCTTGCCGGTGGAAAACTATCTCATATGGTAAGTTTGGAACGATCGAACGATCCGATCATTCCGATCCCCAATAAATGGCGCGAATATGCAGTGTCAACTGTCATAAATGGAGTGGATCAGCTATTGTTGTGAACTAAATAATCTCATCTAAAATATTACTTTGTCTAATCAGCATAAATTCATGGTCAAGATAATAGTGTTCAAGTACATTCAACAGTCCATTTAATTCTCAATGTATTTAGTGACTTGATTACAACCTTGTTTATGTTTCCATTGCAATGGCGGACGAACTAAACGATGAAACAATTATATCCGTGCTTCAAGACAAGGAGAATTTTGATACTTTAGATAAATCTTCGTCTTCAAGTTCATTTGATGCATTATTAGAGAAGTCTCCATTGAAGACTGATAATACGAATAACCTCACTTTGGACGCTGGGTCGAGCAGTGATGATGAGGCTGTCAAGAGTTTCAGGAGGCGAATCAAGCGATTTTCCCATAGCGACTGTGAGGGAGAGGCGGATAAAGAAAATAATAAGCAAACCCTTGAGAAAACCAAACCAAATATTCCTTCAGTCAGTGAAAAAGAACCTCGCAAATCTAGGTTGGTATTTAACGGTTCTAGTGACGATGATTCGTCGCTTGTAAATGAAAGTGCCAATATAAGTTATAAAAAATGCAAGCAGGACAAAAAAAATGTTACTTCAGACAGTGAACATGATGACATATTTCTGCGCAAATCTAAAGTGGTTGCTAATGATTCTAGTGACGATGATTTTTCGTGTAATAATGAGGGTGCCAAGATAAGTGAGAGTAAAAGCAAGACGAATAAGATAAACATGTCGTCTGACAGTGAAGATGATATTCCACGCAAATCTAGATTGGTTGCTAATAATTCTAGTGACAATGATTTGTTGTCTAAACATGAAAGTGCCACTATAAGTGGCAAAAAACGCGAGCAGGGTAAAACAAATCTTTCTTCAGACAGTGAAGACAATATCCCACACAAATCAAGATTGACTAGTAATGATTCTAGTGATGACAATACTTCACCTAAGAATGAGAGTGCCAGGATCAGTGACAAAAGAAGTAAGCTGCACAATAAGTTCAAAGGGCTACTCAACTCCAGATTGAGGGTGCCGGAGTCTCAGAAAAGCCCAAAAAAGACATCAGCGGATGAATGTAACAGCAATTCTGATGACTCCAGTATTGGAATTGAATCTATCAAAAAGGTGAGGGGTATTTAATACATACATCATGCCTGTGTTCCCATAGGAGTACATCATATTCAAAAACTATTTTGCAGTGATAGGTCCTAGCCAAGCCCAACCCACAACTTCAAATGTATCCCACAAACAACTGCTATGATACTCAGAGGAAGAAAGGGGCTGTGTGGCGAATCCAGGATTTTGGTTGGGGGGAGGGGCTCGACACCATTTAGGGGGGCTTACTGAGGTCAGATTTTGGTAAGGACTCGGATGCTTTTGGGGGGAGCTTGAGCCCCTGCCCACCCTGGATCCACTACTGTATTCTAACCTCATCATGTTCTAGCTCCATTTCTATTGCTCCTATTTATTTACCAATGCAATAAAGACTATGATAAAATAGTTTAAAAACAGAACACTAACTATATTACATTATTGATTATATATTTTAAAAAATATTGCCCTCTATTGTCCAAGAAATACTTGTTGCATTGCATCACAGTGTGATACTGTATCACAATGTTAATATTTCATCATCACCATCATATCAGCCGAAAGACGTCCACTGCTGGACATAGGCCTCCCCCAAAGAGTGCCAAAGTGCCGGTGATGTTAATATGTATAATGTTGTAAAAGAAAGCTACCAGCCCTTTGGTGCATTTCTTAACCTGCGTGTTTCACTTTGCGTTATTTTCATTTCCAGAAAATCAAACAGAAGTCTGCATTACTAAAGTCTGGCATTTGTGATCCAGATACTTCATCGGAAGACGAAAGCAATGAAATACAAAAACAAAAGAAAAAAAAGAAGCCAAACCAAAAGTCAGCCATCATGATACCTCCAAAGGAAATGTCAAAACCAGCTAGAGTAAGTGTTTTTTGCTTTGAGTATTAAGCCACTGGAGATGTCATAGACAGGCGACCCCCTCCGGCAAAGTACATTGGTCAACTGTTCAACCACGTTATATAAAACTACTTAAAGTCGCTTCACCGTCATTTTGTATCGTTCCGTGTCGCATGACGTTTCTCTCGAAAAATGGTGACTTGTGCAATATTATCATGTAAAAGGTGATCTGACAGCTCAAATTCGCAACAAGTTCACATTTCCTATCATAGGTAAGTATTTTTACTAACTATTAAATGTGTATTGAAGTACAATCTCCATTTAAAGAAAATGCCGTTAGCGATACGTAAACGACAGAACGTAAACATGATTATAGTGGTAAGGGTTCGAATCGGTCTTTAGGGATGTGATAAAGTAAGAAAGGCGACTCAACATTTGAATTTATCATTCATTCATTCAATCACTGCAGTTTGTTTAATAGTCAGTTTTTTAGATATTGAATTAAATAGTAGGTATAGATGTATGTTACATTTAAATCTTGTAAGGTGAATCAGAAAAAATACTTTTCTCTGGACTTACGATGTTGAAATTTAGTCTTAAAAAGAAATGAATTATATGCAAAAAAAAATCTAGGTAAAAGGAATACATTTAGTGCGGGACTATGAGTGTATGTGTTATTCATATACTATTATTTACAGTATTATACTTTATTTAATATAATTGTATGTCTTTTTAGATTTCCAAAAGATCCCTATATAAAGGAGAAATGGAGAACAATTTGTAATTACGAAAATTATTCTTGGAAACCTACACGTACAAGTGTTATCTGTTCGGAGCACTTTACTCCGGAAAGCTACAAAAATGATTACGTGTACAATAAACTTATTCATTTTAAAAATCAATAAAAATACTAATTAATAAAAGTCTTAAGCGGGTCTTAAAAAACCCTACCAGAGAATTTAAATTAATAAATATGTGGTAATTCTAATAAAATTAACAATTCATTTTATTGCTTTCCCTTTGCTCATTTATGTTTTGAAGTAACTTTATAAATGTGGTGAAAGCTGAGCCTTATTAAAATATAATTGCATATACATAGGTTCTTGCAAATACCAATCAATAAGTATCAGCCCGGAAAACCGCGGGCGAGAGTTCATTCCACAGTTTAACTGTGCGAGAGGGCTAAGGACACTACGGCACATAATTACAGACAGACATATATACAAACAAACATTTTTTTGGGTAGTATCTTCAATGGACAGAATTTTCACTTTTACAATTTAATAATAAATAGTATAAGATAATTCAGTTCATTCATCAAACTAATTTGACTCATTCTTCAGATGTCTTCGATGTGTCCCATCACTAACTTGTTCGCATGTATGCTGCATCAGTTACGTGAAAACTCTGTCTGTGTGCGTGTAATTTTTGATGTGTTGAATTTTTTTGTAGTGTGCGTTTATCGCAACAGCAAAACTTGTGTCTGTTGAGTTATTCCTCTTTTGGTGGTGTGCTATACGTGTTTTACCTCGCCCCCCGCCAAAAGTGGCGAAAAAATTTGTTCGAAGAGTTTACGTCATGGCATCTCCAGTGGCTTAATACTCAAAGGTTTTTTGCAAGCTTTTATTCTATTTGTGATGTTGGTATGTAAAGAAGTAACTATGTTGTCTTGCAAAGTTTGCAAATAATTAATCGGCTACAAGTGTAAGTAGAAGAAGAAGCAAGCTATGAAAATATGGCAGTGAATGTGTTAAGATTATTTAATAGGATATGCTTGAAAAACACATGCTTAACTATCAATAAATAAATAAAATAAAATAAATAAAATAGCCTTTATTTCAGATTTAAGTACTTTACATTGCATTTTGTAGTTGTTAACATATTTAATTAATATCTGTATGCCTTTTGTAGGCAAAGGCCTCCCCTAACTCTTTCCATTTCTCCCTATCCTTTGCTATTGTAGTCCAGCAACCTCCTGCTGCGCTCTTAATCTCATCAACCCATCTCCTTGTTGGCCTGCCACGCTTCCTCTTTTTGTGTCCAGTAAACCAGTACATTATTGCTTTAGACCACTTTTCTCTTCCTCTAATTGTGTGACCTGCCCATTTCCATTTTAACTTCTTAATTGTTGTAGTAACATCTTTTGTTTTAGTACATTTCTTTATATCTATATTTTTAACTTTATCAGATAGTCGCTTTCCCATCATACTTCTCTCCATAGCATTTTGACACGTTTCTAGCTTTTTGTAGTGGGATTTGTTTAGTGCCCATGTTTGGCAACCATAAGTAAGAACAGGAAGTATACATGTATCGAACAATTTCCTTTTTATGGTCATACTCATTTCTTTATTTTTCATAACTTCTTTTAGGTTCCAATATTGCTTCCACCCGTTTCCAATACGTCTGTCTAGTTCTTTCGTAGTCAAGTCGTGTGGAGATATAGTTTGACCTAGGTATAAGTATTCGTTTACATATTCGATCATGTTGTTGTTGACGTAAATGGGTTCTTGTTTTCCATTGGTCATGGCTTTGGTCTTCAGAGTGTTCATACACAACCCTACTTTTTGGCTTTCTGCATCTAGGTCACATATCATTTCGTTCAGTCTGTCTTTGGATGGTGAGATTATTATGAGATCATCCGCAAATCTTAAATGCGAAAGTTTTTCGCCATTGATTAATAATCCTCATTCATTCTATCAATAGCAGTATAGTTTTCAACAATTTTACGGTGGTCTCAAGTCTCACAAACCAATTTGATTATACTTTTAGTTTTACATATCATAAGGTCGAAAATATGTTCACTCAGCATAATATGAAGTGTTGAGTGAGCATATTGTCAGCCTTAAATGCCAACACAAATCAATATAATCTAGGTCATTTGTTACCAATAAATAATAGGGGTGTTGGCACCAAATAAAATAACCAATAATGTTGAATTTTCTTGAAAAAGGATTAAAAATATTGTCAAATGAAGAAAAAAGTAGAGCAGGGGATTAAATAATCACAAAGTTAAGTCCAAAGTTTTAAGAGGGGGTAGGTTCTGTCACTTCCGCAAAACGCACCTTCGTATGAAACATTTGTTATTTACTATGACGCTCGAGTACGACGTCACGAGCCCTGAGCGATTTCTCTCTCTAACAATCAATATTAAAATGGTTGTAGCTTTGTAATTTTTGAGATATCCAAATGGGTTTTTGTCACTAGGCATATTTTTTTGCCTTCTTTCTTTTAAAGGAATTAAAAAATTTGAGTCCACAACCCAATTGAAGTAATAAAAGAAAGTGAGAACTTGTTATTAATATTTTGAAATTAGAAAGCGATAAAGAATTTAAGACTGCATTACTTTAGCATCCAAAGCCTATTACTCCATCCAAGTATATCTCAATGACATACATTCTTAGTATTAGCAACTTATGCATGCAATACACATGGCATTCTTATATATATTCGCATGTCCTCGTGACCAGACATGTAGTTCTATTGTATTTCTTTTTAATAAACCACCAATTTGTACCATTTTAAGCAAATAAATGACTGACTGACTTACTGAAAGAAATGCAACATTTGGATGTCAAGATCAAAGGCTATAAATAAGGCTTTGATCATTAATTATTACAGATGTCAGCTAAACAAGCAATGGAAAACATGCAAAAGATAAAAAGTGAATCAAATCGCATGTTAAGAGAGAAAGAAGTGTCTCTCCCTTACCACAGACCCAAGGCACTGTCTCTGAAAGACATAATGAACAGGAGGAATCCTGCTTTATCTGCTGATGGAAAAGCTTTGCCTGTGAAAATGAACACTGACCAGTTAAAGCAATATGTGTAAGTAGATAGATTTATATATATATTATTCGCATTAGCGTACCTCTATTAGTATCGAAGATGTCTTATTACGGGTTTGATGTCACTGCAAGCAAATGGTTCAGTAGCTATTTGTCTGGCCGTGCCAGGCAGTTGCGTTGCGTAGGGTGGATGGTTGTGCTCTGTGGTTCTCTGTTTGTCCTGTGACAAGAGGAGTACCGCAGGGTTCGATACTCGGCCCTCAGCTCTTTATACTGTATAGCGCTGACATCATTAACAGTATAAACGGCTGTAAGTATCACCTGTATGCGGACGACGTGCAACTCTATTTTTCTAGCGCGCCGTCAGACACATCTGCTGCCATAAACACAATTAATGCGGGCTTTGATCGTATTTCCTCTTGGTCGGAGAAGAACTGCTTGGTTCTTAATCCTAGCAAGTCAAAATACGTGGTTTTCGGGTCAAAACATCAAATCCGTAATACCCTTGATGCTTGACCCTACTAAAATTTGATTTAAGCTGAATGTAAGATTTTTTCCAGTAAGACTCAGATATTTTTCTGATTTAATGTAACATTATTCTGATTTGATTAAATTGACATTGATCTTAGTATCTCATGTATCTCTTTTCCAAGATCTGTATAAAACAATGTTGAAACTTAATTTTCTGCTGTTTCAGTAAATTACTTGAGCAACGAAATAAAGAAATGATGGAGTTATGCAAGAGTGAATCAGAAGAAGAGGAAGAAATAAATGAAATCCCAAATAATGACGACATAGAGTCAGATCCTCCACCTAGTGCTCAAGATTGTAATGCCAAGGAAGTAACTTATGATACTGTGGCTGAATATGACGAAAAACAAGAAGAAAATATTGTACCTACTGCTAACGAAACAGAAGAAATCGATGAAAATGAATTACCTGAATTAACAGTAGAAGTGGTTCGAAAAGAGACACATATATCAAATACTGATATTCCTGAGAAAAATGATGATGTTGATATGAAGGATGCTTCCGACCAAAACATTGCAGAGTCTGAAACAAGCACTAGGCTGGCCGCTGAAATAGAAAGTCAATTGATGGAATTACGATATGACACAGAAAGAATGAGAAATACGGAAAACATGGACAATGCACAGAATGTAGGAATTTTATTACCTAAAGAAACTGTTAATATTACCAATGATGATAACGACAAAAAGACTTCAGAAGAAGCTATTGCTGCTGTATCAGATACTGATAAAGCCATTGAAGAAAACGTTAATGACAATTCACACGATGATGACTTTGGTGACGATTTCTCAGATGTTGATATCAATATGGAAGATTTAGATAGTATTATAGAAAATGCTAGTGGTAAGTGTGACTAAAATCTTTAATAAACGAAACAAACTTTTTTATTTGTCATAAAACCATTATTCCTGTTCTGATAGGTGATGTTATTGCAGTCGACTCTCCAATGCTTATTAGAGATCCCTATAATTTAAATAAGAAGCCAAAACTAACAGGAGCCCCTGGAATGGTGATTGATTTAGATGGTAGTAACCCAGTGGGAAGAAAGCTAACTGGTTTAGAACTTTTGAAGGAGAGGTTTACGTATTTTGCTCAACTGAAAACTCCAGAAGAGAAGGAGCGAGAAAGAGAACTAACGTAAGTACAGCACAGACTGACGTATTTGTTGCAATATCTTTAATAGATTTATGCTCTTTACAAATCGTTCTTTTAACCATTCCTCTGTCCAGGATCAAACCAGGAATGCTACATTTAAAACTTAAACACGAACTTGAAGAAAAGATATCCGAACAGAGATCTCTTGAATGGGCAAAGAGATTGGAAGACGGGAAGCAACAGCAAGCAGAAATGAACGCTATCAGAGGAGATGACTCTGATGAGGATGATTTGGAGAAGATTGAAGCCAAATTACAAGAAAAGGAAGTAGTTGAGTCATCGTCAGAGACTGAGGAAGAGGAAGAAGAAGACTGTGTTGTAAAGGATAAACCAAGAAAAAAGAATCCTATGATTGATGATGAAGCCGAGGTTTCAGATGATGATGAACAGGCTGATGAGGGTGAAGTAGATGTGAACGAGCCAGTAGATGCTGATGATGAAGACGATGAAGACAGTGAAGAATCCAGTGACGAATCTTCAGAGGATGAACAAGAAAATGAATCTAAGCCCAAGAAATGCAGAATATTGAAAGCGTTTGAGGATTCTGATGATGAGAGCACCAACATTAATGATAAAACTGCTGGTGTTGTTTCTAATACTGCTGTAAATGATATAGTTAATACTCCCACAGATAGTCAAATTGTAAAAGATTCACAAGGTAATTATATATCTTAAAATTATACTTTACCTACTTTGTGCAATATTAAACTTTTTTCACATTTTTAAGCTTTAATTTTTGTTACAGATGACGTTTTGCAATTAGCACAAACAAATCAGTCTCTTTCTGAAGATTTATTTGCAAGCCAAGCTGGCGGTAATCCAAGTGACAGTACGAAAAAGATTTCTGATGACGATTGTGCTGACATGACCACTCAAACCTTCTCTATTTTAAACACTGATACTCCAGAACAGAACAAAACTGTAAATGTTTTAGGCCTTCCTGCTAATATTGATGTTATTTGTGAATCTCAAGCTGTTGATGATGTGAGTTAAGATGTAAAATTAATAAATTTGATAACTTTGTTGAAAGGAGATTGAGGTTGCCGCCTACCACGAAAATAGACCTTCGACCTTCTCATATCTCCCTCTTGGTCGCTCGAATATGCAAGTACGGTAGAGATACACGAACGATGTAGGCGTTTCGTGGTAGCCTATATGCTCAGAATCTAACCATATGGAAAGCCCTTTCTAGCCGTAATGAGGGATAAGAGGATACCATCATCGTCATCATTATCATCATCAACCTCACCATTAGTTAAATTGTGTATTGCACTTCTTCTTCGTAGTCGTTTTTCTTAATTGCTGAAGGTCGTGTCCGTCTTGAGAGGTTTCCGCTGTCTTCTTGATTATGGACTTCCATTCGGTTCCGTCTTCAGCTGCACGCATCGCGGTGGGAACGGATGTATTTCACACATTGTTTTTACTTAAAATAACCTGGCTTCTCAATTATTTTGCAGACAAACTTAGATGACGTGGTCGGCATGTGTTCTGGAAAATTCACTCAGACTCAAAACGTAATACTTACCGAATCGCAACTTACGGAATCGCAATGCCCTATCGGCGAAGATATCCTTGCATTGTGCACTGGTAAATTCTATGATAACCAATTTGTGTCCCAAATAGGACCTGAAAATGGTGAATTATGGAAAGAAAAACCAACTGTCTCTGAGACCTTACCTATTAAAAAACACCAGGAAGATAAAGATCTACTTGATACCATTCTCAAAGAAATGGATGAACCAGTTGAACAAACAAATAAGAACACGTATTTATTTGATAATGCCACTGAGAATGAGGCAGTGTGTTTTGAGACGGTTAATAATGTTAGAAAGAAGTTCACCATTGACAGTGATGATGAGAGTAATGTAGATGCTGATAAACCAGTTAAGAAGAAATTGAAAAAAAGGAAGCGTGAGAAACGGGCTCTTCAAATATCAGGTGAATAAGGAATCCAAACTTGTTCTGACATGTTTTCCCTTGCTCTCTTGATATAATGACATACCATTGTTGTGATATAATTTGGTCCAATAGAACAGTTATGCGATCACTCGGTATCTCTCCGTCTGTAATGCAGTATAGATTAAGCAATTGATGGTCTAGGAGGATACCTTAATTAACGGGGCAGATTTAGGTCATAAGGGAACAAGCAAATTAATTTTACTTATAACAAACTTTATTTTAGATGATGAAGAAGAAGAATTATTGCAGTCAGATTTAGATGAGAACATGTCAGAAGTTGATGAAGAAGATAATGTGGAAAGAATTGTTGAATACGATTCAGAAGAAAATGAGGTAAGTGCAAATAATAAATTTTGATAAAATGTCTGTTTATTTATAAGAGACTTCTGTTAAAAATCAATCTGTCTTTTAAATATATTCGCCAAATACCTCAAGGACAGGAAACTGTTTATGAAGTATGGACCATACCTATCCAAACCATACAATACACGTTTCGGTATAAGTCAGGGATCTAATTTAGGACCCGTTATCTTCTTAGCCATTATTAACGATCTCCCTGAGGTAGTTGACAACGCCACTCCTCTTCTGTTCGCCGACGATGTAAAACTCGTCATGCCCATCAGGTCCATTCTGGACAACCAAACCTTACAAAGGGACATCTACGCGGTGAACAGGTGGAATGAAGAAAACCAATTACTTTTCAACAAAGCTAAATACGAGATCATAAAGTTTTCACGCTCTCCGTTGCCCCTCCATTACGACTATCGCATAACCAGAGAGACGATGGTTCGTGTTAATGAGGTCCGTGATCTTGGAGTCGCCTTCGACAGCTTTTCTCATATTTCGGACTCATGTTCGAAATGTCACAAAATCCGCTTACACGGCACTATAGTGCCGTGTAGAGGGCGCGCGTTGCTGCTGCGTTTTTTTTAGCATTAGAAAGAAGGATAATTCATTATTCAGTTCTGGAAAGGTTGCATAATTGTTAAAGAATACAATGAATTTAGCACTTGGAGAGCAAAAAACCAACTTCCTGAACCACAATTTATTTTAGAGTGACATAAATCATTACAAAAAGAATATTCAATATATCAAATTCAAATGCACGTCAGTGCAGTGCACCATAGAGTTTACAACATCCTCCCACCTTTGGGCGAAGACCCAAACTCTTCATCTGTTTATTTATAGAACTTGGTCAGGTTGTAGTTCCAGTGGATATAGACGTTGGTAAGCTCGGGTGTACTCGCCGTCGGTTGTGCGTATTCTCGCTACTCTGGCATTACCGTCTTTTCCGGTATACACGTCTAAAATAACTCCTAAAGGCCACTTTATACGCTTATCATTCGTTTCTACTAAAACGACATCGCCTACCTTTAAATTAGAGTCCCTCTCCTTACCCTTCTGTATGAGCATGCTTAGGTACTCATTTCTAAACCGCTCTCGTAAGTCTCTCCTCAGCTCCGTGGAAATTCGTGCCATTATCCGTGTAAATTGTGTCAACTCTTCCACGTCTTGCCATAAACCGTCGTCACGCCATGAGGAAAGCTTCTGTTGACAGTGACTTAGTTCCAGGTGCACGGCTCGGTATACTGTACACGTAAATAAAATTATCCACACCTTCCCTCCCGACCGCAGAAAGAGAGGACTGGCTAGATCAATACCTGTCACCTCAAATCTGGCAGCTGGTTTTACTCTATCGAGAGGCAAAGGTGTGTCAGCATGCCTTACAGATTGCCGCTTGCAGGGTATGCATTTTGAAACGGTTGAACTGACGAGTCTTCTTATGCCCGTAATCCAATACTTCTCTCTGAGTACTGTCATTAGTGTAGCAGGGCCAACGTGATGCAAAATCTGATGTTTCGAAGCGACTAGTCTTTTAATTATAAGATGCTTCCCAGGTAAAAATATAGGACATATGAAGTCGGCGGGCTCATCACTCAGTACAAGTTTTGTACGGACTCTTAATAAGCCTTCATCGTCTTGGAATATTTGCAGGTTCTTTGTCTTTCTAATGCCATCTGCCATCATTTCGGCTTGCACCATTCTTAAAAGTATCTTCTCTGCGCCTTGAAACTCTTCACAAGTCAGTTCTCCTTTTCTCTTATTATTTGGATTCTTGCAGTTGAACGTAAATCGTAACATCCACCCTACCATTCTTACCATCTTAGTATATTTATAAAAGTAAGTCAGTGTGGACAGAAACGAACTTTTATCTGCAGTGGTACTATTAGCAAGTACAAATTTCTTCATTTCCTTGTTGACTTCTTGTTCATCAATGTTTTCCTTTAATGTGACGTTGCAATATAATTGATCACTCCTGATATCCCATATTAGGCCGAGTACAGACATGCTATCTGCCTCTGACGTCATCTCTTTATTGGTCATAGGAGTTGTGACCCAACCTCGCAAGTCAAATTTCGCCTCCAACATTATCTTTCTCGCCTCTTCTATAAAGATTCTCACCTCTTGCTCACTTTCTAGGCTGGTGACGCAGTTGTCAACATAGAACGAGTTCTTAAGATGTTCGGCCGTGTCCTTGTAATCTTCGGTGTACTTCTCCAAGTGGTAATTTATAGTAGCACCCAAAAGAAATGGACTACATGTTATGCCAAATACCACACGACAATGGCGGTACATTATTAACTCTTTTCTTTCGTTATTCTTCTACCACTGAAATGACAGATATTGTCTGTCTTTATCTTTCAGTGATATCTGAAGAAAGGCTTTCTTAATATCGGAAGTTATCCCAATCGCATGTTTTCTAAATTTGACAAGTAGTTTCGGGATCAGTTCAAGGCAATTTACACCCTTTTCCAGGAACGAGTTGAGAGAATTCCCATTACGATCTCGTGCAGAAGCGTCCACTATGATAGAGTCTGACTTCGCCTTATTTGTATCTTCAGCTGGGTCCTTTATTCCGAGGGTTTCTAAGTCCCAAAGCTCCGATAATTGCAAATTCGCTGATACTACATTCGTTATTACACTGCATGCGTTCATTATGGGTCCTTGAAGTGTCCATCCAAATTTATTTTTCATGGCCACGAGGTTATTGTCCAGACGTATGAAACTGTCAGTCAGCAGCGCTCCAGCGTAGTCTGCGCCGATTAGCAACCCGATGTTGGACACAGCCTCCTCGCCGACGTCACTCAACGTGATGTTATGTTTCTTTAAATCTTGGATCAACTCATGGTTCATGCTCAAACGAGGAATATACCCGCAGATTGTGGATTTTTCAAGCGCGGTCATTTTGTATTGAAACTGGTTGTCTAGGCTCGCGACATTAAATTCATAGCAAAGAAGCTGCTGTTTCTTAGTTTTAATCCCGCCGAAAAGACAATGTGACATGATTTCATTACTGACAGGCTTCAGATCCAAATCCTGTATTATATCGCGACGTACATAAGATTTCTGAGCACCGGAATCAACAAAAGCACGTACCTTGATGCATTTCTTATCGCTTATAATATTTACCATAAACGTTTGTAACAGTGTGGTACTAGCCTTATTTTGGGCTACATTATTATTCGAAGTTGACGTTCCAGCTTTGAAATTTTTGACATTGTCATTTTGAATCGACGTTTTAATGTCAGGGCACATTAATATTGAATGACGTTTGGAACAGAAAAGGCATTTTGAAAAATTTTTGCACTTCTTGGAATCATGTCCGACTTTCAAACAAATAATACAAGCTCTCTTTTTATTTAACGTTTCCCTCCTAGCTTCATATGACATCTTATTGGCTTTGTAGCACTCGAAGCTATTATGCGATGCCTTTTCACACCAAACACAACAATTCTTCTTACCTGAGTCTTCCGTTGAGACCAAGCATGAGGCGGTGGGTTGTGTAGGAACATTATGCAGACTATCACCCGATGCTATTCCGCTGTGGGCGAGCTGGATCCGCTCCTCCGACTCCGCTTCGCGTTTCAGGAACTGCATAAGCCGGTCTAGACGATCGTCGCTCTTCTCCTCGTGCACTTGAAACCTCTCCCACGCTCGTAAAACAGATTCGGGTAAGGCGGACTCAACTAAAGGAAAAAGTAAAGCGGCGTATTTATCTATAATGACACCTAAGCTCTGAAGTGCTAGTAATTGCGTATTTAATTTATCATATAAGTGGCCTAATTTAAAGGAGGTATTACCTTTTGCTTGCGCTAGTACGAGATTAAGGAGCTCACGTACATAGATGTCGATCAACATGTCATCGCGAGCAAACCTGGACTTCAACTGTTCGATAGCCTTCTTGTAGTTAGCTCCCGACGGAGGAAAGCTTTCGACGAGTTCTCTTGCCGGAGAATCAGGAACTGTGCACTGGTACAGGTACTGGATCTTATCTCCGTCGTCCATAGTGTCGTCGCTGTCGATCTTTTGAAACTGACACCAAAATCCAATCCAATTCTTCGTATTTCCGTCGAACTTTCTCAATTCAAACTTAGGTAGCCGGAACCGTCTCGATTGACATGCCGAGCTGCATGTCGACTTCTCACAACCATGTTGAGACTTCACACTCTTCACGGTATTATTTGACACATCACTGCTGTTCGATTTAATTGACCTTCTTATGCGTGCGTCGTTCCGAGAAATATTATCGTAATGAACTTTCATACGTTCCCAGTTGGACTGATAATTATCGCTTGTCAAACAATCTTCGTAAAACTCTTCTTCGGACATATTATCTTCCGTGTTTAGCCACTGCTCTTTTATACGCTCATCGACGTTGAACAATGTTTCTGCACGTAGTTGTAGTTTCCCGAAGGCAGCGGTGATTTCATCAATAGACGACTCTAAATTGGCTTCATAATCGTTTTTGGCTTTTGTAAATAGCCTCCGAGCGATGCTTCTTTCTTTTCGTAAACTTTCCATTATAATACGGTCGCCAGATGTTAAAGAATACAATGAATTTAGCACTTGGAGACCAAAAAACCAACTTCCTGAACCACAATTTATTTTAGAGTGATATAAATCATTACAAAAAGAATATTCAATATATCAAATTCAAATGCACGTCAGTGCAGTGCACCATAGAGTTTACAACAATAATAAAAAACATGTAAAAAACTTAAAGAAGAAGAGGTTTCAAACGATCGGTTCGTTTTTTTTGCTGTCGACATTCTCAAAATTGTCAATCGTATCACGTTCTTTTTCATGTTTTCTTGGTAATCAACAAATTGTTGAATTCAGATTACGAGATTATTATACGAGTAAGTATCTATTTGTTAATTAATATTAAGATTTTATTGTTCGCTGTGTGTGGTGGCGTGCAGACTGCGATGTACCAACCAGATTTCTTCTTCTTCTGTGTTTAATTTTTTTCCTTCAAATTCGCATGAAAGTATTCTGAAAGTACTTTCTAGCAAATAAATTAAAAAATCGAAATTAATTCACATGATAAAGAATTATCGCTGAAAAACCAACCCACATAACTAGTTCCTTGGTCGCGCATGTTATTAACAAAATGCACCGATAAATGGCGCTGTTGTAGGTACAATGAACTACACTATGCGTTGTTAAAAAAAAAACAAATTTATAGGCGGGGCAAGACGGGTATGTTGTATGAAATTTTGTACGGAACCCTCGGTGCGCGAGTCAGACTCGCACTTGACCGGTTTTTTTCTGTAATAAATAATCAACGCATATTCACGGGTGGCGCAGGACCGGTCACTTTGGCACTCTTTGGGGAGGCCTATGTCCAGCAGTAGACGTCTTTCGGCTGATATGATGATGAATCAACGTATATTCTCTCGAAAAGCAGTTCATGTCGTAAAGTGGAAAAGAAGTGTGGAAATGTTCATGCATGGATTGAAGTCATCTCTTATGACATGTTTGCGATGTACACAATTGCTCCTTGTATTTAGAAAAGAAAAAAGAAAAGAAAAGAAGACATTTATATATATTTTTTTAATGTGTGTATTTCGGTTCTTTTGAATATGGACCGCCTGGTATATATAATTTTGGGCACATATAAAACTTTGCAGCGCACGGATTCCTCCTGGGATGTAAGCATTCCAATAATTGCCAAACTTTATTAGTTTGTAGTTATAGTAGTGTATTATAAACTGTTAAACTGTGTAAACATTTTCAATTACAGGTGGAAGTGAAGCCTCAAAAACAAAAGAAGAATCGCAAGATGGCGGAGTTCTTCGAGCAGGAAGCCGAGCTGACGTCAGAGGACGAATGGGCCGGGTCTGGGGACGAGGACGAGCGCGGGCTGGACCGCTTGGAGCGCGAGGAGGGCGACGACGACATCTTCCACCAGGGCCGGCTGCAGCGCGAGCTCGGGCAGATACACATGTGAGTGTGCACTAGTGTGTAGCCACGGGCAGGCCTGGCCCACTCGGGCCGGGGACGAGCGCGGGCTGGACCGCTTGGAACGCGAGGAGGGCGACGACGACATCTTCCACCAGGGCCGGCTGCAGCGCGAGCTCGGGCAGATACACATGTGAGTGTGCACTAGTGTGTAGCCACGGGCAGGCCTGGCCCACTCGGGCCGGGGACGAGCGCGGGCTGGACCGCTTGGAACGCGAGGAGGGCGACGACGACATCTTCCACCAGGGCCGGCTGCAGCGCGAGCTCGGGCAGATACACATGTGAGTGTGCACTAGTGTGTAGCCACGGGCAGGCCTGGCCCACTCGGGCCGGGGACGAGCGCGGGCTGGACCGCTTGGAACGCGAGGAGGGCGACGACGACATCTTCCACCAGGGCCGGCTGCAGCGCGAGCTCGGGCAGATACACATGTGAGTGTGCACTAGTGTGTAGCCACGGGCAGGCCTGGCCCACTCGGGCCGGGGACGAGCGCGGGCTGGACCGCTTGGAACGCGAGGAGGGCGAAGACGACATCTTCCACCAGGGCCGGCTGCAGCGCGAGCTCGGGCAGATACACATGTGAGTGTGCACTAGTGTGTAGCCACGGGCAGGCCTGGCCCACTCGGGCCGGGGACGAGCGCGGGCTGGACCGCGAGTGTGAGTGTGGCAGTCATCCTGCCCTTACTACTAGCTGAAGAAGGAATAGATATGTTTGACGCTTTGCCACGTATATCTTCTTTCATTAATTTGGTCTAAATTTACATTTTTTTGGATCTACTGAACATCCCCTGGCTGGGCAAAAGCCTGTCTGCTGGGCAAGTGTTTATGATGCCAGTATCATAAATACTCACACGTACATGTTATATTTTCAGGCGTGATGTACTAGACCAGGACAAGCGTGAGGTGCGGCTCATTCAAGAACTGCTGTTCGAAGACGGAGACCTGGGCGACGGACATCGGCAGCGAAAGTTCCGGTGGAGGAACCTAGGCATGTAGTACCTATAAGGGAATCGATTTATTACAAAAAGTTTTCATATTGTATTTAGTCAATTTGGCTTCACGCATTATTCGTTTTGTATGTAACTTTTATGCGCTTCTGGTCGGAGTTAAGCTGGCTGGATCCCTAGCTGGCTTTTACGTCGGGCACAATGTTCAACTTTTACAGATCACGACTTTTGCGGAAAAAGAGGAAAAAATGTTTGTATGCAAATTACACCATGTTTTATCATTAATTACAGATGGCGAAGAGTCAGGAGCGGTGGGCGACTTGTTCGTGGAGAGCCAGGAGCAGGAGTTCGAGTCCGAGGAGCAGTGGAGGAAGCAGAGGCACGAGCGGGAGGTGTTCCTGAGGAACTTGGTGAGTTCACTGGACGTCACTGAGAACTGTCGCGACCATGGCCAAGATGGTGACGGATGAAACGATATACAATATTTAATACGGTATTTGACAACAGTAAAAATAAATTATTCTTACAAATCCAAAAAACTCCCAAAGTACATGGGAAAACGAAAACTTTCAAGTTATTTTTACTACTTCTAAATACATATTAAACAATGGACGCCGTGTGACCACGGCAAATGAAAAAAATATACTTTTTATAAAAAGTAGTCGAGTCAAATACCGTATCGGCCACAGTAAGCGCAGAACCGAGATAATTTGAGGCTCTCGTGTCGAAGGCTAAGCTTAATTTAGGGTTGCAGAGCTAACAGAGTAAGTAAGTTTATGGTATGGCCCATGTTTCGAAATAATAAATATGTGTATGTTGATTGCAGAAAGAAAAAGAAACTGAGGAGCACAACATAAGCATAGACCGAAGTACCATAATCAAGGCTAACCTCTGCTCGAAGACCATGTCCAGTCTGCTGCTAGAGGCGAATGGGACCAGCACCACCAGCACCAGGGTCGAAGAAGCCTCGGTGGTGGAGAAGAAGAAGGAAGAGCCGGCCCGGAACTTGGGTTTACCGGTGTTCCAGGTATACATTATAGTACATTAGTCTTTTATGGCGGTTAAATAAAGAATCTTACAGATTTTCCACTTTATGGCCAGTTGTGATGTTATTTTAATTATTTGCGTAGTGGTATCCGAGTAAACATTACTCTAGGAGTTGATCAAAGGATTTTCTGTCATTCGGCACAAATGGAAATTCGTCCACTTGAAATTACCATTCTGAAATTGGATCAAAAGTGAATTTAGTCAAAATGTAATTGTGCTGAAAAATATTTATAACCAAATTTCTTTTCTTTGTAAATTAATTAAGCCCTCACGGAATTATGTCCATTATAAATTATGAGCAAAATTAAATACGCACAAAAAAATTAATAATATAATTACATTTGGACGATTATAGGTACGATGTACACATTTCAGATTGGACCTATTTACAATTGGTCATATTTTTGAGTGTACGTAAATACAAATGGACACATTTACATTTGGACGATTATACGATATACATATTTCAGATGGGACATACAATTGGTCATATTTCTGAGTGTACGTAAATACAAATGGACATTTTTTCTTCTTTGCAAAACATCTTTGAGTTTATAATGTTTCTTGTCGTATTACAGCAAAGCTACCACGGCTCCCTGCTGACGCGAGGCCGAGGCGCGCTGGCGCGACTGGCAGCGCTGGCCATGCCTCTGGCCACCGAGGCCGACGAGGCCAAGCCGGCCGGCCCCACCAACAAACGGAACTTCGTCTTTTCGGCGGTGACTCCGCCCGTTAAAGAGGCCAAGGTATAAATACTACAGTAAAACTATTGGAAAGCCAAATTGAAACGCAAATGGGGCCATAAAAGATTTTGTGCGTTTGACAGAGAGAGAGAGAGACAGTGAGTACGAGTCAGAGTTCCGACCGAATAACTTATGACCCCATTGGCAAGTTATTTTTACCCGACTGCCGAAGGACTTGTTTTTCGAGCGTATGTATGTATATATGTATGCATCTATGTACGTATGTGTGTATGTCTTATTCTTTGGCACGCCCTGCACCCTAAACAGTTTGACGGATTTCGACATATGAGGTGTTGTTGGATTCCTCTTAATCGTGGGAGTAACGTGACATAGGCTACAAAATTTGCAAAAAACCGGACAAGTGCGAGTTCAACTCTCGTGGTGAGGGTTCCGTATATAATCTGAATTTCATAAAAATATTGAGAATTTTTCCGTTACTTTGAATACTCAATCCTCTTATAGGTTTTCCTGTAATCTTTAGGCAAGGAACTATTTTCCATATTTTTTTTCAGAATTTTAAGCCTAGTAGTTTCGAAGATAAGGGGGGAAATGGTCAATTTTCGTCTTTTTCCTAAATTACTTCAAATTTGTTTTTGCTAAAATTTAAATTTTATTTAAAAAAACTGATGCTTACAATACAACAACCCCTTTCATTTGGTATGTCACATCATACAGTTTGCGAAATTTTATTTTTAATTTTCCAGATTACCCCCTAAAAGTGGCCCCCTGATTCAGAATTCATTAATTTACTTTACGCGTCCATCTTTGGGTCACCAATTTACATATGTTTACCAAATTTCAACACAATCGGTCCAGTAGTTTCAGAGCAAATCGGCTGTGACAGGCGGACAGACAGACGCACGAGTGATCCTATAAGTGTTCCGTTTTTTCCTTTGCAGGCACGGAACCCTAAAAAGCAGTTTTTCGAAAAATCTTTTGATTTCACTTGTTATTAAAATTGTGTAAAAGCGATTGCGCTTTTGTCATCAATCATCATCACCATTGGCTTTGTACGGTCGAGGAAATTGAATGTTTAGCACTTTTGGACTCTATTTGAATGCCGTTAAGGTGCAAATGTCCAAAACAACAATTTCCTCAACTGTACATTATGATAATGATTCAGCTCGGTCGACTCATAAGTCGACTCTCTAGTCTATACAAACGTAGTTTGATTATCATTTTAAAACGGCATAATAGAATAACATGACACTTTTTATACACATTGGCATCCGCAATATCTCGGTCGGATACTAGTTTCTGTAGCTATAAATTATAATAGGAAAAAATTAAGCAATTAAACTTTCTATGATACATGTTCTACTTTGTACCAGCAATACAGACGGCACAGGTTCGAGTCCTGTCTTGGGCTTCAGACGATGATGGTTTAATTTTCCATTACATTTGTTCTCTGTATCATATCGTTAAAAATTTGATCGTGGTTACTTCCACGTTAAAATTTACACGAAACAAAATATTTGATAAAATAATTTGTTTCGAGATGTGTACCTATTGGTCTACTCTCTCTTTTTTTTCTAGATATATATATATATATATATATATATATATATATATATATTTTAATTTATTTAAGATAAAAAGAAAATACATGATTATAATTCAATACAATGCCCATCTTGGCAAAACCTTGAGTAGGTTTGTGCGCGGCGGCGGCGTAATATGGCGGACCCCATTGTTTATCCAAAGTTTCATGTTATGTATATTCTAAAATGAAAGCCAAACTACGTTTGTATAGAGAGCCGAGCGTCCTGGTGGCCCTTAAGCGGCGTCTATGATGGCCCAGTCTAAGGCAGATTCGGGAACAATTTTGATACATTCTTAACATTCCATTTTTTTAATTCTAGAAACGAAAAGCTGACAACGTCAATATTGGTACACCAAGGCTGATCAAGAAATTCAAGACTGACGACAAACCGAAGTTTCCTAAAGCTAGTTTACTAGATCACTTGACAGCTCTTTAGCATTATTTTTTTTAGTTTTTGAACAATATTAGTTTTGACAATAAAGACAGATCTTATTTATATTAGGACAACCGCTTTAGCCTTGTTGGTAGTGACCCTGCCTACGAAGCTAGAGGTCCTGGGTTCGAATCCCGGTACGGGCATTTATTTAAAAGAAAAGAAAAGAAAAGAAGACATTTATTCACTACACAAAAGACACACAGAGACAAAGGAGTAGACATACATGACAATTGTGTGACTCGTTCCTGAGTCATGGATGTTTTCTATGTATTTATCTGTATCAGTATGTTTATCGTCGTCTAGTACAAATAGTACAAGCTTTGCTTAGTTTGGGACTAGGTCGATTTGTGTAAGATTGTCCGCAAATATTTATTCATTTAGCTAAACCTGTAAATATTGTTAAGGTGTGAATGTGAAACTTATGCCTTGTTTACAATGGATCGTCATGCAAATTCGACGCGACAGAACTATGCTTTTACCCATCGGAACCCTGTTGGTATAGACTTCATTACTAATGCGACATTAATTGATGACCCCTGTAGGTACAAATTTCAGTACTAAATGTGACATCAATTGATGACCACTGTAGGTATAAACTTCAGTACTAAATGCGACATCAATTGATGACCCCTGTATAAACTTCAGTACTAAATGCGACATCAATTGATGACCCCTGTAGGTATAAACTTCAGTACTAAATGCGACATCAATAGATGACCCCTGTAGGTATAAACTTCAGTACTAAATGCGACATCAATAGATGACCCCTGTAGGTATAAACTTCAGTACTAAATGCGACATCAATAGATGACCCCTGTAGGTATAAACTTCAGTACTAAATGCGACATCAATCGAGGACCCCTGTAGGTATTAACTTCAGTACTAAATGCGACATCAATCGATGACCCCTGTAGGTATTAACTTCAGTACTAAATGCGACATCAATCGATGACCCCTGTAGGTATTAACTTCAGTACTAAATGCGACATCAATCGATGACCCCTGTTGCGATTTCTTCTATACGACAACATGTACAACGCCTTGTTATTTAATTTAGTGCCTGCCGCGCCTCCCGACTCGCCGCTTTTCGTAAATAACGCTGGACTAATTTCATAATACGTCGGAAGTTGGACGAAAAGCGATAAACTATTAATTATTTGAACCCTTTTGCTACCGTAGATGAGTAAACTCGCTCGATCTCGGTATTAATTACTCTTCGGTAGGTACTAAAAGTGTTAAAACTTAAAATAATAGACATCTGAAGGGCTCGTGCAACCGGCCGCAATATCGTTTGATCCGCGCGACATACTTATACTTTTTACCCGACTGTCCCAGTAGGAGGGTTATGTTATTCGAGCGTATGTATGTATATGTGGACAAGAAAATTCTATTTCACGGGCTACAGTCCAAACGGCTTGATGGATTTTGATATATGAGGTGTCGTTGGATTCCTCATAATCGTCTGATTTAGGCTATAAATGCTATAAAGCTATAATATTTGAGTATTGCAGTTGGCTTTTTTGAAAAATCTTTTGATTTTACTTTCTTGTCCCTGGCACTGTACTACAAAGAAAGAGATCAATTATGTCGCGTGACAAAGAAGTGGCCAGTTATGCTAGCACTTCTGCTAAATATTTATGACTTCATCTAGTTGTAATTTTAAGTGTAGACTTAGTATTGTATATATTAGTTCAGTTTTTATTTTATTTTGTATGACCATTTGTTGTATTTTTGTATAATATAGTGTCACCAGGCCTAGTAGGATGATACGTTTAACGTAACGTTTCAGTACATATATGCCATAAAATTTGAACATAAAAATGCTAGCTGGGCAGATAGCTTCATCACAGTCTACATCTCTAGTACATATATTTTATGTCACCCGTGGCGTAAAGTGGCAATTATTGCTCGCTACGCATACGGAAATTCCCACTTCATGTCAAGGGGAATACGTAAAATGTTAGCACCTGGAGTGGTAACAAAGAAAGCTTCAGATCTCATATTTGTTGTCTTTGCCTACAACTACAACTGCCTGCGATCTGAGACATTCTTCGTTTTACCGCTCAAGGTAGTTTACTAGTGTAAAGGTACAGGTACACATGCTTTTTAGTACCACGCTAGTTTGAGCATGCTTCTTACTAGCAACTTTCCAGATACACATTCTATTTTCTCGTAACTAGCATGCTCTCGTGCCACGAAAGAGCATGTGTAACAGTACCGTAATATAATATATCTTTTGTACGCTTTCATGATGACACCACGATTACAGGATGTTTTATTTGACCCTCTGTTATTAACTTTCTACTTTCCGTTTCAAAGTAATCCTTAAGTTCTATATACCGTTTTTCGCCCACATAAATTGACATGTCTTATATATTTTACCAAGGGACACTGATGCTTATGTCGGCGTTAAATAGTATCATATTAATAAGACAACTGCCTGGCTAGCATGATCGCGTTTATGTTGGATATAAAGCATTCGTCCCTTACTAGCAAGTGAGTAAGTGCGAGCGGGACGAATGTTTCATGCCCGACATAAACGATCATTCATCGTTGATGCCAACTAGGATGGAATGTATAATTGTGAAATATAAGTTAGTAATACGATGTTGTTATAGTAATTATAAAATTTATACTTAGGCAGGCAGATATAGTACAGTCAGCACCAAAGTTAAGTGGACGAAGAGCTCAAAATGATGTAAAGAAGCTCTAATGACACATGTAGATCTTTTTGAGTCTTCGTACGCCTACTTCTGCTGCTGTCTTATAGATAAGACAAGAAGGTAAAACTAAGAATGTCTCAGATACCAACAGGTACTTGAGATCTGAGATTTTCACCATTACTGCTCGTCATTTTATATATGTACTAAATTTGACTTCTTCCGCTGGCCAGGAAATAAGAGTAGTGACAATTACCGCCTGCCACGTGGGCAGTAATTGCCATTTTACGGCTCAGGTGACGGAAAATAATTCACTTGAGACTGAAACATGGTGAAAATCGTAAGAGCCTGGTTCCGTCGCTATCAGAAGCATGTTGACTGTTAATTTTCTGTCTTATTTTATGGTACTACTATTGTAAAAATATGAAAATATAAGCTAGACGTTACATCGTATTTTTTTTCAACTTTTCCTTTTGTTGTGAAGTGATATTAATCTAGTTTTTATTCAAATTAGATTAATATCACTTCACTTACCCCATTATTCCATCAAGCAATAAAATTTTCCTTATGCTCGAAAACCTTACCCTTTTTAAGAATAATATAAAAATCGTGAGATGGGGACGTAAATGCAAATGTGAGAAGTTATCAGTAACGTTAATTGGGGTTACTTTAGGAAAAAAATGGGGCTACTTTGATCATTTAGAATCATGGATCTATGATACTCGGGACAGGCCATACGTGATGCCACAATAAGGGACGGAAAAGCTTCTATGCAGCTAAATTAAGAATTGGTCTTAAAATGTCTGATCGCTTACCATAAACAACCTACTTAATTTGGGTGGGTAGTGATTTATTGGTCATTCATAACTTCATACTAAATCAGTGGTGGCAAACAGAAACAAAGTGGGACTATGACAAGGACAACGAATGATATTTCCTTTTCTGTCACACTTATTAAGATTTGTATGCTACCATCTCGCTCGGACGTGGTACTCTTATTACCCCATAACTTGTCCCGAGTATCTTAGGTCCATGTTTAGAATGTAGTATAAAAGCAGAACTTTTTGAAATTGGGAAGATTTAATCGATTATACAGCAAGATATAATAGTAATTCACTGCTACAGTTCACCCACAAACAATGATTTCGGAGAAAAACCTATTTGATTAAAGTCACCCCCCGAATTAAAGTAACTTATTCATTTATTCTCAGAAAGCATCACTTGGTGAATTTGAACTGATTTAAATGTCGATTTATTATGAAAGTGCCTAGTTACCTACTAATTACAGCAGTTTAAGTTATTATTAGAGCCGTTTTCGAGAACTTTGTTACAAATATATATAAAAAAATGCTCGTTTAATAGTAGGTATAGGATAGGTACTACACGAAAATATAGACCCCGTCCCTATATCTTATACCATACAAGCCAATCAGGATATAAGAGAAAGGAGACCGAATTATTCGCATAGGGCCTATCTCCTTGCATACGGGCGATGAATATTGTGTAGTGTGGGTAACAAGTGCTTGACCTAGCTTGACTTAGGTTCAAGCCCCCCAAAAGAGTCCCCCCCCCCCAATCCCAAATCCTGGATCTGCCACTACTCTAGACCCCATGCCCGGTACTCATGAATACATCTCATGCAAAGCAAATAAATAAATAAATATTAGTGGACAATCTTACACAAATCGAACTAGTCCCATAGTAAGCTCAATAATGCTTGTGTTATGGGTACTAGACGATTATATATTTAATAGATATAAATACATAGAAAACGTCCAAGACTCAGAAACAAATATTCATGCTCATCACACAAATATTTGCCCTTACCGGGATTCGAACCCAGGACCTTCAGCTTCGTAGGCAGGGTCACTACCCACTAGGCTACCCGGTCGTCATAATAAAAAAAACCGCATAATTTGCGCGAAAAGTCTTGTATACCAACATAACAAACGTTGAGTGTTGCCCTTTCGAACTACGTTGTTTTCATCTTGACTGGGGTAACGTAAATTCACCGGTTAAAAAATAAATAAAAATAAGTGATCAAAATGACAGTGACATCTAAAATTAGTATCCAAATTCACAATAAATCAATCAGTATATTTTTTGTAGGTAATCGTAAAAAGTTGAATACGAATAACTTGCATTTTGCATTTTATCTGCATTTTAGGTTTGCGTGACAGGTTTGAGGTTTGTTTCAATTTGGATTAAATAAATACATGTCTGGGTACTGAATCAGTCAGTCATGAACTCGTATTTCTACTTTTCGATTTAATTTTAGTAGGGTAAACTCTCAACCATTTGTAGCAATACTTATCGTTTTTCCCCCTCAGTGTTGGCGATTCTGTCCAGGATACATATCCTTCCGTTTTGTCATCTCCCTCCCTCTTTAATCTCAGTCGATCCGTTCATCTTACTTCAACCTTCAACTGGGGTAACTTTCATTATTGCCGTTTCTCTCGCGGATTGGCTGTTTGCTTTGTCTTTGTCTCCTTCCTACGTTCAATCTCAATGCTTTTTTGTGTGGTGCGGGGTGCGTAGCGTGGAAGACTTTCTAGTCAAAGTTAGATTTTTTATAAAAGTACATCCAAATAAAGGTTGTGCTCTACTTGTACAATGGCAAATGAAACTAAAGAAATCGGGGAAATCGTCAAAACATGCAAAATTCTTCTCCTGGACATCGAAGGTACAACAACATCGATCAGCTTTGTTAAGGTAGGTCCTTTAATGATTAACCGGCCGGTGTTTTCTTTTAACGGATTTGTATATGAATATGCGATATAATATATGAATTGTTTTGGGTAATATTGTTTGTTCATTCTATTATAACAGAATAGGGGGTGCGAATTTCTCGCGCTTCCAGATCCCCAATATGGAGGATGAAATCAAAATGGTAGGTACCCTTTTCACGGCGGTTTCATTGTCTCTTAACTATTTATTTCAGCTATCTTATCGCCAGATTTACTGTTTCAAGGAAAATAGGGTGTTCTTGTATCATTTGAATTCAATAAACTGAAGTTTTAAAATTGTATTCGCAAAACGATGCTTAGTGCATAAGCAAAGTACTATACGTAGGTAGATCTCTAATTAATATGCGATCTTACTATATTCGAAGATACATGTTTTTGCTAGGTCATGTATCGTATCGTATAAATTGCTCGATCATTCAAAAACGTGGTTAGCATGTCTACCGGCGTGAACAGCTGTTCGAGGTTCGAGCAGCTGGCTGGTAAAAAAATGTGAAACAGTTAACCGTCCATTTTGAATAGACGTTGGAGCGATAGGCCGTCCTTGTCGCACATCTGTGAGATTTGATTTGCGATAGAGATGGATGATACCGTGCTTCAGTTCCATTGATGTGCAGTTATGACAGGCGGGATTATCAAGGTCTTTGTACCATTGTTTTGTGATAACTTTTTTTATAGCTTAGGATAGTTAGGATAAGTGCGTCGGATTTCACTACCCGTCTACATTTAGACTCTGGGTGATGATAATTACTACAATCTCGTTAATTTTCCTCTTTGAATCAAGCTTTCTGGCATACCTTTCTTATAATAATTAATTAAATCTAGGATAAGGTGACTAACACTTGCTATAACGGAACTCTCTGTGCAGTTAAAACCTCTCCTAAAAATCCAGATTTAATGCTCAACGTAAATCCAGCCAAACATGTATTGCATCTTGGGTCACACATACCAATTTAGGGATTAATATCAGTGTTTGAATTGAGTACTTCTATCTAAAACATACAAGTTTGCAGACACAGGCACTCAACTAGCCACAATAGATTTCTGTCTACAGACAGGAAGTAAGTGTGAAAGTGTAAAATTGGATGCAAGACACATTATATCTGTCTTCTTGGTCGTCATCAATTAATATTTCCATCTGATAGCGGGGTCTGCCTTCCATGTCACCTCTTTTCAATTTGCTCTTTGATGTGTCAGCATTAGGAATATTGCAGCACTGAATCTTACACAACTGAATTCATTCACTTCCTCGTCAGGCTTCCCTCCCTTCTGGCATCTGGGATCAGTATTGTGATTCGTGGGCACATTCCGTAATGTTCCATTTTGTTAATGTTTGACTATGACTAAAGTATTTTTTTTATACAGGTTGAGGTAGTCTCTTATCTTTTTACAGCTAATAGAAGTTGCCTTTTCCATGGTGGAGAATGAATTGTTATAGCAGCATGGAACCCTGTCATGATAAGAATGTCAGGCCATTAGGCATAATTTATTGTTGTTCATTGTTTCTAGTCAATTAAAGTTTCTAGTCATACCTAATACTAAAATACCTGAGTTACTGTAGGATTTTATTGCACATGTAAGGATTTATAAAATTTGCTATTCGATTCATCCAGTTCATTTACTAAGAACAACAATAATTTGTGGATCTTTTGATTGCAATCATTCTTCATAAACTAATAGCCGTGGCAAAATACGGTTTCGAAAAACATTAATTTATAATAGCGTTTTTATTGTTTATTTCATTCTAAAACATTATTCTAAGATGCTTTATTCAAGAATCCACCAAACTTTCCACCGGGAAGTAATTATATAGATTTAAATTAAACATTCATTGTCTTTTTTATTTTATTTATATTGAATATTTTAAAGCAAATGTAAATGAACCTAAATAAAGATAAAAAAAATATTAATATTTATCCGGACTTTTTAGGCGCTAATTAAATATTGATTTTTTTGATGTCTGATTTTTTGTTGGATTTTGCCTCTAGGTAACAATTTAATTGATAATATATCCGTTACATTAAAAAAATTAGCTATTATAAATTATTTCCAAATATGTCATTTTTTCCATACAAGTTGTCAGTTCATTGCCTGGACTATAATTCCAAAACGACTACACACATGAAAACATGAAAGTTTGAAGGAATTATTGAAATTTTTGCCCACTACACTATGTCCTGCTGGGCAGCGTTCGGGAAGCTATGGCACATCTTTTCATCCAATATTCCGTAGTGTCTCAAGATGAGAGTCTTTGACCAGTGTGTGTTGCCAGTGATGATATATGGCGATGAAACGTGGCTGCTTACTATGGGCCTCATAAGAAGGCTCAAAGTCACCCAAAGGGCAATGGAGAGGGCTAAGTTGGGAGTTTCTCTGCGTGATCACATCAGAAATGAGGCTATCCGCAGCAGAACCAAGGTAAACGATGTAGCCCTCCGAATCGCTAAACTTAAGTGGCAGTGGGCGGGGCACATTGCACGTAGAACCGATGGCCGTTGGGGCGGAAAGGTTCTCGAGTGGCGACCACGTACCGGAAGGCGCGGCGTGGGTAGGCCCCCCCCACAAGGTGGACTGATGACCTGGTAAAGGTCGCGGAAGTGGATGCGGGTGGCGCATGACCGGTCACTTTGGCACTCTTTGGGGGAGGCCTATGTCCAGCAGTGGACGTCTTTTGGCTGTTATGATGATGATGATCTATAATCCTATCCTACTAATATTATAAATGCAAACGTTTGGATGTTTAGATGTTTGTATGTAATCGCGCTTAAACGGCTCAACAGATTTGGATGAAATTTTACACGAAGATAGTTTATAGCCAAGATTAAAATATGGGATTGTTTTGAAGTGGATACTACTTTGCTCGCGTTCTTGTATAGGGGTACAGTTCAAAATGTATCACGTGACTTCCGGAATAACTTTTTGTAGACAAGCCTAATCTGATTTCAAATAATTGTTTGTTACATGTTTTAATCCTTCTTTATTTGCCATTAGTTATTAATCACAAAATGTTATTTAATTTATGTGGCGGACATGAAAATAATGCTGAAATGACCATAATAGCAGATTCCTTTAAATAATCAAAACACTTTGAATTTAACAATTCATTGAAAATGCTTATCTAAGTAGATTTTCCTTTTAGAATGTAATCAATCGCAAATCCATGGGATACAATTTAGGACAAGGACAGTTCTTATTATACTCTAAACTGCAGTGGGGTTCCCACATAACTGCCATAGGAAGTAGGTTGAGCTCCGCTGCTTTTGCAGTCAGGAGAATAAGGCAGCTTACCAATGTAGCAACGGCACGGTTAGTTTACTTCGCTTACTTTAACAGTACCTATTATTACTTATGGTCTTATTTTATGGGGATCAGCGGCAGATATTGAGACTGTATTTATTTTACAAAAAAGGGCTGTTAGAGCAATTTATAACCTCGGGTCGCGTGAGTCATTTAGAGAATTTTTCAAGGAAACAGATATTCTAACACTGCCGTCGCTATACGTATTTGAAATAATTATGTATGTTAGAAAGAATTTATACAATTACCCAACAAACACTGATAGGCCCAAGGTTACCAGAACAACTTTTTACAGGCTAGTAAAAGCGAAAAAGTCAATCTTGGGAAATTGTATAAAATTCTACAATAAAATTCCAAAACACATTACCGAACTTACTGACTCTAAATTCAAATCTGTCGTAAAACGGACACTTATTTCAAAAGCATATTATAGGATGGACTACATCATGGATAGGGATATTTGGCAGCGATAAAATCCTGCACTAGAAATCTGTCGTAAAATAAATAGACTTTCTACTGTAGCAATGTAATTTTAAAATTTTATAATACTCTGATACTGAAATGATATATTGTACACTGTTTTGAAAAAATGACACCTCGCCAAGTTTTTTACGCCGGTTCTTCTCGGGGCAGAGGTTTACTTTCCGAACCGGTGGTAGTTTATCGACATTCATAGGTGCATGTAATATGCCTAAATTGAAGAATAAATCACTTCTGTCCAAATTTAGATAGTCTTTTTTTTAATGTTTAGTTTTAGGTAGTTCTAATTTAACATTTGTAAACATTTATTATTATAATAAAATATCTAAAACAAAGTTAAAAAAAAATCACTTTGACTTTGATTATAAATTCCATTGTAGTTCCATGCCTTTAATAGGCATTTGGGCGGCAGAGATTAAGGAATCCAGGGGGTTCGTATCAGAGTTCCTGTCTAGGTGTCGGTGACGACTCTGCTAGCATAACTTGACTCTCTATTCTACTCGCGCGCGTGATAGACATCTGTCACTTTTTTACAGCATTAATCAGAAAGTGACGGACAGTCTATCTCGCGCGCGAATAGAGTCGAGAGTCAAGTTATGCTAGCAGGGCTGACGTCTGACGCGGACCTACATTTGTCTCAGTACTCTCAGTCTAGTCAACATTGTAATTCTTTCATACGCTCAAAGTTTTAAGGTTCCGTTTTTAAATTTTCTGCTCAGTAGGTATATTCGCGGTAATTGTCACTTTATGTGTGACGTAAAAACAATTAGATACTTCCTCGTGTATTGAACGATTTGTGTCTTTATGGGTTTTTATACTTTCGTTACTCATGTCTTGGTCGCTGGAAGACTGTCCACATTTCGGCTACGTATGCGGCTCGGCTAGTGCGCTATCCGGTTTGCGACAGCGACTCGCAGTTCGTTCACCCAGCCGTAGACGTTTCACCAGTTGTGCCCTGCTTTTGTAGGGCTTGTGATTACAATAATACGTTCCTAAATTCGCATTTGTATAGAAGAACTTAAGTAAAGTCCCTCTCGGATGTAGATGGGGAGGACATTTGTTTTTGTTGTGTTAGGAATTTTATAGATGCGATGTTTATTCTAACAGGTCACCACTGCATACAAGAGGGGCCTTAAGTTTTTTACCTATAACATTGATATAGATAATTGGCAGGAATTGAGCAACCACCAAGAGGCAGGTACCGGGTACTACATTTAATCGAAACGGCATATTCTATATTTATTATCAGTATAACACATGTTGTTGTGGGTAACTTGCAGAAAGATTTGATAAACGCTTTAAATTTTCCGGTACTTAATACCTAGGTTTATCTATGTAAACCGTTGTGTAGTTTATTAAAACCGCTTTGCGCATGTGCAAATTTTACGTTTGCGAAAGGAAAGCGCCTATGTAACAAAGTCTGGTTAAACGTCTAGGTGTCTATGTCTAGACACACTTTACGGAATAAAAACCAGTCTCGGTCAGGGAGAATGTGATGAAGAAGCTGGATGTTGACTATAGGAACACCCCAAGAAGGTCGTGCTAGTATCTCGATAAGTACCTATTGACTGCAACGAAAAGTAAGGCTTGTTCACGAAAAAAAGTAGCCAATGTTGTATAATTCAGGTTTTCAATTTTTTTTTTGAATTTAATTAAAAAGAAGGTCTCTTCACCTATCGTTTTGAGTGGCGTTATGGATATTTATATCAGCTGCAATCCATTTTTGGAACTTTCGTAATCTCTGGATTTTAGTCTTAGATTTTGTAATTTTCACATTTACTCAAAGAGATTATCGATGCTATATTGTTCCGCGAATATCTTTCCAGGCGCTCAATTACCGTATGCAGGTCAAAAATTGTTTTAAATCATGCCAGAAGTAGACACATTTCTATGCAATCATTTTAGCTTTAAGCCTTAACTGGCATTATATAGGATTTCACAACTTTTAAGGAAAATGGAGGGATTATAGATTCTTACACATAAAAAAGAATATTCAGTTGGCTATCTAATTGCGGTTTGAACTACCTAGACCTACTGGGTGGCAGTGGAGACTTAGTTTTCGATGGCTACTTTTTTTCGTGAACAAGCCTTACAGTTGACAGAGAGAGCTTCTCAAAACGTTTATCTAGCCGTTTGTGCGGCAGCAAAGCTTGGGTGATTTTTGACGTACTTTATGGCATACTTTAAGCCCCGATATCCTAGGGCTAGCCTAGGTTTTGTTATTGAAATATCCTTAACTTCACCCGTTTCTAGAAATTTGGTTACCAAGTTCATTAGATAGCAAAGTTAAACCGGTAACATTTAAAGACGGCACTGCAAATGCAAGGACGACACCGCGTTGCCAGTTCTAGTTTAATTTGCATTTTAAAACGTGGATCAGAAAAATGAGATCAGGCGGTCCCAGGCTGTTAGGGCTACAAATATACAACTGGAACTAGCTACATCGTTAGCCAGGGGTGGCTCCCTGTGTATGGGATTTTTATGCAACGTTTTGTAACTATGCGGATATAGTGAATAGTTTACAGTAAAGTACGCAGACATCATTGTACGTTGAATGAGTTCGTTCTTGTGTTCGGTAGACATAATGGTCAAAGGTCTTTTATTAAAGGAAAGTGCTTGTTATTAAAATTAGTTGGAGGATGGTGTAGTCTTTACTTAGTATTTAAATTTCTTAAGTAAAGGGAAACATATTTATTTACACAATAATCCTAAAGCAAGTGCCGCAAAAATATTTCTTATTTTTTTCGAATTCACTTATATGCAGTGAGTTCACTGGAGCAATGATATAATTATTACTACTAAGTATTAGGCACACTAAAATCTTGAAATGTTTTTGGAATTAATTCTTGAAAAATCTCATTATGACAATGTTCAGGCTACGGATGTGCAAATGGCGGAAAGTTTCCAAAAAGTTGCAAAAGTTCTCGAAATTTCTAGAAAGTTTCACAAGAAATAAAGGAAATTTCCACTTTGGAAATGGAAAGTTTTACCATACAAAAATGAGGGAAATTTCCGTAATTTCCTATATTAAATTGCAGAAAAAAATCGCAATTTAGGAAACTTTCGGTCGATCAGTAGTCCAGGCCGATTAGTGATATTTGCTTAAAACATAAATGGACCTGGGCGTATCTCGTCAGTCAACCAAATCTGTCCCAAAATTATGGTGTAGCGCTTCGCTTAGCATAATTGCAGTCATTCCATACCCGGATCAGTAACAATACGATTGGGTGCCTCAATCTACTCTGATACTATCGTTTCTCTCGAGGAGTACAAGCCCTTGGACTTGACGTGGCAGCCCTACGAGACAAGTTCGCCTTGCTCTGTCCAGTTTTTAATCAACAAAACAACCGTGCGTAATATCGTTGTTTTTCGTACCGCTCCCTCCACTCGCCGTCTAGCCTCACGCTTATATGGACTTTCATTTTCATCAGCGACGCTCGACGTACGTTATTACGGACAATTAATGCCTTTTTTCATGGAATTTTAATGCAGGTATTCGTGACAATGAAATATTTTCAGTCGGTTGACGTCGTGTCGCTGGTATAGGTCAAAGGCTATCTGAGTGCGACTGACTTGTTTCCGTAATGTTGAAACATCTGTCGCCCTGGTTCTGATTGGTCGAAAATCAAGAGCTGAAAATTACGGTCCGTACTCCGCTCCATATGTACCGTCGTAGTGTAATGAGATTAGAATTATTTGTTGATGTATGTACTTTCGCTCTAATAAAAAAAACCTAGTTGCCAGTTTTTTTTTATATTTGGACAATTTATGGAAGACATAGTCAATCTGAATGCATATACTATAGCAGGATTTTGCGACAACAGTGAAATGCTTTTGGGATAGAGATAAGTCCGTTGTCCGAAAAGTTGAACTCGTAAAATTCATAGTATATCCGAGGCGTAGTTGTGTCTCTGCTGTTTGCCGTTCTTGCAACTTACCTAGCCGCTTTACCGGTGCAGAGAGTGCAGCCGCATACATATTTAACATAATTTTGCCTGCAGAGTGCGCCATTTTAACATTTATCCTTGTAAACTTGATATTTCACGTATGAATTGTAAGTGAAGTCAGGAAGTACAGTAGACTTCAAAGAGATGTTTACATTATTCGCCTTATTGCAATGAAATAAGGTGCAAAAGTGTAAACATACGAGTATCTTTGACTTTGATTGTACCAGCCCACCAGCCTATACAAGTATGCTAAACACACATGGGTTTAGTGTCTTTTAGTGGAACGGTTCTCATTTTTCTTTTAGTCTGTATTTCTATGAATGTCTGTTGGGCTTGACTGACACCGCAAGGACCCATACGAGAAAATGTAACCTGCTCTTTCTAATTAGCACAGTGCGAGTGAGACTAGACGAGTCGCCCGCGACACGACTCTGCATCAAGTCCTCGTGATCAATGGATTCCTAGACTTAGATATTTTGTAAATAAGGGATATTCCCTCCAAGACGCCAAAGTCGTTATCATGTGTAATGCTAATTTTCCTATGCAATTACTAGCTTTGACCACTAAAGTGTTTGTGGTAACCTTGTGGAAACTGCTGAGAATAATTCGTAAAAAAGGCCCCTAATAGAATCTTCTTCTTCTTTGTTTATATTGTATTGTTTTTGTTTCAGGACAAGCTGTTCCCGTACGCCGAGGAGCACGTCCAGAAGTTCCTCGAGACAGAATGGGAGAAGGAGGAGGTGAAGGAGGCGGTGGCAGCCCTCAGGAAGCTGGCGGTGGAAGACCAGGAGAACAAAGTCGACGGGGTAGTCGTTATTCCTGGAGAGGTAGGGTTTGTAGAGTTAGCAAGGGTTCACATACTGAGGAATAGGTTCAGAGGTACGTCAAACGGAATCGGACGGAAAAGGAGCTAAGGAAGCTCGCATTGGAACATCAGGAGGACTTGTTTACCCAAAACCCACTGGTATCTATAATGGAGGCTGGCCCAAGTAGATAGGAATGTAGGTTATCCGACAACGTCACCAGCGAGGCTTGCCTAACGTAACGTGCGTAACGAAGTAGAAAATTTCATACTGTCAGCGATACTAATACAAATTTAATCCTCGCAGTGCCTCGTTGGTGGAAATGCAGCTTGGGTGGATTAATGTGGGCATCACCAGTGCATCAGTAGGCTACCGTCCCATCTGTCTAACCTGGCCACCAAGTTCAGGAGACTGTGGCGGCTGGCGCGCACCCTGCGGAGCGTCGCGGGGAACCCGTCAGCTTGAGCGTTCGCGAACATACCGGACGCGCTACAGTGTCGCGGCAGCCGCAACAGTACCCTGAACGCATCATTATACTGGACGCGCATTGCATTCAGCGATCGCTGCGTGTATTTGTTTTGCTACAGGTATACAGCCAATGATGTAATAAAAAAAGAGGTAGATAGGTTATATAGGGTATAACCATACACGATCGAAAAATGGCACACTAAAATTGAGTCAATTGGCACAGCTCGCCTCAGTTTCGAGTCGTCAATGGAAACGTTAGCTGTCAGATTTGGTGGCCATTTTTAAACACGGAATTTCGTATAGACAACAGATCTACCTCTTTTTAGGGTTCCGTACCCAACGGGTAAAGACGGGACCCTATTACTAAGACTTCGCTGTCCGTCTGTCTGTCACCAGGCTGTATCTCAAGAACCGTGATAGCTAGAGAGTTGAAATTTTCACAGATTATGTATTTCTGTTGCCGCTATAGCAACAAATACTAAAAAAACCGGCCAAGTGCGAGTCGGACTGGGGCTCCCAGACATGATTTTTTTGCCGGTTTTTATAGATAATGGTACGGAACCCTTCGTGCGCGAGTCCGACTCGCACTTGGCCGGTTTTATATTACATCATTGTATATAGCGATGTGCAGGATGCCTTAAAAATAATATCCACCAAAGATGTTCTAAGCTATTTTCATATATTTGACACCTTTTATAAGCAAACACGACACATCTTCGCACATCTGGATATTCATCCTTAGCCTGCTAACTTTTTATAACTTCTTTACAAAGCCCAAACATGTCTTATACTGGCACCACACTCGGAGTTGCGTGTTCGCGTTGCATCGTTGCCTCTCTTTCATTTGCCGTAGGAAGGAAAAGATACAACACGAATATTAATACCGCCAAGTGTGGTTCCACCATTAGATGCGTTAAAGTACGGTATTCTGTGACTCCAGGACGCTTCAAAGGAGGATCAGATCGGCGGGCTGGTCAGTAGCGTGAAGTGGCAAATGAAGGCGGACCGCAAGGCAGGGCCACTGAAACAACTGCAGGGGCTGATCTGGAAGCAGGGATATGATAGCGGAGACATCAAGGGACAGTAAGTTTAGTGTTATTGTAGTTAGCTTTGTGTAAACGCCGGTACTTGCGCTATGCGTGGAATCTAACGGGTGTGAAATGATGTGCAACTATTTCCAAAAAAAGCTGGTTTAATAACCAAATATAAAGGTATATATTTATAAAAACTGATTAAAAAAGATGCACGCGACTTGTCGCGGCGAACGGTGGAAGGGCGACTGCGCTCCGTCGGTAAAGCGGGATATTCGGCGCTGCGGATCTGTCGTATGCGTGTGTGAGTGTGACGTAGGCGGCACGCACACATATGCTAGGCGTTAACACTTTGGATGTGTCGAATGATGATGGCCTGCGAAAGCGGAAGTGGGGGGCAATAGTCCCTCCATTTTCACGAAAAATGAGGTAACCTTAGAAGTGTGCAACAGAATACTTCGCTTGCATCTTGGTGCCGTAGTTGGTAGCGTGAAATGGCAAATGTCGGCGGACCGCTGAAACAGCTGCAGATATTTTTTTATTTGTGTCACTCTAGCCGTTAATTATTTAGTGTGTAGTGTCTTTCCATATCTTTTGTAAGCAGAAATAAAGCTTTTTTTATTCAAGAGCGCCTTCTGGACGCTGCCTTTTGCCTGAGAGTGACTCTCTTTGTCGAAAAATTAGGACCGGTCGCCGATCACTGATGATGTTACACCTTTGACATAGATGCGAAAAAAAATTGGCCTTATCGACAACTGTACTTTTAGTCTAGGGCACATAATTATATTACTGCTATTATTGAACATTGTTAATAACATTGATCCTCGTTCATTCCAGCGTGTACGACGACGTTGCCGCTGCGCTCGAGCAGTGGCGCTCCACCGAGGGCAACAAGGTCTACATCTACTCGTCGGGCTCCGTGCAAGCACAGAAGCTGCTCTTTGGCCAGTCCCTGGCTGGAGATTTGTTGCCTCGTATCGACGGACACTTCGATACCGCCGTGGGCCACAAACAGGAGGCGGCCAGCTACACTGCTATTGCGGAGAAAATTGGAGCCAAGCCTGAGGAGATCCTGTTTCTTACTGACATTCTTGAAGGTATGTTACGATTGTATTTGAACCTATTTCTAACTTTTCATCACAATTGCTCGCATAGGGCTTCATAACGCGCAGGCATACAGAGCTACAATAGCCTTTATTACGCCCAAGGGCGTAATGGTTTTCTATGAGATTGTGTGTGATCTGATTGGTTTAAGCAAATCTAGTTGGCCGCGCGCCACAAGAACTCTGCTCTGTGATTGGTTGAAAAAAATCTAGTTGGCCACGCGCCGCAAGAATACTACTGTAGTTCTCTGTGATTGGTTGAATGAAATATTGAAGCTGCGCGTGCCACTCGCACTGATCTGGAAGTGAAGTTGTCAATTTCGTCAATTTTTGATTGGTTGTATGACCCATAGATTTTTTTTTGTACACATATGGTAAGAATGTTAGAAACTCGAGTCATCAAAATCAAAGTCCTCCACCTTCGGCGTCGGGCTTCTAATAGACTCTCGTTCGTAAATCATATCTTATCGTACTGGTGGCATAATGTACAATCGAACCAACTGAATCATGACCCACTTGCCTGATAATTCGTTTGAAACTTTCAAACTTGTAAGATCTATCGCGTATAATGCACTTACGACGTTTTAGGTACTAATAAAATTACGTCAATACAGTCGCAGACCTATGCAATTTTAACCTTTGTTATCATTGCCATAAAACCACATTTCACACATATACAGTCATTGTTTGAATCTCGAGCTAGTTCTCGCTTATTTAACCTAAACTTTTTGATGATGGAAAAAATATATTTAAAAAATGGGGTGTTCTACAAGTGTGTCATATTATGTCAAGTTGTCAGTCAATGTGAAAAATAGAAACTAAATAGTAAAATGCTTAATAATTTATATAAATGGCTAATTTAGAAGAACAAAGAGCTCGGATTGTAGTCTTAAGTGAGGAAGGCTATGGCATACGGGAAATATCACGCGAATTGAATATTTCTCGGAATACAGTGAGGACCTGGATCAGACGGCACGCCGGAGAGGGCATCCTCGAGGACAGACGACGTCATAACCACGGCGTTCGCCGACTCACGAACGAACAAAGAGTGAACTTTAGGGCTTCTACAGCCTGTTCGTAAGTCCAGGACAACAATAGCTCCCGCATTAATTTCTTAGCCGCGGCGAGTCGGCAGAGTTTTATGTCACAGACTTTCACGATGTGATATAAATAAACACAAGGTAAAGCAAATAGTTTGAAGCGTTTTGCAAATTAAGTTTTTGCAGTAGGTATCGGAACTTAAAAAAAAAATTCTTTAGCAGGTCAGGATATTATGGAAGTTGAGTGAAGATGGTGGCTCGATACAGGAATAATTTACGCACGCTTACTTAGTACTTCAGCGTCCTTATAAAGATCTACAGTAGGATAGCGTCGGGATCTACGAAGGGCCACCTTCAAAACTGCTCTTTGCGCTCTTTCCAAGATTATCACTGATGATTTACTGTATACATTAATCTGCGTACGAATTTGAGCGGCTCAGCCTGAGGCATGCTAGCCCCGCGCGGCGAGCTGCTCGCGCGCCAAATAGTTCCACATAAACATGCGCGGCTGAGGCAGCGTGCTCGCGTGAGCGGACATTCAAAATGGCGTCGACACGATGACAGCTGATTGATTTCGGAACCAACAAAACCTTTTGCTTTTCATGTATTTGTATCAATAATTGTTCCAAATTTACTAACAAACGATTACAAACGCTCAAATTCGTACGCGCCTCGCGCACAAACAAGTTCGATCTTGTCGCTCTGTCTGCGGCATGCTCAGCACGGCTATCACAAGACGGCGCGCGAGCTCTCTCGATTTTTCTCGCACTATTCGTCTCTCTTTTATTAGAAAACTCAGAAAGAGAGGTATAGTGCGAGAAAAATCGAGAGAGCTCGCGCGCCGTCTTGTGATAGCCGTGCTGATACACGTCCAAGTTACGAGAGGCACTCACGCTCTAATTCGTACGCACCTTAACATGTGTGTGCCATGAAAAATGTGTAATGTAATGACATTACATATTTTTAACTAAACTAATTGAAAAGTTTGTCTCGGAGGCATCTCCATTTGTCCCCACAATCACCGGTAACTGGAGAGAGACAAATGGGTATAGTCAGTTTTTTAAATACACAAGGGAAATTCTTAGAGCGTTTCAACCGCGCTCCCCCCTACATGTCAGAAACGGTGGCATCCATGAAAAAATCTGGGATGGAGGGGGAGGGCGGTGAAAGCGCTCTGAGAGTGACCTATGGGTAATTGGGTACTTTCCTGGGTAAAAAAAAATATAATTATATTTAGTCCGTTAGGTAGATTATCAAAAAATATAAGACACGTATTTTTTTGTTTGTCAATTAAACAAAAACCGGCCAAGTGCGAGTCGGACTCGCGCACAAAGGGTTCCGTATCATTATCTATAAAAACAGCAAAAAAATCATATCTGTTGTATGGGAGCCCCAGTCCGATTCGCACTTGGTCGGTTTTTAGGGTTCCGTAGCCAAAATGGCAAAAACGGAACCCTTATAGTTTCGTCATGTCCGTCTGTCCGTCTGTCCGTCTGTCCGTCTGTCCGTCTGTCCGTATGTCACAGGCATTTTACTCGAAAACTATAAGGTGTATTTGAATAAAATTTTGAGGATAGGTGTATTTTGTTAGCCGCTACATAGTTTTGTAATTAAAATGACAAAAAAAAGTTTTTTTAGGGGTGCACTCCATACATAAAACTAAAAGTCAAAATGGTTTTTTTCATTGTGACCCCCCGTGTGGCACATCAATCGATAGGCCTTTCAAAATAAATATAAGGTTTCTTAGCATTTTTTTTGATTAAGTGAATAGGGTCGGAGATAATCGCCCCGAAAGTCACTAAAATTCTGTCCCCCCCCTCTAATTTTTGAACGGTGTATTTTAAAAATATGGAAAAATTCATGGACATAGGACTCATTAATTTCATTCACCGAAAATTGTTTTGAACAAGATCGGTTCAGAGGTTTTTGAGATATTGCTGAAAAACTGCCTTCCTCAAAGAAAAGGACGTAAGTGCCGTAAAATTTCTGTGACGATACGACCTTTTTAATAGGCACGGAACCCTTCGTTTTGCGTGGTCCGACACGCACTTGGCCGGTTTTTTATTAGTATTTGTTGTTATAGCGGCAACAGAAATACATAATCTGTGAAAATTTCAACTCTCTAGCTATCACGGTTCTTGAGATACAGCCTGGTGACAGACAGACAGACGGACGTACGGACGGACGGACAGCGAAGTCTTAGTAATAGGGTCCCGTTTTTACCCGTTGGGTACGGAACCCTAAAAAGTGATGAAGATATAGCCCGTTAAAGTTCCGCGTGATGTCACATTGTGCTAGAAAGTGTACCATAATGTGACGTCACACGGAACTTTAACGGGCTATATCTTCGTCAGTTTTTGTTCAATTAACAAATAAAAAAAACGTGACTATATTTTTGGATAATCTAACTGAAGGACTAAATAACTTTTTTTAGGAAAGTAGCCAATAGTGAGTCGTTATAACTCTGTCAGTGCTCACCGTGCCATTTCGTTTCCAGAAGCCGGCGCGGCGGGCGCGGCCGGGCTGCGCGCCGCGCTGCTGCGGCGCGCCGGCAACGCCGCGCTGCCCGCGGCGCCGCCCTTCCCCGTCCTGCACAGCTTCGCGCAGCTCGCCTCCAACAAGCGCAAGCCCGACCCGCAGGTGCCCACCGTATAAGCCTACCGTACCCTAGTAGCCGCACGCCTTGCTTGCATGTGTAGTTTGTGGACGCAGGTGAGTACTTATTGGGTGTGCCTTTTGACAGTTTTGTTACGTAATAAGCTAGTGGCTCGCTGTCGAACTCGAGAGCCCGTCTTATTTTCAATTTTTTTTTTAATTTAATAAGTGACTAGATAAAGAAATCCTATACAATTAACGAAGCTTCGCGCAAAATTTCACGAGAATCGGTTGAGAAATGCGACTTCTAGAGAACAGCGGGACAGACAAACGATGTTCGGCCCAAGCTGAAGCATAGATATATGTTCGCTTTGCTCGCTCGCTCGATAAGTCGTCACCGTCACTGCCCTTCCTCAAATTGAACACTTGCTGCCTAGGATAAGCATAAAAATGGTACCAAGCTTTCAAGCTAGGTGTCTCTTGCATTGAAACACTGCTTTGCACATCAGGTGGATCCGCAGCATTATGATAATATGAATGATTTGACATGATCAGTGTTTTTGTCAGAAGTTTTTGTCCCATAATTATCTTATTGATTAACCACTGACATTCACCATTCGATTCGCATTTGCACTAGAAATACTGACCCCTGTAAGTCCTGTTACTGTAATAATTATACTTCAATTAGTTTTAACTCTGTTCTGTGACTACGAATATGTCCCTTCCAGGTAAAGAATACCAGTTTGTTTATTGTACAAACAAACTGGTATTTTTTTCACAAACAATAATTTCTAATGCACTCTTTTCAATGTCAACGGGTTTCAACTTTTTAACCCTTTGGACATTACTTACTTTTCTTCTCGTACGATAATAACACCTACACGCCATGTTTTTTCCGTAAGATTCACTTGACTGAAAGCATAAAGGTCATTTTGACAGCATAAACTTATGGGCTTGAGTACACGCAACAAGTTTAGGCGTTCTTGGCGTCCAAAGGGTTAATTGGGAACAACACAAGATACCTAGTTGAGCTTTAAGTAGTGACACTGTCAAAAGGGTACCATGTAGCTAGAAAATAATATTAATGGTTGTTGGTTTGCTTCAGCATTTGTTTGTTGCTTGATCGGAAATATCGATTATATATTATATGTATTTATTTTATTTGCCTGTATTGTATCCCACTGCTGAGCAAAGGCCTCCCCTTTTTTCCGTCACTCGTCTCGGTCCTGTGCTAGTGTTCGCCAATCTGTACAAGGGTCAACCAACTTTTTCTTGTTGTTATTCTGTCCCAGTAAGCCAAGAGGCAACAACAGTGACAAAGTTTCTTTCCTAATGGTGGTTGTTCACCGGCGAGATAAGAAGTGACGAGACGGGTAAATATATAATACTGTCGGCGATAAAATAAGAGATGATCGTGTGGAATTTTTCGCATCGTCTCGTCACTCCTCACTGGTGGAGAACGTTCTTTATAGGTAAAATACATAAGAAAGGCCCCTCTTGCATGTATAGGTAGACCACTTAACTCAGTCCTCGCCTGCGCGGCGCGCGGGAGCGGCGGTAGGACTGAGTTAAGTGGTCTGCCTATAGTTGTGACCTGAGGGCCTACCGCGAAACTAAATTCGTTTTCGTTCGTGTATCTCTGTCTCTGTCGCACTTGCTAGTTCGAGCGACAGACACGGAGATACACGAACGAAAACGAATTTAGTTTCGCGGTAGGCCCTCTGCCCTGCTAGCATAACTTGACTCTCGAGTCTACTCGCGCGCGAGATAGTCTGTCCGTCACTTTCTGATTAATGCTGTCGAAAAGTGACAGATTAGTCTATCACGCGCGCGAGTAGAGTAAGTCAAGTTATGCTAGCAGGGCTGTTCGATTAGACGTTACATTTTTTTAATTTTGTAAAGCCGCCTTCACATGCTTGGCAAACAGCAAACACCAAACTACAAACACGAACGTGTGGATACTGTGGATAGGTGTTTGCCAGTGATTGGCGTCGGTGTCGGTTTCTGTGCACAAATCATTGGAATATACTAGCACGTTCGCCAAGCCTGCGGATGCGGCTGTTAGATTAGACGTTACATATTTAAATTTTGTAAAGCCGCCTCCACATGCTTGGCAAACACCAAACTACAAACACGAACGTGTGGATAGGTGTTTGCCAGTGATCGGCCTCGGAGTCGGTTTCTGTGCACAAATCCTTGGAATATACTAGCACGTTCGCCAAGCCTGCGGATGCCGTGCTTGTGTTGGGTGACTGAGGTCTGTGTTTGCCACGTGTTTGGTGTTTATGGCAAACACCAAGAATGTGAAGGCGGCGTAACAAACAAAACAAATGCCTATTCGAACAATCCACAAATACAAGTAAGAGGAGTCTAACTTAAGTTTTTCACCTATACCAGTGGTATTTCACTGCCCTTATGTATGGAATAGTTTCTGGTCAAGCTCCATCCAGTCACAAAACATAGGTACAGAAGTCAATCACATGTATGTACTTCACTTTTCATACCTACGCTCGGCGGTCGCTCTAGGGTTGTCAACTATGGCTTATGCACAATAAACTCGTGGTGGCACTCGTATGTATTTGTTTGATTTATTGTTGAGAATGAAACGGGAAGAATGGAAATATAAATTAAAAATAATTAAAATATTTTAATGTCATTGTTACAAATTTGTCACAGAAAATATCTTGCGACGATAGGAAACTATTATATAAATCGATCTTAGATCGGGGGGTACGGCAGTGCCCCCCGCCAAGTCGAGCGCGAAGCAAACACTGCCGTACCATCCTTTACAGGAATAATATTGTTCGCGGGCCGGGGCGGGGCGCTTACCTACATACCTAACTGTTCTGTGTCGTTAAAACGAACCATCGAAATACAAATACCTACTTACCTCTCTGAAACCACTGGTAGTTCAAAAAACGACAATTCACTGTTTAATGTTGAATTTAAACAACCGTCCACTGAACAGTTATAAATTACAGTACACATGGTGTTACTTTCCCGCACTAGTGCGGAAATTAGCACTTTCCGTGCATATGTTGAAGCTTTAAAGAGCCATATGTACTGTAAAACGTTGTACGATACACGTGCGAATAGGTAATTCGCAACTCGTGTCGATTTAAAACACTCCACTCGTTGCGAATTTCCTATTTTCTGCACTTGTATCGTAAATAACTATTTTTTGTCGCTCCATTGTTGCACAAATAAGTTCACAGCAACGCGTCTCAAGCGGATGGCACTCGCGCTCGCACTGGTTCCAACCGGTCCGAGATATCGTGTCCGTGAGCAGTGTCTATGTGTGCGTTGCCCGAGTGCACTTGTATGTAGATTGATTTCTGTACCTATCTGTTTTGTGATCCAGTGCTGTGTATTAGTTATACTTTTATTCAATATGTTGTTCACTATAAATAATTATTGTTATCAAGGTTACTAAGCCATAATATTGACTTTGAGTCAAGTATATTAATAAACGTAGTTAAGTAGTTAATAAAGGTTATGTAGTGTAGCGCCATCTACCACTATTGCTATGAGGCAACTTGAGAGCTGTCAGCTGGTATTTAGTTCCGCATTTATCCGCGCGGCGCAACAGCGCGACTATATTTACATACGTCGCTAAAAGTACATTATAATGGCTTACTTACTCCTATTATTGTTATCTTAGTATAATTTGGGTAGCTATCAAAAATAAAATGTTGTTTATTTATTGGTTGTATTTATTTTTCCGAATTTAAGTGCTAAAGACTAAAGTCCGTGTTATGGTGTACGTGGAGGTCGGATTAATCGGATGATAACTTGGATGGATTTATAGAAAATATTATGGTCTAATACAATACGAGCTATTTCACTGAGCCAAAAAAACAATTGTATATAGCAAAGGTACTATTAGAACTGTAGCTTCCTCATACCTACAAAAACAAATCAAAATGTAATGCTGTTTTACAATGGACACCTAATATAATTAGTTTACTTAGAACTAGGAACTGGAACCGTACACAAATGGTTTTCTTTCAAATGACATAATAGTTAGCACCTAGTGTAGTGAATTAACTTGTAGTAAAATTAGAACTCTCCATCGGCATTACCTACTTCCTCTAGGTTTTGCCTACAATGGGTATTATAATAATAATAAGATTATAAGTGAATAAAGGATATAATAATAATGTTTAATATTTGTGGGACCATCTTACACAAATCAAACGAAGCAAAGCTTGTACTATGGGTACTAGATGACGATAAACAGACTTATATAGATAAATAAATACTTTTAAATACATAGAAAACATTCATGACTCTGGAACAAATATTCGTGCTCATCACACATAAATGCCCTTACCGGGATTCGAACACAGGACCTCTAGCTTCGAGGCAGCGTCACTACCAACTATAAAAGGCTAAAGCGGTCGTCAATATATGTAATTTCTTTTGTGTATCAAATTATGTCTATCAATAATAAAAAAAGTACCTACTTGTATTTTTATAATAAATATTTATCTTATATCTTTATTATTTGGTTTGTGGGAGCTTTGCTTGTGTTGGTAGTCAGGTTTTGGAATGTTTTTTTAGTTACGAATTATTTTCCTTTTATCATTTGAAACGTGAAGCTTTCGAGTGCTATGTTTAAAACAATATTTGGCACGCACACGCTTTGTTATCCATCGTAACGCTAAATCCGAAATTGAAGACTAGGAGGACTATCCGTCTCTTTCTAAGTGTTCTAATTAGAAAGAGACGGATAGTCTATCTCGCCGCGACAGCTCGCGGGCCGTCCTGTGATAGCCGTGCTGGTGTCTAGCCAGCTGTAACTGTAACCGAATGAGAACAGTAACCAGTGCGTACGTTGTTTGCGAACCGATTGCGAACGGCTCGCAACAGGCACTCTCGCACTTGAACCTCGTTACAGTATCCGTTCGATTACGGGTACAGTTCGCTAGTGTGTGGCTTCAGACCGAGCGCGACCGCCGCAACGACATGGCTCCATAACTTTACGTGTATTTCAATCATGGCGTACCTGTGTTGTCAAAGAAAGGATTATCCTGCAGTTGATGGCGCGTGATAGCATTTTGTAACCAACGACAGTGAAAGGGTCCTGAAATAACTAAAATATGCAATACATATCTTGTTACCGATAAATATATGTTTCAAGCAGCTACACTGCTTCCTAGATATGTGCATTGTCAATATATTCTTCCCAATTTGTATTTGTCACGGCTTCTTTTTCCCTGTTTAAGTTTTGTGTTTTCTTTTTCGTTTCATTCACTTCGTTACTGCCTTCGTAAGTTCGATTAGTATGCGTCTCTTTCGCGATTCATGTCTTTTGTTCCGTCAACAAAATTGTGTCAAAACAGTGGGACAAATAGTAATGAAGGTGTACAACAACCAAAGAGAGTGGCAAATAGCGAATGGGATAATAAACTAAAAAGATAACAGAGAACGTGAACGATAGTGAATAAGACGAGTAAAGAGTCCGTGACAAATCTATAATGGAGCTAGTACCGAAAAACCAATATATCAGTACTGTCATTCATGTTTTCTAATAAACCTTGTTGTTATTTATATTTAATATTTTCCAGGAGGACGAAACGCCCGCCAAAGTTCCTAAGACTGATGCTGCGAAGGACGTGAAGGCCACCGCCGAGGCGGCGGCCGCAGCGCCTAAAGAAACTGACGCACAAGAGAAAATGGAGGTCGAGACCCCCACGGCCACCGAGGAGCCGCAGGCCGAGGAGCCAGTCAAAGTAGTGACGGCTATCGAGGACATCACGGACTCCAACGAGGCCGTCGACGCGCCCATGCTCGACGTCGAACCAGTAGTGGAGGAAGAAAACAAGACTGAAGAGAAACAGACTGATAAAGAAGCTGCTAAAACTGATGAAGCTGTGGAACCAAAGGTAGTGGAGATGGAGAATGGCGAGGCCGCGCCCGTGGCGAAGGAGACGCCTGCCGCCTCCGGGCCCGTCATCGAGGAGGTCACCGACGACACGTCGCACGACGCGACCGCTGGCCCCGTGCCCGTCGTCGAGGAACCCGCCGCAGACATGGAGGTCCTCCAAAACGTAGGAGAGGTCCTCGAGAAGGAATGCGACGAAATCCTCTCCAAGGTGCAAGACGTCACAAACTTAGATAGCATCCCCGTGAAACCCTTATTGAACCCCATCGCGGAAGAGACGATGGAAACAGAAAATACGGACTCGATGGATATCGTCGATAGAATACTAGACACGGAGTTGGAACTAGAAATGAAACAAAACGAAATTTTGAATTCTGCAGCTGGCGACGGAAATGAGGCAAAAGCGGAAAATGGTGTAGAGGCTGAAGTGGACATCAAACAGGCTAAAGGAATAGAGGACAAAATTGCTGATGAAATTGTAGAATCAAACATGAATGAAGAGAGTAGTTCTGTGGAAGTATCCTCTGACGCGAAACCTGAAGAGAGCAGTGCTGTTGAAACTCCGGTAGAAGAAAAGAGCATGGAAACAACAGTCACAGAAAGTAAAGAATCTTCAAAGGAACCTGCTAAAGTGGCTGACGTAGAGGAAACAAAAGAGAAAGCTCTCGAGGAAAGCAAAATGGTAGAGGAAAATAAGACAGAGCCCGAAACTACTGAAGAAAGCATGCCTGTCGATGAAAAACCAGCAGAAGAAAGCTCACCCATCCCAGAAGCTCGGCCTGACAGCCAACCCGCCGAGGAACAAAAAGAGACCGAAACTAGCAAACCAGAGGAAACAAGCAAACCAGAGAAAACAAGCAAACCAGAGGAAACAAGCAAGCCAGAGGAAACGAGCACGCCAGAGGAGAAGAGCGAACCACAAATCAATGGTAAAGCGACGAACGGAGACAGCGCTCCCAACATGAACGGAGACGCTACTGAAGATGTCTGTTCTAGACTTCCAGTAGTGAACGGCAAGGCGGCAGAAAACGGGTCCAACGATGACTCGACGGAACAAGGCCAGGGCGACAACAAAGTTGAGGAGATCGACATCAAGGTTAAGACTGTCCCGGCAGTCGAGCCAGCTGCTGCTCCCATCGACCAGCCTACGGAAGCATAAAGCAGAGACGGTATGTGGCTTTGTTTATTTAGCTGCTTTCTCACCGGTGAGGCGGGGTGAGCATTTAATAGATATAGCGTACCAAACTTGTGACAATTTCATCGTCTATGTAAATTTTTCGTTCCGCGCGCTTCTTCGTTATTTTTAAGCGCAAAGCGCTTTATGGTCATAGTTAACTCGTGATCCTACCTTAGATGTTTAAATGTTTGTTGTACTCATCACACAAAAACGGCTAAACATACATATAGTGGCCTGGATTAACATATAGAATAGTTTTTATCCCGGGAATCATCCCCTAAGGGGGCGAACTAAGAGGCGAAAGTTTGTATGGAGCTATGATATAAACGAGGTCCACGCGGGCGAAGTCGAGGACAGAAACTAGCAACCTATAAGACAAAGCATCTGTCACTTTCTATCAAGTGGTGTAAGCAAGAACGGAATGCTTTACCTTAAGGGGACGGGTAGGGCAAGCCTTCTCCATACAAATTTTGTGCAAGTTTTTCTTCGTTTGTGTTTGGGCTATAAATATAATTTTTAGGTCAGTATACTTATTTTTCTGTTAGCTATTCACTGATGTTATTATTTTTTATTTTTATACTTTTTTATATTTTTTTAATTTTCATTATTTTTATATCTAACAAAATTTTAACATCATGTGCTGCGTAAATTCAATATGAATAAGCAAAAAAAACGAATATTCTGTAGTGCCAAAACCGACGAAAAAAAACTTGCACAACGTTTGTATGGAGAATGCCTTGCCTTACCCGTCGTCTTAAGAGATGCCAGAAAGAAAGAAATGCGTTTTTGTCTTATCTCACGAATCGATTCTACAAGTGCTTAATCGGATACAACACCAGTATGTTGTATTAATTATTTCTAAACATAATTGTGAAGATTTATTTAATCCGTGAGTCATGTTATTGTTATGGTGCTGCCATGGATAACTGTTTAACCCGTTTCCAGGCCGGCAGTCGAAAAATTACAATTGAATGTCAATCTTACTAGTTCAAATTTAAGATACATGTTTGACATGCAGTATGAGGTCGATTTAACGCCTCTGCCTGGAAAAGGGTTAAGACAGAATTTTGCCCCATTTTTGTGGCAGTCATAATTCGAGATGCCAAATTCTGTAGTCGAAATGTATTCAAAGGATAAATTAGATCGTTTTATGTTTCCAGAGTGGAGAGAGCGGAATTGCAGGGCTTCGTAAAGAGTATGGTCCACATCGGAATGTCAAGACTGAGGTTGCTTCCACGCTATACGGCATCACTTCCTAGTTTATACGTGTATTAAAATTTGACTGTGTACTGCGCGGCGGCCGCCTGTGCCTCCTGCCCGTTTCAACCGAACAAACTGCACACCAATTTCGGGCGTTTTTCCTTATAAGAAGTAGCTGCTCCATGAGTGGTATTGAAAATGTGCCATTATTGTTAAGATTAAACACCGAACATTCAGATATGCTTTGGTGTAATCGTTTAGACTGAATCTCATTAGAATTTACTCCATAATTTGAAGTGTCCCGTGTCCGGAGGTATATAACAGTATTAAAATTACGAATACGACAGTGTTTCGTGAGGCATATCTGGCTGTTTGGTTCGCTTGCACATTCCTTCGCATGCTACTTCAGCAATGAGGCCAAACTTGTGCGTACATTGGGCGGCAGGCGCGGGCTGCCAACGTTTCTCGTATTGACTAAGGTAACTTTTATTCATAAGTATTAACTGTATTGTGATTCTTAATTCATAAATATTGAATTTCCTAAATTTCATCCACTGCCAAACTAATTGTATGGTTTCATTTGAAGTTGGGTTATAAAATTGTGCTGTGATAGTGAGAAGTGGTGCTTGTGATATTGTGGTATGTGGTATACGGGGGAAGATATTTGGATAGTGTTTGTTTTTGTTTCCTACTTGTTTTAAGCTATGACGCACATAATCTCGTGAATATAATGTCAATTATTTTAATGTTTATTTCAACGATTTTCTGCCCTAGTGCATATTTTATTAATTTTTTGATGATTCTCATTAATTCGAATTTATTGATGTAAGTTTTGTATGATTTATTTAGCTTTTAATTGAAGTGTTTCTTTAGGTTTAATACGTGTTAGGATGCCGTGCGGGAACAATTTTATAAGCCAACTTCAAATGAAAAACGATCCTTTTGGTCTAGACTGATTTTTTAATTAATTTTAGTTTATAATACCATTTAGCCATTCTTGGGTCGAAGGCGGCCTATAGGCGGCCTTGGCGCCCTACGGGTGTGTTTCCTCTATATAACTTAGTGCTAGAATCAATGTGGCGGTGGAGTCAAACTATTACATTGGTAGCGAATGGACCGGTGTAATGAGTTACGGTTCCATCGGCACGTTAATTCTGGCCCCTATGATTCTAGTTCTATGAATTGAACTACTAAAACAAGTATTAGGAACACTCCCACGCCCGGCGCTGCGGATTCTAGACCGTCAGTAAGAGCTCCTTACGACTAATATTAAGGAAACATACGATATCTAATTCATACATTTTCTACGTCGAAAATAGACAGGTCTTGAACGCAATTGAAATAATTTAACTGTCACGATTGCATTATGACGTTGAAATATAATGGAAGTAGAATTTTTAACGTGTGTTTTATTCCACTTCGCACCCGGAGCACTCTTTCATTTTAAACGCCACAGAAGACGTAAAAAAAGGTTGAACCCTTTATAGGCCACAATCTAAATTTCATGGCAAAATTACCACCTGTCATTCGTTTGTATTTTTTTATGTGTAGAATTTTTAGGTCTACGCAAGAGCATACTCGTCCAATCAAATGAGTACTTTTATATAAACTATTAGGTTCAAAACTTTGGCAAAAATCGTGCCAAACTTTTGAACTATGCGTGTCACAGCATACAAGTTTGTTATTCGATTTTCCCATATATTGAGCAATTTCAAAGATACTGTTCGGTACGGTCAATAGACATACGCATCAAATTGTATTTTATTTGGAGAAAGAAAAGCGTTGGTTTGTTGAAGTGGTTCGTCATTGCGTACGTTGTAAACACACTAAGCTTGTTGGTAAAACATCACGCGACCACTACCTACTTTTGACGTTGGCGTTGAAAGGAATGACGACAGAACTTAGAGTTTTATTTTAGAAAATCTCCAACCTTTTTACCGCCAATCAAGACATCAAGAGGCAGTAGTATCACGCCAATATCATTGTCACAAAAGAGCAAATACAAACCTTACCTGGAAGACTGAATACACCTATAGTCGTACCTTAGGTGTTCTAGGCCTTCAAAAAGTTAAAATTCGTACAAACGTACCTAACGTTGCTAAGTTAATAATGAGCGTTTTTGCGCTCACCAGTTAGCGCCACTGGAAAGTGAGGTCCAGAAGTATAGCTGTTATTACGGGCGTAAAACAAAAATGTACATTTAACCTTTTGAACGCTTTCATATTTGAATGAAGTGATCACTCACACGCCAAGCAATGTAACTTGATGTATCGTTAAAAACCAATAAAACCAAATAAAAACAATTCATAACAGATTTTATTCATGATCAAAGTACACCTTCACTCCGACCTTTTTAGTGGTTGTTGGCGTGGTGGGCACGACAGCACTCGACCACTTTAGTGGCTCTCGGCGCTCAAAAGGTTAAATCATACTTAAAATATGTAGTAAATGATTCTGAGTAAGAAAAACCAAAATCGAATTCTGAAAAAAAAGTTCATGTACACTTTTTTTGAAAAACGCTCAAATTTAAAATACTAGTAAAAATTATTATTGCTACCTCCGATTTAATTTTGCAACTCTTTTTCTTAGAAACGTTTTTAAAACACTGACATTCAGTGACCCGTAACTCATATTTGCCATAAGGTGTAAGGTATAGCAAAATATTCACATTATTTTTAATTTAGAAATAAACCCGCGTAGCCCACCCAAACTATAACATTTGACATTTTGCGCATATGTGCACATTGCCTATAAGTATTCCGAAGTTTGATTTGGATCTATCAATCCTCTGTGGCCTCAATCTCCAGTAGAAAGTAATCGGAGGGGCTACCGCGAAACGAAAACGAATTTCGTTCGTGTATCGCCTCGTATGTGTCGCTCGAACTAGCAAGTGCGACAGAGACTGAGATACACGAATGAAGTTCGTTTTCGTTTCGCGGTAGGCCCTCAGAAAACTACATTCGTCTGTCAGCGCAGCAAATAGAGAGTAACACAAACCAGAGGCCAGAGTTAGCATGAGTATCGCTGTGCGAGGTATAGCACTAGTTTTTTTTTTTTTTGGTGGATTTTTTTTCGGGCTCCGTTAGGCTACCTGTCACGGCTATGGTGGTCACACTCAGCCTTTAAACCTGGCTAAATGCAGTGCACTAACTAGGAGAGGGGAGATAAACCATCTCGCACTAATCAGTGAGTGCAGTTGGTGCACTGCATTTAGCCAGGTCTAAAGGCCGTTTTAGAATAAGTAACCTGATTACCAAATAGTTATTTAGGTACGATACAAGTGCAGAAATTAGGAAATTCGCAACGAGTGGCGATAAATTAAAACACGACCGAAGGGAGTGTTTTAAATCTACACGAGTTGCGAATTACCTATTCGCACGTGTATCGTACAACGTTTTACAGTACATATGGCTCTTTAAAGTTTCAACATATGCACGGAAAGTGCTCATTTCCGCACTCGTGCGGAAAAGTAACACCATGTGTACTGTAAAATTCAATTGACACCTCGCTGTCAAGCACGTAGGTGTCAAATTTAAGAAAACACAGCTTAGCACATCTCTGGTGAATATTCAGCCTTATGTTGTCATTACACTACAGCGTTGCGCCGCGTGGTAGCTTCGTGAATTATACAACCTAGCTTCGCATTCACAACTTATCCTCACATCACCACCCCTAATATATCTCGACGCCTGGATTCTTAATAACAACGCATTATCGGAGATCTGACTTACACTGGCTCGCTTGAAGTGGAAAGGTGAAGCGTGGTGAACACCCAGCTTTTCGATTCGCAAACACGTCTAGCGTAAGTTGACCCCGATATTAGTAACAACTATGCGTAATGGCATATTGATACGATTCAGCGCGGCGTGATAATTGATAACTCTGTGAATTGCAGCTCAGCGGTCGTATTGCAGCCCGCTATTCTGTAGCTTGTTTTATGTTCACCTCAACGCTCACCCACAAATATATAATATTGAAGCCGCGATTCGTAGTAACTAAGCGTAGGTAGAGGTCTAGTTTTGTTCGCTGTGGCTGGTGCGGTGAGAGTGGTGACACGCATAAACGCGTAAAGAATAACAGCCCAGGCGTCTAGCGTTCGACCTTCCAGGCCTATTGAACTCTGCTTGTGTAAAAGCCTCACTCTTCGCATTAGCGTAGGTACCTACCTAAACAATGTTGTACCCAACTTAAAGATCTGTTTGGATTGGCGTTCGAGATTCGTCCTTCAAGTGTGTCATGTCATGACGCCTGTCAAGTGAGCGTATGTTGTTTACTAATATCGTTTGTACTAAACAATGATGTATCATAAATAAAGTATTTTCTCTAAGTTTGTACTTAACATAGCGAACTGTCTAGAGCCTGTTGACATTCGCCCTTCAATGTGTCATGGTGGTGCCATGAAAGCGTATTTAGAACCTTGTAAGTTACGACGACGAAACGAAGTCGCGGGCGGAAGTTAGTTTCTTAATAATGATAAGTTCCGTTTTGTTGCAAAATGCCAGTTTCTAGTAAAGTCGAGTTCTCCAATATCTATGCAGACTTATTTGCGTGGCTCAACACCCTGAATGTTGACATCTAATTTAACATTTTATGACATTGTAATTTTTACTAAATGCCTATTTCTTGTAAATGCCATACGATTAAATAAATATGCAGACTACCTTTCAAAAATATCTACACATGCGTCTTATGTCAATAATAATAAAGTTCGAGTAGGTATAGATATTTTTGAAAGGTTGTCTGTATAGATATTGGAGAACTCGACTGTACCCGATATACTCAAGAAATCCTATACAAACTGTGCCCGTTTTTCCTCTTAAGTATTACAGCGGTAAAATTGTATGTACGGCCGACTTCAAAGCTATGTACACTCTTGCATTATTCCATTGGACTAAGACGAAAAATTTAGGTATACTTGAGATTATTTGAGTTGGCCGGATTGGATTGGATCAAAGTAGTCCATTCAAAAAGCAACTCTACCGCCCAAGGTAGAAGATTCCAATTCCAGTTTTAAAAAAGTCTGCTATATTCAATAATCTCAACCATACACTTAGGTATCTTTGCGACGTCGTTTCTTGTAGTCCCATTAAGTATATGTATTTGCACTCCCACTTTTCTTCCAACACTAGGTAGGTGGTTCGTTAGGTGTATGGTCTCCTGGTATTTCGACAGTTTTGACGGGGCTCCTTTTCTAACCAGAAATTTTATTAATGGGTCCACGAGAAACAAGTCTCCTCGTGGTCCCATTGATGGGACGAATCAATGGGACCACGAGAAAACGGTGGTAAATTCGGTGCTGCCGGTTGCGGCGAGGTGATGTAGAGGTTACCAATACAAAAGGCAGCAACCATTGCGGTCGAGGAACGGACGCGTCGGGCGTGAACCGGCGCGAATAGGAGTCTATTCTGGGAACACGCAACAGAATTTACAGAATAGCCGTATAGTCGCGCGCTGAGAGTTACACTTTCTGAGTATTGTGATATTAACCCCTTTAGGCAGAGCCGTTGATCGACCTGTCAATCTGTCTGCTTTGCCCAAAGGTTGACTGGCAGTTACAAAACATTAGTACAGTCCGCCTTTTGTACGATAAGTTGTTCTTTTGTGCAATAAAGATTAAAATGAAATACTGCCATACTTGTTATATTTCGATGCTTGCCTGTCCAACATGTAATGTTTAGAAAGACATTAGGTTGTAATTTTTCAACTGCGGGCATGTGAGGCTATTCAGATTATTTGTCTTTGACATCAGAAAAATAAATTATTCACTTAACCAATAAACAAAACACGCTATGCAGTAGCCGCAGTCTAGCAGGCACTATGGCGGGTGGCGGAGGTTGGAAACGCCTTAGCTTAGTCGCCTCTTGCCTGATGGCTCGCGCGGAATGTCGCGCGAGTCATGCGACTCTACGCCTTGTTGTACGCAGCCTTATATGATAAACTCAATAAAACACTAACAAATAAGTCGTAACATTTGTCTGCAAGTTAATTCAAATTCAAACAATGAGTAAATTAAAAGACTGCCAGTGCCAACAATATCACTAGATGGCGTTGTATATGCGAAGTCTCAGCGCCAATGCTAACAATATCACCAGATGGCGTTGTATATGCGAAGTCTCAGCGCGATACAAGAAACTACAGTTGAAATTTATAAACCATCTATAATCTAGAATACCTACCTATTCTTTGATGAAGTCTATTAATGAACAGATTAGGCCTGAATCATACTGGCGCGGCCTGCGGTGGCGGTCAATAGTAAATCTGACAGCTAATGACAAGTTTACTATTGACCGCCGCGGCCAGGCCGCGCCAGTCTGTGAGAGGCCTTAGTACTTTAAAAAAAACCGACGTATGCCGCACGACAGGAATAAATAATCGAGTCTGTTGAAAACGCTCGACATAAGTCCGGATTCAGTAATTGCGCGATATTTTTCCGCATAGCTCCCCGGGCGCATTGGTATTCAAAACTTACCAAGCTCCATTTCAACCAATATAATTCAGATCTCCGAGCACCCACATTTTCTACGAATCCCCGCGTCAAGTTATATTAGAGGTAAACGAGTTGAGTTGAGGCAGTAATATAGCAGGAGCAGGATACAGCGCTGACGTCAGTTGCGCGCGCGCGTGAATCACGCGTGTGTCACCGACGGACGGTCGCCTGTTTACGATCGACTCACAATGAGAGATAATAAGTATAAGCGGTTCTTGGAACGCGATGTTATGCTAGCTTTATCATTCGTACGAATGCGGGTAGGCAAACAACGATTAGCAGTAGAAGAGTGTCCGCTTAGCTTAGGCGGTGTTAACCATTTGACCGCCATATCGTTACTTGTATAACGTCACTATCGCTGCTATATAGTTCATATAAACATTTGGGGATATTTATGTTCGTCACTTTCCATCCGTTTCGCATTTGGCTAAGTTCGCTTCGATGGCACCGACCGGCTGTGCGTGAAACATATTGAAACGCAAAAATGATGCGAAAGTTATGATTGTTATGAACCCGTTGGTACTCCTTGAATGTGTTATTATGGCGTATACAATTAGTGCTTGGCGCTCTGCGGGTTCGATTACTCACGACATCTTTATGCGTCCTTGGCGTTGAAAGAGTTAATTTCTAACATGGATCCTTTAGAAAAATAAAAACTGTTAGTGTTGTGGCAACCGGTACGGTGTCGTTCGCTTTTCGACTTGTATTTTTATATAACTTGCTCTAACAGGTACCAGTCAGTCGCCGGCCGCCGCGCCGCTCACCGAGCTCGCGGGCGAACGCAACGGCGCTATCTGCCATAGCTCTGTCTCACTCTCGCATTTTAGCTATGTAGGTAAGATTGTGAGGACGTTCGTTGCGCCACGGTCGCGAGAATCGAATCCACGTTGCTTTGTGAAGTCGTAGAGTTATTGAGGAAAACCTGAGCGTTTTAGCACGTTTTAGTCAAACCTAGCCAGCTTCTTTGATCTATTAAGTAAAGCAGAAACTGATTAGGTATACCGTAGCATGTTTAAGGCAAAGATAATCTGTTCTGGCGACGGCGACATATATTTTATCGGGCTGCCGCGATGCCAGCCAGCCGCTAGCGTAAACATGTTTATGTAGCTCTGACTCTTTGACACTCGCTGAACAGTTTATTGTAAATACTCCTACCTATTTACCCCCATCTGTAGAAGTAGGTAGTTCAAAGTTAACCAAGTTAATTAAATTAATTGAATGGGCGCAAGTTACCTAATCAATTACAGTTTTAGGTATGTTTGAAGCACAAATAAAAAGGCGATCAATAAGCAAATACCTAGTACCTTACCTACGTAGAAATAACACCAAAAAATGTTAGTAAGAATAATTGAAAAAGTTTGTATTCTACAGTAAGTAAGTAGCCAGCCTAGTACCTAGTAGTAGTGTAGTTGTAAAGTTGTAACCAACATTATAATTGACTATTTTCTGGTAGCAAGTATTCTGTAGTAAAAAAGATAGGATGACTCCTTTTTTTCAGAATTATGGTATGCTTCCCATTATACGTTTAAATACCTACTAAGAAAATCGCTAGGCAATTCTCACGTATCATCCCCATCTATAAGGGCAGTCTTGTTGTTAACTCTATCTAAAGAAAAGTTGACAGAATAAGAGTACCTAGTTTGTCAAGAGTGTGTGAGTTGAATCGTTCTCTTAAACCCCTCAATGTAGGTAGTTAAACTTGCATGGGAGTCTTATGGAGTCCAAGTATATTTCATATAATAGGTTGAAATACCTACACTCTATTCCACATACGATTAGAAAAGTCGTGCGTCATGCAATTTCAAGGAAAACCATTTAGAAATGCAAAAAAAAACATTAGTACTGTCTGTACATTTAATTTATTAACATAATTAATAATACAAAACATATACAAACATACTGTTTGATTATAAATAATAATGTATGCAATAAAAATTAGCAAGTAAAGTAAATATCTATTATACAAGGAAAATATATTAAAAGTAATAAAAACAAAGAAAAGTAGTACTAAATGATCGAAATGATTAAGGTAGTACAATATTTCCCTTTAACTACTAAACTAAGAAATATACTAATTTGTCCGTTAAAATTCTAATGTTATATGGAATGAGGTACATATCTGAGAAAGAGTGATTTACTCAGTGGATTAATCCACTCAAATCACTCTTTTTCAGTCGTTCCCTCAAATGGTGATCATGATCATGACATAATATACAGCAGACAAGTTTAACATACTTATAGCTGCAAAAAAAACAATGTGTTAAGAAGTTATCGTGAGCGACTTAAATACTTACTTTAAGATGGGATCGTTGGCTGATAGAAGAACTTAGAAGTGATAGTGTTAGTTTTGAAGATAATTGTTACCGGTGCATTCGATTTCCCAGAATTACTGCAAAACATTAATTTCCACGTTCATAGAGCATGTAATGTTAAGCTGTTCAGTTTAGCTGCTCGTCGTACTAACCTCAAGCTACACTGTCCCCTGTCACGGATGTTTACAGCTTATAAGAAACATCAAAATTGTATTGATCTCAACTCGTCAACTATCCCATTCATAAAAGCCACGATTGCTGACAAGACTTAGTATTTATTATATATTAGTTAGTGTAAACAAATTGTAATCTGTATTTATTTTAATTTCACTCTTAATTTGATTAGTTTTATTTTGTGCATATAAGAGTAATATTATGTAATGGTATGCTTATTGTTGAAGGTACAAACTGTCGCCATCGCTATAACATCAAGAAAATCTCAAGACACCAATAATTCCTTGTATGTAAAGAAAACTTGGCAGACTACATTCGCATTTACACGCCAACTAATCTTATCGGAGTGATAGCGGCGTGATAATGATAAGCATGTATCGGTGATCACAAAATCGTTCCATCCGGCTCGAAGGACCAATTTAATGAGCATCTCATTAGGTACGCGAAGATCGCGAAGGTAGGTCTTCTACGCGATATTCTTTTCTTATTGATTAGATTCTTATTTCACTTCCTATGAGTGGATGCAAGCATTTACTGAAACTTCATATATATAGATAAGTATTACAGGAGATGAGTAAATTATAAAGCAATGTTTCACTAGATGGCGTTGTAAATTATAATTATTTTTATGGCACAGAGATCTCGCTTATACAACGCTAAATTGTAAAACTCGATTTTCGTTGAGGTTTAGTTAGACACGGGTTGCATCGGCAGTGGCACATACATGACACGAACAACCGTCAGAAATAAAGGTAAATAAATATTGCGTTAGATCCGTGTAATCTTTTAAATATAGTACACGTGCAAGTGAGCGACTACCGAACATAATACCAGGGATCGGAACCGGTTTTTTCAAAAATATCCGAAGTAGTCCAATATTTTGAATTATTTTAGGCTCTTAATGTAGGACTCTATCATGTATTTTCGTATTATTACACTGCCTGATCAAAAATGATATTATAAACCAAAGAACGAAATAGAACGAAATAATACCGGTATTTTTGTATGGTGAAAATACCGGCATCCGATCCCTGCATAATACACTCACGACGCATTTGAGTTGGTCGAATGGCATCCCAGTAGTCTACTCTACCGTCAAAGCCTTTATTTTCCAATTCCAATGACAGTTTTATAAGAAGTCGGCCACGTTAAATAATCTCAACCGTAGTACCGACCAATCTGAGGGCAACCAGTGTAAGTCTTACCTCCGATTACTCGTAGTTGTTACGATTTTGAGGGTCAAGATATATTAGAAGTGGTGTGCAGTCGAATCCAAACTGGTTATAAATTGTCATTTGTTTCGGAAAGTCCACTCGTGCCAGCATTCGTGAATATCCATATAGGTGCTGAGTTTTGCCTATGTTATTAAGTAATGACGCGCAGCGCATCTCCAAAAACCGCCAACTTCTCACAAAACTTATATTACGAACACAGGAGTCTTTACTCAATTTGTTGAGTCTTTACTCTCTGAATAACTAATAAAGGCTTATATCGATGCTTCGTGATGAGTTGGTGTAATCTTCATTCTATCAACAGTAGAAGATGTCAGAATTGTAAACAAAAGTTCTTGGCACATAACCTGAAAGTTAAAAGTGTATCCTATACTAATAACGAGCAATATTTGTATATTATAATGTATATTTGCAATCACGATCTCGGAAACGGATCTAACGATTTCGATGAAATTTGGAATATAGGGGGTTACGGGGTCGAGAAATCGATCTAGAGCTAGGTCTCATGTCTGAGAAACTTAGTTTTCACCGTATTTTCTCCATTTTCAACCGAGCAGAGCTCGGTCGCCCAGGGACTTTATTTGATAGTAATATACTTCTTCGAAAGTAGTATGTAGGCGGTAACAATGCTTCATACATCTTTGGCTTATTCTATTACCACAAATGTGTATATCTATCCGTCCGTAATCCGTATACCTACATATATCTGAATTAGAGTTTACTTTACAGTAAAAAAATTGACCCCTAAAAATATTATAATTAGAAAATAGCAACTGAAAAAAAAACCTATCACAACGGATTGCGGCCCAAAGGGGAAATGCCGCCAGCGTCATGGGGTCCGTGCCACAGGCTCAACACTTTGATGGAGTGTTTATTTGTAATTAATTTCAATTACTTCGTTTAAGTAGTATCGTACTTAAAATATTTGGCATAATATTGTATTGACCATGTTCATGTGTAAATATCCTACAGTATCAAGAGTTGATGTTTAAACTTCATCATTACAGCATTGATTGCGAAGATGTCCACAAGCGTTCGTCCCTGTACCCTTGGCGAAGCGCCCTCTCGCGACCCGGCGCCCCGGCGCCCGGAGCGCCCTCCCGTCCCGTCCTTGCACACCCTCTGCGTATACCTATTGTGAGGATTTACGATAGTCTAATTGCGGACTTTTTGATAATGGTTTATATTGTAAACATGTTTCGTACGCTTCCGAGGTTAGCGGAATCACGTGGGTTCCAAATTGTTTTAGAAAATAGTAGTTAATAATTTCGTAAAAACGTCTCTTGGCTCAAACACTATTCTTGGAATCGTACCCTATTTATATTTTCAGATCTACAATAGGCTTGTGTCCTAAGATTTCTTACGATGCCATTCGAACCAGTTTTTGGAGAACAACAAATGTTTGTATGGGAGCGACTACAATTAAAGAACATACTTAAATACCCAAAAAAAATGAGTTGAAGACGGACCTCGATGGCGGCAGCCGAAACGTTTCATACTAATTGACATTGAAGTATGATATCACCGTTTGCTATTTGTACTAATCATTGTATGGGAAATCAAGTAAATTGCTGTTTCGGTCAAAACACTGCGTTTAGGTCCATAGTTGTCGTACAATTTTGCTTCTATTAAAGCATAAGGATTCTATTGGTAGCTTTAAATTTACTTTTGGACAATAAAAAAATGCATATTTTTATAGCCTTTCAAGGTCCATATCTTTTTATGATTTAGCAAAACTAAGTTATCAATTTTAACATAAGGAAACTACCTTATCTATTCAAAAACGGTTTGGAGTTATTGTGGATAAAATAAGGATTTAATAATTAATCAATCAAGGTATGTTTCTATGGAAATCTCATCACATCACTTCTTAACTCCCTAGTATTTTGAAGTATCAATATGTAATGAATCCTTAAGTTACGTAACGGGTGTTTAATGAATAATGAGCACACGCCTGCCTTTTAACGAACGGATATTTCACTTTCACTGTCATACTTCAGCTGTCTTTTGCTTCTGTAACTCAGGTTAACACTCTTAGCCTTAGCCCCTTATTCATAAAACTTAACAAACCTCTGTTAACTAAATGTGTTTCATCCCTACCTACTTTTTCGTCTTGACCGTACAAACTCTCACGAGCAATACTTCACATTCAAGCCATCAATTGAAGTGTAAATGGTGTGACGTTTATTAGACGCGCTCGGTCGCACTTTCAGCGCTACAGTGCACCCCGCAAGTGCACATCAGCATCTATGCCCGAGCTCAGCCAATTAGCCCGTTCTTCCAAAACGCCGTAGCGGCGTAGCCCGTAGCAATCACAACGCACTTGTACAATTGCGCGTGAGTTTAAACAATTCCACTATAAATTTGACATCGAATTTCTGACTCGACGACCGCCCTCTACCATGAAACTATGATACCCGAATTGACATCGCTGCTCCGCTCCGTTGGGTTGTAAAAACGTTGTTAAGGGCCGTGGGAGACGTCTCTTGGTATGGGGGCAGCTGTTTTTCTGATGCGATCACAAACCGGTTGACCATCGTAATGACGAGCGGCCCTGGGCTGGTATTAGCAACGTTTACCGACTACTCACATCAGGCTAACCAGTTAAGTCTGATCTGAAACGACATGTATTTGTTATCAATCTCGAGGTCGAGATATACTAAGAGTAAGTGGTGAGTTTGAATACTTTGAGTCGAGAATAGTTGTAAATCGTGTAGCTGGCCGAGCGCGGCTATAGGCAAATGTCGACTTCTTTGCATTAGTGAAAATAGAATGACACTTATTATTTATTTTTATTTAGCAATAATATGAATCCACAAATGTAGAATACTTGTCTTCGGCTACGATGGACATATTCGAGTATGTGTATTGACTATTGTATATCTATTACCTACTAAATAAATATTTATTTGATCCACATTCATATTCAGAGGAACAATGAAATTCTAGGAATTTAACTACGGATTGATATAATATTTACGAGGCTTAAAAAAATATATTTTAAAGTTGTTTCTGTTTCAACGTTTGCTCCAAAATATGCAGTAGATATTCTATATTTCACCATTACAAATGTTTTAAACCCATTTTTTGTGTGTGCTATTTTCAGACTAAGTATATTTCTGAAGTTCAAAACAGTCGCGTATTACTGGGCCTAATTAAAAGCAGTTTGTAAATGATGTTTGTAGTTAAAAATGAGTATATAATATTTAAATGACTTTGATTTGGCTCTTGTCATAGGTACCTACGCTAACGTAGGCTTTGCAAAGTGCTCTAAGGTCTGGTGTTCATTAGTATTTATTATAACATGCACAAGTTGTGATGTGTGTGGGTTTGAAACACTTTAGAGGTATTTAACAGTGATGATAGCCTTTGTCATAACGTTGATGTCACTTGGACTGGTTAATTAAATACACACAGACAAAAATACATTATATTATTGTTAAATCTTGATAGTTACCTCAGGCCCACGTACCACAATAGAGAGGTTAGTTTTTCTCACACGACAAGGAGTAGCGTAGCGTGGTATGTTGCGTTGGCCCCGCAGGTCGATATGGTCTTCGGCGCCTTCTCTGGGGTCGACCGGCCCCTCGTCCCCCGTCGCAAAGAACGCTACTTATAATCCCGATGAAGTCTGTTCTATTTACTACTGGCTGGGGAGCCTACATCTAGGACTACATTCTGTGTTTGCCTATGCCCTAAGAACGAACGCAATTTACATGCAGACAACGTCAAAAATAACTGCAGGATAACGTGAAGAGGACGTAGGTCAGAGGGGTAATCACGTAAATTTTCAAACGCACGTTAAAACAACCTCTATTGTCATTTTATAAGGTATTCCGCGATAAGGCGTTCCGCATTTATAAACGGGATCGGTGCGAGGAGAACTGGCGTTTATTTAAATTTGCCAGAAACCGCTGCAACCTATAATGAGTTGTGTACTCACTAACTCCTATGCTTGGTTGCCTCTCTTCCTTCACTTTTACCCCTGTCACAAATGAGACATCCGCAAAATTATTGTATCTAATAAGTCGAAGGCAGTTGGTCATGACAATGTAAGTAGAATTATGGTTCTCAATGTTCTTGACTGTATTTATCCTGTATAACTCTTATTGTGAATTTTTGATTTTATATTGGGATGTTTCCCTCGTGTTGGCGTAAGGTTTTTGTCATCTTACTTTCCTAAATTAGCAAACCCAGTTCCCTCAATTATTATCGGCCAATATCAATTCTCCTATTTCTTTCCAAAATTCTCGACTGCTCAATAATTGCATACGATTCATATTCGGCCTCCGTAAATATGACCACGTTTCCTATACCGCCGCCAACTTAACTGGCTCTCCATTCGCCGTCGTAGGTCCCTTAGATTACTTTGTACCCTTTTTTCAATCCTGTTTGATCCTTCTGCTCCAGGATACCACAGAAATAAATTTGTTTCTGATACCCCTTGCCCAGGCTGTGAGATACGTATCTCCCGTGTTCTCAAATTATCCATACCTTCCCACCGCACTGTTTCATGACTTCGTTCCTTCGCCGTACAGGCAAGCCGTCTCTGGAATTCACTCCCTCTCAACAGTGAGACAAGCCTCAAGCAAGTTTGCTTTCAAGCGGATGCTGCGTAAGCACCACAAAAATCCATCTAAGCTAACTCGCGGCCGAGTGTACAACTGTACAGTCACATCTGTATGAACCTATACATTAACAGTCATATGTCCGGGGAATAAAACTCAAAATGGTTGAATTTTTTTAGAGTTGACCGTACGCATGTCGTCACCGGCCCGAAGAATGTAGGATCATGCTAACGGGACCGGCGCGCGCGCAGGGTCCTGCCTGTTCTAATTTATACCGCACCGCACTCGAATTTGGTCGCTACTCGACTGTGGGACTTGACTACATATTAACCTATTAAGTATGGAACGACACTGTGGTCCCATTTGTTTCATTTATAATACTGGGGGTCCCAAGATACAAGCCCTTAGTTTGGGTGCGCTTTAGGCTTTTCTATTTTTATGTATAATAAATAAATAAACAATTATTACGGGACAATCTTACAAAAATCGAACAGTCCCATAGTAAGCTCAATACGGTGATTATTGAACGAGCGAGCGAAGCGAACGAAGTTCTCTGCTTCAGTTTGGGTCAAAATTCATTTGTATGTCCGTTTGTCGGCTGTTCTATCCTTTACAGGTCGCATTTCTCAACCGATTTTCCCGATGAATTTGTGAGCAGATAAATTGTATAGTTTTTTTTTGTAATCAGATTATTGAAATAAAAAAAATGGATAAGAGACAGGCTCGCGAGTTCTACAGCTCACAAAGTACCTAGGTATATGTATACCTAATAAGTTAAAATAATACGTATTAAGCACATTTCTCAGCTACGACGATAATACAAAGAAATCAGATCACAGGTATTTGACGCCCGAGCCGAGGCCAGGGATTTCGTAGCGCTACGCTCGTAGCTGATGAAACGGGGAACTCCGTATGTAGAGGAAAGCGCCTGCGAGCAGAACGCCCACCTCGCGCATTCCTGGCGCTGAAAGTTTATATAGGTAGGTGTACAGTCGACTACAAAGAGAAATATACGGCCAAAGTTACAAAAAATATGTATACACGACTTTAATGTTAAGGCAATAGAGTCGTGCATACATATTTTTGTAACTTTGGCCGTATATTTCTCTTTGTAGTCGACTGTACCTATGTTAAATCGAGCCCGAAATAGGGATATTGCCTGACACTCCTGACAGTCAAAAATGTTTGGGCGATATGGCTCCATCAAGGCGTTCGTGATTCCGACTATGTTGAGTTTGGTTTGGATAAGACAAGACCAGTAATGGGAATGGCTATACTAGAAAGCATATTTGTGCCAAATTTCATAACTCCGAAAAGCATGTTTCGCTGAAGGAATTATTGATTTTTTCAGCTAACCTTAACCTATGTTCCATTAATTAAATTATCTGCGACCAGATTTTTAAGCGAAAAATGGCGTTGAGAATTTTGAAAATTCGGAATAATTATGGTTTCGGACAAGTGACTTCGGTATTTTTCTGTGTTTCCGCCAGTAAGTAATATATTATGTAAATATTTTAACTTATCCGTCAACTTACAGGCGTCCTTCTCTAGTCTGCAGTGAGACAACAGTACTGTTGAAGGCAAAAATTGCTCAAAAAATTGCCGGTGTAAGTGCACCATAAAGCTTGCATCACACTGACGTGGCCTGCGGTGGCGGTCGATAGTAAACTTGACTATTATTTGCACATTCAGTTTTTCGACATATGTATTTTTTATTACAGGCTTGTCAGTTCTATAGCTCACAGAGCCACTTACACAGTTTATTCTGTGCTACAGTATTTACTAGGTAAAAAAAGAGATCTATGTATATAAAGCATCCACGAGCTCGGATAATGATTAGGGATAGGGTCTCAGTCTATACGAAGCAGTAAATAAACTAACTGACAAGAAACCCTTGGTGTTACAAAATCAATTGGAAATTTATTAGCTTCAAGATAGCCGAAATACTTCGGCGAGCTGGCTTTGAGAGTAGCGCAAAGAAACAACCGGACAAATGCGTAGGTACTTATCTAAACATTTTCCGAATTGGTCGCTCTTTTTCCAAGCACTGTTTATTTAATAAGTATAGTTAATGCGGTAGTAGAAAACCGTGAAAATTTATTAATTGGGTACATAAAGATCAAAAAATTATGCTTTTTGACCAGAAAATACAAACTTCTAACTAAAAGAGAGACGTTCATAAAAAGTTGCTCATTTGATTGTCTTTCACCGAACACTAATGTTGCCAGACGGATAAGGTAAAAAAAACCCGTGTAAGTGCACCTTTACGATTGCACGAGCAGTTTACATGACATTTGAGTGACAATTTGTATTGTTGATGTGTAGCGTAGAAAAGACCGAGCACAGCAAAAATAAAGAAAGTATTTTTAAATAATCTTATCGTTTCTTGTTCATTGGTTGCTATCAAATAACAAATTATTTACATAAAAGGTACTTCAGGTAGGCGAATGTCTTTATAAGAAGTTGTACATTCAGATAATTATACTTCGAACCCGGCATCTGTGGTGGTGGAGGTTCCGAACGCATCTGTGGTGTTGGTGGTATAAGTGTTTGTATTATTTTTCTTATTATTAGATATACCTTTATACCTACATATAAGGTGCAATGGGGTAACCTCGAATATGGGGTTAAATTGAAAATTACAAATATTTACTACTTATATTAAAAGCAATTTAAACTCTGGCAACACTTGCCAAGATGCCATGGTTATCTGTCCCCCACTTCTGTTCGCCCCGGTCACTATACTTGCCCTCAACCAAAGTGACGACTGAGGCCATAAAGAAAGACAATGAAAAACAATGCAAAAGAGAACGCGAGCCTATGGTTTTATGGCCTCAGTCGTCACTTTGGTTGAGAGCAAGTATAGCTGTGGAAATACGTTTGTTACGTTACGAACAAATTTCCGAGACTAAGTAGTGCACTTTGGCGAGTACTTATGAAATTACCCCGTGTTATGTAACTCAGGAATCCGATAAGTTAAATCATTGTCTGATTGTTTTAACGTTAGATTGTCATTTTTGTACGACATAACGGTCTAATTGAAATTTTAAAGAAGCATTCGACTTTACCCCACGGGTATACTTCGAATATATGTAATATTTCGAAAGTTCATCAGTTAGACACTTCAGGTTGGCCTTACTCAATAATGTGTCAGAAATGTCAATTTAACGTTAAAACAATTAGACAATGATTTAACTTGTCAGGTTCCTGAGTTATATAACATGGGGTAATTTCCAAAATTTCATTGTAAAATATTTAAAAACAACATGTTCTTCATGAATCAAAGAGATCTTTTTGTGGGGCAAATAAGTACGATCAAAAAATAAATTTGGACCTTAAACTGATATTGCACAGGAACCATTTTTGCAATACTTCGGAATTACCCCACGTGTTTACGAAATTGCCCCTTCCTAATAAAAAGCTCCTTTTTTAATTACGTTTATTTTCTAAATCCAGCAATATTTTTAAAAAGTATTTTTACCAAGCGTTGATCAATATATCTCATTTCACGAAAATGGCATCACTCGCAAGGAATACTTCATAAATGGTGACTTTCAAGTCCAAACACGAACCCCAAAAATATATCGAAAATACCCCAAATCACCTTACACCCAAGCTTTTTACTACAATGCTTTGGGCGGCTAGAGGATAATAGAACTATGTGAAGTACTTATAATAATTACTGACATACGTACTAGACGTGTGCGCCGCGCCGCCGCGCCGCCGCCGCCGACGATTTTTCCACGCCGCCGCCGCCGATAGATTTGACCGGCGTGAAATCGGCGTGGCGTAATTGCGTTTTTTTCGGAAAAGTGATAATTATTCTATGCATTTTATTCAAGTAACTCTAATTCCAATGCCGAATAAGGAGTCTCTACGGCACTTGTCAACTCTGTAATTTTCTACATTAAAGAGTTTGCTTAGTTCGCTTCGAAATAAAAAAAATCGCCAATTCTGCAGTAGGTATATGTACGAGTATACACGCATGATTATAACATTCTTGCGAACATACACGCCATGGCAGATATCGTCGGCTAAAGTCACAAACCTCTTAATTCCATTTTTCAAATCATGCTTTGGCACAGTTATACAATACAACATGTGCTTTGGGACGTCAACGTCATGAAAAAAATATAAAATAAGAACAATTAATGTATTAAAAATCTAAAAGCATAAAAAAACAAATGGACATCTTGTGATGATATTTATAAGTACCACTGCTGCAAATCTTTACTTATTTAATTAATTTTATTGTGATGTAAATTAAATAGGTTTTTTTGTGTCTCCTGTAAAATTGGATCAAATAGAGTTAAAAGGTTCCTCTAATTCTTGAGCACGTGATCTTATTTCAGCTAACAATCTATAATCATAATCAACTGGGGCATATTCCAGTAACCAAAAGTTGTTTAACTCATTCCATGAAGAATCCGTTCCCTTATACCTCTGGTCGGGTCTGGGTATACCACAAAGGGCAGATTCCATGGTTGTCTCTAAGAAATGCTCTACCCGTAAATGTCACAACTATCCAACTAATTATCTCACTTATATCCCTTGCTGGTAAAGTTCTATTGTATATTATTCTAAACAAACGTCTGGAGTACTACAGAAGCGGACAAATCGCAATAGAGCAAACAGGCTTTGTTAAAGGTAGAGGCACAAGGGAGCAGATCTTAAATATCAGGCAGTTAATCACATGGCCTTTTGCTTCATCGATTACGCCAAAACGTTTGACTGCATAGATTAGCGACAAATGTTTGAAGTGCTTGGGGAAATGGGTATTGTACCTGAACATCAGTCCTTTTTGGTGGATAATCTATACTTGGACGGCAAATGTCGTGTCCGGCTGGAAGACATGGAGTCCAAACCCATTAAGACCAATCGAGGCAGAATTGCATACTGTCCCGGTCGGCGAACACATAATGCGCGGACTGCGCAGAGTGCTTGAGAGCTGGCAGGGCGGCATCCGAATTAGTGAATAACAATTTGCAATACATAGTTGCCTATGAGACTGAACTAGCTAGCTACACTTCTTAAGAAAGTCGAATTGATCAGTGCACAATACGGCCTCCACTTAACCAGGAAAAAATGAAGCTAATGTTCATAGACAGAGCTGGGTTGATGCAGAGGGCACAGGAACTACATTACCTGGATTTAGTAGAAAACTTTGTCTACTTAGGCTCACAGATCTCCAACGACGGAGACTGTTTGAAGAGAATTGCTCAAACAGCAGTAAAGCGCTTGAAAAATATATGGAGGAATAGGAACATCTACCGCAACACCAAAGTCAGATTTATGCGCACCCTTATCTTATCCATTTTTCTTCATGCCTCTGAAACATGGACTTAGAACCCAGGCTTGAGAGCAAAAAAAGATACATTAGAAATTGGTGTTGGCGTCGAATGTTGGTCATGTCATGTATACAACGGCGCACTTATGTGTCGATACTCCAAGAGCTTTGTATCAACATCCAGCTTTCAACTACATGCTTCCAGATAATGTTGACATTATTTGGCCACGTGGCCGGCCAAGACCAGTCCAGGTCGGAGAAGATGATAATGGTTGGCTGCGTTGAAGGAAAGAGGAGTCGAGACAGATCACCCATATGATAGATTGATGTAGTCGGCGATGCCACGGGCGTCAATATCCAAGGCGTAATACAACTAGCCCAAAGTAGAAGGGTTTGAAGAATGTTTATAAGATCTGCGCTCTTGGTAGTCACGACCCTCATCCTTGAGGAACCGACAAAGAAGAAGAAAAATCAAAATTCCTAATTGATACATCTTTTTATTTTTTTGGTGCAATTATATTTCTGAAATTCTTAAAACTAATTTATTTCACTATAAGAAGTTACGCTTTATAGTTATTTAACCATAAACCGAAAAAAAAGTACCACGCCGATTTCACGCCGATCACGCCGCCGCCGCCGATCAAAATCCCACCGGACGCCGCCGCCGATGATTTTGCCATCGGCGCACACCTCTAATACGTACCTACTCATATTAGATACCGATCAGAAAAAAAACTATCATAAATTAAGAAAAAAAAAAATCCGCGCTGCCATCTTTCCGTACGACAAAGTGAAAAGAGCGGGAAAGTTCCCGCCACCATTGCAAAATATTGCGTTCCATTGTACGCAGCTCGCCATGTGCGGCGCCCGGCGCGGCGCACATCTGCCGCGCTCGCACCCTCCGACTCGCCCGATCTAACTATAGTTCCAATGATGGGAATGGGATTCGTGGGATGATCTTGGCGCGTTTCATTTCAAACGTTATATTTTAATTTGAGTGAGCGTAAGTATAAGGATATGTTTTGAGCTGAAACGTGTGTAAAATATTTGGGTGTCTTGAGTCCGTAATTCTTACTCAGGAATTCGATGTAGCGTAAAAGCGTAATTATAGTCAGTTAAAAATTCCTAATTAAATTCATCATGTGAGCAGGTCCGTAAAAATAAGGTAGAAGTTTTAATTAAAACTAGATCTAAATGTTAGCACTGAAAACCAGTAAAACATTCTAATAAAACCGATATTAGTGTGTCGCGGGGACGCATGCGCGAGGAGGGTCGCCCTCCGGCCTCCCTTCCTATTACACGTTCTCTATTTAGGGGCTGCTACAAAGAACAACTCCGGCCTATCTATTTTGGTTCTCACTCCAGAATATTGTCACAAACAAAGTTATTGGATTCAGAACGAACCGGCGCGGGCAATGAATATTTCAGAGCGCGGGAAAATCTGAGAAATTTGTTTCATGGGATCATAACCATGAAAACGTAATCATGTTGAACCTGTTAAGTTGATGCGTTATGTCTAATATTGTACGTAATATGTAACTAAATTGAGACACTAAGTATACCTAATACTTTAATACCTATGTATTTTGAATAGGTATATGTACATAATTATTAATGTCCTGCCATGTCCTTTTGAGAATGTCTAGCTCAAAACCTTTAACTTCGTCGTCTTCATGAAACACAATGGAATACATAGACAAAATAAAACGATTTTCGTGTTAAATTAAACTGGCTAATTAATTAACATAATGATGCTAGAGTGGAGGATTCTCTCTGAAAATTTAATCTTCGGGAAGGGAGCTTGGTTCCTGGAGACGGCGCGAATCGTTCTACAGAGGGGTAAACACGTAACGTTTCGAACGAGCTTAGGACAATTCAACTGTCAATTTCCCATACAAAAAGTGCCATAGATCTACCGGACGCGCGTACAATGCGTTACGTGATCGACCAGCAGGTCTACATTGTTATTAACTATGCAAACAAAGATAAAACACAATGCAAAGTTGTTACGACCTAGCAGGATTTGAACCTGCATCCACCTTTCGCGGGCATATGTTTTACCAATTAAATAAATAATACATAAATATTAGAGCACAATCTTACACAAATCGACCTAGTCCCACAGTAAACTTTGCCCTTACCGGGATTCGAACCCAGGACCTTCAGCTTCGTAGGCAGCGTTGTTACCCACTAGGCTAACCAGTCGTCAAAAATTAAGCTACAGGTCCAGTTGTTAAGCCAACGAATGTCATGTCGTTTTGCTATAATTGATCTTTGTACCTAGTTATTTATTTCACTTTAAATGAACTATGTGTCTCTAATGAGTATTCTAAAGGAGTATTCGACTTTAACACATGGAAATCGTGATTAGTAAAATATCAGAGCTTCGTAAGTAAATGGTCTATTTTGGTTCATCGCTTCCGATTACAATCTTGTTTCAATGTATAATATTCGTGCTCTCGCTTCTACGCGCGCCGAGCTAAAGTGTCAAAACGAGCGCTTGAAACCTATTGAAAAGTGATTCAGATGTGAGAAATATAAACAGAGCACTGTCCTTGCACGTGCTCCGTATTTAGGTTAGGCTATTTATATAAAGGAAATCAAAGCTAACCTGGGCTCAGTACTAGAATGCTGGACGTTTATGTTTTACAGGTGAACTACAGCAGCAGAGATTTATACAGCCACCGCCCAGCTATCATGATCGGGCTATTCCCATTTGTTCCCACCTTTTTGTTACCGGTGGGAACAAATGGGAATAAATATTGCCATCAGTTCCCATTGGGGACAACTGGGAAAGAATCCTTCCGATTTGTTACCACTGGGGATAACTGGGAAAAAGAGGGGACAAATGGGAATGAACATTCCCAGTTGTTACCGCCCCATTTTGACCAAGAAAATGGTTATCATAAAGAAACTTTTAAATTATTTAAAGTAAATAACGATATTGATAACTTTTCATAATTTTTAATTTTAAACAGATTTCGGATCAGATACATTGCTTAGGTATACCTAAGCAATGTATCTAATACAAAAATAATTAAATAAATAACAAATAATAATTCGGTAATATAGGTATTACATAAAATTGGCCTTCCAAAGTATACTTCAAAATTGAAATAATTTAAAAGTTTCCTTATGTTACCCATTTTTTGGTCAAAATGGGGCGGTAACATATAGGAATGTTTATTCCCAATTCCAATGATTCTCTCCCAGTTGTCCCCAGTTTTACAAATGGGAATGATTCTTTCCCAGTTGGCAGTGTCCTAATTTGCCAAGCTATATAGCTTGTTACTATTCTGAAAGTAAGTACCTACCTATACGCAATATTACACATACCCCCATTTCAGCCCTTTGCTAGAGGAATATGATGAATAGATTCAAACGTATCACCAAAGAAAATCTAGCCCCATAGTTAATTATTTTGTGTCAGTAATTATTGGAAATCCTAGCGAGGTTTCCCGGAAGTGGCCAGGCCGGCTGGCAACCGGAAGAGGGAGGGGGCGAGACCAACCAAGGCTACGGTGGAAAAGTCATTTTCGATGGCACACAATGTGCCAGAAAAACTTAGATATTACTACTGGTTTCTTTCACTATTAAAAACAATAACTTAGTTACTCAAGTTCAATGTCTACGAATCAAAACTAAACTTTTTTGACGTTCGAGACTCGAGAGAACTTCTAACAATAATTAAACATTGATTAGCTGTTGGTTAACTTCGCTAATCAACGGCTATAACTCGGAGAGGGACGGAGTGGTTCACCAGGAGCCGTTTTCGGTGTCCTCAAAAACTCATTAAGTTATTTATAAATTCATAACGGGATGAAATAGTGCCTGTTTAATTTAGCAGGCATTGCTCTGGTTTTGTTTGGAAAAGTTAAAAGCTCTTAAGCTATTCTAGTTCCAAAAGTTTTTATTTTAATTTGCCGTGATTACTGAACCTATTGAAAAGGATGAAGTTTTTCTTCATCTCGTTGCACCATTGCTTTGGATACATCCTGGTTCTCCAGTGAATGAACGCTTAAGGATATTTTGATTTATAAAATCGTTTTATGTGAGATAGCTATACTGAAAATCGCCTATGATTGTTTTTATAGCTCAAACAAGTATTCTAGTTTGTTGCAATTACTTTACTTTACATAAGATATTTAGGCGGTTTTGAATGCTAGATATAGAACACCGACTATAAAAAGAGAATCTAAACTTAATTTTCTGTTCTTTTTGTTCTTCTTTTTTTGACTTGAGTTTTGTTCTGGTTTTTTTACTTTTTTACATATTTCCGTAGTTTTTCGTATGTAGTATTTTCCTCGCTTTAGTGAGGTGAAAAGATTTGTGTTGCAAACGGGTGCAAAGTTGTATTTTACATCTCGAGTTTTGCAACACTCGCAACGCTCAGGATTCTATTTTTGAACTACTTGGACTGCTATACGAAGATGCAAAAAATAAAATGGCCTGTCTGTCTGTCGATGAATAGTATTAGTTTGGATTTTTTAAACAAATTAACCCATTCGTTGTTTCAGGGTTTCTGCCTAAAATACAAGCACACTTTAGGTAGGCTGACGTGCATACCATTTTTAGTATTATTACATGTTATTGTCCGTCTGATGATGTCATTCGGTCGTGTAGGTTGTAGGTACAATCTGCATTGTGTAGCGAGAACGACCTGACTGTCAATTAAATCGCAATGTCACTGAAAAATACAACACGATTTTTTTTATTAATACGGCATCGGTGGCAAACAAGTGGACGGGGTCCCCTGGTTGCAGGCGGTTACTGGAGTTTAGGAGGCGTGAAACACCATACATTTGCCGATATAATTACTAAAAGGAGAGAGCTACCTTCTCTTGACATCTAGAGAAAAGAAGGAATATTATACCATAATTAGTTTACTGAGTATTTATAAATTTACATATTCATGATATCATAATTTTTTGCACTTCGAATAAGTATTCCGTTCACATCCAATAAACACAACTGTACGTGGTATCCAAAAACCTACCCTAAGACTGTCCATATACCACATTGGATGGATAAATAGGCACATTAGATGTCGACTTGCGGAAAATGCCCAGTAAAACTAACTGTCCATATACCAAAGATGACTCAAAGAGTTTTCTATATTCAGAAGACCTAAGGTAAATGTTCCAATGCTCAACACCTTAATGCCTAATAGTTGACAGCTATTGTTCACCATAAGAAATAAGATTGAAAGTGTCGTGGGACGTTTACCTTACTGTAATTATGTTATTTTACATTTTCATCTCTAGTGAACAGTGTCCCGAGCTTTATATACATAAATAAACGCTCGTCTCTCTACAATGTAAGCGACTCAAAGGAAAATACGAAATAAGTCGAAATTTAGAATCCCAGCTGACTTACTCATCGACGCCGCAACATTGGGTCGTGAACTCATGACAAATATGGTACCACTGAGGTATTCTTGGGTAGGGTGGGAAGGTATCACTTTGGTATACTGGTAAATAAAATTGGGGTCCTATTTATTCCTGGGTACAGAGCTGTACCCGGCTCGTACCACTGGGTTTTTTCAAAAACTTTTATGTACGTAACATCATTTGATATTTAACAGTGGCTTTTCGGTGAAGGGAAAACATCGGTCATAATCCCAATAAGGTCTAATTTTCCCTCTGGGTGGGAAGCCATCTGCTGTCACTTTCGTAAAGCTAGTGTCTATGCCAAATCTTGGGATTAGGTGCCAAAGCGGTCCCGGGTTCCTTTAGGGCACTACCGGGAATAACCCTAGGAGGATGATTTATTTCTGAGAAGACTAATAGGTATATGGTTAAGTAAACTAATATGTTGACCGTTGCAGAATGTGTATGTACCTTTCTATGTACATTTATTTTTGAAGCCTTGGGAATGCTCATATATTTATGAACTCGACTGTACCACTGATGTTCGCAGGTGCAAAAAAAATGTTACTGACGATCTGCCGGAATATTCCTGGATTAAGAATACAAGATTGCAAATGTGCCACCAATTCTCCGGACTGAGACGGACTATCTGTCACCGGCTCCCTCACATGAAAGCGCTGGCGCGAACAACTTATAGGAAGAATGTTAGTCTGAGGTGAACACTGACGACTGACTCTTATATGACTAGTGGTTCGGTTATACCTATGAGCCTTAGAACTCGCAAACAATCTCTAAAAAAACAAAAAAACTGAATCGACAAAAAATACTATATAATTATTGCACCTGCTGACAAAATTTTAATGAGAACAGCCGAACATTTGGACATCCGGACAAACGAAAGAATTTATGCCCAAGCTGAAACGGAGAAGTTCGTTTGTTTCGCTCGCTCGATCAATAATCTTAAAGCGTCCAACTGTGCATACAACTGAACATTTAAAATGGTTATCAAATCTTACATAAATAGATACCTAAATTTTAATAGGTGTTACCCATAATTATTTGGCGGTATGTATTTATATATTTTACGAAAAGTGTGTCTGTCTTCGTATAAGTTTTAGTAGTGACCGCTTACTAAAATTTCCATTCGATCATATTATTTTCAACAAGCGATGCGCAAGAGACTCGCGCGTATGTTGTGATCGCCGCGAGTTAGTTTCTCGTGCTGGCGTGTACTTTCTCCGCTGCGCTCTCTCGGAAAATGCGAGACTTAGGCTCGGTTGCTTCAAAACGCCGGTAGTCTTAAGTTACTTACGTTAAAATTATTTTGTATGGGAAAGACTCGATAGGAAGACATTGGCCGGGTCATTCTTCTTTTTTACCTACAATTGCTTGTCCTCATTTTACCATACGTCATTAGTTAGAGTATTGGTTATTTATTAGTGTTTTAGTGTTTGAATGTACGTCCATACATTTATTCATCTATTAGTACTAAATAGTCTTTCACTTTCTCTATTCAGTTATTTTTTTATAAGTTTGTTTTTCATAGAATCGCGTGACAGAGTGGTAATCCAAAATGTGGTCTCTGCTGAAAACGGCCACTCTGTCACAATATTACCTGAAAAACTACCATAAAGAAAAAAACATTATCGCCACGGAAAGAATAATCAATTAGTCCAAATAAAAGATACATGCAACGTTTATTAAAATCAAACATTAAAACCATGATTATCAATAGTTAAAAAACGCAAAAAACAGAAAAATTACGATATATTGTAGGTAAAAAAGAAGAACGACCCGGCCCCTATTTCACCATCTTGAGAATTGTCAAGTGACAATGACAATTCAACGTTCATTGCTGGGTCAATATGCTGTCCAGCAACCACGTTAATCTGTTGACGCAGCCATGTAAGTCGAATTGTCATTGTCAGGCGACAATTGTCGATTTGGTGAAATACGGGCCTGCCGCCGCCATATTATAAATTATATTATCTAAATTTTTTATATCGCCATATATAATTTTTTTTTAAATTATTTTTTTTTATTTTTTTTATTTAACAAATACCGATCAGTGAAGTGTGGTTGATGTATTCCACTCTTAGAGGTAAGCGCGAGGAAATAGGTTATATTATATTATATTAAGTAGGAGGAATGTTGACGCTAGTATAATAACTACCGGTTATAAAATATAAAACCATTATAGGGTTATAAACGGAATTAAGGGTAAGTCATTCCGGAATAGGACTGAATCATTTATTTTTCAGTTCAAGAATGATCTACTTGTATAGTCAACAGCAAAAGTAGGTTATCATTTTTTCACCTTATCGCAATGGAATAAGGTACAAAAGTGATAACTTACTTTTGCTCTTGACTGTACCTCGCATACTTGTCAATATGTATATTTCGTGCATTGCAATAAAAAAATACTTATTTTTTGTTCTCATACTTTTAGAGATTAAAAGATCAGTTTGACACATGGTATGGTATGATGAGATGTCTTAAATTTTCACTGAACAATGAAGTAGCTATGGATGCATTAGTAACTGTTAAAATACATCAGTTGGTCGATCACGTAAAGCAGTGTACGCGCGTCGGATCTAAATGTCAATTTTTATATGGAAAAATGACAGTTGGATCTACCCGACGCGCGTTCGGAACGTTACGTGATTACCCCCCTGGGGTACTTAAATTTGTTTCTTTTGAGTTGTATGCATGTATTTACGAAAATAAGTAGTAACTGCAGATTGTTAAAAGCCACCCATTTCCGACGAGATATTTTGGCGCTCGAACGAAGTGAGAGCGCAATAGTTCGAGGCTGAAATGGGTGGCTTTCCCCGAGTTAAACACTACTTTTCATTTCGAATACTTACGAGGAAATGAAATGAAAGGCAAAAATACTTTAACATTTTCTAAATCAGTCAGATCCTATAGAACCCATTTTAAAAGCATTTTGTGTGTGGACCATTTGAGCGGGAACTGTTGACTGATTTTAATAGGTAATGTTTGTGTGTGGACCATTTCCTGGACGCACTTTTGAAGCGGTTATATTGAAAAAGTAATTTATGAAAAATAACATTATTTATATATACCAATATACTTAGTATACGAAATATATAATGAAGTATATTAACCCATTATAATTATCAACGAGTTTCAAAATTTATGGCAGTGTGGCTGTATAGGTTTCTGCCATTGGTCATTTTTTATGACTTTAGGACGCGATTCTGAAGCGGTTACATTGAAGTACGAACGCTTAAAAATGTATTCCAAAGTCTTCAAATAGCAATTTTAATTTTAATGAGTTTTTTTAAATTATAATTCAAAAAATAAGGCATGATCAACAAGTTTCAAATGTCAATAAAAATTTATGAAACTGTGGCTGTGTAGGTTTCTGCAGTTGCTTTTTTTCTTTTCAGCCCTAGGGGCGACATGTATCACTTTCAACCCGCTGTTAAAATAGACAACGACCTACTTTCAGAGCATGAGAGATGAAAAATTCTAATCGTCCTACCATGTAACATTCGTGCGTATCGAATACAGACTCCGTTCTCGCAACTCAACGTAGCTTCTATCGCGCTCCCCTCGCAGCGCATGTGTGACTCATGAGGAAGGGGTCTTAAGGATCAGCTAGGGTGAGTCCGTGGGCTCGTTTACCGATGGAGTGCTTTGCCTTGCGTGCGGCCGTGCATGCGCCACAAAACATGAAGCAGAAAGAAATTGTAGCATTTGAAAGATAATTCTCAGATCAACGTTGGAGGAAAAAAACAAATATGGCTGACCGATTTCATTTTATGTAGAAGGATAGACTTCCTTTTTTTTGGACAGCAGTGTATGGCCAAATAAATAACAAATGGATCTCACGGTTAATCTTACATAATGCCAGTGCCAGTGCTATGGGGACTTTTGCACCAGGAGCGGCTTGGGGCGATTTAAGTTAGGTTTAGAGTTAGGTAATATGGTATAAATTGTAGATGTTTACATAATTCGATCTAGTACCAAATTAAGCAGCACTTGTATTATGGGTACATACTCGTAGATCTGAGATAGATAGGTAGGTACAGGTAGAATCACATATTCGTGACCATCGCAGAAAGATAGAAAGATTTGGCTTTACCGGGATTCAAATCCGTATTAGCTTCAGAATTGGGTACACCATTTGTCCTAACGCATATTTTTTCCGAATTTCAAACTTTCGAAAACCGTGTTCCGTTAAACCAATTTTAAATTTTTCAGGATATAGGTAATACTAACCTAACCTATTTATATATGTCATTTAAAAAGTCAACTGCGTCCAAATTTTCATTCAGCAGAAAATGGCGTTCGGTATTTTGAAATTTCGGACAAATTAACCCACTAAAAAAATTACATGTAAATTGATTGCCAAGACAAATATATCGATCGCAAGTAGTGCCAAGCTTCCTACTCCACACGGTTTAACTCTACCCGTTATCCCTAAATAAAATCCCTGCAAGCTAACATGGCTTCTCAAGCACATGAAGGTATTTGAAGATTGCGTGTATTCGTATAAAAGTCAACGTTGATCTTAGTTTTTGACGAAGTGTGTGATGGTGATAGCGATGGACCGACGATAACTATTAAAGAAAAAATAGTTAACTAAGTAGTTTTAATTTGTCATATTGATGTCCACTTGGACCGCGAAGCATTACGAGGGTACGGGTGGGTTTAGAAGGTCACTTCGAAAAGTTTACGAGTATTCTAGTTTACTAGTTTAGCAAATGGCCGCTATCAATGTAATTACGAGTACATAGGGCTTACACTTTTGCGTTGCTATTTTTAAACCATAAGTATTTATTGTCAAAAAATAATGTCTCCATTGCTCTTTGCTGGATGAATGAATAAGGATTTAATTACTCTCGCACTCAAAGCTTATTTGTTTACGCAAAAATAAAACACAGAATAGTACTTACTTGATTATTCTGGAACAGAAATATTCTCTGTCCGAAGTTTTAATTGGGATACCTAATGCTGCACTATTTCTGGGAATAGAAAATCTATTCTGAATCCGTGGGCGAGATACGCCATACGTAAGTAGGTTTATTCATATTTATCATTTTTAAAGGCACAGTACTTATAGTATAATATCTGTCCATGTTAAAATATATAAATCATATATATATATATATATATATATATACAAATATTGCTCGTTTAATAGTATAGTATAGGATAAAGGATTAACCCTATCTCTTGTATCCTCTCTTACCATCATTTATTTAATTAACAACATTTAATTTTTCTGACTCCTACATTTTGTTTAGGCATTTAATAGTATTTGAAAAATTAGGAGACACGTATTTTTTTTTCCATGTTATTTTAAGTTAAACCCCCTTAGTTTGGCTGTTTTAAACTATACGACGTTCGAAAAGGGCATAAGTACATTAAAAGGATGAATAAGATTGGTACTGTGGTTAATTTAATGCTGTATCTGTGACAGTGACATTTGACATTGACAATGACAAGATAGAAGGAGTCAACTAACTGTCAATGTCACAACATTTTTTTTTCTTACAAGATGCATAAGCACAGCTATGGAATATCCGCATTCAGCCTTTAAATGGCTTCTTCAAAGTAATTTCCAGTTTTCTCAAGAACTAGCGAATAAAAAACTCCATTATTTTTTATATTTACTCAGCAAGACCAAATCTCTGAATGGTTTTTAGTTTAATCCGCTATAAAAAAATGAAATGTTGTCAATTAAGTAAGTATTTCAGCTATAATTTCAAGCTAAGGCTGCCGCATGGTGCCATAATGATAACTCTCGTGAAATATCTCGGAAACTCCTCATTGCGGAATATTACATCATTTTAAATTTGGACTAAGGGTTCCCACTACTCTAATTAGTCTTTTCTGTGGCTGCATTTAACCCTTAAATTGGCAGAGTATCTAAAAATGCACACATTTATAGTTGCCTTTTTGCATTTTTTCTACAACGATTCTTTGGGCTTTATACCTACAGCGCAAATGAGACTTGAACGCACGATTTTTCTTACTTTGCAAAGTTTAGGGTAGAACCTAGGCCGTGTTAATGCACAGGCGGGGCGAGGCGGGGCGTTCAGCGGCGCAAGATGCGTGCTATACGTATTAGGTGAGTATGAAAACGCTCACGCCTGTACATAAATAAATAATAAATACTAGGGGACATTCTTACACAAATCGAACTAGCCCCATAGTAAGCTCAATAAGACTTGTGTTATGGGTACTAGACGGTGATATATTTAATTACTTTAATACATAGAAAACATCTAACACTCAGAACCAAATATGCATGCTCATCACACAAATATTTGCCCTTCCTGGGATTCGAACCCAGAACCTTCAGCTTCGTATGCAGCATCACTACAGTAAGGCTAACCGATCGTCAAAACACTCCTAAATAACGCCATAGGGTATATGGATTCTACTTTATCGATTCTGCTTTTCACGTCTTTAGGTTATCGTTTCTGCTTTTCATGTCTCTAGGTTATCGATTCTTCACTTCACGTCTCTAGGTTATCGTTTCTGCTTTTCACGTCTCTAGGTTACCGATTCTGCTTTTCACGTCTCTAGGTTATCGATTCTTCACTTCATGTCTCTAGGTTATCGATTCTTCACTTCACGTCTCTAGGTTATCGTTTCTGCTTTTCACGTCTCTAGGTTATCGATTCTGCTTTTCACGTCTCGAGGTTATCGATTCTTCTTTTCAAAGGCAGAGACATGAAAGTCAAGATATCTCTATGTATCTAATTGCTTTAATTAGTGACAATGTTCAGGACTATGCACTATCATACTTAGACGCTGGATGTGTCATGGTGGTACATCGGTAAATTGAGGAAAAATTACCGAAATAAAATTAAATTTGTTATACTTATTCAAGCACAGTAGGCAAGTAGGTACTAAATAGATTTAGGTATGTTAACATTGATGTCTCCTTTATATTTGGACCTTTGTAATAAGTAGGGTGACCCTCACATTGTCTTTACCATCTTTGTAATATTTTGATTATTAATTAAAATTCAATAAAAAATATATGTTGCAGGTATCGTGGATAGATTCTTATTTTGTCAGATTAAACTCGCTTAGCTACTGAACACCACATTTAAAAGGGGTGGTAAGGACAGCGTTTGAAACGCCCGTTACATTTTTTTGAGAATCACCAATAGAAGTTACAAACCCTTACTAGAATGATCTACAATGTAAACTTTATGAGAACTTAACTTTTCTCTACTTAAAATAACCCATTAACCAACTATTAGCTGAAAACTGAAATTTGATTGCGCGGCGAATGCGAATGTCCACTATTAGATCTAGTTCCCATTTTGCAGGATAATGAGCTCAAAATTAACTGCAAATTTTAATAACCCCGGCCACATTCGCACGGGGCTTTCATTCACAGCCGCCATACTACGTCGTACAGCGAGCACGATTGCTTTGCTTGATTGAAAAACCGGACAGTGCGAGTCGGTCTCGCCCACCGAGGGTTCCGTACAAAATTATTACAACATGACACAAATCTCTGTTTAAGTACAAAACTGCCTAGCTAGCATGATCGCGTTAATGTTGGGCGTCCCTTTCTAGCAAGTACGTAAGTGCGAGAGAAACGAATGCTTCATGTCCTATATAAACGGCTAGCTACGGTTGGTCTACATGCACCAAAGTCACATAAGTGGGTAGTACCTATGAATGAGTAAGACGATCACGCGATCGTGCATGGTAACCATATCTTCCAAATCTAAAACTCCGGGAATAGTGAACATTACGAACGTCTGAATTCAGAATATAGGCTGAGCGTTAGGAAGACCTCTCCTTACAAACGTTTTTCTGACTCCATTGTTTAATTACAAAATTAAATGAATCACCTTACAAACACCTCAAAAGAAGAGAAAGAAATCTGCCAGATTCGTTTGTTTTCAACAGACTTTAGGGACAGTGGAGGAGTGAGTGGGTGAATAGATTATTGCCTGCTACGTTTCACTAGCCAGAATCAATTTCTAAACATAACACTATTCCGGTGAACAAAGAGCCTCCTAATTTTTAGACATTAGTTGTGTTGATTGGTCTAAAATACATAAAAAAAACATTATTGTAGATGTTATGAATTGAACCTTCATGTACCTACCTGAAGTGAGTCATTCATTGTCTCTTAAACACAATAGTTGTATAGTGACAACCTCCTCAGTTATCACCTAGAGGTCGCCGGTCGCCGGTGCCCGGAGACCAATTCTGTTAATGGATGCGACTGAATCATTTCATTTCAGAGAGTGTGACCTGAAAATTACACAAAATGTGATGACAAATTGACAACAACAGTGTACAAAAAAATACATATTCGTATTATTTTAACTAGGTAACTAATTTGAACTTAACATATCGTGTGTCTATAAGTATTATTGAACATATTATCGTGCATCAGCATTTATATAACTATATTGGGACTTAAACTTAAATTAAGGGAGGACCAGTAATAATATTTCAGGACTAATAATTAATTTTTAACCGAGTTCAAAAAAAGGAGGACGACAGTGGTCAGGGAGGAGTGTCACTGTCTTGTGTGGAGTACGTTACTGTGAGTAAAGTACGTTACAAGTGATATGATTCCGTTGAAATAGCAACTAATGAAGTTCTATATGTCAAGTCAATGTCAATCGTCGGAACTCCTCAAATATTATCGGCCCACATACAGTGATATGGTTTTCGTCTATAATAATCAACGTATTTACTCTCGGAAAGCAGTCCATGTGGTAAAGTGGAAAGGAAATGTGGAAATGTTCATTTGGCTTTGCGGAGTACTAAATTGAAGTCGGTTAAAATTAAAACTTTGTTCTTAACGTAAATTATCAATAATTAATCATTTGTTTGATATGCGAGTGGTTAAATTAGCTGTCATTGCGGCCACTGATGCCCCGGCAATGTAATAAAATCAATGTAGTGAAAAACTCTGGGATTGGCAAAACGTTAAATCTCCACTGGAAAACACACACAGCCGTCTGTAATTACAATTCCTGTGTGCTGGGAAATATTTGCTTTATAGGTACGCTATTTGCTGGCTTTTTACAGTCAAATATAACTAACTACAAATATAAGTAAGTAGGTATTCGCCTATTTCTTGCATTTGAAATTGTACTGTACTCGGCACTTTATTCATTACTAGCTTCTGCCCGCGACATCGTCCGCGAGGAATTCGTTTATATCTTAGCTCCATACAAACTTTCGCCCCTCATTTTGCCCCCATAGGGGATTATATCCAGTATAAAAAATATTCTATATATTAATCCAGGCTATACACTATAGGTATGTATTATATATTACATTATAAGTACATATCAAAAATCATCTTAATCCGTTTAGCCGTTGTAGCTGAGTAGCAAACATCGAAAAATCTGAACTTTCGCATTTATAATAATAATTAAGTAAATACAAGATGATGATTGACATTAACTAAATTAAATTAAAACTAAGTGAAATCTAAAATTAAAATTAAATATATATAGTAGGATATGTACCTATGATATAGGTATTATATTATAATAGAAACTATTAAACGATGATAAATTTCTAAAATAACTAAAAAATCTACTATTTTACAAATCAAACAACTTATCTTAATTTCTTAAATAATCTTCAAGGAACTATTTTAATGTTTTTGTTTTGAGACGCCTAAACCTATTTTTTGTAAAAGACTACCTGCCCGCGCGGCTTCGCCCGGTTCTTGCAAAGAACCCAGGAAAACCCGCGGGATAAAATATAGCCTGTAACTTTCCAGAAAGGTCAATTCTACACGCAGGTGAAAGAGTTTTTGAAATCGGATAAGCGGTTCCGGAGATTACCCAAAGCATACAAACTTGATGCGGGATGCGGGTGGCGCAGGACAGGTCACTTTGGCACTCTTTGGGGGAGCCATATGTCCAGCAATGGACGTCTTTCGGCTGATATGATGATGATGATGATAATATAAACTTACAAAGCTATAATCTCACGGACTTTTCCCCTTTATAATATTAGTTTCCCAAAGTACGCAACCTTCGACGTTCGAATCCAATTTGTTAATAGACAACCAGTTCTCGAGCGACAAACGAAACGCGACAATAAAGTAGACAGGACCATAATTGCAACGGAAGAGTTTCTAATTAATTATGTTTTTGGAAAGGAGAGTAAATAAACAGAGGTGAGGCAGGAGCTGGCGATCGATCGCGTCGTGTTCACGGCAAATAGGGCTTTCCCTAATTTTCGTGCCTTTTCTATTTTCTAATCGACATAATTCTATATTGTGTTCAGCGTTAATAGCTATCGGGAAAATCAGTGCCGCTAGGGGAAGTATTAAGTATTACGATGAGCGTATACGAGACTTTAATAGACGTGAGAACGAAGCGTTACAATTACAGTCAGGTATTCCTTAGAAGCAAGAGCGTAAGGTAGGGGTTCAAGCATCGACCGTGATATTGGAAATGGAAAGGAAAATTAATAATTATCAGGTTTTTTTGCAAACACGCCACTCAAAATAATAAATTGCGTTCTTTGTCATAACAACATTTAAGTATAATGTTTTAATCTTAATGCATTTGTAGCTAGCTTTAACAGAGCCCTAACATTTTGGTTCCTACATTAATTGCGTGATATCAAACTTTACAATTTTTAAATAGGTAATATCCATCATTATGGTGCAATAATTGGTCGGCCGCTTCGTGTGACGATAATTTTGCTTATTTAAATGCATTGCAGGCCACGGCGGGGCAGGTGCGTCCAGGTATTCTATTCAGGAACCTTTTCAACTCACTCCACCACTCCTATTATATCTTGAACCCGATATTCGTATCAGCGATGCGTGATAGGAGATTGGACATATACTGGCTCGTACAGGTTAAGTTGTGGGTAAGTGTTGTGAATACCAGCCCAGGTGAGAGAAAAGCATCCACGACATTTTTAAAACTATATTTATTCGCGATTCTACCAAATAATACTTTGCCTACTAACCGTTACTGGCTGATAGGTACCTAATCGAGTCCCACTCAATATTCGAAAATTTCGAAATTAAATATCGAAAAACTTGCGTTTACGGGGTGCGGCGCGGCATCAGCACTGGGTCTTTTTTTGAATGTTTGATTGGTGGGTTGGTAATGGATGCCGCAATTTTTTATACATAGGACTTTTGCGAAATTCCTATTATAGAGATACCAGGCATAGGCTTAATTGAATACTTAATTAATTATCTGTATGCAGCACGGGATTTATGCTGTATTATCTCCTGAACATAAAAGTTTCGGGCTCTGTTTCATTTAACGTATTGGATTGGAATTTCTCTTGCACTCCTCGTGCTTGCGTCCGCGTGCATTGAGCTATTATGGTGAGTATTTGGATATTAGGCTTAGTATCCATCAGTGATGTGCTGAGCTGTGTATATTTGAAACTTGCATGTTTGAAAGCTAGGTATCACTTTTATGGAAAGATAGCCTAGCACATATCTGGTGGACACCTACTCTTAACACCAAACAGATTTAAAAAAATAGTTCTTACTAAAATCTAACCTCAGCTTGATCCACTATTGCCCAAAGCTTACTTTCAAAAGGTTTATTTGGCCAAAATTCTTTCCTATGTCCGGATATCCAGCTGTTCTCCTCTACAGGTCGCATTTATGAACCGATTCTCTTCAATTTGTGTGAGCAGGTTCGTTAAAAAAAAAAAAAAAACATACTCGCGGTTTATTGTAGAGCCACTAGTAATAGAGTTTTCAGTTGAGTTATAATATAATAGAGACAGAATGTGACAAATCGTGCTCTGAAAATAGCAGTTTCCTTATTTCGTATACTCTTGATGTTTGGTGTAGCGTTCGATAGTTAACGGAAACGCCATCTAGTGATGGTTATCACGGTTATTATGACGGTCCAAGTATTTTCGACTTGGACTATCTCTACCTAGCATGAAAGGTTTTATGGCCGTGTTTTAAACTATTATTATTTTAACTTATATTGATATGATCGACGATACCTAGTGGTTGATATATTTGCTTCGTGGTTTTGTTTGACTCTTCTATTTCCTGATTATTATTTTTGGTATATCTGAGGGGCTACCGCGAAACGAAATTCGTTTTCGTTCGTGTATCTCCCTCTTTGTCGCTCGAACTAGCAAGTGCGACAGAGACTGAGATACACGAACGAAGACGAATATCGTTTCGCGGTAGGCCCTCTGGGCCGTAAAATGTGACCATAAAACCTATCGTTATAAACAGCTAGAAAGGCTCCGGTTGTATTGTATGTAGTAGTGAAGTGTTCGAATAGATATCCCTTATTAGAAGTTTATTATTTAACGCTCAGTTCACAAAATTACTCGTTACTTAGCTAAGGAGGAATTAATCCTGTCCGTATATTATAATTTAATTGTCATGACAAGAATTAGAATAAATAATTGTTAATGTCATGTAAAAACACAAAGCTACCTGTAAGAAGGACCTAAGCTAAGGTGAATATCCACCATAGACGTGCAAAAATATGTTTTCATATATGTCACTCCTCGCAAGCTTGACAGCTAAGTGTCAAATACATGAAAACACAGCTTCGCAAGTTCGCACACCTCTGACGGACACAGGACTTCAGATTTTTATTACAAGCTTTTATTTAACTTGCAATACGTGTAGGTATGTAACTATGTTTGTTCGGGTGGCATCTTGCAACTCAATTTTGCAACAGACATCGTCAACTGATTGAGCTGAAATTTTGGGTTTAAGTATAGTTTAGATGACAATTCAATATTATGGTACCATCGAGCTGATCTGATGATGGAGACAGAAGGTGGCCATGGGAATTCAGGACTTAACAGACGAGACGGGGTTACCCGTTGAGTTCGTTAGAATCGTCTCAACGAATAGTAGATGAGATGACAGATACAGAAAAGCTTGTGCCAAAAATTAAATTTTTGACAGGAACTTATTAGGTACCTATAAAGTCTTCTGTTTTCAGCGAATATATACATAGGTTACAGAATAAGGACGACGCGTTTCAGGGACCAAAGTACCGCGGAGGTCACACCGCGAACACACGTAGACTCACGTTCACGTGTAAATGAAAAAGGTCATACGGGCGGCACGCGTTCCGAAGTAGTACGACTTTATAGACTACAACGGGACTGTGGCACTGGCTGCGGCGCTCTCACGCTAATAACACCATGGCCTGCCGTAGATGGCGGACATGATTTTTATTGTTATGGGACCTATTGAGTTTGTTGTAAACGTTCGTTGTGTCCTAAGTACACCACACCCACAACAGCCACATCAATGTAGGTATGGTTAATTACAGTTAAATATTTTCCTGCAGTGTAGGTGTTTAATCAGTAAGCGACTTGTAATTATTGAATTAATTGTTTAATAATATTTTAAATTGAGTTGATATTTGTAATTATGCTTTTAGTTAAATGCGTGGCCCGTTAATACTCAATTTTTCATGTCAGTATACAATATATAACTAAACAATACTTCTATTTCTAGCAGTGGCATTCTTAAAAAAACAAAAGAAAAAAGGTGCACACTGTCATCATCATCAACTTATAATTGTCGTTTTAATTTTCGTTAAATAGGCAAACCTGTAGGAATTTAGTTGTATTAATGCCTCGCTACTGATACGAGTACCTCGTTGAGATGTTTTTTTTCGGCGTATGACCATGATCGATTTCCTCGAGTCCAGTAAAGTGATATTGAACGTTGGGTTATTTGCTTGCAATACCGTAATCCAACCGATGGGATCCATAGAGCGCTGACACTAAAGTTTTGAAGCGATAAAAACGCGCGTTTTACGAACGCACTAGCCATAGATCACCTCTACGAGTATGGATACTGTATCGCGTTTGTATCGCTGCAAAAGCTCGCCGTGTGTAACCTCTCTTATTTCTCTTATTTTTAATTATCTTTCGAGCTGCGAATCGGGTCAGTCTCATGTGTACCGAACCCATGGCGTTCGTAGCCTCAACAAAAAGTCGGGCGAAGGTCGCCAGGCGTAGCGGCCTGCTGCTTTCGCCGTCGCCGACCCAGCGCCGACCGGCCACACTCCGATGCCTACTGCCAGGGACGTAGACGACACGCACCGAAACCATACGGCTCTAGCGACCATTTTCATTGACGCTTGGTATTGCCTAAATGCCTACTGCCAGGGACTTAGTCGACAAGCACCGATACCATACGGCTGCAGCGACTATTTCATCGCTTGCTACGTATGACGGCTTGCATCTCAGTGGGTAGGTATAGTTGAGGAAATTCAATTTGCGCCGATTCCTCGAACAAATTGTATGTAATATTGAACTCAGTGCAAATAACATTTCGTCAATCATAGCAATATTTGTCATTATATTCATAAATACTAGGGGACAACCATACACAACTCGATCTAGAGTCCTATAAGCTCAATTATTCCTGTGTTATTAGTACTAGCCGACAATGTTAGGTAAATACTTATAAAGGTAAATACATAAGTACTTATTAAATACACAGAAAACATACAAGACTCGAGAAAAAATACTCGTACCTAATCTTCATACAAATATTGGCGCTCACCAAGGTTCAAACCTAAGACCACTAGCTATTACAAACCTAGCATAGCTAGGTATGGTTAGGTATAGTATAACTAGACTAGTGGTCGTCAAAACATAAAACGTAGAATATAATTAAAACGCTAAATGGTAGCTACTGAGCACTAAGCTTCGATGAAGGCAGTGTAGACTTCAGACTTGGTCAACTTGATTTTATTTATTAATTCCGACAGAAGTGAGTCAGTTGAGAACGTCAGTGGCAATACTGGCAATATAAATAACCTCCATATTGCTTCGGTGCGATTAGAACGCCAGCAATACAATCCTGATCCTGAAGTCAGTGAGACTTCGTCGTAACACGATTCGCAAATGTGTGTTCAAGCTGGGGAAAAATATTCTCACCGAAGAAATATGGCGGCTGTATTGCTTTTGCTGGTGACATCGCGCAGTTTAGCCACAGCGTAGTGTCAAATAAAATTTCTTTGCAGTCTTTGGTTTGACTAAATAAAGTCGTATTGGTCTTGTGTTGGTTCATAAGTATGTAACTCATATTTTTGAAGACTGATGTTTTTGGCAGAGGGTGCGGGGTACGGGATGTGCCTGAGGTATTTTTATATCATGACGGTGGCAAATGAGCATACGTCCTGCCTATGGACGTTCATGACTGCAGATCAGTCGCAAGATCGAACTTTATTGATTTGAGTATTCGGTGTGCTAACAACTAGACAAATGCAGGTCCATCTTACTCACCTCCAGGATCATAACAAGACATCATCATCATCATCATCGTCGTCCACTGCTGGACATAGGCCTCTCCCAAAGAGTGCCACAATGACCGGTCCTGCGCCACCCGCACCCAGCGGGCTCCCGCAACCTTTACCAGGTCATCAGTCCACCTCGTGGGGGGCCTACCCTCGGTGCGCCTTCCAGTAGGTGGTCGCTACTCGAGAACCTTTCCACCTCAATGATCATCGGTTCTACGTGCAATGTGCCCCGCCCACTGCCACTTAAGTTTGGCGATTCGGGGGGCTATATCAGTTACCTTGTTTCTGCTGCGGATAGCCTCGTTTCTGATGCAATGATCTCCATTGCCCTTTGGGTGACTTTGAGCCTTCTTATGAGGCCCGTTGTAAGTGACCACGTTTCCGTGCTGTTCCGTATACGTCATCACTGGCAACACACACTGGTCTTGAGCCACTGCGGCTAAATAATAAATAACAAATAATAAATAATACATCATACTAAATAAATAAATAAATAATTGCCTAAAGAGCAAGCAGTGACTATGACTCCGGTCTTCCGTAAGGTACTTACTTCCCCGGTTGGGCAAATAGAAATATGAGCGAAATGACATTCCGCTGTGCCCTACCGCTCTCACTGTATTGGGGTTATATTATATCTAATATATATAATACTCTAAGTATTATTATTATTTTAAAAGTATCTCCGTGTCGTTAGCTGGCCAGTGTGTAACACTCACGAGTGGTGTCATTGCCAATGTTGCGGAAGCGTGTACCGTGGCGCAAAATGCCTTGCGCAATTACTCGTATGCGTAGCTACTAATCACGAACTTTTATCCGGCTTTATTCTGTTTGCTGTTTATCTTCTTTAATGTATTATACTCTTTGATGACTATTGACGACTCTTAAAATAATGTGAGTTACGTATGCTTGCGCCAAGAACGACAACTGTTCTCATGGGGAACGCCCTTAAGATAACCTTTATAAATACGTTCTATTACTAAGGTTTATAAATAAATAATAATAATAATAAATATTGGGGCACAATCTTACTTTATCGTACACAAATCGACCTAGTCAAATCACAAACTAAGCAAAGTTTGTACTAAGGGACGAAGACATACCTACTTAGTAGGTAAATACTTTACATAAGTAACTACATAGAAAACATCCAACACTCAGGAACATATTCGCACATCATCACATCATCACACAAATAAATGCACCAGGATTCGATCTTACGGTTGTCGTACTTGTCGTATTATATTTGCTCTATAACTTATGCAAATATGTTTTGTTTACATGTCAAATGCCCGGAGAAATATCACTGACTCAATGTATGTTGTATGTTACCATAAACGTTATAAAGCAACTCCTTGCAGCTTGTGTTGCAACTAAGGCCGCGGTCTAGACGCTAGCGGGCAGCGGCGGGGCGACGACCGGGCGTTCATAGATTGAACTCGATCAAATGTATGAACCGCTCGTCGCCCCTCTGTCCGCTGGCGTCCAGTCCGCGGCCTTAAAGTTCGGCCGAGCTGAGCCTTGAAGCCGTTAAAGCTAAGACTAACCTTTTACCGTACTAGAAGACTCGCGTTAGCATTGACGACTCGAGTCCTTTAGGCTCCTCAACACTACTTGCAGCAACTTTGTTCAGCAAGTTAAATCTGAAACACCAAATTTGTTTAATAACTAGCCCACCTCTGCATTTCAGTCTGTGCCAACTCAGTGCGGTATCAGTAAGCTGTCAGTTGTCAGTGTCAAATGTCAGATTTTTTACTCCGCGCTTACATTTCAATGAGTTTTCAGGACTGGCGCGGAATGCGCTTTTTTTTTTGTTTCCCGTTTGGCCTGCAGCGCGGCCAATTACAGATCTGCTACGGGATTGTTATCCGCCCATCAGGCCCCCAGGGAGGTTTCCCTGGGATCCTGATGGGCCGCCCATGGGGAAAGGGAGCGGGACGCTACGAATTCTGCAGGTACTGCATGCGTACCGTACCGCGCCGCGTTTGTGCAATACAATACTATTTACTGCGCAAATGTAATACTGACAATATACCGACAATAAGAAAATTAAACATCAGTTAGCTCTCGGTAATGTACAAAATACCGATTCCTCCCCGCCAAAAGCTATTTCCGTTTTAAAACTGACAAATATAAGGTCTAAAAGACCTGCCAGAGCAAACAAATTTGAAATTGGCTGTCCCTTAGGTACGGTAAACGTTCCAGTGCCCGACACTGGCCTAATACTTTCAGTCTCATGACATGACAAAACAATAGGTGTCAACAACATAATAGGCATTCAGCCTGAATCACACTGGCGCGGCCTTAGTGTCGAGGTTTTTTTTTACAAATTGACCTAGTCTCAAATCAAACTAACCAAAGCTTGTACTATGGGTCCTAGAAGAAGATAAGTACATACTTATATAGATAAAATAAATACTTAAATACATAGAAAACATTGACTCAAGAACAAATATTCGTGCTCATCACACAAATAAATGTCCTTACTGGGATTCGAACCCAGGACCTCTAGCTGGCACTGGGACATTTACCTTACTCCTTGCCTGCTATACATTGTGCTAAATCTTCGAAACACTAATGATGTCATTATTGCACAGCTGGTTTCATACACAGTCTAAATTATAAACATCATTTTCAGGGTTTCCGCAACAGCACGCCCGAGTCTTGAATACAAAATAAAATCTAATCCAGTAATGCACAAAGAACTCTGGCGCACGCGCGCTGAGCGCACTTTTTGTTTGTTTTGCTCCGGGCAGAACAAGACTATTCAGCAACTTGGGTTCAATTTTAGTTAATGACCAACGAATAAAAGTTCTCTAGATGTTGACGAAAAATAACAAATTAGGTAGAATGAATTTCCGAATGCGTCTTCTAATCATGTACCTATCACTGTAATCATGTGAAAATTGTACCTGAATGAAATAAATAAAAATCGAATGAATCCACCACAAATTAATAAGTAGATAGCTAGCTCTCTCATACCTCGTGTCCTCGTTACCTTTTGATATGACGCGACACACCTCTAACTAATACTAAAATATGATATTATAGTGCCTAAAATGAAGTGATTACTTACTTGTACGAACCAATTTGTGTGTCCTTCATTTTTATCCAACTTATTAAGGAGTAGGTTCTATGTTGCATTGTACGCGACCAGTTTCAGTTAGCCCCCACCTGAAAGAAAAGGTTTCTTCAATTATAGATAATAACAATTCTGCAGACCCTAAACTAGTCAGCCGTGTGCAATTTTTACAGTAGTAATCTATTTAAAAAAGAGGAAATTTCCTTTCAGTTCACCGGCTCATCTAAACTTGCTAACCGGCGCAATGACCCTACGACTTTTCCGTTCCAATCTCCAAAATCTAAGTGTAAACGAGACACTGATCACGATTTTAACAAAATATTGGAGGTATATTACTTACTGCTACTTGTAATTATTTGTTGCAATTTCGTACAAATCGGTCTAGCCGTTTAAAGCGTGATTGAGTAACAAACATCCAAACTTCTAAATATCCAAACATCTAAACTTTCGCATTAAGTAACGTAATTTTCGTAAATTTCAGCAGGCACTCCATCGCCTTCACCAGACCTTATTCGTGGATTCTAGACCTATTCGTTAAGACTGAGACAGAAAACAATTTAATATGTATGAAAGCATCCCGACAAAGGCTATTGGAAAGCTGACATGTAAGTTACAAACGCAAACCAGTGCATCAGACACTATGTCCGCTGAAATGAAATGAACTTAATCCAGCACGTATAATTAAACGAACACCACGAATAATTTACCCAAACATACATATTCTTGTATCTATTAGATAGATTTAAAACGTAATCTGTTTGGGATAAGGTTCAAATTGCAAGTACCTTAATACATAAGATACGATCGAGCGGAAGTTGGTGCTATATTCGCTGGACTCGGGCCCCAGTTCCAGGTATTGGCGGCTGCGAATCAATACCTACAATTTCCGCATAATGAAAACTGGTAAACATATACACTGCGTATGTATCCTAATATATATATTATGGTTGGAAAATATTATGATACCTCTGTAGGAACCTTGTAGGTGAAAATCCAGAAAAATGTATGAGTTGATAATGGCTTCTGTAAGTCGAGATGAGAATCCTCAAATCAATAACGGGTAGGTAACGCGCTTGTGATTCCTCTTAATTCGCTAGCATCTATATATATATGCCACGTTGTCCGCTAATCATCAGAAAGTATGCTTGTTTGTCACCGTGGTATAAAAAAAAGTAAGGAGGAAGAAAATGACAATTCACCGCGGTATAGTCCTTCTTTTTCTTTTCCTTGTCCTGTTCCCATTATTTGGGGTCTGCTCTCCTAGTCACTTTTCGTGAGGATTGTCGATCCTGGGTCGTCTGATGGGATTTTGGCTTCTTGCATATCCCTCCTTACAGTAGCCATCCATGTCAGGGTTTTCCTCGTCTCTTAGCTGGGGGGAAAATATTTAGCACCTTTCGAGTCACGTGTTCAGGTTCTCGGCGCATAACATGCATCTTAGTCGTCCCTCTGTTATCGATTATTTTTCTTGAAACTACCATTCACCGCGGTAGTCCGTAACAGTATAATGAGCGAAAAGCGCCTGTAGTGCTCTGACGCATGTGTGTCGTGATTGGCACTGAATGGGATAAAGCTATAAGTAGTTTTGTATAACTGCTTGATTAATTTCAGAACGTATATCAACGTATGCCTTACATACACGCCGATTATGACGGCAACATCCCAATTCTAATCAGTGGTGAGGCTCTTATTCAATTTTAATTTTGATATAAATACGCTCACCACATGACGTTGACGCATGCCGAATAGAGCTGTGCCACGCCGAATATAGACACAGAAAGGAAACTTATTTTATACTTATTTTCTAGGAAAATAGTTCAAAAAATTTAAAAAATATATATCCTGATATGAACTTGTGTTTTGTGGATCTTGACGATCACCATACATGACAAGAATAAAGCAGTATAATTATATTTCATGTTAGTGTTGTTTCATTTAGAGTAAAAATACGTAAGACAATTTGTATATATCCGTAATTGACATATAAATTTTCTAACAGTGAAATGTATCCATGGTAACATTGGTAACCATACCATAGAGTTGGTTCATCATACTTCACAGTATTAGTTGCGCGCGTTCTGACTAGTTTACACTGGGTAGTCAGGCGAATTCTACGATCCACGGTACCATGCTTTCCATTCCATATGGTGCTGCCGGTGCTGGCAACTGTCGAATCCGTCTGGCGGCACAATGTAAACAAGCCTTGAGGGCCGTTATTCTGAACGCGCTCATGCACCTCACCTCACCACAACAACCTCTGTAACAAGTTTCAGAATAGCGGGGCAGAGGTCTAATTTCGTTAAGCGTAACGTGACGGGTGAGGTGCGGCGAATTCGCGCGTTCCGAATTGTCATATTCGGTCGCCCACGGTAGCAGCTCAAAGCGTCACCCACATGACATCAGGGCTATCGAATTCCCAGTTTGGTGCAAAATGATACTTTTGTACGGCAACCGCCCTATGTAATAGCGGATTAACCAATATTTTTCAGCACGTATGAACAATTAAAAAGTTTATATCACAGCAAAAAAAAAAAATCATAGACTGGTCACCACGAAACGGAATGAGAAAGAGAGGTCGACCAAGAAAACGATGGGCAGATATATTTAAGAAACGATGTGGAGCTATTTGGACAAGACTGGCAAGAGAAAGAGAAAATTGGAAAGCACTGGGGGAGGCCTAATTATATAAAAATCAATAATTGCATGATAAAATCGAATATTTATAATTTATTAATATGAATCAATTAATGTAATAACAAATGAATTATTTAATCAATATTATAATGAACGAATTAATTAAGCAGGCATGGAAAAATGTAAACATTGTTACGGTAGAAATAAAGGCTATTTTATTTTATTTTATTTATTTTATATCACAGCAGATCCAGTTATGCAATTTTATTATGCACTTTATGACCTATCAAGAGTGCCTTACCACTAAGCTCATAATAATCGAGCATTTAAACATGTTGAGCATAGTCACTTGATTGCTTTAATTAATTTATTTATTAGGTTAGGTTAGGTCGGTTAGGTAATATCGCCAGTTGACGATCAAAACGCCTAGCACATCTGTCACGTATATCTTAGTGTAGAATCAATTTTATTTTATTTTATTTTAATCTTTAATTCAGATATAACTTCCATATTTTGTTAATGAAGACTTAAGACTAGTGTTAGTAAATAATAATACTTAGTAAATCTAACTTATTTCCTATATCTAACTCTTTGTCATTCCTATCCAGTGAGCCAAGATGTCCCTATCATATCGGCCCGCAATCACCCCCAGAATGCTGCAATACTGAGATACGAGCTTTGTTTCAGTAGTTTTTGGTTTTAAGGTGTTTTTGAGTTTTTGGGGTCGTGTGATGTTTTTACGTGGGCAATTCTTCTATAAATAAATAATAGGTATGATTTGATGTGTATAATTTTGGCGCGGATTTCAAGAAATGAGGGTTAGTCTAAAATCTAAAAATGCGCTTTCTGCCACACACGCCAAATGAAAAGGTCGCACATTGATATCATACTGGAATGAGAAATGTCCATTTGGATTGACCTGATTGGCGGAGTTGCCCCCATTTATAACAATATTAGTAGATATGGCTATGGAGGGCCCGAGTGCCGAAACATAACCGAGGTAACTTCGTTAATTTTTAACTTATTGCAGAAAGGCGTGTCTTTAAATTCAGGAAATCAATTTTAACAGCACTTTGCTTGACATAGCAGCTACCTCGTTTGTTCTTTAGAAGCATTTTATAATTGTTCTGCTACAGAATGCACTATTCTGCCACTAATTGCAACCCCGTCTGATACCACCTCAATATTCTTTTAATTCCGATGTACACTAGCATCAGGAACGTAAGTACTCGAATATTCTACCAACACAAATATTCGACCACACCGCCCCGTACTGAATTTTCTCACTTCGATTTTACCAGAATGAATGAGGAAAATGTTAGTACTTAGCCACGTTCCTAGAAAACAGCGTAAGTCGTCGAAAAAGGAGGAATAAATACGACATTATTCGATTAGCACTGTAGTGTTATCCCGTAAAATAGAAGGGTACCAAGAATGTATGAGTTTCACAAATGTGTACGATGTTTCTCTAAAGCCTGTAAAATCTTCGCAGGTAGGTGTTAAATAAAAGAGCGGACTGTTGAATTACGGCCGGTATAATCCAAAATAGAAAAATACAGAAAAGTGTGTCGCTGGAATCGCTGCAAAATTTCATCTAAATCGGCTGAGCCGTTTAAGCGTGATTGAGTAACAACTATCCAAACTTTCGCATTTACAATAGAAGTAGGATAGAGGAGCTCACACACACAATACAAACATGAGTGACAAAGACGTAAGCATAGACAACAACACAAGTGGGAACGAGATACACTGTCGTATCTCCTATCTCTCGTCGCGTATTGGCCTTTTTTGTTCGTCACCGGAATTTCATGGATTTTTTCTATGTATTTAAGTTTTTATTTATCTATATAAGTAAGTATATGTGTATCGTCATCTATGTGGTACCCATACTTTTTTTAGCTTTGCTTAGTTTGGGACGAGATCGATTTGTATAAGATTGTCCCCAATGTTTATTTATTTAATTATTTATAGTCTTCTGATACATTTCAATTTAATCAGGTTTATTTGCCTCCATCTCTGTCGGGGATTCGCTATTATACCTAGGACTTCCTTCATCGATTAATCCTACCTATATCTACGGTTAAAACCTATTTTGAAAAATCAGACGAGTAACAAATTGTCAAACAAAAATGACAGTTAAACACGGCTATGTCACAAAATATCAATACAATCTGCTAAAAAAAATCTAGTAAAAAACATTGAAAAGGATAGTATGTATGATAGTACACAGTGATGTTTACGGCATGTGCAGTTTCTTAGCGCGCGTGCATGTGGCTATGTGTTTTTATTTTTACCAAGGCAAGCAGTGCTACAACGGCTCGAGATTTTATTTCATCAAACGGTACGTACTTACCTATTCCGATCTACCCCCAAACGTCACATTTTGACTTGCTTACAGGATCATTATTTTAATTTTAAAATGTTGCACGGCAAAATGTATTAATTATTGTAAACACTAAATGCAGAACCAAAAGATCAACAAAAAAATATTTCGGTACCTCAGAACAATCGTAAATCGTACGCACTGTAAGAAACAAAGTAGGTACATGGTTAAATCTGCGACAATCTTTTTCTTGTATAAGGAATCGATAGTATCAACGATTCTAAGAAGAACCAAAAAAATGGAAATATGCAAAAATAAGTTCATGAACACTTTTTTGAAAAACGCTCAAGTGGCATTAAGGGTCAAGATCAGCACGGCTATCACAAGACGGTGCGCGAGCTCTCTCGATTTTCCTCGCACTATCTATCCGTCTCTCTCTTATTAGAAAACATAGAAAGAGAGGTATAGTGCGAGAAAAATCGAGAGAGCTCGCGCGCCGTCTTGTGATAGCCGTGCTGGCAGAGCCCGCATTATGTAAATAAGTTTATTGGGACGACAAAATGAACAACATATAGGTTATCCCTCTCGTCGGTATATGGCGAAACTAAACTTTTTTTAAAAGCTTTATTGTATAAAGGGAATACCTGTTAGAAATGGTAACTTCTCGAGAACAACAACAAGTTGGACCTCCAGATCCAATAGGGTTGTAGACTGAAAATGTATTACTCCAAAACAAAGAAGGCAAAAAAATATGCCTAATGACGAAAATCCCAATCAAATATCTCAAAAAATTACGCAGCTGGAACCGTTTTACTGTTGCTTGTTAGAGAGAGAAAACGCTCGAGAACCGTGACATAACGGCACTCAAGTGTCATAGCCATAGTAAATGACAATCGCTTCGAAGGTGCGTTTTGCGGAAAAGGGACTCAATATCTCTCTTAAATTTTTGGACACATATCTTTGTGATTATTTAATCTCTTGCGTTACTTCCGAACTAATATTTGGGTGTCGTCAGCTAAGGGTATTATTATAACCTTAACCTTTATAAGTGAGTTATAATGTTCTCAGTTGGAACTAATAGTGTTATAAAGGAGTTAAGAAAAATAATTAACTCCTAAAGTGTTATAAGAGTGTTACTCAAAGCAAGTACACTTAAGATGTTAAAGCTTTAACCTGTTTTTAACACTTAAACCTTTACAAGAGTGCTAGCTGACGCTCGTTAACTCTTAAGGTGTTATATCTACTATAAAAGGTACAGGCAGAGACTTTATAACAGAATTAATTCTCTTGTAAGTATTGAAACTTTTTCTAACGCTTAAGGTGTTAGGCAGATACACTTTAAAGACACTGTAAGAGTAATGGTGTTTGACTAAAGGTGTTGTAACTCAATAAGCGTTATAGTTGAGTTAACTGACGCCTAAAGCTTTAAGGTAAGTTCGCCATTGTTTTGGTTAACTCTAACCTACAAATTGATTAGGTTATTCAATATTTGATGTCAAAATACTTCATTATTTATGTTATTCTTGCCATTCTATAGATGCCACTTAATTTAACATGCCACTGGTCAAGAAACAAGAATAGAAAATGATAAAAACTTTAGTTGTCTTTTTTATTCTTCATAAGTTTTGTTAGAAATCTTTAATAAATCCTGGGTGCGTTAAAATTGAGATGGGAAACATGGTATACACTTACCGTAAAATCACAAGGGCAGGTTGTTTTCACTTAATGTCACACAAACTTCCAATTCAATTCACTTTCAATTAGTACGACTCCATAACTGTCAAATATTAATACCTATACTAACTATCTGCGCCATTTTGTCGGAAGACTATATTTGTCTCATAATTTTATGGGTAAAGAAAAGAGTAAGATGCTCACTTTAAACTGCGTGAGAGCTAGAGTGTTATAAGACTCTCAGCTAACACCTTAACCGTTACTACGGTGTTTGTAGAGCGTTGGTCAACACTATAGGTGTCAGATAACACTGCTCTACAGGCTTTCTAACACCTTTACCTGTAATTCGTGGGCCTCTTTCGTGGTTAGAAGGGTGTTAGAGCACGCTATAACACCTTTTTTACAGGCATTCTTAACACCTTAACACTTGGCTGGAACCGATATAAGAATGATATAAGGGTTATTTTAACGCTAGTGTGCTAGTTGGGTTTTTTCTGTAATTGACCATATTTTTGAATTTTTAGATTGCAAAGCATACTACAGTGTACAAGAATTTTTATTGCAATCCTTTTAAATTTGACATTTGAAATCATTTATCGTTTCCAATTTTAATTTATATTTAATTCCAGTGTTGTCAATTTAAATTTATTTTTTAAATTAATTTCTTTAATTAATTTCGTTAATGTTATGTTGAATCTTAATTTATTTTTAATTTTAGTATGTTCTGAAAAATGTAGTTATTTTGAATGTTAGTTTGTTTTGAATTTTAATTTGTACGAGTTGTATTTAAATGATGTTATTTATTATGAGTTAATTTTATAGTGATGCATGCTGCATGCTGATTTGTAGCTATTTGTGTGCCATGTGGCGAAACATAGAGACCTCATTTTAAGAATAAGACCTTAATTCATACCTATGTTTGACAAATAAATATTTTGAATTTGAATTTGAATTTGAATTTTTAACCCTTTTTCGAGCAAATTCAACAACATTGATTATTTTATTTAGTGTCTATTGTCGCAACATCCAGTTACCGTAGCCACACAACGAATACACGGTTGTTCAATTACAATTTACAGCAGCCAATGCAGACTGATTACAGATCGTCTATGACCCCTTTAGCGTCACCGTATCCATCAATCTACGTAGATCATTATCTCTCGCGTTTAATTGAAATATGACAGTAGTGTCACATAAAAGCGATTGCGATCGCGTTTATGTTACGTAATAAGGGAGCTGGTATAACATGCCTTGTAAGATGGGTAGCGATATGGTACCGATATTGCTTTAGAAGTTCTAGTTCTATGAGTGAACCAAACTAGTAGCCATGCTCGTTGGTAACGATAACGAGTAGGTCACTCTTCGGCCGCGGTCTGGACGAAAGCAGGCGGGGGGCCGATGAGCCCGTCCATAAGATTGAACTCGAATAATAGACCTGCGGCTGAACAAAACTGGGTTTCGATAGCATTAAAGTTTTTTCTTTTTTGATATGTCGTTGGAGGCATGTTAAATAATACTTATGTAAAAAGTTAGAAATTTTCAGGTTTAGATTTCGGCTATATTGAAATATTTAAGTTTTTTGCCAAGAACTATGCAAATATAGAATTAGAGTCACAAAAAACTGTAACCTATCCAATAACATTTTAATTTCTGTACTATATTCTGTTTTTAGAAGTCTGGAACATCTGCGTTCTGGTGAACGAAAAAATGCTTATAATTCCGAAAATAAAGAATTAGAGTCGCTGATATTGCAAAATTATGATATTATCGATCCACTTCATATACTTGAAAAAAGTTGGAGGTGTAGACAATCGGCTTGTCTAGATATTGATTTCTAGCTAAGCAGTATAACCAATATTGAATTAGAGTTTGTAGAGTTAATAATAAGCAGGTCATGATAATGATCTCTGTTACCAAACAAAAGTTTATAAATATAAAATCACGGCGACACTAAATACTGATACGTAAGCATTCCGGGCCTATATTAATACATTTCAAACTCGCTGTATGCGCGCGCCGCGCTGCGCACTGTGCCACCAGACCCCTATTCCGTAACTGGTTTTAAGTTCACCTCAACGCTCACCAACAAATATATCTTGATACTGCGGTGCGTAGTAGCTAAGCGTAGGTAGAGGTCTAGTTTCGTTAGGTGACGCTGTTTTAAGTTCACCTCAACGCTAACCCACAAATATATCTTGACACTGCGGTGCGTAGTAACTAAGCGTAGGTAGAGGTCTAGTTTCGTTAGGTGACGCATGGGGTGAGGCGCGCGTAGCGAATAACGGCAGCGATCAGTGGGGGCGGGGTAGTGGCGTGCCCTTGACTCCACGTCAACCTGCGTCCAGATTCCATAAAAAAATCCGCAAAGCGTGTTTTAAACTAATATCAACCGAAAATAGTTAAACTTACCCTAATTTATTAGTATAGGGATTGCCCACGGTTTTGTTCGCGTAGAACTCGTTATCGTGTTATAGAAATAATTGATATGAAAATTATCATACAAATGACCATTCTCTGCAGAAATACCTACTAACAAATGACATACAATGTATTTTTTTTGCGAAGTGGCCAGTAACAGTAAGCTATGGAATAGATGGGTAGTAAACCGCAATTTACCTACCACATGAAATTGTTTTTGTATATTCAGGATGTAGGGTCGGTTCGCCGGTTATCGACCACCTAATTTAGTGTGCCAGTTTGCGACCACTCAGGTAAATTGGTGAACCGAGAGGATATTTTCTAGTTTTTTCAGTAGATTCCTGCCTAATAACTACATTAACTAGGTACTTAGAGCCTGTTCAAATCTATATATATAAAAGAAGATTCTGACTAATTCATACACGCACAGCCGAAACTACTCGGACTAGAAACATGAAATTTACACCCAAACTACCTTTTATAAAGTTTTTTTGGAACAACGGATAAGAAGGGATTTTAAGAAATTCCATCCCTAAAGGGGGTTAAAAAGGGGTGCAACGTTTGTATGAGGGACACTTTTTTTTGAGCTAGAGACTTAAAGTTTTGTAGAAAGATAACTTATTAAAATACAAAAAAGTACTTTCAGCGTTTTGGAAAATTCTATCCCTAAAGGGGTCATAAAGGGGTGCAAGATTTGTATAGGAGAAACATTTTTTTAAGCTATAGACTTAAAACTTTGTAGAAAGATTACTTATTAGAATACTAATAGTGCTTTCAGCGTTTAGGAAAATTCTACCCCTAAGGGGTTAAAAAGGGGTGCAAAGTTTGTATGGAGGAAACTTTTTGTTTTGAGCCAGACTTAAAACTTTGTAAAAAGATTACTTATTAGAATACAAATAAAGTCCTTTCAGTGTTTTGGAAAATTCCGCCCTTAAGGGGTTCAAAAAGGGGTGCAAAATTTGTATGGAGGAAACTTTGTTTTGAGCCAGACTTGAAACTTTGTAGAAAAATTACTAATTAGAATGCAAATACTCCTTTCAGCGTTTTGGAAAATTCCGCCCCTAAGGGGTTAAAAAGGGGTGCAAAGTTTGTATGGAGGAAACTTTGTGTTTAGAACCAGGGACTTAAAACGTTGTAAAAAGATTACTTATTAAAATACAAATAAAGCACTTTCAGCATTTTGGAAAATTCTGCCCCTAAGGGGTTAAAAAGGGGTGCAAAGTTTGTATGGAGGAAACTTTTTGTTTTGAGCCAGACTTAAAACTTTGTAAAAAGATTACTTATTAGAATACAAATAAAGTCCTTTCAGTGTTTTGGAAAATTCCGCCCTTAAGGGGTTCAAAAAGGGGTGCAAAATTTGTATGGAGGAAACTTTGTTTTGAGCCAGACTTGAAACTTTGTAGAAAAATTACTAATTAGAATGCAAATACTCCTTTCAGCGTTTTGGAAAATTCCGCCCCTAAGGGGTTAAAAAGGGGTGCAAAGTTTGTATGGAGGAAACTTTGTGTTTAGAACCAGGGACTTAAAACGTTGTAAAAAGATTACTTATTAGAATACAAATAAAGTCCTTTCAGTGTTTTGGAAAATTCTGCCCCTAAGGGGTTAAAAAGGGGTGCAAAGTTTGTATGGAGGAAACTTTGTTTAGAGCCAGAGACTTAAAACTTTGTAAAAAGATTACTTATTAGAATACAAATAGTCCTTTCAGTGTTTTGGAAAATTCTTCCCCTAAGGGGTTAAAAAGGGGTGCAAAGTTTGTATGGAGGAAACTTTTTATTTTGAGCCAGAGACTTAAAACTTTGTAAAAAGATTACTTATTAGAATATAAATAAAGTCCTTTCAGTGTTTTGGAAAATTCCGCCCCTAAGAGGTTAAACAGGGGTGCAAAGTTTGTATGGAGGAAACTTTTTGTTTTGAGCTAGAGACTTTAAGCTTTGTAGAAACATTACTTATTAGAATACAAATAAAGTCCTATTAGCGTTTTAGAAAATTCCACTCCTAAGGGGGTTAAATAGGGGGGTAAGCTTTGTATAGGCAACGATTTGTTTGAGCTACAGACTTAAAAGTTAGTAGAATGATTACTTATTAAAATAAAAAAGTGGATTCAGCGTTTAGAAAAATTCAACCCCTAAGGGGTTAAAAAGGGGTGCAAAGTTTGTATGGAGTAAACTTTTTGTTAAAACTTTGTAGAAAGATTACTTATTATAATACAAATAAAGTCCTATTAGCGTTTAAAAAAATTACACTCCTATGGAGGTTAAAAAGGGGAGTAAGCTTTGTATGGGCAACACTTTGTTTGAGCTAGAGACTTAAAAGTTAGTAGAATGATTACTTATTAAAATAAAAAAGTACTTTCAGCGTTTAGAAAAATTCAACCCCTCTAAGGGGGTTAAAAGAAGGTTCAAAGTTTATATGGGGAGCAAGAAATTTTTAAAGTAAAATTTCGGTCTTATCATGTAGTTATGTTAAGACTTCAAAACTAATTTCAGAGTTTTTTTTCAAATTCGTCCCTAAGTGTTAAAAGGGGTTTAATGTTTGTGTAGAGAGCAACACATTTATAAAGTATGAGATTTGTAACTTTGGTTTTAGACTGTTTGTTTAAAAACTAGAAAAGGAATTTCATTGTTTTTTATATTGATGCAGGCCTGAAATGGAAAGAGGAGCTGGATGCCGTTGAGCATTCCATTTCTTCAGCCTGTTATGCTCTGAGAAGCCTGAGGGAGGAACTCACTAGACAACAACTTAAAGTCATATACTATGCGTTAGTAGAATCTAAGCTTAGGTACAATATCAGGCTCTGGGGAAATAGCTTTAAGTATAACCTTAACAAAGCTTTGGTTGTTCAAAAAAGAGCCATCCGCACTATTGTACGCATTCCTCAATGGATATCTTGTAGAGAACACTTCCTGGAATTGGGCATTCTAACAGTTCCTTGCTTGTATATACTCGTGCGGCTTACTATTTTGTCAAAAATATCTTAAAATATGAATCTATCGAAGAACAAGATTTGCGCCTACAAACACGAACAAAAAACATTACACAAAGTTTTTTCCCGAAGCTCAAAGTGGCGCAGCACAGCACAAAACATCAGGCTGTAATTTTTTTTAACAAACTGCCCCCTGACTTAAAAAATATCACAATTTATAAGGTATTTCATAGACAATTAAAAGCATTTTTATTGAGAGGGTGCTTCTACAGTATTGACGAGATTTTTGTGCGTGATATCTAGTTATAAGAATTAAAGACATGACATGTATTAAGTTAAATAAAATGTACAAATTATAATTAGTTAAGCAATCTTTTTATGTATAATATTTAAGTAATTTTAATTTTAATGTAGATATTTCAAACACAATATTTGTATTGTTACTGAATAACTAATAAAAAAAATATATATAATATGGGGTTAAAAGAGGGTTCAAAGTTTGAATAGGGAGCAATCATTTTTCTAAGACGATAAAAACTTCTACGCGGACGAAGTCGCGGGCAACAGCTAGTGTTTACCATATCTTTAACTAGCTTTTGCCCGCGGCTTCGCCCGCGTACTAAGCGAAATTTTTAACCGTCTACAAAAAAGGAGGTTCTCATGTTGACCCGTATGTTCCGATTGAATTGCAATGTAGCACAAATATTTTCAATAATTTTCATGTCCACAATATTAAATTTCAAAATCGATGCCATTTTCGTAATGAACGTTCAAAAAAGCAATAAAAACGACACCCATATTGATATTTAGATATTTCAACCCCATCGCACCCCAACAGGGGAGATGGTATTTCACGTCCGCCATGTTGGATTTTAAAATTGTTGTTATTTTCGCAATCAGTGACCCGATAAACCATAGAAACGATACCCATATTGATTTTCAGACTGTCACCAAATGTTCCCCTTTTAGGGGTTGAATTTTTTCATCGTAAGCCCACGTGTGGCAATTTAATCGATAGGTCTTTTCAAAATAAATATAAGGTTTCTCAATGTTTTTGATTAAATGAATAGAGGCGGAGCTAAATCGCCCCAAAAGTCACTAAAATTGTGGCCCCCCAGGGATCGGAACCGGTTTTTTCAAAAGTCCCCGAAGTAGTCTAATATTTTGAATTATTTTAGGCTCTTAATGTAGGACTCTTTAGGTAACATTTTCGTATTTTTAGACAGCCTGATCAAAAATGATATTATAAACCAAAGAACGAAATTGAACGAAATAAAACCGGTATTTTGGTATGGTGAAAATACCAGTATCCGATCCCTGTGCCCCCTCCTCTAATTTTTGAACGGTGTTTTTAAAAAATATAAAAATAATCATAAACCTATAGGGCTATTAGGGCTTATTAAATTTTTTCACCATAAATTATTTTGATCAAGATCGATTCATAGGTTTTCGAGATATTGCTGAAAAACTGCCTTCCCTATAGAAAAGCACGTAAGTGCCGTAAGATTTCTGTGACGATACGACCTTTTTAATAGGCAAGGATCCCTTCGTTTTGCGTAATCCGACACGCACTTGGCCGGTTTCTATAGATAACTAGCTTCTGCCTGCGACTTCGTACGCGTTTAAATTATGGATTTCATGATTATGATTCGTCCTAAAAGGGACGACATAAATTATACCCTATTAAATAATATCAATTAGAATTTTGGTCAAGTGCGAGTCGGATTTTAGTTTTCCCATACATTTTGTGACCCAACTCCTGATGAAGGCAACGAGCAAAAATATTTCGTCTCCATACAAAGTTTCATCCCCTTTTTCGTCCCTAAAAGGGATAAAATTTGACAATAATTATAGCCCTTGTCCTATTCTAATATATAAGGAACATATCTGGAAAGTTTCATGTACACTCATCGGTATATTTTGAAATTACGTGGAACGTACATCCATTCATACATCCAAATTTTTACGTTTATAATATTAGTAGGATGGTACGGAGTCCGACTCGCACTTGGCCGGTTTTTTACTGTTACTAAGTTACTACAAATAGTCAGTCCATATATCAAATTTTTTTTACTCATTTTGAAGTCAATAACTTATTAAATTCACATAATAATAACCGCATGTAATTTACCGTGATGATATGATTTGAAATACAAACGCAGCGCTTGCGCGGCGGAGCGGGGGGCGGGACGAGGTATCACTCTAGGGGCTCTCTCTAGGTTCCCGCGCGCCGCCGGTACGTGGTACCGCGGCGTGGTTATTTATTTCGCGCCTATTTTAATAGATTATACTATTACAAGGCAATCTATACACAGAAATTTCTTACTTTCCATTATATGGCTGCATATATTATTTTATAGTATTAGACTAATCTTTACAGACTCTAATTCAATATTAGACCTTACAGGACAAAAAACGCTTATAAAAATTCTTATTAATGAAATCTTATCTCTAATTCCTCCAAATTTTTGGCTTTGTCTATTAACTTAAGGATTTAAAGATATTGTTGTGAATTTTTGAAACTTTAATTCAATATCGACAAAATAATAACCGAATTCTGGTTTGACCCAGTCGCTCGTTATTTTTTTTTCTACAAACTTAACAGCATAAAGCATCATACATATTATAAACGATGAAGCTTAAACTTTGCACTCTAATTCAATATTCACAAATCACCAATAAAAAAACATAAATACCTAATTTATACCTAACTCTCGTTCTAACTTTTCGTCATATTTTACAAATATGCTTAAAAATATGTCCCATACCATATAAGCATAACTTTTCCGACTTTAGAATTATCGAAACTTGTAGGGCAAAATTCCGGTCCGGCTACAGGGCTATAACTCGACCAAATGTATGAACTGCCGCTCATCGGCCTGCTGTCCGCTGGCGTTCAGACAGCGGCCTTATTCATAACATAACATAATAAAAATAAAAATAAAATAGCCTTTATTTTCATGTTTGGCCTTGCAGCAAGGCCAAAAAACATAACATACCTACTCACAAAATGAAAGTATAGTCGCGGTTTGAATTTATTTGCCCCTTTTCAACTTTCTTTCAATATGATTAGGGACCAACAGCGGTCAAATAGAATCGTTATTATTACATTTTAGTGAAACACAGAAGTAGGTACGCGGACGGATACCTCAAGTATATTTACACACCATTATTTTGATATAAACTTGTGCAGATATTTTTACTGTTTAATGTTGAATGCGTTAGTATAATTTTTCTGTGTAATAGAAATTAGGTATTTAAGTATGAAATAATAAGGGTTAAATTCAATTAACGAAAAACCGGCCAAGTGCGTGTCGGACCACGCAAAACGAAGGGTTCCGTGCCTATTAAAAAGGTCGTATCGTCACAGAAATTTTACGGCACTTACTTCCTTTTCTTTGAGGAAGGCAGTTTTTCAGCAATATCTCGAAAACCTCTGAACCGATCTTGTTCAAAACAATTTTCGGTGAATGAAATTAATAAGCCCTATGTCCATGAATTTTTCCATATTTTTGAAATACACCGTTCAAAAATTAGAGGGGGGGGGGGACAGAATTTTAGTGACTTTTGGGGCGATTATCTCCGACCCTATTCACTTAATCAAAAAAAATGCTAAGAAACCTTATATTTATTTTGAAAGGCCTATCGATTGATTTGCCACACGGGGGGTCACAATGAAAAACAAAAATTTTGACTTTTAGTTTTATGTATGGAGTGCACCCCTAAAAAATTTTTTTTTGTCATTTTAATTACAAAACTATGTAGTGGTTAACAAAATACACCTATCCTCAAAATTTTATTCAAATACACCTTATAGTTTTCGAGTAAAATGCCTGTGACATACGGACAGACGGACAGACGGACAGACGGACATGACGAAACTATAAGGGTTCCGTTTTTGCCATTTTGGCTACGGAACCCTAAAAACAAGCTCAACTCATGAAAGGGTCACAGAAAAAATATAAGCAGTTTTATAACTTCCTTGCCTTACCTACGAACGAAGCAGTACAAAAGGAAACTATTCCAGTAATAATGACCGCTAAATACATTATACATTTGTAAAGTGATTGCCAAGACTCCCTAGCTCATATAGCTTTCAGCGTTAAAAAGATATCAGATCGCAGCGCGAAAGCGTCCTAATCCACATGGCTTAACTCTACCAGCACATCCCGGTCGCCGCATAGACTCTCCCGCGTGCATACGGTATGAATTTATGATGACATTAATAATCGACCGGTCTCTATACTTTTTAGCCAAGATATAGAACCTTAACATGTAATGTTTTAGTGGGATCTCATTCCTTTTTGTAAAGTAATTTCTATAACCTGTTTTAAGGGTTTTTTTTTCGTGTACCACTAAATGGGAAAACCCATACAAACTTACATCCAAAGGGTTAGGGGGTAGATACTAAAAATCCTGACCTGTATACAAAAACCATCCCCTAGTTTGAGTGGTTGGGGGCTAAAAGTTTAAAGTGTTTTTTTCTTTTTTGTTTGTGTACTAATACTAGCTTACATACCAGGCATCAGGCAGGTCAGATGGCATTCGTAAAACTAGTGCCTATGCCAAATCTTGGGATTAGGTGTCAAAGCGGACCCCGGGCTCCTTTAGGGCACAAGCGGGAACAACGCTAGGAGGATGATGACTGGCTTACATACCAAATTTCAGCTTTCTAGGACTTCAGGACTTCATAAAAACTAGTTTGATGTATTCACAAGGTACTTAAATACAAAATACAGTGTGTAGTGGCCTCCTTTTTTAAATATCTATCGTTAAATTTAAATAATTACAATTATTTAGCAGTGGCGTAGCACGTTAACGCCCTCTTAAGATAAAATCATGTAGAATGATGATTTTCACTATACGTTAAGGTCGCCAGAGCTCCCGCGGAGGTGCTCGTGAGCTGCCAACACAACAAATCCTCAAATCGATTAAGGTAGACAATGCGCTTGTGATTGCACTGGAGTAGCAAGGGTTCATAGGCTACGATCCCTGCTTACCAGGCAGGCTGTATGTTTATTTAGCTGTTTGGGTGAAAATAGAGAAAATACGGAGAAAGCGAATTTTCCCAGATAAGAGACCCAGCTAGATCGATTTCTCGCCCCCGTAAACCCCTATATTCCAAATTTCATCGAAATCGTTATAGCCGTTTTCCAGAATGTGGTTACATAGGTATATATATATATATTATATATTTGTATACATACAAATATTGCTCGTTTAATAGCATAGGATAGGTATTATATGTAAATGGTAGAGACTCGCTTGCATTTACAATATGAATGGACATTTTGACTGCGAGGCGGGTCCGATCCGCCCGTAGTTTCGTTTCTAACTCTTGCGCAAGCGTTACGTGCGCGGCGCGGGCGCAAGCTCGGTCCAGTATGCCGTTGTGCAAGTACAGTACAACACACCGGTAAGAACGGCGTAAGCGCCATATGAAATACTGTGTATGTATGCCATTGTATTTGGCCGCTATAGTGGTGCAGTTACATTGTGCCTTTACATATGCAATCATTAATTTGGACGGTATTTTGTGTCATATTAAAATGGGTGTTTAAAGAGATCATACTCATATTGTTTATAAAGTAAAATACATAACTATTTAGCAAATGGTGCAAGCAAGGGGTTCTTCTTAAGGGATAACTGTTCAATTCACGAATCACATAGATTCCCGTAGTTATCGGTATACCTATTGTACATTTGCGCAGTATTATTTGTATGTATGTTGCGCGCTACGGCAGAACCACATTCGTTGGCCTGGTATAACACTTGCTAGATTGTTGAAGAAAACTTGTGTGTTTAGGGTTCCGTAGCCAAAATGGCAAAAACGGAACCCTTATTTCGTCATGTCCGTCTGTCCGTCTGTCCGTCTGTCCGTCTGTCCGTATGTCCGTATGTCACAGGCATTTTACTCGAAAACTATAAGGTGTATTTGAATCAAATTTTGACGATAGGTGTATTTTGTTAGCCGCTACTCTGTAATTAAAATGACAAAAAATAGTTATTTGTTCAACAAGAGAGCAAAGTAGATTTTTGCTGCGAGTGTTGATGTTGAGTCCCGAGCAAGCGAAAGATTCTATAGTTGAATCACGAGCGTAGCGAGTGATTCAAAATTAGAATCTTGAGCGTAGCGAGGGACTCAAAGACACGAGATGCAAATATCTTTGCTCTCGTGTGATACATACAACTTTTCACCTCAGCGGCGAGAACATATAACGCAAAGGAATAAAACGCCACATAGAAGCAATTAAATCATTTTTATGTAAAAAAACCGGCCAAGTGCGAGTCGGACTCACGCACCGAGGGTTCCGTACAAACCTGTAGGTATATAAATTATTAAAAATATTTTTATTTTATGATGTAACTAAAAATTTACGGTTTTCGCAATTTTTCCTTTATCTGTGCTAATTTAAGACTGCTTCTTACCAAATTTCAAGATTCTGAATTCACGGGAAGGACCCTGTAGGTTCTGAGGGCCTACTGCGAAACGAAATTCGTTTTCGTTCGTGTATCTCCGTCTCTGTCGCTGGAACTAGCAAGTGCGACAGAGACGGAGATACACGAACGAAAACGAATTTCGTTCCGCGGTAGGCCCTCAGATTCCCTTGCGAGTTTCGAAAATTTGCGGAAATTTGCGGCATAAACGGCTGTATCTTTTGATTGCGTTGGCTTAGAAGTTAGATTTTTTCACAGCTCTTTGACGGTATCTCTCAACTCTTGAGGAGTTAAAACATCGGCTTCGTCACTTGATTCACTCATATTTAGTACAGTTTTTAGTGTTTGTTTAAGTTATGTTTTATCTCCAAGAAAACGTAATAAAGTTCAATCGCGCTAACTTTTTAAAGAATATAAAGTGCGTTCTGAAACTGTACATAAATTTATATTCATTCACAATATAAAAAAACTAAAGACTTATAATAATAAATGTTCGCGATAAATATCGCTTTTCTTCATTGTATTTTAAGAATAATGAAATACTAATATGATTAAAATAATATTACATTTAATATAGGTTTCATATTTTTATATGAGTTTAACACAAGTCGAATTTTATTTTGTTTCGGAACGAGTATTTCGTTTCCGCTTTTTGGGGGCCTACTACGAAGGTTTCGAAGTCGAATGACGAATCGACATATTTTATCTCTCTCTTTTTTTGTAACGGAGTGAAAGTGACAGAGATAATGAAGTTTAAATGTTCCAAGTTTGTATTACACCCCGCAGTATGAAAAGATGACCTGCGAATAACCTACGATATGAAAAATTAAAAAGTTAGTTTTCTTCACGCTCGCAGCAAAATTGCATTTTCCTCACTGGTTTCAAGCAGCAAAACCGCCATGTTCGAGCCGCTGAGGTGAAAAAATTATTTAGTGGTTACTCTATACATAAAATGGAAGTCAAATTTTTTTGGATAGAGTCGGAGTTAATCGCCACGAAAATCACTAAAATTCTGTCCCCCACTCTAATTTTAAAAATAAGAAAAAATCATGGACATAGGGCTTATTAAATTCTTTCACCGAAAATTATTTTGAAAAAGATCGGTTCAAAGGTTTTCGACATATTGCTGAAAAACTGCCTTCCTCAAAGAAAAGGACGTAAGTGCCGCAAGATTTCTGTGACGATACGACCTTTTTAATAGGCACGGAACCCTTAGTTTTGCGTGGTCCGACACCCACTTGGCCGTTTTTTATAAAGGAGTGTGACATGCATGTTGTTAATTGTGTAATTATAATATGCGGCATAAATATCAACAGCCCACTATGGAGGCACCGGAACTCCATTCACATGGAGTCCAGAAATAATAATTATCATTTAATGAATTGAATTTCAAGTATTATTTTATTATGTAAATTAATGTGTATGTAGAATATCACCTATTATTACTTGACACGGCTTTCTTTTTATTTTGTTAAAATTTTTAATGCAAATTTAATGTTCTGATGATGATGATGTTATTGATTATGTTGTTGTTGTATGTTTATGTTGTGATATGGGCAAAGCCTGAAATAAAGAATTAATAATAATAATAGGAAATTCAATTTCCATCGAGTAAGGAAACTTTTTTTTTAAACATGACTTGTACCCGCCACTTTGTCCGCTTGGAACTCGTTTATATCGTAGCTCCATATAGCCCTGTAGCCGGACCGGAATTTTGCCCTACAAGTTTCGATAATTCTAAAGTCGGAAAAGTTATGCTTATATGGTATGGGACATATTTTTAAGCATATTTGTAAAATATGACGAAAAGTTAGAACGAGAGTTAGGTATAAATTAGGTATTTATGTTTTTTTATTGGTGATTTGTGAATATTGAATTAGAGTGCAAAGTTTAAGCTTCATCGTTTATAATATGTATGATGCTTTATGCTGTTAAGTTTGTAGAAAAAAAAATAACGAGCGACTGGGTCAAACCAGAATTCGGTTATTATTTTGTCGATATTGAATTAAAGTTTCAAAAATTCACAACAATATCTTTAAATCCTTAAGTTAATAGACAAAGCCAAAAATTTGGAGGAATTAGAGATAAGATTTCATTAATAAGAATTTTTATAAGCGTTTTTTGTCCTGTAAGGTCTAATATTGAATTAGAGTCTGTAAAGATTAGTCTAATACTATAAAATAATATATGCAGCCATATAATGGAAAGTAAGAAATTTCTGTGTATAGATTGCCTTGTAATAGTATAATCTATTAAAATAGGCGCGAAATAAATAACCACGCCGCGGTACCACGTACCGGCGCGCGGGAACCTAGAGAGAGCCCCTAGAGTGATACCTCGTCCCGCCCCCCGCTCCGCCGCGCAAGCGCTGCGTTTGTATTTCAAATCATATCATTTGTTTGTTTACGTGCACGGTAAATTACATGCGGTTATTATTATGTGAATTTAATAAGTTATTGACTTCAAAATGAGTAAAAAAAATTTGATATATGGACTGACTATTTGTAGTAACTTAGTAACAGTAAAAAACCGGCCAAGTGCGAGTCGGACTCCGTACCATCCTACTAATATTATAAACGTAAAAATTTGGATGTATGAATGGATGTACGTTCCACGTAATTTCAAAATATACCGATGAGTGTACATGAAACTTTCCAGATATGTTCCTTATATATTAGAATAGGACAAGGGCTATAATTATTGTCAAATTTTATCCCTTTTAGGGACGAAAAAGGGGATGAAACTTTGTATGGAGACGAAATATTTTTGCTCGTTGCCTTCATCAGGAGTTGGGTCACAAAATGTATGGGAAAACTAAAACCCGACTCGCACTTGACCAAAATTCTAATTGATATTATTTAATAGGGTATAATTTATGTCGTCCCTTTTAGGACGAATCATAATCATGAAATCCATAATTTAAACGCGTACGAAGTCGCAGGCAGAAGCTAGTTATCTATAGAAACCGGCCAAGTGCGTGTCGGATTACGCAAAACGAAGGGATCCTTGCCTATTAAAAAGGTCGTATCGTCACAGAAATCTTACGGCACTTACGTGCTTTTCTATAGGGAAGGCAGTTTTTCAGCAATATCTCGAAAACCTATGAATCGATCTTGATCAAAATAATTTATGGTGAAAAAATTTAATAAGCCCTAATAGCCCTATAGGTTTATGATTATTTTTATATTTTTTAAAAACACCGTTCAAAAATTAGAGGAGGGGGCACAGGGATCGGATACTGGTATTTTCACCATACCAAAATACCGGTTTTATTTCGTTCAATTTCGTTCTTTGGTTTATAATATCATTTTTGATCAGGCTGTCTAAAAATACGAAAATGTTACCTAAAGAGTCCTACATTAAGAGCCTAAAATAATTCAAAATATTAGACTACTTCGGGGACTTTTGAAAAAACCGGTTCCGATCCCTGGGGGGCCACAATTTTAGTGACTTTTGGGGCGATTTAGCTCCGCCTCTATTCATTTAATCAAAAACATTGAGAAACCTTATATTTATTTTGAAAAGACCTATCGATTAAATTGCCACACGTGGGCTTACGATGAAAAAATTCAACCCCTAAAAGGGGAACATTTGGTGACAGTCTGAAAATCAATATGGGTATCGTTTCTATGGTTTATCGGGTCACTGATTGCGAAAATAACAACGATTTTAAAATCCAACATGGCGGACGTGAAATACCATCTCCCCTGTTGGGGTGCGATGGGGTTGAAATATCTAAATATCAATATGGGTGTCGTTTTTATTGCTTTTTTGAACGTTCATTACGAAAATGGCATCGATTTTGAAATTTAATATTGTGGACATGAAAATTATTGAAAATATTTGTGCTACATTGCAATTCAATCGGAACATACGGGTCAACATGAGAACCTCCTTTTTTGTAGACGGTTAAAAATTTCGCTTAGTACGCGGGCGAAGCCGCGGGCAAAAGCTAGTTAAAGCTATGGTAAACACTAGCTGTTGCCCGCGACTTCGTCCGCGTAGAAGTTTTTATCGTCTTAGAAAAATGATTGCTCCCTATTCAAACTTTGAACCCTCTTTTAACCCCATATTATATATATTTTTTTTATTAGTTATTCAGTAACAATACAAATATTGTGTTTGAAATATCTACATTAAAATTAAAATTACTTAAATATTATACATAAAAAGATTGCTTAACTAATTATAATTTGTACATTTTATTTAACTTAATACATGTCATGTCTTTAATTCTTATAACTAGATATCACGCACAAAAATCTCGTCAATACTGTAGAAGCACCCTCTCAATAAAAATGCTTTTAATTGTCTATGAAATACCTTATAAATTGTGATATTTTTTAAGTCAGGGGGCAGTTTGTTAAAAAAAATTACAGCCTGATGTTTTGTGCTGTGCTGCGCCACTTTGAGCTTCGGGAAAAAACTTTGTGTAATGTTTTTTGTTCGTGTTTGTAGGCGCAAATCTTGTTCTTCGATAGATTCATATTTTAAGATATTTTTGACAAAATAGTAAGCCGCACGAGTATATACAAGCAAGGAACTGTTAGAATGCCCAATTCCAGGAAGTGTTCTCTACAAGATATCCATTGAGGAATGCGTACAATAGTGCGGATGGCTCTTTTTTGAACAACCAAAGCTTTGTTAAGGTTATACTTAAAGCTATTTCCCCAGAGCCTGATATTGTACCTAAGCTTAGATTCTACTAACGCATAGTATATGACTTTAAGTTGTTGTCTAGTGAGTTCCTCCCTCAGGCTTCTCAGAGCATAACAGGCTGAAGAAATGGAATGCTCAACGGCATCCAGCTCCTCTTTCCATTTCAGGCCTGCATCAATATAAAAAACAATGAAATTCCTTTTCTAGTTTTAAAAAAAACAGTCTAAAACCAAAGTTACAAATCTCATACTTTATAAATGTGTTGCTCTCTACACAAACATTAAACCCCTTTTAACACTTAGGGACGAATTTGAAAAAAAACTCTGAAATTAGTTTTGAAGTCTTAACATAACTACATGATAAGACCGAAATTTTACTTTAAAAATTTCTTGCTCCCCATATAAACTTTGAACCTTCTTTTAACCCCCTTAGAGGGGTTGAATTTTTCTAAACGCTGAAAGTTCTTTTTTATTTTAATAAGTAATCATTCTACTAACTTTTAAGTCTCTAGCTCAAACAAAGTGTTGCCCATACAAAGCTTACTCCCCTTTTTAACCTCCATAGGAGTGTAATTTTTTTAAACGCTAATAGGACTTTATTTGTATTATAATAAGTAATCTTTCTACAAAGTTTTAACAAAAAGTTTACTCCATACAAACTTTGCACCCCTTTTTAACCCCTTAGGGGTTGAATTTTTCTAAACGCTGAATCCACTTTTTTATTTTAATAAGTAATCATTCTACTAACTTTTAAGTCTGTAGCTCAAACAAATCGTTGCCTATACAAAGCTTACCCCCCTATTTAACCCCCTTAGGAGTGGAATTTTCTAAAACGCTAATAGGACTTTATTTGTATTCTAATAAGTAATGTTTCTACAAAGCTTAAAGTCTCTGGCTCAAAACAAAAAGTTTCCTCCATACAAACTTTGCACCCCTGTTTAACCTCTTAGGGGCGGAATTTTCCAAAACACTGAAAGGACTTTATTTATATTCTAATAAGTAATCTTTTTACAAAGTTTTAAGTCTCTGGCTCAAAATAAAAAGTTTCCTCCATACAAACTTTGCACCCCTTTTTAACCCCTTAGGGGAAGAATTTTCCAAAACACTGAAAGGACTATTTGTATTCTAATAAGTAATCTTTTTACAAAGTTGTAAGTCTCTGGCTCTAAACAAAGTTTCCTCCATACAAACTTTGCACCCCTTTTTAACCCCTTAGGGGCAGAATTTTCCAAAACACTGAAAGGACTTTATTTGTATTCTAATAAGTAATCTTTTTACAACGTTTTAAGTCCCTGGTTCTAAACACAAAGTTTCCTCCATACAAACTTTGCACCCCTTTTTAACCCCTTAGGGGCGGAATTTTCCAAAACGCTGAAAGGACTATTTGCATTCTAATTAGTAATTTTTCTACAAAGTTTCAAGTCTGGCTCAAAACAAAGTTTCCTCCATACAAATTTTGCACCCCTTTTTGAACCCCTTAAGGGCGGAATTTTCCAAAACACTGAAAGGACTTTATTTGTATTCTAATAAGTAATCTTTTTACAAAGTTTTAAGTCTGGCTCAAAACAAAAAGTTTCCTCCATACAAACTTTGCACCCCTTTTTAACCCCTTAGGGGCAGAATTTTCCAAAATGCTGAAAGTGCTTTATTTGTATTTTAATAAGTAATCTTTCTACAACATTTTAAGTATATAGCTCAAAAAAGAAAATTTCCCCCATACAAACGTTGCGCCCCTTTTTAACCCCCTTAGGGGTAGAATTTTCCTAAACGCTGAAAGCACTATTAGTATTCTAATAAGTAATCTTTCTACAAAGTTTTAAGTCTATAGCTTAAAAAAATGTTTCTCCTATACAAATCTTGCACCCCTTTATGACCCCTTTAGGGATAGAATTTTCCAAAACGCTGAAAGTACTTTTTTGTATTTTAATAAGTTATCTTTCTACAAAACTTTAAGTCTCTAGCTCAAAAAAAAGTGTCCCTCATACAAACGTTGCACCCCTTTTTAACCCCCTTTAGGGGTGGAATTTCTTAAAATCCCTTCTTATCCGTTGTTCCAAAAAAACTTTATAAAAGGTAGTTTGGGTGTAAATTTCATGTTTCTAGTCCGAGTAGTTTCGGCTGTACGTGTATGAATTAGTCAGAATCTTCTTTTATATATATAGATTTGAACAGGCTCTAAGTACCTAGTTAATGTAGTTATTAGGCAGGAATCTACTGAAAAAACTAGAAAATATCCTCTCGGTTCACCAATTTACCTGAGTGGTCGCAAACTGGCACACTAAATTAGGTGGTCGATAACCGGCGAACCGACCCTACATCCTGAATATACAAAAACAATTTGATGTGGTAGGTAAATTGCGGTTTACTACCCATCTATTCCATAGCTTACTGTTACTGGCCACTTCGCAAAAAAAATACATTGTATGTCATTTGTTAGTAGGTATTTCTGCAGAGAATGGTCATTTGTATGATAATTTTCATATCAATTATTTCTATAACACGATAACGAGTTCTACGCGAACAAAACCGTGGGCAATCCCTATACTAATAAATTAGGGTAAGTTTAACTATTTTCGGTTGATATTAGTTTAAAACACGCTTTGCGGATTTTTTTATGGAATCTGGACGCAGGTTGACGTGGAGTCAAGGGCACGCCACTACCCCGCCCCCACTGATCGCTGCCGTTATTCGCTACGCGCTCATGCGCCTCACCCCATGCGTCACCTAACGAAACTAGACCTCTACCTACGCTTAGTTACTACGCACCGCAGTGTCAAGATATATTTGTGGGTTAGCGTTGAGGTGAACTTAAAACAGCGTCACCTAACGAAACTAGACCTCTACCTACGCTTAGCTACTACGCACCGCAGTATCAAGATATATTTGTTGGTGAGCGTTGAGGTGAACTTAAAACCAGTTACGGAATAGGGGTCTGGTGGCACAGTGCGCAGCGCGGCGCGCGCATACAGCGAGTTTGAAATGTATTAATATAGGCCCGGAATGCTTACGTATCAGTATTTAGTGTCACCGTGATTTTATATTTATAAACTTTTGTTTGGTAACAGAGATCATTATCATGACCTGCTTATTATTAACTCTACAAACTCTAATTCAATATTGGTTATACTGCTTAGCTAGAAATCAATATCTAGACAAGCCGATTGTCTACACCTCCAACTTTTTTCAAGTATATGAAGTGGATCGATAATATCATAATTTTGCAATATCAGCGACTCTAATTCTTTATTTTCGGAATTATAAGCATTTTTTCGTTCACCAGAACGCAGATGTTCCAGACTTCTAAAAACAGAATATAGTAAAGAAATTAAAATGTTATTGGATAGGTTACAGTTTTTTGTGACTCTAATTCTATATTTGCATAGTTCTTGGCAAAAAACTTAAATATTTCAATATAGCCGAAATCTAAACCTGAAAATTTCTAACTTTTTACATAAGTATTATTTAACATGCCTCCAACGACATATCAAAAAAGAAAAAACTTTAATGCTATCGAAACCCAGTTTTGTTCAGCCGCAGGTCTAATATAATACAAACGTTTGAAGGGGTTGTTGTAAGCATGTCAGATATTTTTTTTTTATAATTTTGAAGTAATTTGGGAAAAAATACGAAAATTGACCATTCCTTCCCCCCTTATCTCCGAAACTACTAGGATTAAAAATTCTGAAAAAATATGGAAAATAGTTCCTTGCCTAAGATTACAGGAAAACCTATAAGAAGTTTGAGTATTCAAAGTAACGGGAAAATTCTCAGTATTTTACGGAACCCTCACCACGCGAGTTGAACTCGCACTTGTCCGGTTTTTAAAACTGTGATTTTATGGATTTTTGTCCACCAAATGTGGGATTTTTCTTGTCATGTTCGACCCCTTTTGGTAAGGACCAACTCTCAGTCTACTAGGCATGTTAGAAGTCCAATGCGCGTTACCGAACCTTTAAAAAAATCATACACTCCTTACTTGAACATCCCTATACTGTAATCCCGCGGGATAACTCGGCAGGGAGCTCATTTGTTAACAATTAATCTCATTACAATTTTAATTCCTGTCCGATATCAATGTCAGTGCATCTTGCCCACATTTGGTTATGCGCTTACGCAAGAACCCAAGCACCAGGACAATTTACAATCATTTAACCTGTCCGATCCCACGACTCGCGCGCTCATTACCCCCCTCGTTTCCCAGCGGCCCAGATTCGTGCCAAAAATTTCGAACCTCGCAGTTCCCAGGTCCTGCGCGACAGCTGGACTCCGTGTTTCCCACGAGTAATTTGACACCGAACGAGCGAACCACTTATGTCGTGTTTATAGCTTGTGGGACTGAGTGTTTATACTTGGATAAGAGAAGTGTATGTTTTTATGAAGAGGATGAATTAAGCTTTAAGATAATGTGTGTAAAATACTGTACCAGCGCCTATTTCACTCTAATAACCATACGTATTCCAGAGAAAAAAAAAATGGTGGCTTGATGAACAAATAGGCTATTTGTAATCAGATGTTTGATCCCGATTACTAATACTGTGTGTAATATGAAAGTATATAAAATCAACTTTCTAATGATGTATATACTTACAAGCTTTGCATATAAAAATATAAAAAAAATCGCTTTCAAACTTCACTTATTGGTAAGCAGAATTTGACCGTTATGCTCGGGACTCAGCCATTTTATATTTAAAGTTGAAAAAGTAAATATGTTTGGTATATTATAAGAAAATATAAGTTCTACATGAAATCCGTAATAATATATAATCGATTTATATATGTTTTCTACCAGAAAACTCAAAATATCACTTGAAAACTTTGTAACGGACGTGCTGACCTCTAACTTTGATTTTCGAATTTTACACACAAAATACATTATATTATACCATTGATTGTATATAGTACTAATCTATAAAGAATGAAAATGATAAAAAACAATAATTACTTACTGTTTTATTCACAAAAACCACTTTTTTCAACAACACTTGGAGACGTATACCTAGGCTTACTGATACTTGGAAATCCGAACTTTGACTGGTCGTAACGCGTTTTATTTCTATAGTGAGTGAGTGGATGTCTGATATCAATCTTTAGGTCAGTTCATTGGCAATCGAATGAAAGTGAGCCCAATTGAATATAAATCGTGTACTTTTACTAATAAAGTTACAAATCGAGTAAAGAATTTGGACACATATTTGAGCCGTGGGTAACAACGGGGTACAAAATTGGTGGCACAAATTTGTGCCATTGGGAAATGACGGAGCGTAAAGCGCTCAAGGTCGTGGGAGCTTGCGAAATTTTATTTTTGGCACCAATTTGGGCCTGTGGGAGAGGACAGGTTAAGTATGTCAAAAATGCGTTCCGAAATTGAGCCTTTGAATATGAATCAGGCAAAGCACTCCAAATCTAACCATCAAATACCACCGGGTGTACGGGCAACACCCTTATAGCCAATTATTGTAATTATTTTCTGCGGTTTACGCACCGCTGAATTATAAAATGTATTTCGTGATGAAACCAAATCGACCTGCTTTTACATAGGTGCTATAAATTGTGGGATAATTCCGCTGTCAAGCTTTTCAGAGGAAAAGTTGTACTAAAACTACTTATTCAGGGTGCCTAGTACTTAATGGAATGGATGGGATTAATATCTAACTGCCGACAGCGACCTTAGGCTGGTTCGGTTATGTATGTAAAAAGTCTCATGGTTTTCGAGGTTTTCGGCCTTTTCTTAATTTTTAAATAATCGGTGCCTTTATCACCCATTATGGAACAAATGAAGAGATTCCGATTTTTAAAAAATATTCTTTAATATTGATGCAAACCAATGTTCATTAGAGTTTTATGGTAGCGGACATTTTTTTTTACTGTTGACATCAAAGAATTGTTTCTGACAACCGGTTTAACCTAGTGAGTAGTGACGCTGCGTACGAAGCTGACGGTCCTGGGTTCGAATCCCGGTAAGGGCAAATATTGGTGTGATGAGCATGAATATTTGTTTCTGAGTCTTGAATGTTTCCTATGCTATATCTATTAAATATACCTTCGTCTAGTACTCATAACATAGCCCTTATTGAGCTAACTATGGGGGCTAGTTTGATTTGTGTAAAATTGTCCCCTAGCATACAGATATAATTATATATTTACTAGCTTGTGCCCGCGGCTTCGCCCGCGTACTAAAAGTAATTTTAACCGTTTACCTACAAAAAGTTGCATCTCAGTTTGACCTGTATGTTCCAATTTAATTGCAATTTGGCACAAATACTTTCAAGAATTTTCATGTTCACAATGTTAAATTTCAAAATCGATGCCATTTTCGTAATTAACTTCCCAAAAAACCATAAAATCGACACCCATATTTAGACATTTCAACCCCATCGCACTCCAACAGGGGAGATGGTATTTCACGTCCGCCACGTTGGATTAATCGTTGTTGTTTTCGTAATCAGCGACCAGCAAACAAACTTTGGACCCCCATTTCATTCGCTTAGAGGGTGAATTTTTAAAAATCATTTCTTAGTGCACCCGAACTTATAAGGAACCCATGTGCCAAATTTGGAATCTCTAGATCCAACGGTTTGGGCTGTGCGGTGATATGTCAGCCAGTCAGTTTCTTCTTTTATATAATTATCGACTCTACATATCAACTCTACATATTGACCCTACATACCGACTCTACATACCAACTCTACATACATACTCTACATATCGACTACATATCGACTCTACATATCGACTGTACATATCGACTCTACATATCGACTGTACATATCGACTCTGCATATCGACTCTACATATCGTCTCTACATATCGACTCTAGATACCAATTCTACATACCGACTCTGCATATTGACTACATATCGACTCTACATATCGACTCTAGATACTGACTCTACATATCGACTCTACATTTCAACTCTAAATATCGACTCTACATATCGACTCTACATCGACTCTACAATTGGACTCGACATATCGACTCTACATATTGACTCTACATAGACTCTACATATCGACTCTACATATCGACTACATATCGACTCTACATATCGACTCTACATATCGACTCTACATATCGACTCTACATATTGACTCTAGATACTGACTACATATCGACTCTACATATCAACTCTACATATCGACTCTACATATCGACTCTACGTACTGACACTACATAGTTAGGGGCTGGGGGAAAATTAAGGGTATTTTTCGTTGGTAACAGAGTCTGTGTACCGATTTTTAGCTTCCTACCTTGAAAACTGCGAAAAGTCCCATATAAAATTTCACCCCCTCTTGTAAGGGGTTGGGTACAGATTTCCAAAAAAAAATGATGCACGATTTTTTTGTTAGTCTGAAATATTCCGTATTCCATTTTTTAGCTTTCTACCTTGAAAATTGCGGAATGCTCCATACAAACTTCCACCCCCCATTTTATCCATAATGTCAATTGGTCGCACCGTTATGCCGTGAAAGACGGACAAACAAACAAACCAACAAACAAACAAACACATACACTTTCCCATTTATAATATTAGTAAATATTGGTATGGATGTTTGCGCTTTTGCATCGTGTTACATTGTCATACGGCGAAAACTGTCTACATAATCATTTACGAAGACTGTACACAAGAACAGGTTAAAATAATATACATGTCGCCCAAGATTAAAGTACAAAGTCGAACTTATGAGGTCTATACGAGGCATCTCTTCCAGCTAAAATTTGAGTGAATGAGTTGAGGAAAACAGGGATATTCAAAAACTGTGTGCTCATTTTTCATGTGCTCGAACCTACCCCTTTTGGAAATGAAGGCATGTATCTATGTATGTATGCAAATCCTCAAGCCAACGGCATGTATGGTACAAGGGTGAATCACAAACTAGAGGCACTAATTCCTAATGAAACAATCGTTAGGACGTGCACTGCTAGGTACAAAGGGTAAATCGGTCAGGTCACTTGGAAATAGTGGATGACAACAGAAACACAAACTTCTCTTATCTCCAGGTGGACTCCATAACAGAAAAGGCCTAGATGATGACCGGTGTGGTGGAAGGATTGTGTAGGAGAGGAATTAAGCATATAGGCAGGAAAACAATGTGATAAGGGAGGGTAGAGATAGAGTAAAATGGAGGATAATTGTAGAGGAGGGCAAGACTGTCGTTATATTATAATATCAGTTGCTGCGAAGCACTTTTCTGCTCGTTGTGTTGTCTCTGTCACGCTGACAAACGCAATATGCCTTTCAGTGAAGCATACGGACATAACAGCCCGCCGTTGCTTAGCACCAAAGAGAAGTCATGACCACCTATAGCATAGCTCAGCCTTCAGAGCGCCATCTGTTGAGAACTCAGCGTAGTAAAGGCGTCACCTAAATCTAAAATATTTAACATGCCGTAATCTTTAAAATATTGTTACTAAACGATTGAGGAAATTTATCGATCAATGCAGAAGTTTATCTAGAAAATGCTTGGCAAGGATATATGTATAGGTACAATACATATAATTCCACTATAAAAAAATCATAAGTAATTTCTTAAAGGGGTGAAACGATTGCAATGTTGTATGGGTGTGATTGGGTAACAGGTTTTACGCAAATAAAGCCCTAGCCTAGGTAATAGCTGGTTCTAAAAAAACTAACGAATAATGACGCAACGACCGTCGAAACCAGTTGCGGCTGAGATAAAATTAAAACAGTCTGCCGGCGTTTTATTGAACCCAAAAAGCCTTAATTTCGATGTTTTGTTCCTCTAACTAATTTTAGTTTTCCAATTTTCTTTGTTATTCGGGTAAGTTCAGTGACAGTAGGCGTAGGTATTGGAAAACTGGCCTTATATCGTCAGTTTAAGAGCCAAAATAGCTTGATGCGAGTTATCGACCTGCTAGGTATGCTATTTTTGGTGACTCAAAAAAGCTAAATGTTAGTGCCTAAAGTAAACTGAATAATAAGTAAACTGTCACACTGCTTCCTTTATTTTTGAATAAGTGGAATATGACTAATTTGTAGCGGACCTAGGTTACACTGATGTTGAATTTGAAGCCTTTGGTGTGGCCATGGCGCTTTTTGTAAATTTGGTAAATGATTTTTGTAACTGTACTGAATTAGAAATAATGTGTTTACATTGAGTCGATGGTCGCATTTAACTGAAAACCGGGACCCATTAGAAAGAACATCAAATGACGAATTTGAACACGAAAGACTACTGCTTGACATATGGCCAGTGGTTAGATGGTGGTAGGGTAGGATACAAACCCTTTTTTTTAAGAGGGGAAAATGCTTTACGCATACCACCAGGGCGCGGGGACGGACCCTGGTGGTTATGTGGGACTCCCATGTTGGCTAATGAGGCCTATGGTTTACCCACTAAAAACCCCTCTATTATGTGCCGCCTCTGCGCTATAAGGCGAGGCCACGGGAACGCCCTGGGCACACTTCCGCAACCTCGCCAGCGGCTGTCCACATTGCGGGCTCATCTCCAGAGAATTTTCATTTCCCCCTACCTTGTCAAAGGGGGTGCACCGAGAGACGGCACGCCCGCCACTCAGGGACCCTCGTGTAGGTGACAGATCCCCGTGCCCGTCGCCCGCAGGTACCCTTATGAGGGAAATCGGCGGTCGTAGGCCAACCGCCGTCACCCCACACGCCACACGTTTGCAGCGCATCGGTTGGGAGGCCGGATCATCCTCCCTCCCACGCTCCGCTGCCTCCTTCTGCGTCATCACGTCCTCGCAGAAGGAAGCCGCCGCCTTCCACGACCTGTCGCCATGCCCCACCACGTCCACGAGTGTGGCCCGCTGCTCCACCCAAGCCGGGCACACCGCCAGCGTGTGTTGCGTCGTATATTTGGCGTCGCCGCACTCGTGGCATTCCGTCGTCGGTTCCCGCCCCGCCACCCTGCACAGATATTTCCCAAAACTGCCATGAGAATCGCGCAAGATGGAAGGAGAGGAACCCTTCTTTTCTTCCGACCCATCTTTCCAGGACGGGCCGGATCACTCCGATGGTCCAGTGGTCGACACCTCCAACCTTTCTTCCCACTTCTGAAAGAGGACACGACGGGAGTCAAGTCTCCACCGCCTGATCTCCTTCAGGAGTGGTTGGACCCCCCTGGCCCGCGCCTTGGTGACACGCCAATACGCATCGGCCAGAACCAAGGCGTCGAGGTCCCAAGGTGGAGTCCCAGCCAACACGCAAGCCGCCTCGTACGAGACGGTGCGGTATGCCCTCGCCATCCTGACCGCCATAACCCGCTGCGGCCTTCGCAGCTGGGTTTGTTTTTAGGCGCTCTGGGATCTGGCCCAAATGGGCGTTCCGTACAAAGTCATCGACTGCACCACTCCCGCATGCGGCAGCTTGCGTTTGGCTCGCCCACGTTGGGTAGCAGCCGGCTGAGTACTGACGCCGCTCCAACTAGTTACTGTTATGGCCACGTTGTTATATTACAAGTTCATTATACCTGCTGATATATCATATCGTTATACCAAAAGTGCAATATCAAAAGTTGTTATAGTGACCGTTATACCGCACCCGTTGACAAACGTCACTGCACAGCGAAAAATGTGATTATAAACGCAGCATCGCGATGTATATTGTCATTCCGTTTCCTCTTAGAGCTTTTAAACATGAGTAAGAGAGAGAGAGCGATGCTCGCCTTGGAGGATGCGACGTGCGATACACAGTCCGTCACGCCAAACCTCACGATTTCTCCCCGTATTACGTGACCCTGAGATTCGTTACAAGTATACATGGCAAGAGGCTAGACTTGTATCAGATCTCGAGGAGCGAGTTGTTGTTAACCTTTTCAACGCTCTGTCAAAGAGAAAAGTTGTCAACCACACGCCAAATCAACAAGACATTTAGTGCGGTGTTAAACCTTATGTCAATGCAAGAAGGTTGCTACGAGTATCGCGCTGGGCTTCTTGACGCATACCTATATCAGTCGTTGGCGTTGAACCTGCGGTGCCGATATATGCGTCGTTGGCGTCGAAAAGATTAAGTGTTGTCGTCTGCTTATGCGTAGCTTATTCGATTTTTGGGTTTAGAATGGAACAGTCAGTCGCAAAAGTAGCTACGCGGGCGTAGAGGCTCAAAATTATCTTATATTTCTTTTAATACAGACGTGTGTAGATCATTTTGACCTCTTCGTATGCACAACTACTTCTGTTGCTGAGTGGATTCACAAGCTCGGTCTTAGCAAGATTCGTAACATCTATGTGTCATCAGAGATCAGGCTTATGCTGGTTTGAGATCTGATTATTACTTACGTAGGTATTCGAAAAGGAACTATGCAATATTAGGGTCGACTACGCGTATGTGACACCCCTGCAGTTGCAAGCTTCCATTGGCTACGGTGACCGGTTAACATCAGGCGGGGGCGGTACGCTTGTTTGCCACTGACGTGGTACAAACATCATAACCTGTACCCGCTACTAGTCTAACTTGACTCCGGAATCCCTAAAACCTTTATGTAATTCGAGCTCACACTTATGCTGGTTTATGGCAGACCTATACCTACATTTTATGAACAAGCATGCAGCAATACGATTCAAAACCTTGCTCGAACTCACTTTACCTCTAGTTTCCAATATTCATTGATCCCGATAACTCTTAGCAACTATACGCGATTAGAGCTCATTCTTAAGCTGGTTCACATTAGGGCGAGTTGTTGAGTGTGGTCAATACCTGCCCGGATAACCGTCCCCACATTGGCCTGATTTCAGAATGGCAGATAGCGCAGTGGATTTCAAGCCAAATCCAAAATATCTTTCCGCATTTAAAATCGGTCGCGCTAATTCGATTTCTGCAAGCTACGGTGGCCTAGTGGTTCAGGCATCGGCTGCCAATAACAGTCGTGGATTCGAATCCCGGCTCGTACCAATGAGTTTTTCGGAACTTATGTACGGAATATCATTTGATATTTACCGTTAGCTTTTCGGTGAAGGAAAACATCGTGAGGAAAGCTTCATTCATCTGAGAAGAAATTCAAAGAGGTATGTGTAGTCCCCAATCCGCACTGGGCCAGCATGAGGTTACAGCCCGTTCGTTCTCATTCATGAGAGGAGGCCTGTGCCCAACAGTGGGACGTATATAGGCTGATGATAATGATGATGAATTCGATTTCCTGATGCCAGAATGGAAAAAGACACAACTATGAGGGTCCCGTACCTATAATCGAACGAGGGAGCGAAGCGTACGAAGTTCTATGCTTCAGCTTGGGCCGGAATTCGTTTATCCGGATGTCCCACTGTCCGGCTGTTTTCCTGTACAGGTCGCATTTCTTAGCCGATTCTCGTGAAATTTTGTGAGCAGGTTCGTTAATAATACAGGGTATTTGATAGCTAGGTGCAAAGGTTTAAGGGGGTGATAGTCGGGGTATTTTTGAGCAACTTTTAATATGGGAGCAACCCTGAATTCGCAAAAATAAAAATCAGCTCTCCATACAATTCGCTCGAATAGGAAATGAACTTTAGTATTTTTTTTTACGATTTCAGGGTTGCTCCTTTATTAAAAGTTGCTCAAAAATACCCCGACTATCATCCCCTTAAAGCTTTGCACCTACTTACCAAACACCCTGTATATTTTTTTTGTCGTCTCTTATACGAAGTAAGAAAAATTTTTTTTGGAAAATGACAGGCTATTGAGTTCAACAGATCACGGAGCCATTAGGGAAGGGTAGAGGAGTAGGGCACAGCGGGTCATCAGGTCCATATTTGGAGCAGCTCATATATTGAGAAATCCACCTTACAGAAGACCATAGAGCTATAATATAATAACTAGAGATGCGCCGAATACGGGTTTTGCCGAATACGAATATTCGGCCAAATGTCCGGTTCAGCTTCAGCTTTTGCCGAACCAAATATTCGCCCGAATTATTCGGTTCAACGTAATGACTTCTTCATCAGCCGTTCCAAAACAGACTGGTTTAGTGGTAAAAAGAAAATCTTTACGGTAAAGTTAGTTTAGTAATTAGTTCAGTCAGCATCAAAAGTAGCTACGCAAACGAAGACGTCAAAAGTCTTTATTAAAAGGGAATAAGAGCTTTTGACGTCTTCGATTACGTAGTTACTTATGACGCTGACTATACTATCTTTACAGTAGTAAAATAGAAACATAACCTTTCGTTTTAGAATATGAAAATAATCATCATCACTGCTGGACATAGGCCTCCCCCAAAGAGTGCCAAAGTGACCGGTCCTGCGCCACCCGCATCAAGCAATCCCGCGACCTTTACCAGGTCATGAGTCCACCTTGTGGGGGGCCTACCCACGTAAGGCGTGGGCCTTCCGTCCGGTACGTGGTCGCCACTGGAGAACCTTTCCGCCCCAACTATTGCATGCCCAGCGCCTGCTGTTATTGTTATGAAAATAATAATCCATAACAATACAGAATAACAATTACACAAGGCAATGACTAATGACACTATTATATTATTTGTATTCTTGCAACTTCCAGACAAACACCTCTAAAAATTAAATATTCGGCATTTGGACCGAAAAATTCGGCCGAATAACGAACATTGAAAAATAAACAAACATATGCGGAGACTCTTACACAAATCGACCTAGTCCCAAACTAAGCAAAGCTTAATGTGTAGGTAGGTACTAGACGAAGATAAACAAACAAACTTATATAAAGAAATAAATACTTAAATACCTACATAGAAAACATCCATGACTCAGGAATGATGACTCATTCGTGCTCATCACATAAATAAATGACCTTACCGGGATTCGAACCCAGGCTCTCTTGCTTCGTATATGCCCTATATATGAATAATTGCCCAATGCACGAATAATTACCGAATATTCGGCGCATCTCTAATAATAACACCAATACTTGCTCTGTATAGTGAAAATGCCCTTACATTCAATAGTTGACAGCTGTCATCCCAGTACAATTTATGTCATCATTGACGTTTATTGTACCGGGATGACGGCTGTCAAATATCGGCTGTTAAAAAAATCTAATTATATATAGTAGGTATGTGGTGTGGTGTTCCTGGTGGTGAGCAAAGCCGCCAGAGCTGCCGAGGTTGCGCTGCGTTCAGAAGGTCTAGTACAAGTTTTAAGCAAAAAAATCGAATACTATTCGATTACGTTTAACGAGCATACTACGGGCGATCCGTTTTCTGATTACATGCGATGCGAGTATGTTTTGGAACAAACAAGTCGATTCGATTGACGTTTAGGCGCAAATTTTTTAATTTACTTTTGTTTTGGATGTTGGCTGCCTTGAAATAACACGCCACTAAATTACGAAGTGCAATTCATTAAGATATACATGACGTGACATTAGCTAATGTCAGTAAAGCCAGAAAAAAAAGATAGGCATAGAGAAATACGATTCGATATTCAATTCAAACGCGCACACAGAGTTTGAATACGCGGACTCACTAGTATGCTACAAAATTTTATACTCGCTGTTTCTAATAGTTACCACCAGAGGCGCTGTTCGCGTTGCCATACAAGTTGAAACTAAGCGGAAACGCGTGATTCGTTAACGTATATGTATCGATGAAACATATACTAGAGGTACAGAGTTTTATAAAGAAATAAACAATTCAAATTTAAAATTGTTTTTTTTAGAAAGAGTCAACAGCGAGTCAGCGACACAACAAATTCTCAAATCAATAAAGGGTCGCTACGCTAGCATCATAGGGTAGGTAGTCTGCTAACCAACAGACCGTATGGTTATTTGCCACCCATAAAAAAACGAAGCGATTATAGTTGAGATTATTTAAGTTCACCGAATAACATCAAATTGGTTCATTCAAAAAGCAACTCTAACATCCAAGATAAAAGATTCACATTCCAATGACAGTTTTTATAAAAAGTCGGTCTCATTAAATAGTCTCAACTATATTTTTTCGTCCGCGCTTGCCTACACGCGCGCCAATACGAACGCGTCAGATCTTGGAACGACTGTAACAACGACAAATGTAATTTTTATATAACTATACGTCGAGCGAGATGGACCTTCATATGTACACTAAACCAACTTTAGTTAAAATGACGTTAAACATTTTTCGTCTGTCTGTCACTTTGACATTTGTATTTGTGACAAAGAGACAACACAATTAACTAACAAAGGCCTGTTAAGTTTTATGAAAAAAATACTATTCAGTAGGAAGATACTGTATGTTGTGTTCATCGTTTGGGGGTTATACCTAGGACAGACTGTCCAGTTAGGTAGGTCCAACTTTGAGAAAGAGGTCAATCGTCGAATCCGACTCGGCTGGGCAGCATTCAGGAAGCTACGGCACATCTTTTCGTCCAATATTCCGCAGTGTCTCAAGACGAGAGTCTTTGACCAGTGTGTGTTGCCAGTGATGACGTATGGCACGGAAACGTGGTCGCTTACTATGGGCCTCATAAGAAGGCTCAAAGTCACCCAAAGGGCAATGGAGAGGGCTATGCTGGGAGTATCTCTGCGTGATCGCATCAGAAATGAGGCTATCCGCAGCAGAACCAAGGTAACCGATATAGCCCTCCGAATCGCTAAACTTAAGTGGCAGTGGGCGGGGCACATTACACGTAGAACCGATGGCCATTGGGGCGGAAAGGTTCTCGAGTGGCGACCACGTACCGGAAGGCGCAGCGTGGGTAGGCCCCCAACAAGGTGGACTGATGACCTGGTAAAGGTCGCTGGAGTCCGCTGGATGCGGGTGGCGCAGGACCGGTCATTGTGGCACTCTTTGGGGGAGGCCTATGTCCAGCAGTGGACGTCTTTCGGCTGATATGATGATGATGATGATGAGATATTGTATTACTGTATATGCTTCACAGTTGCTCTAGAAAAAATGATTTTCCACCTTATAGCACTAATCAAATAAATTATCATCGACAGAGCAAAAGAACAGCACGTGTTTGTAATAATAACAAGTATTAAGCGTTATTCGTTTGATGTAAAGGTATAAAATCAAATGGCTTTAGACGATCTGTCAAGCTTGAGCTAAACATAGGTACCTAATTTTACTTATTTGTTGCCATTCGCTGACCATCTCTAGCTGAGTTGCATAAAAATAAGTTTTTAATGTAACTTAAGAAGTGCCCACATCACCAATACCTTATTCTAGTGAATAAAATTTGCAGGAACTGCCGTCATCTAAGTATATATTGAACATTAATCAACGATTTTGCATTACTATTAGGTTAACGTTACAATCGTCGAAATATGATAAAAAAGTATTCGTATGATGCTTCTCGAAATGGTCTTATGATAGTTATGATGTATGAGAAAGGTATTGGAACACAAAAGTAAAGCGGTAGAAATAATAAAATAAGAGCTTGCCGCATCAGAAGATCTCCCGAACATTTTCAATAAACCTTTGAGTAGGTACCTGAGAGGAAATTCCATAAAATAATACCATAGGTATCGTCCTCAACTCAAGGTTTACCGCTATTTAAGATACTATAGATACAGATGTAAAGCTTAGGTAACATCGGTAAGCATAGTTCTTCTGTAAATTGGATAGACCGATTTTGATTTGCCACATAGTTACGGCTTGAATAGCTACCAATAACCACACATTTAATCAACAGTAAGCTTAATTCGAATGAAATTCCGCGATAGTACTTTTGTCATTCCCCGCTTTGTCCATATTTTCACATGACACTAGTTTGCGGAAAAGCGTCCCGAGCCCGAGTGGCGATAGCGACATCTATGAGCGACGCCGCAAACTTCAGACTGAAATGCGTTTACGATCTTTATTATCGGCGGCCGTAATACAACAATTTAGTTCTTGCCCTACAAAAAGCGTTTCTCCTTTCATAATAATAAGAATACGCCGAGTCGGTCGGCTGGCGTTCGTTCGCTCGATATACACGGACGCGGCGGCCCGTCTATGTGTGCGTGGGCTGTGCTCGTGTGCGTGGGTCGGTCGCCCTCCCCCCTCGCCGCTCTCCCGCTGGCGCGCGTCGACCCAACGTAGCTTTCTGTTCACTTATATAACGACATACATATATACGCTGGTAAATAATATACACTGTGAATAGCGAGCTATGTGCGCCACCTAGCGGCCGCTCGCCTCCGCGTGGCACAGAGTAATGTACCGTGTTTTCAGATTTTCCTTTCATGCGGTATTAGGTTCATGGGCCATTAGGTTTGAGACTGTAACGCGTTGTTACGAAATTCATATCGATTGAATTGACGTTTGTTTATTGGCAGCGTTTTTGCGTTGATGTCTTTTTTTAAACAAAACTAAGTGCTACGACAGACTAATAGGGTTACAAAAGTATTTATGTTATTGCTCGATGTTATGAAATACCTAACTAGATAATTGAAATAAGGAAATTATTTAGGATCATGGAAATGACACTATTTAAGTCTGAAGTTTGTAGAAAGTACAATTAGGTTTCTTAGTTAATTGATGATACTTATACATATATATGTAGATCTCTCCTGAGTATGATCATAAACTCTCACCACTACTCGACTTCTAAACAGTAATATTATTAAGATCAAACCTAGAGACAGAAGTCACGTTTGTGTATTGTATTGAATGTGTTACGTGCAACGACGTTTTAAGCATTTTTCATGTTCAAAGTGTTTAAACGTTCTTATACTTACCTACATAAATGCTTGGCAATATCCTTTAAAAAGTTTGTACCTAGAGTCCTAGAGCGAATCCGAATATACGACCAGCTAAAATCGGAAGAATAGGTCGAAACCAGAGACGTCCTCAGCATTGCTCTGTGGGAGGTACACGTGAGCGAAAGGCGCCCGACGTAGGCGGGTAGTCCGCCAAGTGCTGGCTCGAGTTGGCTCGAGTCTGCTCGAGCGGCCCGAGATCACGAGCCGACTCGAGCCGCCGGCTCGAGTGCCGGGGGGAAAATTTTACGAGTTGCAGCGAGCCATGACGGAGTCAAGCTACCCGCGATCCCGAACGGAGCTGGCACGTCTTTAAAATGGCGCGATCGCGTTTTTGAACGCAACGCCGATGTGGCGGCCGTTTTGAAATTTATATCTGTCAAGATTTGAAAACATCTGGGCTGCGATTCTAATGGCATTAGGGTGGAATGCAAAAACATTGTATATAGTTAAGAGCCTTAATCTAATCTACGATTTAACTTTTTTCAGTTTTGTATGGGTAACTGTCGTTACACGATGGAAAAAAGTTGAAGCATTGATTAGATGAAGGCCCTATGTACAATTTTTCCATCCAAAAGAAAGGAAAGAAGAGCAAGCCACTAGGATATCGTTTATCTATCAATGTCTCCATTATTCTGGTTTTGGAAAATATGGACATGAAAGGGTGGGTTATATCCATTAACAAATGCTGGGGACTATTTGCCATTCTGAATTTGGAATCGGGCCCCCTCTGTAAAAATATCAATCTTTATAATACACAATCTTTATAATCTTTGCGTATCTAGGCGTAATAATTTATTATTTTCTTTATAAAACCAACTTGCATTTTGCGATAAAATTAATACATAATTATATTCGATCCAAGTATTTTGCAGCTCGTCTCGCTCTGACACATTAAGTTACATGTAAGCAGGCGTGAGAGAGAACTGAGAACCAGCATGATAATAACAATACGTTTCTTATTCAATTTCAATTGTATTTTAGAGGTACGAAATAGAGCCCTAGAATTGGTATTGCGAAAAAAATAGGATGCGCTGTAAACATTTTTTTTGATTTTCTGGCATTTGTAGAATTATCCTAATTCCTAATGGTACAGTCAGCCGCAAAAATATCTACATGAACTCTAAATTATCCAGATGCATGTAAAATCTGTTGTCATTGCAGTAGAGTCAGTGTAGAGATATATTTGAGTGCGTCAGTAGCGCAGATATTTAATAGCTGTAGGTACGTACGATAATAGCGATGACAAGGACACTTCAACGAGTAGTGTAGAATTAATATTTCTGTCCTTGTCACGCTATCAACCTCTGACACAGCGATCAACTCGTATTATCAATTCATGTAAGTCCGCAACCCGCACTCGCTGGCGCGAGGTCTGATGCTGTAGCTTTAATAATGAGGAGAGGAGAAGTAATGTTCCATTCCATGGAATTGGTAGGCTATTTTTAAGTTTTAATTTTAAATCTAGTTTTAATTGTATATTTAATGTATTTTATGCGTTTTCCATGGAATGGTATTTCTTTTAAAGTGGACTTATTTTTAACCGACTTCAAAAAAGGAGGAGGTTCTCAATTCGACTGTTTTTTTTTTGTTTGAAAAATTATTTCTTTGTTTGAAAGCATATACTTCTAGATTAGTCCCGTTGTCATCAAAATCCAGTTCTGATGATGGGGTCCTGGAGAAATCGAGGGAACTCTTCAAATTTTATGGGCAAACTTGAAGCAATTTGGCTACTGATTTGAAATCGGTTCAAACTTTGTTTTCAATGTAAATTATACTATCCGACTTCAAAAAAGGAGAAGGTTCTAAATTCGTCGGAGAGTTTTTATATGTTCCCCGATTACTCAAAAACGCATGGACCGATTTGGAAAATCATTTTTTTATTTGAAAAGGTATCCTTCCCAGCTGGTCCTATGGTATCAGGTCAGGATGTAATGACGGGATCCTGGAGAAATCCAGGGAACTCTTCAAATTTTATAGGCAAACTTGAAGCAATTTGGGTACTCATTTGAAGTCGGTTAAAACTTTTTTTTTTAAGTAATTATTAGATTAATCAACATTTTAGGTGCTAGGAATAATATTCACGAGTTTAAGTACGTTCTTACATTTTTCTATCTCCTTTTCTTACCCGACTGCCGAAGGAAAGGAGGGTTTTGTTTTTCGAGCGTATGTATGTATGTATGTGTGTGTGTATGTCTTATTCTTTGGCACGCCCTGCAGCCTAAACCTAAAGGATTTCGACATATGAGGTGTCGTTCGATTCCTCTTAATCGTGGGAGTAAGGCTATTTGCAAAAAAGCAGTTGGGTTTCTTTAAAAATCATTTGATTCCAATTGTTCATTGTTACTATTGTATAACTAAAGTAAAATCCACAACTAGGCGAACTAAACTGACAAGTGAAAATGCATAAATATGGCCATATGGCCAGTGCTGTTCATATAGATATTATTAAAGGCTTTCTCACACTACGTACTATCGCCTAAGGGTACGGGATCACACCTCTAGGATCATTTTCGAGCGTTCGCTATGCATGTGTAGGTAGACGATTTTGAACAGATAGTGTGAACCTGAGGGGTAAAGACGTAACGTTTCGAACGCACGTTAGGACACCTCAACTGTCATTTTCCCATATAAAAAGTGACATTTAGATCTAACTGACGCGCGTACAATGCGTTATACTCCATGCAAAATACTGTTTCAAAAAACATTAATTTATAATAGCGTTTTTTTTGTTTATTTCATTCTAAAACGTTATTCTAAGATGCTTTATTCAAGAATCCAACAAACTTTCCACCCGGAAGTAATTATATAGATTTAAATTAAACATTCATTGTCTTTTATATTTTATTTATATTGAATATTTTAAAGCAAATGTAAATGAACCTAAATAAAGATAAAAAATATATATTAATATTTATCCGGACTTATTAGGAGCTAATTAAATATTGATTTTTTTGATGGATTTTGCCTCTAGGTAACTATTTAATTGATAATATATCCGTTACATTAAAAAAATTAGCTATTATAAATTATTTACAAATCTGTCATTTTTTTCCATACATGTTGTCAGTTCATTGCCTGGACTATTACGTGATCGACTAGCTGTAACCCTTGGGTGATAGTACCTCTACGTAGTGTAGTGTACAGCAGTGATCGAAAATAAGTGTACCTACGGACTACGGACGAAGTGATCAAAAATATGTAAACACTAGCTTCTGCCCGCGACTTCGTCCGCGTGGAACTCGTTTTACTCGTTTATATCGAAGCTCTATACAAACGGTCGCCCCGCATTTCGCCCCCTTAGGGGATGGTTCCCGGGATGAAAAGTATTTTGTATGTTAATCCAGGCTATGCACTATATGTATATCAAAATTCATCTTAATCCGTTCAGCCGTTTTTGCGTGATTGAGTAACACACATCCAAACATCCAAACATTCGCATTTATAATATTATTAGGATTACTTTATTGTTAGGGACATAAGAATGCCCAGGAGCTGTAGCATGGTTGGCCTTATCACGCGACAAGTGACAAGATAAGTGCTTCGTCTCGTTCTATCGAACGGTGTCAGCCAGTGACGCACGCTCTATCCTATCACTTATCGCGTGACAAGGCCAACCATGCTACGGGGCCAGATATTTTTTTACCCTAGGAAACATACAGAATATTTATGAACTCGACTGTACCTATATTTTTAGGGTTCTGGACCAAAAAGATAAAAACGGAACCATTATGGGTTGGACTCCGTCCGCCTGTCTGTCTGTCTGTCTGTCACAAAATGTAAATATCTCAGGAACTACCAATGCTATCAATTTGAAATTTGGAGAAGTTGTAAACACAGCTAATCCACGTGTATGGAAAATGAAAAATTTAAATATATATTTTTAATTTTTATATAAAGGACGGATAAGAGGGGGGCAAAAATTCAAAGTCTCTAGCTAGTGGGCCAAATGGGCCTATAAAAGGGCTTGTTTTGCACATTCTAAAACAGTTTTTTTTTTCTAGTGGTACAATTTAGATTTATAAAGGAAAATATCGAAAAAATACCATTCCACCCCCTTATCCCCGAAGTTAACCAAGCGATTTTTTTTGTAATTTAATACTTCTGTGTTAGTTTTTTTCCTTCAAATTCGTATGAAAGTAGTCTGAAAGTACCTTCAAGCAAATAAAAAAAAAAATCGCATGCAAGGTCCTCAACTCATTTGGGAGTTTGTTAAATAGGACTTCTTGTAGATATCAGATCTACAAATTGGCTGATATAACAAATTTGTATACTGCGCTCTCGGCTTTCCATGTACTGTACTCATGTCTTAACTACACTATGCATTCTTAAGATTTTTCCAAAATAATGGGTGGGTCAAGACGGGTATGTTGTATGAAATTGTGTACGGACGGAACCCTCGGTGCGCGAGTCAGACTCGCACTTAACCGGTTTTTTTAAAGGTACTATACGTACTCAGGTGGTACATAAAATACTTTGATTTTGTATAATGTTTTGCTCAGTTGTCCTGAATATTATCTGGAAGATATCCTTCCTTGGGATAAGTTTATCTTTATACATGCAGCATAGGTTTTGGTTGTATTTAAATATGTGTATATACATATATGTAAACACTGTTTTCATACTAAATTTTAATATTTTTTTCTTACTTTATATATGTAGGTAAGTAGGTATCTATACTTTCTCATCGGTTATTTCGAATACTGTTGTAAATTTTCCAAAATTATTTTCTAATTAATAGATTATTTACTTCAAACTCTAACATTTAGAAGTTGGATTTTATAAAGTTTTAGTTTACTTAGTGGATATTTATATGTGGTAGGTACCTATTTTAGCACGTGACAATGCAGCTTCTATGTATAACTCGTATAGCTACTAAACATGCAACCCTTAGCTATCTTGAAGTATTACATAAGTTTCAGTGTATACTCGTACACGTCTATTCAACCATCCAATAGACCCGAGTAAACCCACCGCGCAAAAAACAAAGCGAACCCCAAAACAATTCGCTACAAAAAGTTCCCAAGCAAAGTTAACCGCTCGAAATAGTTCGCGGGAAACTTCATAAAAGTCGAGATATGTCAGTTATCAATCTATCGGGAAAATCTCGGCGCTAGTGATCTAGTCCCGTCCCTCTCGCGCGAGCGAGTTAGATGACGACAGGGCAAGCACTAAACACACCCGGCTCAACCGCGGCGGGGAACCCCCGAAAACATGTGAGTTACCTTACCGCCCAACTAATACTTCATACTCAACGTACTTTACTTTTAATCATAAGCAGTTTTTTTAATCCAGTAGTTTATAGCTGTAACCATTCTCTACGGCGCCACGCTACAAGTTTAGCACGAACATGCCGCGTATGCAATAAAAGACTCTACCCCCACGATATAGAGCCACTTTTCCACCGTTATCACCCGAGCACTGATAACGCGGCTCGTGACGCAGTGCCGCATGAAAACATACGCTCAGCGCCAATGTCAGTCCTTTGTTATCACACGAGTGTTCCAACTCGCAAAAACCCAGTGATATTAGCATTGCCCGTCGAATGTTCGTGACGTTTCGTCACAAGTTGGCGAAAAAGGTGATATTTCTAAATGTCTATTTCGGAATTTCAGGACCAAAATCAACTTCATAACAATTAACGATACGACCCCCGCCTCTAAATTCCTCGCCCGGAGCGTGCCCGGTCGGTATACGTGGCGCGGCGATAGAGCGCCTTCGCATAGATAGAATAGAGTAGAGAGCGGTTTCGGAACGCACCCGTACAGCTAGCCCTAATTGTGTGAGTGCGGCGTCGGTGTGTGCGCGCCGTGCACGGATGCGCGCACACTGCCGCGCCGCCGGTGAGCGCTGTTCACCGCACTCTGTGAGCGCAAACAACCATCTATAAGGCCACGCTATAGCTGACGGAGGGACGCGCCACGACTCAGGCCGAGCACCGCGCTCTGTATTTATAAATTAGGTACCGAATATCGAAATATTGCAAATCGACAGATTGATTTAAGTACTGTAGTTACTATGATTTGTTGGGTTAGGTTAGGTTACCTTATTTTATCAAGCAAAAATTATGACATTTTTATATTTTATGAATACAAATGTTAGATAGATGTAGCCCTTGATCTAAATTGTACTACAGAACGGTATCTAACGGTGGGCATTTAAACTTGCGACCTAATATAATTTAGGTGGATGAACTCATTTTTGTTGTTATTCCGTATCGATAGTTTCTTAGAAAAATGTCTGACATGAAAACCCTACATACTTTTTATGGGTTAGGTAGGAGGTAACCCATAAAAATATATTCGTCAAAATCAAATACACTCACATTTATTCGATTTAAAAATCACTCATCCAAAAGTGGCCCAGAAGAAGTAGCCTAATCATCACAACGATCTACTAGAAAAAGTTGATTGACCCATTTAAAAATATTAAGTTCTAACTTTTATTTATGCAGTAGTAATACACTTTGGCATTTACTAAATCTGGTTGAAATGCCGCTTTTTCTGGGTTGATCATCGCTTTACAAGTAACAGAAAATATAATCTAAATTACTGTTGGAAAATAAACCAAACAGTTTTAATCATGAAAGCCAGTTAAGCTGGCCGCCTACTAGAGGCGCGTTGCTAGGTTTGTTTTTCTGTTGATGTCTTGTCATTGTCTTAGAAGAAATATGTAAACAATGTATTATTTTCATGTCTGAATATATTCACTATTATTGGTTCAATCCTGGTTTAAATCCACTCTAAACCTAATAGGTTATGGCCCAGGACACGTAATTACAGTACGTAAATAGTCAGTTCAAAAATCCGAGATGTCGGAAAATAAAGTATTGTCTCCGGCAACGAGTTCCGGAATATCGGTCAATTTTGAAAAGCTCAGTGGAATAACAAACTATGGAAACTGGAAGTTTTTAATGCGTATGTATTTGATTCACGAAGATTTGTGGGATTGTATCCAAGAAGCTGCACCCGGTGTACCTAAAGTCACCGACGATCGCAAGCAACAAAAGACGCTCGCGAAAATATGTTTAATGGTACAACCGTCATCGTTTTCTCATGTACGGAACGCAGAGACTGGATATAAAGCTTGGAACAATTTAAGAATAGCCTATGAAGACAGAGGTCTGTGTAGAAGACTTGGACTTTTGCGTACTTTGTTTGGATTGAAGCTGGAACAATTTAGTGACATGGAAGCGTATCTCTTGAAGATCACAGACTTAGATCAACAACTACGAGACATAAATGCTCCATTGGACGATGATTTTCTGTCAGTTCTGATGTTAAGTGGACTACCGCCAGACTACGATCCACTCATTATGGCATTAGAGAATTCGAACATTAAATTGTGCAGTGAAACAGTAAAAAGTAAATTATTACAAGAAAATTTACGCAGAGATGTTGACAAGAGTGAAGAAAGTGCAATGTTTACAAACCGGGGTACGGTCAGCAAGCATTCCACAAAGGTTAAATGTTTCATATGCAAGAAACCGAATCATTATGCAAAAAATTGTCCAACCAAAGCTAATAAAGGTGATAAACGGAGTGGGAAGAGTGATAAAGCGTGGAGCGGAACATTGTTAACTGCACTAGCTGTGGATATCAACTCGAACTCTTTTTATATTGACTCGGGGGCTACGTGTCATATGACAAACAATAAATCTCTACTACAAGACTACGTCGTGGACACTCCGCGGTTGGTGACAGTAGCAAATAATCAGAAGATGCATAGTGAGGGATATGGTACTGTGGAACTGTTATTAAAAGGACACGATGAAACTACTAAAATAAGCGATGTCATTTACGTGCCCGGATTGTCAACAAACCTTATTTCTGTTGGCAAAATGACAGACAAAGGACTAGATGTGCACTTTAATGAGAAGAAGTGTCAAATTTACTGTGGCAAAACTGTAGTTGCCAGTGCTACGAAGGCAAACGGTGTTTATGAAATTGATACTGCGAGTCAACTGTCAACATACGGATGCGAGCAAGCAGCTGCGTGTCAATCGGCGAATTTAAGTGACCCATTGCCAGAGATCCTGTCCAAGGATCAAGAAGCAGAAGCTGCGAATCTGTGTGAGGCGAAGCCACCGCAGGTGTTATGGCATCGCAGACTCGGTCACCTAAACAGGAGAAGTATGGATTTACTGAAACAAGGTATGGCTAGTGGAATTGATTACACTGATGGTAAGCATACTCCCTGTGTAGCTTGTCTTGAGGGAAAACAAAGTAGATTGCCGTTCCCTAAAAGATCATTTAACAGAGCTACTGAGAAACTTGGCCTCATACATAGTGATTTGATGGGACCAATGCCAGTTTCCTCATTTAGTGGCAGTAGATATCTATTGACTTTTATAGACGACCATACAAGGATGACATTTGGATACTTTATTAAAAGTAAAGATGAAGTATTGTCTGTGTTTAAAACTTTCAAGAACCTTGTGGAGAATCAGACTAATTTAAAGATTAAGATCTTGAGATCGGACAATGGTCGTGAATATGTTAATAAACAGTTCCAGATTTTTCTGCAAGAGCATGGCATCGAGCATCAAACGACTGTGCCGTACTCGCCGCAACAGAACGGAGTGGCAGAGCGCGCGAATCGCACGATTATGGAGGCAGGACGATGCATGCTACAAGATGCAGGAATGGACCGAAGATTTTGGGCAGAGGCATTGAACACAGCAATACACATCAAGAATAAGTCACCCAGTAAGGCGGTGAGAGGCACCACGCCGGAAGAAAAATGGTCTGGTAATAAAGTCAATTTATCTAGTTTAAGAGTATTCGGTTGTATTGCTTATGCAATGATCCCCACCGAAAAACGTAAAAAATTGGATGCAAAAAGCAAAATGTACATATTTGTGGGATATTGCAGCGAATCGAAAGGATTTAGATTAATTGATCCGGAAAATCCTACAAAATGCATTAAGTCTAGAGACGTACAATTTTTAGAAGGCAAAATGTATAAGGATTTGAAACTAAATCAGACAAATTGTACTACTGATTGTCGGTTAGATCTCACCGGTAATGATATGCATGATGCGACTAAGGATGTGGGTCCTTTGCCAACCCCTCCAGTTATAGATGCCTTGCCAGTTACAGATGTAGAGTCCTCTAATCGGTTAGAACTCAGTAATGATATGGACGATGCGACTAAAGATGTGGGTCCTTTGCCAGCCCCTCTAGTTATAGATGCCTCGCCAATTACTCGTACAGATGTAGAGTCCTTTAATCCGAACACTTCTAGTTTTAGCTATGAGGATGATCCTAACGACGTCACTTGGAATCCTGATATGACTACGGATGAAGGTTCAAGTGAATATGAAGATTTTGCGAATTCCGCAAGTGTTGTCGTTGCCATGACAGCAGCATGTCACGGTGCTGAACCACAGACTATTCGAGAAGCGCTGTCAGGACTTGATAAAGATCATTGGAAGGAAGCTATTGCAGATGAGTACAAGTCATTTGAAAAGAATAAAGCATGGACTTTAACTTTACTACCTGCAGGAAAGAAAGCTGTAAAATGTAAATGGATCTTTAAGAAAAAACTCGGATTAGAAGGTCAGTTACTTCGTTACAAAGCTCGACTTGTAGCTAAGGGTTTCACCCAGGAATATGGCATAGACTATAATGAGACCTATTCGCCTGTGGTCAGGTACTCAACAATACGCATCTTACTTGCCCTGGCAGTCAACTTGGACATGAATGTAGACCACATGGACGTGAAGACAGCCTTTTTGAATGGCGATTTAAAGGAAACCGTCTATATGGAACAGCCTGATGGGTATAAAGTGGATGGTAAGGAGAACTATGTATTCAGGCTCAATAAAGCAGTATATGGACTGAAACAGGCGTCAAAGGCTTGGTACGACAAAATTGATAATGCTTTGACAGTTCTTCAGTTCAGAAAATCACTCAGTGAGCCCTGCGTTTACATTAAATCGGATGCGACTGGCAACCTCATTATAATAGCGTTATATGTCGATGACATCCTGATTTTCAGTAAAGATACAGCAGAGAAGAAAAAACTGAAGGAGGAATTAATGAGAACATTTGAAATGAAGGATCTTGGCCGAGCCAACCAGGTATTGGGAATGCGATTGCTTCAAGATAAAAATAGAATTATTCTTGATCAGAAAAACTACATACAGAAAGTATTAGAACAATTTAATATGGCAGACTGTAAGTCAGTGAATACACCTTTGGAAAGCGGCATGAAGTTTGAAAAAGGAGAGCAGACAGATCTTGACTCCAAGTACAGAAGCCTCATTGGTTGTATAATGTATATTGCTGTGTGCAGTAGACCTGACATTGCTCATGCGGCCAGCCTATTAAGCCAGTTCAATAATTGTCATTCCGATACACACTGGAAAGCGGCGAAACGTCTTCTTCGATATTTGAAGGGAACTATAGACTATTGCATAGTGTATGAAAAGACCACATTATCTGTCACAGGATATGTAGATGCAGATTGGGCGTCTAACCAGATTGACCGACGTTCGTACACAGGTTACGTGTTCAAAATAGGTAACGCAGCCGTCTCATGGGAGAGCCGTAAGCAAAGAACGATAGCTCTTTCTTCCACAGAATCGGAGTACATGGCATTATGCGAAGGAGCAAAGGAAGCTGCATTTATTAGAAGCCTTCTACATGAATGCCTTGGTAAATACCCATCTGTGACTTTGTACAACGATAGTCAGTCGGCGCAAAAGATTTGCAATAGTCACACAAATCATAGTAGGAGTAAACACATAGATATCAGACATCATTATGTAAGACAGGTTGTAAAGGATAAAATCATTGATTTAGAATATTTGCCTACTGAGCGTATGCCTGCAGATGTCTTGACTAAATCTTTGAGTAAAGATAAACATTTTAGTTGTGTTTCTAATCTTGGTTTAAAAACTGTTTAGTTTAAGGGCAGGTGTTGGAAAATAAACCAAACAGTTTTAATCATGAAAGCCAGTTAAGCTGGCCGCCTACTAGAGGCGCGTTGCTAGGTTTGTTTTTCTGTTGATGTCTTGTCATTGTCTTAGAAGAAATATGTAAACAATGTATTATTTTCATGTCTGAATATATTCACTATTATTGGTTCAATCCTGGTTTAAATCCACTCTAAACCTAATAATTACAAATCGGTTGTTTTTTGTGAAAACAATTTTTTTAATAGAAAAATACTGTACCTACCATGCATGCAATCACACGAATAGTTTTACTATTTTTTGTGTCTGAACTGAAGTTTAGTTTGGATAATCTTCGTCAGCAAGTTCATATAAAAATTATCCTTGGCTTGTTACGTATGATGACTATGAATGATGTGTGCAATGCAATTGACGTGTAACATCCTTGTAAGTGAGTAGAAAGAGATATTTGTATGTCAGAGGTTCAATAATTTTGCGCAAGCTAAGAAGGGTCTTATTTAGCAAACCTTCGTAACTGGTAGGTATGTTTTCAGGAATATAAATTATTGTATTTCTTTTTCGTTTGAATTTGTCTGTTTGGAGTCAGGTATGAATTTGAATTAAACTAATTTTATCGTTACACGCAATGATGTAACATAAAAAAACCGGCCAAGTGCGTGTCGGACCACGCAAAACGAAGGGTTCCGTGCCTATTAAAAAAGGTCGTATCGTCACAGAAATTTTACGGCACTTACGTCCTTTTCTTTGAGGAAGACAGTTTTTCAGCAATATCTCGAAAACCTCTGAACCGATCTTGTTCAAAATAATTTTCGGTGAATGAAATTAATAAGCCCTATGTCCATGAATTTTTCCATATTTTTAAAATACACCGTTCAAAAATTAGAGGGGGGGGACAGAATTTTAGTGACTTTCGGGGCGATTATCTCCGGCTCTATTCACTTAATCAAAAAAAATGCTAAGAAACCTTATATTTATTTTGAAAGGCCTATCGATTGATGTGCCACACGGGGGGTCACAATGAAAAATAATATTTTGACTTTTAGTTTTATGTACGGAGTGCACCCCTAAAAAAATTTTTTTTTGTCATTTTAATTACAAAACTATGTAGCGGCTAACAAAATACACCTTTCCTCAAAATTTTATTCAAATATACCTTATAGTTTTCGAGTAAAATGCCTGTGACATACGGACAGACGGACAGACGGACAGACGGACAGACGGACAGACGGCCAGACGGACAGACGGACAGACGGAAAGACGGACATGACGAAACTATAAGGGTTCCGTTTTTGCCATTTTGGCTACGGAACCCTAAAAAGAGGTAGATATGTTGTCCATACGAAATTCCATGTTTAAAAATGGCCACGAAATCTGACAGCTCACGCTTCCATTGATGACTTGAAACTGAGGAAAGTTGGTGCAATTGACTCAATTTTAGTGTGCCATTTATGGAGCGTTTATAACCTATCTACCCCTTTTTAGGGTTCCGTAGCCAAAATGGCAAAAACGGAACCCTTATAGTTTCGTCATGTCCGTCTGTCCGTATGTCACAGGCATTTTACTCGAAAACTATAAGGTGTATATGAATAAAATTTTGGGGATAGCTGTATTTTGTTAGCCGCTACATAGTTTTGTAATTAAAATGACAAAAAAAATTTTTTTTTGGGGTGCATCCATACATAAAACTAAAAGTCATTTCATTGTGACCCCCCGTGTGGCACATCAATCGATAGGTCTTTCAAAATAAATATAAGGTTCCTTGGCATTTTTTTTGATTAAGTGAATAGGGTCGGAGATAATCGCCCCGAAAGTCACTAAAATTCTGTCCCCCCCCCCCTCTAATTTTTGAACGGTGTATTTTAAAAATATGGAAAAATTCATGGACATAGGGCTTATTAATTTCATTCACCGAAAATTGTTTTGAACAAGATCGGTTCAGAGGTTTTCGAGATATTGCTGAAAAACTGCCTTCCTCAAAGAAAAGGACGTAAGTGCCGTAAAATTTCTGTGACGATACGACCTTTTTAATAGGCACGGAACCCTTCGTTTTGCGTGGTCCGACACTCACCGTCTTTATCAAAACTGAACTAAACTAAACTTTTAGACTTGTGAGTACATTCAAAATAATGGATCTATTATATATTTATATACACGGTGCCCGTGAGCATTGCGAGAGATTTTAACAGGATATTCCTAACTATATTTTAAGTTGAAAATGTTAATTAACGTCGAGTAAATTCAGTTCGGTTTTAGAGATATTTCCCTTTTTGTGTAAAAATGTTGTAATGAAATCACCAGTATGAAACACCTTTATGATTGCAACGTTGCGAGACTTAACCATCTACTTTGACAGCTCGTCCTAAAGACACGTTTTTACTAGATTAGCAATTATTGTGTATGAAAATAAGATAAAATTAAAAATTATAATTCGACCTAGCTTCATATTACATTTATTACTCTTTATAGCCTCAGGAATTCGTGATTAAAATCTCTCGCAATGCTCACGGGCACCGTGTATAATATCTATTATGTATACCCAATTATATTTTATTTTGCCTTTTTCTGTCTTACTCTGCCCTTTGGTTATAATATGTATAAATCCTTAGAAATGCTAATGATTTTACATGTTTATTGGTTTATTTTTTATTTATTGTTATAAAAGGGTTACCATTTTACAATTGACGTTTGTCCCACAAAACGCACACAGTTTGAAATTAAATGAAAGGAAATAGTTTTTTTTTTTAAATAAAATAGGTTATTTACAAGATTACGGTTACAAGACCTTAAAAATAATAAATAAACCAACGTAATCAACCTGGATACAGCAAATTTTTACGAATTAAACATTAAATTTTTAAGACTTAAATACTAACACTTACAGCTATTTGTTACATATCTAGTATTTTCTTGTCAAATACTCCTTAATACTATAAAAACATTTTTCATGCAGCCATTTGGTCAACTTAGTTTTGAAAGAAGAAATGTTTTCTAATAATGTCAGGTAACTTACTTACTTACTTAGGTGCACTTATTTGTACAGGAGTATATACATATATAACAATTATTTTCGTATATGGCAGATCTGCAATAAGGCTGATTTAAAAGGTTTATATATTGAGCTCTTACATGTATCTTGGTTTCGCTGCGACGAGTGAAATATTAATGGTTTTTCTTGACCATACAGCACGCGTCCCTAATGTACAGACATGGAAGTGGAAGAATATTAAACTTATTAAATAAAGGCTTGCAGCTGTCAAGAAACCATGCTTTATCTAAGGCACGAACGCATTTTTTTGCAGTTTGAATGCTCTCTCTACGTCAACAGAATTGCCCCATAATAGCAATCCGTAACCTAGAACAGAAGAAACGTGTCCATGATACGCCGGGAGCGCAGCTTCTATAGAAATTGTTTGTCTTATTCTCTTCAAGGCAAAGACAAATCTGTCTAGTTTCTTACACTTACTTGACTATGGGATCTTAGTCTCTTCGCTAACTAAATTCTTATTACTAACTATTAATTAAAATTATACATTCATTGTATCATTTACTAGTGTCTACTATGCTATCTATGAAATAATGAAAATAATTATACGCATTGAGTACTCCGCAAGATTTGAGCCTTCCTGATCAAGCCATAGTTTATGCTGATCGACTCTCGGTATTAAAATCATTCATACTAACCTCGAAATACAAGATAGTATTGCGGCTCGTTTACTACATCTATAGTTTTTCTTTTCTATAACTGTCCTTCTGTGATCATTATAATCATTTTGACAGCTTTATTAGATACTATTTATAGGACTTTTGATTCTTTTTTGTTTTGTTTGCCTTTTTTTATTAAATCTACTATTGTTTTATTCAATATTTTAGTTTTATTCATTAAGATGCTGTTTTGCTTTTCCAGGCTATAATAAAAAAATCGTTTGTTTAAAAGAAACAGAACACATCTTAAGTTAGCCCATGATCCAACACTAGGCTTAGCCTGTATCGTGGTAATTACACTTTCTAGCTTAATATATTGTTCAAACAAAACTATTTCCTGGTGAATAATGGTTCTATTTATAAAAATACAGCAAAATAATTAAATCAAAGTGCAGCAGAAGTGATGCTATCAAAAGAAATTATCACTTGTAGGAAAAACATTTTACAAAGGGATGCAAAAAATAAGTAGGTATATATGAGTCAAAAACACCTAGTGTAGGTAACACTAGGTGTTTTTGATTCATATATACCTACTTACTACCCTTTATAGTTATTATCATTACCATGCCTTGACAAAAAAGCCAGGTCGAGATGTTAGCCTGTTTGCCTTCACTGCAATTGGTTTTATGTTAATTATTCAATTAAAATTACATTTGTATTTTTATTTTTTAGTTTTAGACCAGTAACTATATGATTTTTTATGGCTTTTTATAATTATATGATTGCAGCCAATAAAATATCGATGACAATAGTTATTGTTTAGTTTAAAACTAGTAAAGCGTTGTTTAAACAATTGGATTCATTTTGAGTTTTTTACTATTATCTGATTATTAATAATGTTTATAGTCACATTCATTATAAGTGTGTTATTACCTTAAACGTTATACGTAATGACTGATAATGTAATAAAAAAAATCGTTTTAGTTTATTTCTAAACTTGAAGGCCGAGACTAACCCCATACACCGTCAAGGAAAGCTCCCCAAACACATTATATTTTACCGAAAGAATTACTCCCGTAACCCTTTCTACTATTATTAAAATCGCATTTGAAACTTCCCATACAAACTAAATAGTCAAACAGGCAATCGGCTTGAGACGCGGCGCGGCCGGTATATTTCCGACATAATACCGCTGCGTCGAGCGATTACTACTATATATTCTATATACATTTAATAGCTATACAGGCGCGCGTAGAACTGGCCGTACTTATGTGAGCGCTACGGGGTGAACGCCGGCAGCGCTGCAGCGCTACACAGCGGCACGCCGTCCACGCGACTACAGCCACGTTTGCAGCGCTGCAGCGGCGCACTGCCAGCGGCCCCGGCTTATTATTATCGTAGATTGGCGTCGGCGCAACTACACGGCGTTAGAAGGACGTTCCGTTTTAAATATCAGGTTTTATTATTATGAAGAGCGGCGCAGCGGAGTGCGGACGGTGCGGCGGACGGTTGCGTGCGATAACATTTGACATTCGTAATTAGTCGAGCGCTAGCGGCGCGGCGAGGCCGGCTGGCGGACATTCCGTCGGACAAAGAGGTCGCGTTGCGTCAGCTCGCTCGCTCGCTGCCCGCACGCCTGCCCGCCTGTCAGGCCGCAGCCAGCACCCTGGCCGCTCCGCGCACCACCAACCCTCGCCACACATTATTATTACAAGGCTGCCAGTTCTGCCACTATTTTTAGACTCGTACGCAGCTGTATTCCTGGCAACTGATTGCAGATTTTGAATCCAAATTTGAATCTCTAGTAACTCTACTGTTGTTGTTTCTACTGTTATGATTAGATTACATGGCCCATGGTCATTATTATAGTCCAAAACTTAATATAGTATTGCGACAAAAAAAACATTGGTTCATTTTGGAAACTTTCTTGTGTATTTATAGGGAGGGCATATTAAGTAATAAATGAGTTCGAGTTTTACCTACCCATTCCAGAATTAACCTTTGTCGTATTTTTAGCAAAATAAATGTTCGTGGGAACCTGTCCAAATATACATACTCCTCATTAACAGATAATCACCCACACATTAATAAAAACAAATAACAAAACACTCATTTATTCTGACATCGAAGTCCTATTTACTAAATCCAAAATTCCCAAATGCCGCTTAATGAGTCCAAAATTCAAGCGGGCGTGAACGCTAAGGGAATAGCGACCTTACTCTTTAAGTTATAAGGTCGACGTCGGTGAGGTCGGCTACGTCAGTGGATGTCAAAGAGCAGAGAGGCAGAGATAAAACGTTGGAAAACATCGTGGACGCGGCACAGCGTTATGAAACGGAGCGAGATGGGATCTGCGTCTTTGGCTTGGGTTATTGTCGCTCGCTGCCGTTGGAGCTCGTTAGTGCCGATGGGTTGAGAAGTGTGGCATTTTGCTGTCTGATTCCTCTGGATCATAATAGGATTCTCCTAGTACATATTATATTATTATATTTGGGGTTTGTACGATTCTTCTCGACAGTGGTTTGTGGCTTCTTCTTTGGAACTTGATTAATGCCTAATTTGGTATAGTTGCGGCATCAAGACCCTTTTTCTCGAGAACCTATGGAGCTATCAAGTTGAAATCAATATAAATTAAATACCTGAGTATTCTCTGCCTGTACATCTTAGTCTGCAGTCCCTTTGGAGCTGGAAAGGTATATCTAAGCATAGGTTTTCCATGCAAAACCTATTTCCCGTTGATATAGAGTCATGAAATGTGGCAGGAAGCAAGGTCTCACATTACAAATAAAGGAATAATTATGATATTAAAACTCTGAATTGTATTAAAAATGTTTGATAGTAACCAGCCTAAAGGGAAACATAGACGCCGGTAAACACTTCATGATGGGAGCTCATGTTACACGAGACTCCGACGGCGTACATTCTTGTGCGCGAGTCAGTCTCGCACTTGGCCGGTTTTTTTATTGTTAACACAATATAAAAATACTGATATGATATGAGGCGTCGTCAGAGAATTATAAAGTTATGAAACCGAATGATATGTCTTTGAGGAGCTTGGGTATTGTTGCTGCTGCGCTGTCGGGGATAATTATTGACACTGGGTACAACATTATGGGAGCACTCCAACTCAGCCTTTGCCGAGCATCTGTCCCGTAGGTCGGCCACTTGGCTATGGCCATGGCTTAGCAACAGCATGCCATTGCTTATTTTCCTCTATTGTTTTGTTCCTGATACTCCCTTGACATGGAAACATTAAATACTTATAATTTTTACACCAATACAATTGTCACTTCACAAGCTCAGTGGCGTGCAATGGAACAGGCCTATGTCAAGCAGTGGACTGACACAGGCTGAGAATGATGAATGACAATTAGCTGTAAATTCCAGGGTTGACAAGTAAAAAGAAAGGGTTGAAAAGATAACAAAGTTCCCGTCGACCCATAATCTAGGGTAAAGTCTCATTTTCGTGAAAGAGGTCTGGCCCCCATTTTACCATCTTGACAAATTCGACGTCGCTGGGTCGGCAAGCAAAGGTGGTTGCTGGACTTGCTGGACAGCATTGTTACTTATCGACCCAGCAACGTAAGACGAATTGTTATTGTCAGGTGACAATTTGTCAAGCTGGTGAAAGGGGCCTGATAGTGCTAGGTCTTGTCATAGTGATGTGGTTGATCTTACTTACCCCTAGAATTTAAAATATTTTATTTAACTTGACCAGGAGCCATATAAGTAACACACGGACAAATCTTGCAAGGTAAATCTGACTCTATTCCCGGTGACTGATTGAGCGGAAATTTTGGGTTTAAGTATAGTTTGGATGACAATTCAATAATGTGGTACAGTCAGCATCATAAACATGTATACACTTTTCAACCTTATGTCTAGGTAATAAGGTCATAGAATGTATACATGTTTATGATGCTGACTGTACCATCGAGCTGACCTGATGATGGAGACAGAAGGTGGCCATTGGAATTCAGTACCTACTTAACCGACGTAACCCCGTTGAGTTTGAGCTCGTTAGAATCGTCTCAATGAGAAGTTGATGATGGTATATAGAAAAATACAGTCGGCAATCAAAGTTTGATACCAAAAATTACAATTTTTGGTAGAAACTTATTTAAGGACAAAATGGCGCTAACTGCTAAAAAGTCGAACTGGACAGCAGACGGTTTGACCTCTGTCTCGCGGCCTAGCTGACCGCATAGAATGCTCATTAGGTATCGGGCTGGTCCAGACGAACCATTGTAAGTGTGACCTCTGGTAACCCATTTTTGTTACGAATCTTGGTGTTAAGTTCTAGTAGGGATGAGTGGTGAGATAAGTTGAGTAGTGAATGCAAAGCTGAGATTTATTTCTCATTTTGAGATATAGATTTATTTAGGTATACATATTTTATGCGTGCATATAAGCGTCTTGTTCAGCATGACAATTAAATTATCAATTGCATTCTCTAAATTTGCGACGATAGGTATATCTATATCTACTCACATCGGACTTTAAACGTTGAGCCATTTAGAGCTCTCCTTTTACTGGATTTTCATAGCTTAACTATTAAAAACCAAAATGAGTTGACACCTAAGTTAGTTTGGGAATCGGGAGGCTCTTTGGGCCCTTTGAGGTTAGATTTTAGTAAAACTCAGAACCTCGTTCAAGGATAGAAGTCATGTTTTTATGTTTAGGGTACTATTCGGAATCACTCATCCGATTTCAAAAGTTCTTCCACAATAATGTCGTGTCGGCAATGTCGGCATGGACGTAGGCTTTTATCTCCACTTGCGTACTTAACGACATGGAGGCGAAGCCGCGCGGGAAGCTAGTAGTACGGCATACGAGTGGTATGCTGCGAATCATTTTTCTACAACGAATTCACTTTTATCTTTGTAGGTACTAGGCACAAAGAGAATTCAAAGCCATTATTTACGTTGTAATAAGTGTTATGCTTCAATTCAAATCAGCTACCTACTAATAAAAAGTTGTTCATACCGATATACCCTTTGTTCTTAATTTGAAAATTGCTACTTTAACGATAGAGTTACTACTATTCGAGTGTAGTATTTATTACTTAATCATGGCCTTTGTTTGTGGCAGGTGGCTAAATAACAGGCTTTTCACGCCACTGCTCGGAAATGTAGAAAAAGATGGTCAGAATTCAGGCGTCAAAGCTGGGGTTAGTTGAACGTCGCACGAACAGGCCATCTATGACTTCAAACTGTCCAACAATGTTATTGTTGGACGGTTTGAACGGCGATCGACCAATCACAGGGCCCCGCGCGGTCGCGCCGGCGGCGGCGTGCAACTGCCTGTGCTTCTCCTCCCTCCGCCGGGCGCAACGGCGCGAGGCAAGGGAGCCTGTTTAACATTATGATCTTTAATTTTGATATAAAATTATAATTATTTGCAATTTCCTTGCAGTAGGCGTGAAAATCACTATGTTAAGCCTCGGCCGAAAGTGCAATAGCTGGACTCGTACTTTCAAGGGACTCCGCTACGCGTCGGCCCTCGAACTAACTCGTCCATCTATTGCTTACTTTCTAGCCTCTACAACAATGTACTATTGTTTGATCGTTGGGTCTTACCTTAAGATAAGATCTGTTGTAGAAAAACCGGCCAAGTGCGAGTCGGACGCGCGCACCGAGGGTTCCGTACAAACCTGTAGGTATATAAGTAAAAGTTCACCCATCACGACAACCGAGTCATAGTTATGGTATTTTTATTAAAATGATTAAAAATATTTTTATTATATGATGTAACTAAAAATTTTCGGTTTTCGCAATTTTTCCTTTATCTGTGCTATAAGGCGTTGCTTCGTACCAAATTTCAAGATTCTGAGTTTACGGAAAAGTACCCTGTAGGTTTTGATTCCCTTGCGAGTTTCGAAAATTTGCGGAAATTTGCGGCATAAACGGCTGTATCTTTTGATTGCGTTGGCTTAGAAGTTTGATTTTTTCACAGCTCCGAGGGACAGTAGAAAGAACCTGAGTATTTGATATAAATTTTAGCGTGATACCTCCACGCGTTCCTGAGAAAAAGGGTATTGACTGACGGACGGACGGACGGACGGACGGACGGACAATGAGAAAAAAGTGATCCAGGGTTCCGTTTTTTTTAAAAAGTGCTTGTTACTAGGCCTACTTGAATAAAGATCATTTTGAGTTTGAGTTTGAGTTCCTTTCGAGGTACGGAACCTTAAAATGATTCTCACTATACCACAGTGTGGGATTTTTCCTCAATTTTGCGAAACACTATTTAACTGTTTAATTTGTGTAGTTTATCAAATTATAGCGAAAATTGAAACTCCCACGGTTCTATGTCTCATAGTTTTAGAGATTTTCGATAAATCGAGAAACAGCCATAGAAATCCATAGAAATATGAAAACTATAATTACTCACATTTCATGCCTCTTTTTAAAATGTTCCTTATAAGTTAATATAAAGGTAGTTTTGATATACCAATATGATTCACTAAAAGTTTGAATTGATGACTCTTAAAGGAGATATCATCAATTTTCAAAAAATTTTAAAATATTTTTTTCTCGATAATCTTACATCGGTCGCATTTTATTTTTCATTTTTTTAGTAGTTGATAAGAAGCATTATCACTACAAAAAAAAGTAAATGCAAATATGGCAGGATTCGCGAGATATGAATTTTTAAATATTCAAGTTAGGGTTGCCACACACTAGGTAGGTTAACTTTGCCCGTGCCAGGGCATGGGGAAACAGTTTGGACAATGCAAGAGGAAGAGCAGTTCAGGATTGGGCAGCTGGACTGGACCTCAGATTACTAAACCAAGGTTCAGTCAGCACTTGCGTGCGGTGGCAGGGGGAGTCGATCGTAGATCTCTCATGGGCGACTCCCAGTGCAGCTCGGCTAATATCTGGCTGGAGAGTAGCGGAGGAGATTGTGACACTGTCGGATCACCGCCACATTATACTGGACGTGACAATGCGCCTACCAACAACCCTGACCCGAGGTAACGCTCGGCTAAGTTGGGCGCTTAAACGTCTCGATCGAGATAAGCTCTTGGCAGCGGCCCACGTGGCTGATTGGGGAGCACAGTCGGGAAACGAAGAATGGCCATCACCAGAACAAGGAGCAGCCTGGTTCCGCTCTTCCATGACTAACGTCTGTGATGCTGCCATGCCTAGGGTCACGAAGCCATCAAGGCAACCAATTTACTGGTGGTCGGAGCAGATCGCCCAGTTGCGCGTGACTTGCCTGGCAGCACGACGCCAGTATACGAGGACTAGAAGGCGCAGACGGGCTACGCCGGAGGAAAAAGCGGAGACCTACGCAGTGTACCGGGAAGCGACCAAGGCATTGCAGAATGCAATTGCTGACGCCAAATCCCGGTCGTGGGATGAGTTGCTGCGGGACTTGAATCGAGACCCTTGGGGACGCCCTTACAAGATAGTCCTAGGAAAGTTGCGGCCATGGACTCCCCCACTGACGGAGACACTAGAACCCGGCTTGACGAGACGAGTGGTGGACACGCTGTTTCCACTGGATCCAGTTCACAATACGGCAGACGTGATCGCGGAACCACAAACAGGGGCGTGGTCTGAAGAGATGGAGATATCCCAGGCTGAATTAAAGTGGGCCGTGAAGCGTCTCGCTGCACGAAATACTGCACCGGGACCTGACGGTATTCCCGGCCGAGCATGGGTAATTGCCATGGAGGCGCTAGGTCACAGGTTGGCTCGCCTGTTTAGCAGCTGTCTCCGCTATGGCTGCTTCCCCTCGATATGGAAGGAGGCAAAATTGGTTCTCATTCGAAAAGAAGGAAGGCCTGCAGACTCACCCTCAGCGTATCGGCCAATATGCCTGTTGGATGACGTGAGCAAGCTTTTTGAGCGTATCATTTCCCTCCGCATCAACAGGCATCTAGGTAGCGATGGTCCAAACCTATCGGATAGTCAGTTTGGCTTCCGGCAGGGTCGATCGACAGTGGATGCGATCCTTCGCGTCCGAGCGTTGTCGGAGCAGGCAATTTCACGAGGAAGAGTAGTGTTGGCAATTAGCCTTGACATTGTCAATGCTTTCAATTCTCTTCCTTGGAGTGCAATCCGGAGAGCCTTGGTCTTCCACCAATTGCCTTCTTACCTGAGGACTGTGATCGGGGCTTACTTATCCGATAGGAGCATCCGTTACCCCGGCCGAAATGGTGCTGACACACAGAGGGATGTAGAGTGCGGGGTACCCCAGGGGTCGGTGCTGGGACCTCTTCTGTGGAATCTTGCATACGACGCAGTTCTACGAGTAGTACTCCCCAACGGCGTCAGCGTCGTTTGCTATGCAGACGACACTTTAGTTCTTGCCGAAGGGGATGACTTTATGAGGACCACCAGACTGGCGGAGCTAGGCGTGGCCGTAGTAGTAAACAAGATCCGTAGTCTCGGTCTTACAATTGCGCCCCACAAGACCGAAGCGCTTTGGCTACACGGACTGCGTCGCGGCCGGGAGCCTCCGGTCACTTCTGTGCGGATTGGAGAGGCAGAGGTCCAAGTAGGGCAATTCATCAAATACTTGGGCCTCACGTTAGACGGCCGATGGAAGTTTGACGAGCACTTCAACCGGCTTGTCCCCCGGATCCAAAGAACAGTGGGTGCAATGCATAGACTACTGCCAAATCTTGGAGGGCCTGAGGAAGGAGTACGCCGCCTCTACGCTGGGGTGGTACGGTCTATCGCACTGTACGGGGCGCCCGTGTGGTCGGATAAATTGACGCGAAACCGACGCAGCAGAGCGAAGGTACTTGCGGTTCAACGGCGGATAGCCATCAGGGTTGCCCGCGGATACCGTACGATATCGTACGAGGCGGCTGCTCTTCTGGCACGGTTCCCGCCGCTGGATATCTTGGCAGAAAGGGATGCCCAAGTCTACAATGCCTTGCGCGCAGAAGGGACTTTAGAGGAAGAAATTAAGGCGATCCGAGAGGATGCCCATAGACAGGCTTTAATTCGCTGGCGTGAGCGGCTGGGAGAACCCGGTAGTACACGGCAGCGGATAGTCACTGGAATCCTACCGCATTTTGACCAGTGGCTGGAGCGGAAGGGTCGTGTGACCTATAGACTTACACAGGTACTCACCGGACATGGCTGCTTCGGTGAGTACCTACACAGAATAGGGAAAGAGCGGACAGCACGATGTCACCATTGCTGTTGTGACCAGGACTCTGCGCAGCACACGCTCGAGGAATGCCCAGCGTGGCATTCCGAGCGGCAAGTCCTCGTGCAAGAAGTGGGGCAAGATCTCTCCCCTACCGCTCTCATAGCAGCAATGTTGACCAGAAACTCCGCTTGGGATGCAGCTGTCACCTTCTGTGAGAGAGTCATGATCCAGAAGGAGACAGCAGAGCGCGAACGGGAGCGTACCGACCCTGCTCGGAGGAGGAGACGGCGACGATAACATGTCGCCGCTGCGCCCTGTAGCCCGGGCATTAGAATACGGCTACGGTATCCCCTGCCTGTCGTACAAGGCGACTAAAAGGGGTCCTCGGGGTGGTACACGGTTGCAGTTGGGGGCTGCAATCGGAAAAAAAAAAGGTAGATACCACTAAGGCATGACGCTAGGGCGGCACTGGTGCGTTCCGTAGGAGATCCCAGAGCCGTCCGAAATGCGTCGAGGAGGACCATCGGGGGGTTTTTAGTCGGTGCGAGTCCGACATAACCTCCGCGCTATCCCCGTGGCGTGGAGGTATCCATAACGGATTTTCCTCCCATATAAAAAAAAAAAAAAAAAAAAAAAAAAAAAAGGTAGGTTAACTTTATTTTCAGTTGGGGTGTGCACTTCTTGTTGCAAAATTGTAGTATGCTTAAACATAGAAACATTCGAGTGCCCGTATAACAACAAAAAGCATTACCACTAGCAGAACGGTTGTGTTAGTATACTCTGTTGAATCTCTGATGAAGGGTATCATGTCGCATTGGGAAGAGGTCCGCCCTCGTCAAGCGCTTGCTTAAACCCAATTCAATTCAATTCAAATTCTTTATTTCGGATAAGTATCTAATGCTATTACATGATATCTGGAGGAACGGGGGTGAGGCGTCATGGAGCCGTTAAAGACCCATGGCGCTGCTTGGCCTCAACAGGAGCTGACGTTCTGCTGGGGGATGTCCTTTCGGGCCTCGACCAGGGGACTTAATGCTAGAGGGGTAAGAGGGCGCCAAACGTCTTGTTGGTCAGCGAGTGGCAAATGAGGAACATGATGAAGCCAAATAAATTTCGTGTATTTTGTGCATCTGTGGCTGAAAAGTATGAAATAATTCATTCGTGACAAAGTTTAATCATGCAATTACAACTTAAAATAGTATGTAGACTCATATGGCTGGTTTAATTTACAACTTATGCATACTACTGTCCGAAATAAAGAATTGAATTGAATATGATTAGATTAGATTCATTTATTGCGTATTGAAAATTTACATTATATTTTACAAATTTTCTTTGTATATAAATAAAATGAATTCAGCTCGTCAGGTACATTTAATAAATTTGTTACAAATAATTTCTAACAATAATAATTAACAAAGACAGACAGAACTATATTGATCTTAGGTACCTAATAATGTCAGTCACTATGCACAAAATACTAATACACGGTTGGCAAATCATTGAGATTAGTTCTCTGCCAATAGGAATGTTGTCCGAGCAAGCCGGTGAATCCCGCAACAAATTTTGGCGGTATGATCGTGAGCATCACACTCGAATAATAGACCAAAATACTACAATTTTGGACCTTTTTCGGCGTGCTTTCGAATCTTCGTACCCTTTCATTTCACATTTGTCTTTAAAAGACCGCCATAGTAAACAAAAACGATCACCTATACCGCCTAAAGTTATATCAGTTATAAAGTCTACTGAGCCACATACTGCATTAATGCCCGAAAATAACGAAGACGACAATTTTTCACTCGTTTTAGACAAACGACTTTATTATTCTGAAATGAAATGAAATGAAATATTTATTTGCGGAATACGGGTCACATTATGTTGGTACAAATAAACGTTACAGTCCGCCGTACTCTACTTAAATAAGCATGCAAAATAATAGCCTTTATTTTGCTGTCGGTTAAGAACAAACAAAATAGAAGGATCACTTATTACTAGTTTTTATGTTTAGAAATTCTTTAACAGAGTAGACACATAGTTCGGATAGCCATATAAACAGTTTCTTCTTGAATTGTTTCAGGGGTAGGTCTTTTATGTCTCTAGGAAGCTTGTTGAATATTTTGATGCACATAAAATACGGGGTACGATCTGATGACGATTAAACTTCCAAGTATCCAATAAATTATTGAAGAATTCATGCCAATCAAGTAAGAAAAACAGAACTCTCGCCTCTGAATTCTGATATTATTTTCGTTTGTATGTGATAACCCTATTTCCATAGAAATAGAACTAAAACTTAGAAACGCTATAAATCCCAAATCCCATAAGATAAAATCGTCAAAATTTAAGGCATGGTAGGTACACTCATCATACGTCCTTTAGAGCTAAAATAAAATGCGACCGTTAATAAACTTTGAAAAAATATTAATAATTAAAAAAATATATTTATATTGAATATCATCGGGTTTATTAACTTTACAGTCTTGTATTTTTTTTACGTTACTGAATATTGTTTCCTGAAATTGGAGACGAAAAATTGGGGCATTATTGACATTAATTACGAAAATAAAAATACAAACATGTTTTGATGACGTCATGGATCTCATCTTTAGAAATTATTAACTAGAAAATTAAACGGGATATGTGGCTGGGAGTTTCACTATGGGCTTTAAAAAAGTATTAAGCAACGATTAAAATCATAAAAAGGTAGTGAACAAAATTGAGGAAAAATCCCACACTGTGCGTCGCACTCTATTCAATCAGTTTGGTATCTGCAGCAATCCAAGGTATAGTTCTGTCAAACATGTACCTGCAAGATACGACTTTGCCCGCCTTAAAATACGGTTCAAAATCAAACAACCAAATGTAATGCAGGTAATGGTGCAGTTTTCGGAAAACAAAAACGGTTCTGAAGCAAGACTTTACACTAGGTTCATCCCACGACTTCTCTCGCTTGCTGAATATATTTTGTTTTATTTAAACTACAAGCTATACGTGATGCCACAATGAGGGACGGAAAAGCTTCTATACAGCTAAATTAGGAACTGGTCTTAAAATGGCTGATGGCTTACCATAAACAACCTACTTAATTTGGGCGGGTAATGGTTTTTTGCCACAACTTCATACTAAATCAGTTGTGGCAAATAAATAAAAGTGGGACTAGTGGAAGTATGATAAGAACAACGAATGATATTTCTCTTTTTGTCACACTTATCGAGATTTGTATGCTACCATTACCATCTCGCTCTGACGTGGTATTATTATTACCATAGCTTGTCCTGGCCCTGTAGCATGGTTGGCCTTGTCCACCGATAGGTGATAGGATAGAGCGTGCGTCACTGGCTGACACCGTTCGATATAGAACGAGACGACGCTCTTATCTTGTCACTTGTCACGTGATAAGGCCAACCATGCTACGGCTCCTGAGTATAATTGGTCCATGTGTTACTTATATTGTTCAAATTTCTTGATACATTTATTGAAATTACGCCTGAATACGAAATTTGCGCATATACGTTCTCATATCAGAAAAAATATTTTTTTAAGCGCTATCCAGTATGCGTTTAGTAAATGTCTATCGTAGTCCGGAGGATCTAAATTATTAATAGGTAAAAGGCAAAGTGCTTTTGCCATTTTGACGTTACTGACAGCTTACAGATGTGGCGGCGGGCGGCGATTTATATTAGAAAAAGAAATGAAAAATTCAAAGAGGTCTAATATTCCGGAAAATTTATTTATTGTCACAGTCGCATAAAAACTATCCTAAGCGGAAGCCAGAATAATAATGTACCTATAAAAAATGTTTCATGTTTTCCCATTCATGGGAAGCTTTTTTTTAATTTAGAGATGTACCTATTGGAAATGTAGTGGAGATGGAGATAACCATTTTAACTGTAGTTTCGATTTTCTTTTGACGATCTCATAGCGGCAGGGTTGTTCTGCGAAGTATTTATTTTTGGTCTGGTTCCGGGTTTTTATTGCTTTAATCCGCAGAATACTTGACCTGAGGGCAGGGATGGGCATTCGTCGATTAATTTTTTAATCAATTAATTAATCGATTAAACAATTAATCGCCACAGGATTCATCGCAATTATATTAATCGACAGGGTATTCGCTTAAGGATTAGAACCACGCTCATTTGTGCACGTTACAAAAATGCAATACGCCTTGTCATGTCGTGTACACTTGAAAAATCATTCGAAATAAACTTGTTCTAGTAATACAAACAAGGTTGTTTTTATAGTGCAGTACCTACTCTAAGGTCTCCTATATTATAGGTAAGGGTTTTACGGCTTAGATGAGTCATGGAGCACAGGTAGATATTTAGAAAGAGAAAGATGTAGGTATGACAGAGCGAGAAAACCACCTTATTTACCCGTCTTATCAGTTGTTTACTAGTCTGTTTCTATTTGCCAATGCAGTAGTTAGTCACTTCACTTGCATTGAACGTTACGGTCATACGGTCAAACCATTCGCGACAAGGCTGGATATTAATCTACAATTAATTTAATCGGGATTAAATTAATCGGAACTCTTACGATTAAGATTAATTAATCATCATTTTTAATCGTTAATCGTGATTAAGTAGGTTAATCATAATTGTTAATCGATTACATTTTGCCCATCTCTGCCTGGAGGGCAGTACACTAAGCTTACCGACTGCAATGCTGAGCTGGTGGACAAACATAAGTTAGACTTCCAATCACACGTAGTTGTTTCAAATCTAGGGGTTTAATTGTTTAATTCTAGGACTATACTTGCAGCCGAGCAGTTTAGCCTACGTTTGCAACCCACACGCGTACACACGTTTGTGCATCGTCACATATATTTGTATCTTTATGACTATTTTACGAAAACTTCGTAAGATAAATATAGAAAGGTCGAAGTAAGACACCTTGTCCTTTTAACCATAGTCAAGCTGCTACCAGCTTTCTGCTACATGTGACAAAAGCGAACTAATCGCTTTGACGTACTACGGTCACAAGCTGACAGATAATTGTAAACCTTATGTCAACGGGGAAGCAGTGTATTGGCTAGGAGATCAATCGCACACTTACGAATATGATTTCAATGAGTTACCCGCACCGCGCTCGTGTGTTTCTATGCCCGCTGCACTACGCTAATACATGGATTCCTGTAAATTGATGTTTCGTTTCACAGTGTATATTATATTCGACTTAAGTAAATCTGATGCTGTGTATATATATTTAAGTAAATAAATAAATATGATATTGGTACGCATCGGATTGACTTCCAATTCTGTCGTGGCGGTAAGGCCTACCTATATGGATGATAGTTGCAATTTTTTGAACTGCAAGAAAAAGGTTGCCGTCACATAAAATGCTCATACAACAATGAACTCTTATCGCCCTAGCCAAAGATTTAAAATAAAGTAACAAACAATGAAGGAAAACTTCTTGTTGTTTATACCTGGCTCCCTGTGAGTTTTTATACTTGGCATTCTGTGTGTGGTATTTTATCTCGTAGTTCATTTTGAATCTATTGTAAACGAGGATAGAGTTCATTATTCAATTAACGTTTTACGTGGTGGAACCTTTTTTAGGGTTCCGTAGCCAAAATGGCAAAAACGGAACCCTTATAGTTTCATCATGTCCGTATGTCACAGGTATTTTACTCGAAAACTATACGGATGTATTTGAATAAAATTTTGAGGATAGATGTATTTTGTTAGCCGCTACATAGTTCTGTAATGAAATGACAAAAAAAAATTTTTTAGGGGTGCATTCAATACTTGTCACTGCAAGTCAAAATAAAAATTTAGTCGTAAGTCCACGTGGGCACATCAATCGATAGGCCTTTCAAAATAAATATAAAGTTTCTCAGCATTTTTTTTAAGAAGTCAATAGAGTCGGAGATAATCAGCCCGAAATTCACAAAAATTGTGTGTAATTTTTGAACGGTGTATTTAAAAAAAATATTAAATACTTTCACTGGAAATTATTTTGAGCAAGATCGGTTCAAAGGTTTTCGAGATATTGCTGAAAAACTGCCATGCCTATAGGAAAGGACGTAAGTGCCGTAAGATTCCTATGACGATACGACTTTTTTAATAGGCATGAAACCCTTCGTTGTGCGTGGTCCGACACGCACCTGGCCGAATTTTTTGCAAAGTTTGGCACAATAGAAAATGCTTTATAGCATTAAGTTCGCCTTTTGTATGGTCAAGGACTTTTGTTGAGCCATTTAGATGTCAACTAAATTTAGTCTTTTTGTAGTTAAGAGGTGTCGAGTATAAAGTGAGCTCTAAATGGCTCAACAATTAAAGTCCGTGGGTGCACTTATTGCAATCAAAAATAAATAAATAAATAAATAAATATTTATACAGATGTTTTTTTAACAGTGGTTGAATTTTAGGGAATTAGGTGAAGTGAAGGTGAAGCTACGGTAGCCTAGTGGATCAGGCATATATGCAATGCGGACTATGCGGCTGTCAAACGGCGTTCGTGGGTTCGAATCCAGCTCGTACCACTGAGTCGTTTCGGAACTTATGCACGGAATGTTTATCGTTAGCTTTTCGGTGAAGGAAAACATCGAGAGGAAACCGGTCTAATCCCAATAAGGTCTCAGGGTTGGAAGGTCAGATGGCAGTTGCACTCGTAAAACTAGTGCCTATACCAAATCTTGGGATTAGGTGTCAAAGTGGACCCCGGGCTCCTTTAGGGCACAACCGGGAATAACTCTAGGAGGATGATAATGAAGGTGAAGTGAAGGTCAGATTTCAATGAACAGGCGTTTTTCATGGTTGGTCCCACAGTAAAAGTTGTTCAGTGTGACAGATGTAGCCATTAAAACACCCTTCATGTGTTTACATTTTGAACCGTATGTGGGAGGAATAAGAATCAAAATCATATACTTAGGTACATATTTTTAGACTTGACCGAGTAATATTTTGCAGTTTTCCTCGTTTCATTATGATCATCAGCCTATATGTACATTTTGCTTCTACATACAGGTCTGCTTCTAATGGACGACAGGGAGTGGACTATATTCCTAACGCTGTCGGCTTAGTGTGTGGGGATTTATATACATTATTATAGTGCATTAAATAGTAGTCACCAATTTACATATGTTTACCAAATTTCAACTCAATCGGTCCATTAGTTTCGGAGCAAATCGGCTGTGACAGACGGACAGACAGACGCACGAGTGACCCTATAAGGGTTCCATTTTTTCCTTTTGAGGTACGGAACCCTAAAAACCACGTACTTATTTTAATTTCTTACTTAATCAATAATTAAATAATGTATTAACTTTTTATCGTATTTTAATTAACATACTTGAACGTAGTTGTTTTTCAATTATTCTATTAATAATATTGAAAAGTATCAAGATTTGTTGGTTTTCACCAAAACAGGTAAAGCTGAACCGGCTCCTTTAAAATGTTTATGGCTTCTACGAGTGTTTGGTTTATTGCCCATATAGTTTGGTTTCAAGTGGAATCAAGCCAACTAATACTGAATGCACTATACACACGTTTGAATAATTTTGTAGAACTAGGTAGGGTTGAGATTATTTAATATGGCCGACTTTTTATAAAACTGTTATTGGAATTGGAATCTTCTTCCTTGACTGTTAGAGTTGCTTTTTGAATGGACTACTTTGATGCGGCCAACTCAAATAATCTCAAGTAACCTATGATTATTTCCTGGAGCCGTAGCATGGTTGGCCTTATCACGCGACAAGTGATAAGATAAGAGCGTCGTCTCGTTCTATCGAACGGTGTCAGCCAGTGACGCACGCTCTATCCTATCACCTATCGCGTGACAAGGCCAACCATGCTACAGGTGATATTTTATCGTTTACCGAAAAATTTGTGGTAAATCTCAAAAAAATCAAATGATACTGCTGTCTTGTTATTAGGTATAAACTGGCCAAATATGACAGGACTCGTACACCAAAGGTTCCGTACCACACATCGTACCTATCGGGGGGCACGGCAGTGCCCCCGCCAAGTCCAGCGCGAAGCAAACACTGCCGTACCATCCTTTACTGGAACCATGTCACCGCATTCTCAGGCCCCTATTTGAGAACCTCGGGATAAGACCAGAACGCAGAAATTTTCGTCATCCAGTAAGCTATAATCACATACTTAAAATCCAAAATTTCAAGTCTGTAGGTCAATTAGTTCCGAAGTTAAGCGAAAGCAAAGTTTAGCATTTATGACACACACTCACTCACTCACTCATGATCATCAGAATAGAACTAGTACTTCCCATAAACTCAGAGAGCTGAAATTTGGTACAGAGTTAGGGTTTCATGGCCACATAAAGGGAAAACTATAAAAACTAGGATAATCGAAGATCTGGAGTACCTGGTGACCCTGATTAAATCACAAGAGCCCAACCAAACTATTAGAGATCGACATACCGCCTTTACAAAATATATTCAATTTGGTGGGTCGCTTCATTTGATGTCAAAAATCGAAGGTCTGAAGTATCTGATGAAGAACCCTCAGCTGGTCTCAGCTGTATTAGAGATATGGTAATGCCCCCTTCTACTATTGGTACATAAATAAATCGAAAATAAGAAAATCTAATAAAATAAATCAATATGCCCACGTTTCTACAAAAAGAAGTGAAATCCCACGAAAAACATTCTGTAAAAAACTAGCCAAGTCTCGATGGAGCTGCTTGTTTATCTCTAAAAAGTATAAGAATTCCTTACTGCGATTTCTTTATTATTATAGTTAATGTTGTGTGACTTGGCCGTTGAAGGGTACACAAGGGTGGGTCCAGTTGACTGGTTATTGAATCAACGTTTTCCAAGTGGCAATTTTCCATCGTCAATGGGTAGCGGTTCTGGCGACAGATTGGTGCGATGGTGTCATGGAGCACCTGGTTTTGTACCCTTGTGTACCCTTCAACGGCCAAGTCACACAACATTAACTATAATAATAAAGAAATCGCAGTAAGGAACCTTAGACTTGGCACGACTTTGTCTAGATTTCATTACTTTTAGAGATAAACAAGCAGCTCCATCGAGACTTGGCTAGTTTTTTACAGAATGTTTTTGGTGGGATTCCATTTACACAATGGAGTTATCACTACTTATTAAGCGTAGGACCGTCACAATCAATTACAGTTTTACGTGCAAATGTATTGAACAATCAGTCATTTTAGTTATTAATTTATAGACACGGGTATATTAAAACTATTGGTATTCCCTGTGACTCATTAGTGTAGTTACCCAAGTATAATTCATATGTGCCGGCAACCAAATGGATTATTCAAGTGTTACCTTTCCTTTGTGGTCGCTTACTATGGGCCTCATAAGAAGGCTCAAAGTCACATAAGGGTAATGGGGAGGGCTATATGCTATTGCACGATCGCATCAGAAATGAGGGAACTGATATAGCCCTCCGAATAGCTAAACTTAAGTGGCAGTGGGCGGGGCGCAATGCACAAAGAACCGTTGGCCGTTGGGGCGGAAAGGTTCTCGAGTGGCGACCATATTCCGGAAGACGCAGCGTGGGTGGGTGGCGCAAGATGACCTGGTAAAGGTCGCGGGAGTCCGCTGGATATAGGTGGCGCAGGACTAACCACTGTGGCATTCTTTGGGGTAGGCTTATGTCCAGCAGAGGACGTGTTTCGGTTGATATGATGATGATGATGATTGATAATGATGACAGTTGCAATGGTATCAGAAGATCAGAACAAGCACGTAAATCATATTGGAATGAGACAGAAGCGAAAGCGATGAACCGAATAGAACCCCAGGAACCAGGTGGAGTGTATAGGAATAAATATGCCGTTACTGCTAGTGCAAGAGTGGCAGCTAGGAGCATCCCTCCCAGCACCCTCGCCAAGTCAGCTCCACCAGCCGTAGTGCATACTCGTATTTATTCTACACACTAATTACACTAGGTTTGGGTGAATGTGTACTAATATTTTTAGAAACCTTCCAATTGCGGGTTTAAAACGTCTAGGGTCGAGGAGTGTCACCAACGGAACAATTAGCAGTAATAGAATACAGAACTTGCTTAATGTACGACTAAGCATGCTTCACAATCATTGGTGATGACAACGGCGCGTGTTGCGATGCCACCGTGATGAAACTGATCGGATGCGGAAATCACCGTGAAGGATGTTTGTGTGTAACAATGTGTAATACAATCAATGTTATATTGTAGACCATAGCATGCTCGAAAAGCAGACTTCTCCCCTGTTAGACCTAACTACTTTAGCCCTAAATGCTTCATTTGACCTAATGTTTCATTACACCTGATATTTTTTTTCTGAAATTGTGTAGTGGAAACTTTATACGATTATTGCAAAACAAACCTAACCAACCTAATGACTTTTATTTCATGATATTCAAAGAAAACCACAAAAGTTCACTGATACGAAGAATCAAACATTAGGTCTAGGTTCGTCATGAGTCTACGAAAGATTATAGAAACATACCGCGAAACCATAGCTACGGGCTACGACGTAGAACGATTAGCGTAGCCAGTAGAAATCGGCACTAATACAGGCTAAAATCGCAAAGCTTGATGTACTCGTAACAATGGTTTTTTGGTATGTTGTATGGGCCAGTTAAGGTAGTGTGGACCCAAACTTGCAACCTCGAAAAACTTGTGCTCGAAAAACGGCATATTTTATAACTTTTACACAAAAAAAAAATTCGCAGTTTTTAGCGTGTTGCGCAGCGAGATGCATAGTTCTAGGTCAACAGAAAGTAGGCACCCTATAAATTTTGATTCCCTTGAGAGTACCGAAATATACATTTTTTGCGGCGTAAACGGCCGTATCTTGTTTTAATATAGACTTAGAAGTTTGATTTTTTCACAGCTTCAATTAAGGGACTATAGATTTGAGTATAGGGTTTTAATTTCAAATCGATATCTCCACTCGTTCCCGAGATAAAGGGTCTTGACAGTCAGACAGACAGACAGTCAGACAGACGGACAAACCCTTACCTTACTTTTTACTTTGTAACGGAGCCCTTATCCCATACATGCCCAGAACTATGTCTTTAATTGGTCCCTTGAATGCCCCCTGATTCGAAAACGAACAGCAACATATATGCTCGTAACTATACTTTGAAGTGGTTCCTTATAAGCCTACTGATTCGAAAACGAATCAAATAAGGAGGCTGTCATTGCAGTTCAATGACGTATACATTTCGTTCGGGATGTGCATGCCACCGCCATCTATGTCAAGGAAAGGGTATTTTCCTCTAGTTGTCATTGATTTCATCGAGTACCCTAACTTATTTGGCGGTTAATGTGTCAGTGCAAGTTGCGAATTGATTTTGGCGTGCTAAAATTATGGCGTCTTCCACAAAAAAGTAAGTATCAAATTAACTAAAATATAGGAATTTGTGTAATGAGAACATAAAGTTAGATGACTTAAACATATTTTTTTGTATTTGTAATAAATAATTGTCTGTATTCAGACACCTAAAAAGGGTTTATTTAAACAGAGTATCGAAAACGAAACAGTGGGCAAATATGCGGTGAATGATACTAAATAGGCATTTTGTGTTTCAGAAGAAGCAAGCCGTTGTCAATTAACGAAATAGTCGATATTGTAAATGATTTCGACTCGGAAAATGAAGCAACAGGGTTAGATATTTAGATGGACCCTCCTGGCGATGGATTAGTTTCAGACTCGGATTCTGGCGACAAGACAAATGTAAGTTTTGAGAACTTGTCACGTAGGCAACTTCTGGCACCTGCTGAACTGGTACTTCACGGTAATAGCGACAGCGATGACAGCCAGTCCGAAGATGATATTCCGCTTTCAGAGTTAAGTAGACGAGACAGAGCACCAGATATACCGCCAGCCCCACCGAGTCGACCACCTCGCCCCAAAACTCGTAAGTGGGGGAAACGAGACTTACCGGCAGTAGATAGTGAGTGGATTGCACCAGCCCCAAGATCAGTCATGCCCATATCAGACACGTCAGATCCACTGGATTTCTTCGAACTATTCTTTAGTCACTATCGCGACGACGTAGATACGCTTGAATTTCGGCGTAGTATTGCTCGAACCTTACTCCAAAAATACGGCATTGATAAGCGGCGACCAGGTCCTTCTAAAAGGGTTTTTGGCACTGTTCCTTCATCAGTGCGGACGTGTAATGCTGAGCATATGATCGGGCGGGCATCGAGCCGATAAGATTGCGTTGTGCTCATTGCAAAAGCTTGACGGTTACATCATGTCAAAAATGTCAAGTTAACTTACATGGCAAATGTTTTATTGCATTTCATTCCTAAATTAAAATGTTAAAAAGATACATACCTACATATTCTTTCTCTTTTCAATAAATAAATAGAACTAAATTTACTTGTCTTTTACTTACAGTATTTTATATATTTCGTCACTTAAATGCCCAACGTTTCGTTTACGAACATTAAAAAAAATTGTCCTTATCCAATACCAACTGCCATAAAAGTAGTTTTTACGTTAATAGGTATCTATTATAACAAACATATCCAAAATTTACAAGAATCGGAGATGTACAATAGTTCTGGGCAGATGCAGTGCTGATCGTTTTCGAATCAGAAGGCATATACAACACCAATTACAAACTTAATTACGGTCATATTATGACGTTGATCGTTTTCGAGTCAAGGGGCATATATGGGTTATAAGGGTTCCGTTTTTTTCTTTTGAGGTACGGAACCCTAAAAAGACAAATTGAAAATTGAGAACCCAAAAAAAGATAAATTGTTGGTTCAGTCACCCTCAATAAATGGACAACGCGCTCAAAATATCTATTTCTAGAGCTAAAAGGACGTGTCACATATTTTTACTGCCTTTTACAGTCAGATATTAATGCAGGGTGACTAATAAGCTTTTATTGCCGACAGTTCCTTGTTTTGCACAGTTACCTCTCGTTGAGAGGGTTCAAGTTCAAATGAGCCCAAACACAACGGGTTTATGCTGTGCAGTTTCCGAGTAGCCACGGTCACATAAGGTTTGTAAAAATCCTCGTGCAGTAACGGTAGCAATAGCTACAAGTACCAAGAGACCAAAATTGGGTACTTTCCTGGATAATAAAAATATACTTCTATTTAGTGCAAAGTCAAAAGTCAAAGTCAAAGTGATTTATTCTCCAATTTAGGCATATTACATACACCTATGAAATAGTATGAATGTCGATAAATTACCACCGGTTCGGAAAGAAAACCTCTGCCTCGAGAAGAACCGGCGTAAAAAGCTCGGCGAGGTGTCATTTTTTCAAAACAGTATACAATATACCATCTCATTATCAGAGTATTATAAAAAATTAGAATTACATAGCTACAGTAGTAAGCCTATTTATTTTGCGATAGATTTCTAGTGCAGGACTTTATCGCTGCCAAATATCCCTATCCATGATGTAATCGTTTATCTTATAATATGCTTTTGAAATAAGTGTCTGTTTTACGACAGATTTGAATTTAGAGTCAGTAAGTTCGGTAATGTGTTTTGGACGTCAGAGATTACCAAAAAATATTGGACGCGTATTTTTTATTTTGTCAATCAAACAAAAAATGGTGAAGATACTTATAAGTTTCGCGTGACGACACATTAAGCTAAAAAGTTGACGTCTCGCGGAAATTTAACGGGCTATATCTTCACTATTTTTCGTTTGATTGACAAAATAAAGAATACGTGTCCAATATTTTTTTATAATCTAACTGACGGAATAAATATATATTTTTGTATTACATGGCAATAAGAGCTTGTTCATCTCGTTTTGAGCTCTTTGCCTGCGTGGCTACTTCTGATCCTGTACGTACCCAATGAAATGCATAACTTGCTCCATCGCATGGTGACTGAAATCCTTAACACATGGGCTTCAGGTTCAGGACTCGTCATTACGTCGTGTAGCGATTCTACTGACAATGACCGCTACGTCAACCATTGTGTTCGGTGCACTTCCACATATAATCTCCACTAGCTCATATTTTAATGTTGCGCAGTTGTAAACGCAACCGTATTGCTGAGACATTTGGTTTGAATTTAAACATAATAAAATAGTATGATAAGAGTTTGCTTCGAATTTTCTTATTATTGCTTTTTTGTTTACTGCATCGCATCGCTAACGTCAAGATGCGATTTTTTAGTAAGTACCTACATTTATTTGTTTTCGACTTTTCTTAAGCCAACATGCTGATGGAGCGTGCATGTTGTTGGCAGGAAACTTCTTGAAACATCAACATAGATTTGGAACTTGTGTGTGGGGAATAAGGTTAAAATTAGCACACAATACTACAAGTATTTGAATTTACCGTATGCCGTATCCACATTGCTGGGTTTCGTTAGGTTATCCCCAGTTCTTTCCAAGTTTCTCCTGGTACCTAATGTTTTTGATGTTATCAGTGCATTTTTTTGCGAGTTCAATAATTATTGTTTATTGCCACTCCGAGTTACATTGTTTAAGGACAATCTTCTAATCTACTAGCATCTCTAAGTTGACATGTGTGGAAACTCGAATGCGTTTGCACAGAATTTCTAAATTTTACCGCCTTGGTCATATACTGGCGTGGTCTTGGTGATATTTTTCGTAATTAATGATGATGTACCTAGTGTCGATGTTCTGTGTTTATACTGTTACTAGGAAATTTCGGATCATCGTTTAGCTTCTGTCTCGCGCATCAATATGTTTCGCGGTCTAGCTTCCATGCGCACCGAGCTAATGAGTCAGATGGGTCCGAAACATATTTGAAATGCGAAATGGATCCGGAAGTGATGAACCGAATAAAGCCATAGGACTGGTACACATTTTGTACATTGGCGGGGTAGTTACAAATCTGTCGGGGTCTTTTTTAATATCAAGCGTATGATTCACCGACCTACATCCAGTTCCAAACGTTACGCAATTTGGTCGTCATATTGATGTACCTAGTGTGCGTGTCTAATAGAGGTCTTTTACAATTTTTTTGTATTGTCAAAGAAAGATAGCTGTATATTATTCGTATAATCAGCATAAATATAACTTATTCATCTAACTACTAGTGTCTCTGTGACCTGTAGAGCTCACGAGCCTGTACTTTACCTACAAAAAAAAAAAAACGAAAAACTGAATTGACAAAAAACCATATAAAAATCGAACCTGCTCACAGAATTGCACGAGAATCAGTGAGAAATGCGACCTGCAGAGGAGAACAGCCAGACATAGGAAAGATTTTTTGCCGAAGCTGAAACGGAGAACCTCGTTCGTTTTACTCACACGTTCAATAAAAAATATGATCCAGTGTTTACTTTCTTAGAGTTATGATTATAATATCGTGTGTGGAACTTTTTGGTTCTCGGGTAGGAAGCAACTCATAAACTACGGAAAAAATATACCTAATGGATATCATTAATGGTACTCATGGCGATCGACGATGACGGTCTGATGACGATCGCGTATATGATATGTAACAATATATTCAACTATACATATATGGCCTGGGGCCTGGTAAATGTAATCATGGCCATTCTTGCATAGGTACATATAACATACATTAATTTTAATATTATTATTTGAAGTTACTTTGCGGACCAAATAAGTCATGCCCTTTTCTTAATAAATACATTTCTAGTTTCACAGACTTGATATTTGATGTATTAAATTGCCATCATAGTAACTTACTGTAATGTGTCAAACATACACGTATATTCAATCTTAGTTTAAAGAGTTCAAGAACCCGTCTTAACTAATAACCATCCTTTCCTTCGGCAGTCGGGTAAAACGAGCCTCGGTTATCTAAAATAATATACACAATCAATATTGAGGGACAATCTTACATAAATCGAACTAGTCACAAACTATGTATAGCTCTTATTATGGGTACCTCATCATCATCGTATCAGCCGAAAGACCTCCAGTGCTGGACATAGGTCTTCCCCAAAGAGTGCCAAAGCGACCGGTCCTGTGCCACCTGCATCCAGCGGACTCCCACGAACTTTACCAGGTCATCAGTCCACCTTGTGGGTGGCCTTACCCACGCCGCGCCTTCCGGTACGTGGTCGCCACTTGAGAACCTTTCCGCCCCAACGGCCATTGGTTCTAAGTGCAATGTGCCCCGTCCACTGCCACTTAAGTTTAGCGATTCGGAGCGCTATACGGGTTACCTTGGTTCTGCTGCGGTACTTGGTTATGGGTACCTACAGCTATCTAAATAGGGACGGTACCTACATACAACTCAACCAACATCAGAATCAGAAATCAATAGTCATACTTATCACACAAATAAATACTCGTATCGTGATTCGAACCCACCGGCTTCCTCCAAGGGATCACTAAGCTATCATTTCTGATAAACAAAGATGTCGTATTCGTGTAAAAAGACAACCTTTTGCTGACAAGTTCTAATTTCAAAAGAGTAGGGCAAACTAAACTTGAAGCCATTTTAACTAGAGTAGGTTTGACTCGAGTGAGACCAAATTCTACGTTGTAAATCACAAGTCTAAAAAAATTGATATCATCTCAGTACAATTTTAAGTTTTAATGTCAATTATTGTGTACTAAGATGATAAACGTGTCATTGAAAACAATTCTTGATAGAAATAATAAAAAAAGTTATCCTTTATTATAAATGCGAAAGTTTGGATGTTCAAGTTGAGTTATGCTGATGCCGTTTTCGGCGGGTGTTTGCTTGCTCGTACTCGTACCTTGATACAACGTATCCAAAATGCATGTGCGCGTTTTTGCTTTAATGTCCCACACCGATCCCACATCATCCCATTTTTAAATAGCAGCAAATTATTAAACATAGCTGCCAGACGAACCTCACACTTTGCTTCATTAATTTTTGGAATCATTCATACCAAACAACCATCATACCTGTACAGCAAATTAAATTTCTCCACACGTGAAAAGCGAGGAGCCTTAAGACTGATTAGTAACCAACACAACACGTCCGCTTTTCGTGGCTGTTTTCGGTATGCAGCCACGAAGTGTTGGAATGATCTTCCACCACCTATCAAAAACTGTTTATCCATTGCATCCTTTAAAAACAAAATTAAAATGTACCTTATTATCAACCTACAAATATCTAATGCATAAGCGGACAATACACATAGCTCTTGAACTTCAATACCTGTAAATGACATCACACCTGTATTTCATCATCACTTACCTTTGAACTGATTTGTAAACACTTAGCTCTGAATTAATTAATTGACCTCATTATGTATAAATTATAATTTATAAGCCATATTTTAAGTTCTGTATCTCTCTCTGGGTGCCCTGAAAACCAGCGCCTTTAGCATATAATGCTGCTGGCATATGCTGAGTGGCATCCATTTTGGTGCATTTCATATGTAACTATACACTTGTGTAATTTCTTTGTCACACCAAATAAATATATTTATATTTCTATTTCTATTTCTATTTGTTTAGATGTTTGGATGTTTGTTACTCAATCACGCAAAAACAGATTAAGATGAATTTTGGTATACTTTATAGTGTATAGCCTGGATTAACATATATAATATTTTTATTCCGGGAATCATCCCCTAAGGGGACAAAACGGGGGGCGAAAGTTTGTATGGAGCTACGATATTAACCGAAGTCGCGGGCAGAAGCTACCTACTAGGTACCTAAATAAATGAATGAGACCGCCATCGCCAGGTTGCATAAGCGCACGGGCGAGGTGCAGCATTTCGCGCAGGCTGCAGTTCACTGCTGACTCGGGTGTCGCCTTACTAGGAATCAGGCCACGTACCATCGCCAACAAACTGAACAGTCTTGAACCTTACTGCTACGGAATAAGGTCTGCTAGCGGTCAGTGGCGTGTTGTTAGCTGTACCGCGCAAATTACACGTTAACGCAAATTCATGTATCGTGGATGGATTTATTGGAATTAGACTAATGAAGATGGACAAACACACCGATACACCGGTAGTGCGACGGAGGTTAATTAAGTACATATCCAAGGTATTAACCGCAGCAGTACTTATAAGTGCGAAAAAGGTCTGAAGTAGGTTCGCTTTGTTTAAACTATGGCTTGTTTTATAGAAATAGAACAATATTTATTCGTGACACACACAAAATTACAAACAGAAAATGGAATAAAAATAAAACAAAAGGAATATATTACCAGAACAATATTCCTTTGCTATTCCGCTAAAAAACGTGCAGGTCGATCAGCGGAGATCAAATGCAACTATTTGCGTATAAACATGCAAATAATTACAGCAAACCGCCATCAATAATGAAAAAACCTCCAAAACAATAATGAAAAGAAATATGTCACAAAATGCCCAACTCAGCTTGTAACCAGGCATGGTCAGGTCAGGTGACCAGCGTTGGTATTCCGTTGGAAACATTAAAATATTTTTTTGAATCTTATGAGTGAGTACGGAGATTACTCCTTACCATTTGCACATAAAATTACAACATCTGACCTCTTTATAATAGTAAAAAGTTGAGGCAAACGTCATATAAAAAACCCTTATACATCGCTACTGCATTGGTCTTTTTTTTAAACGGAGACAAAAACATTCATTATGATTCTTCATTATTCATTGTTCTATTCTATTCTATTCTATTCTATTCTATTCTATTCTATGAGTCATTTGCTGGTAAAAGTAACCTTAATGTACTTAATAACAACGTGCAAAAAAGAATCACAGTGCACCTGGTGATAAGACCTTTTTCCCATCGTATCGTACCTAAGGTGCAATGGAGTAGGTATATATTTTCAAGACGACTTCATATAGTTTTATACTAATGGGTCTGTGAGATGTAGAACTCGTGAGCCCATCTTTAAATATTAGATATATTATCGGAATACTGAGTCAACATAATAATTTTATATAATTATTAAACCTGCTCACAAAATTTTACGAGAATCAGTTGAGAAATGACCTGTAGAAGAGAACAGCTCTGGACATCTGGACATCCAGACATACGAAAGAATTTTGGCCCAAGCTGAAACGGACAACTTCGTTCACTTCGCACGCTCTCTCAATAAAAGTAACCCTATGAAAATACTTATTTCATGAACGACGACGACACGAGCAAGATCTGCGGTTAGGTAATGAATATGAGTAGGTATATAAGCGATTGAGAGTCGTTTAGTTAAAATAAAGCATCAAAGCCGCTGTGCTAGTCCATTATACAAAAGTGACGAGGTGTTAGTACCTAGTCCATGCGTCAATACCCGGGAGACGGTAGCCCCTCTAACTAGCTGGCTCCGGACTTTTTGGAAGACGCATTGCAGTGTCCGATACTCCCACTTCTTAAGAAAATTTACTTCTTTATTTGAAACCACTTTGGACTTTTGGAGAGATTCCGAATCGGTATCCTTCGGCGTACTCTTATTCAGACTACGTTGTCATTGGTTCAGGTAGGTAGGTACTTATAACCTGTACAATTGGTGACAGGTCGTGGGTGTCAAATGTCAATCGATGACACCCAGGTTATGACAGGGTAATATAACTGTAGGGTTTGCTAGACGGTCGCCAACAAGCCCCTCCGACCGAGCGATCTTGGTCGGCACCGACCGTTGTTGTATGACATTTTGCTGCAAACAACTGTCTGACACGGTCTGAGGGGCTTGTTGGCAACCGTCTAGCAAACCCTAAGTTTATATTTATTTCTTCGGATAAAGCTAAAATATGGTATTTTGTGACAGTCGCATATATATAATATGTAGCTCTTAAACTCTAAACCTAACCTAAAGGCATTAATAGGGTGTGTATTCGGCACGCATCGAAGTATACAGTCTACGCCAAACATTAGGTATGTTTATATTATCCGCCTTATTACAAAAGGAATAAGGTGCATAATGTATACATCTGTCGTCGTCCGCACCAGAAATTCTCGCGCATCTGCGCAACTTTGGTACCTATATTGGATAGAGGACTACAGTAAGCTTGATACCGCGTAAAATAGTAACCCCTTTAGTAGCACAATAATCAGCTGGTCAAATATGCAAATTTCCCTTAGATATTCAGTTATTATAAAGCCCAATAAACGATGTCAAAAATACAGAAAAGATGAACACAGCGCTATTTAACTAAAATTGGTTTAACAGAACAAACTCCATGTCAAATGACAAATAATTTTAGACGACCAGCCTAGTTAGCATGATCACTACTATAGCAAGTATGCAATTGCAAGTGCGAGAGGAAAATACTCTATATCCGACATTAAACGCGATCATGCTAGCTAGGCAGCTTGTTTTTCAGTAATGTAGCATCTTTCCTTCTGATTCAACACCCACTTTCACCAATCTTACAAGGCAGCTATATCAATCTCCTCATTAAAGCATTAAAATCTCACAATCTTGTACTTTTGTCCCACGACTATATTATTTTCCGTTTACCCTCGAGGACTCTTCAAAAATTCTTTCATACATAAGAAAGTGAGTTTAGTTACTTTGAAAAGACTTTAATCAAATCGACATACACTCGTACATATAATATTATTGAACACACAGCATGATACGTCTTCATTACTAGCCAACGACAGGCCATCCATCCAAGTTGGTAAGTTGCTAAAAATTCACACTTGAACCTTGAGCTAAAGTCAAGGGCGAAAGTTGAAGATTGTATATCAAACGCTTCGCGTTGCTTAGTGGCCAACTAGTTAGCCAATGTGGAGCTGTTAAAAGCCTGACTGACCTATTTAAACTGCTACCATTAATTGGTCATAAAGAATAAAAAAAACTTTCCTGTGGTTATGCGGATTAAAAGCCCAATCGAAAATTTGGTTTTAATAGCCCTTTACTTTCACAATGTAGATACATGGGAAAGAACCGAACCGAAATCTCTCTATGACCCAATAGAAGCACCCTACTCTTTGTCCTTCTTTTTTGTTCTCAGTTTGTGTTTTGTCCATAGCTCAGGTAGGAGAGGGTCGTGTCTTCGGGGATTTAACGATGTATTTGTAGAACTGTTATTGCGTACAACGGGTAAATTTTTACAAACTCTATCTCTATGTCATGTGTTACTAGAAGGGTAGGTAGAACACATACAAATTATTTTTCAGTGCCAGTTCTGGCAATAGAGGTCAAAAAAAACTCCAAAAGAAAGAAATCAAAAAAATATGCCTAATGACGATAATCCCATTCGGATATCTCAAAAAATTAAGAAGCTACAACCGTTTTAATATTGCTTGTTAGAGAGAAAAAAACGCTCGGGGATCGTGACGTCACGATACTCGAGCGTCATTGTAAATTATGACAATCGTTTCATATGAAGACGCGTTTTGCGGAATAGGGACAGGATCTACCCCTTTTTAAAGCTTTGGACACTTATGACTTTGTGATTATTTAATCCCCTGTTTACTTATTTCTCCATTTGACAATATTTTTAATTATTTTTCGAATAAAATCATCATTATTGGTTTATTTATTTGCTGTCTATTGTGGGTTTAAATATATCGCCTTCTTGTCTTAAACCTTCTCCCACTACTTGCGGTCTGCTCGTCTGCTTTCTTCATTGTTCTCTATTCTGTTCACCAAAAACCATTAAAACCGCTAACTATTATAAAACCATTTTTTTTTAATTTGCTTACCCACTCAGTAAGAAATATGCGAAGTAATTTGATTATTACTGTTTCTGAATGTTTAAAGTCACCCCTGCATGAAGGGTGTTTTCCTTATTGGTCGAACCTTTCACGATACTACTCGTTTCTGCCCATAATTATATTTTTACTGGCTGTACCCGTGGCTCCGCCTGCGTGAGATTCGGTCTGTGTCAATTCCCCTTCCTGGGGAGAGGTTAAAAAATTATGGCAAGTTTCATCAAAATTGGTTCAGCATTTAGCCAAGTTTTTCTAGACTATGGGCTATGGTGTCTGCGTACAATGAAGCAGGCTGTATGCTTGTGCGCCGTGGTATTTGTCATCAATTAAGTTGGATAGTTGCAAATGGAAGGCGTGATTATTTAGGTGTCCAGGAAGGCGTTCTAACTAAATTAAAGTTTTATCTGTTTTAATTTACATACATATTTATCATCACGCCTGTTTCCCGGCTGTTATTCGGTTCGCGCTAATGCCCCTCACTCACCTCACCCGTCACACCTAACGAAACTAGTCCTCAAATTAAACTACAATGCAAAATAATTATAACAACCTATTTGGTTTCTGTAAGATGCTAAGTATACAGAGTGATTTAGGGGTCGTGGAGCAAGAATGGCTAAAAGCGAATGATGAAAATAAGAGCCAATTAAGAGTTAAATGTATGAAACAGCTGTTTTTTTTTGCGATTTCGTGGTCGGTCCATTGGGAAAAGTTGTTCTGTATGACCATCTTATTCGCTTTTGGTCATTTTGGCTCCACGACCCCTAAATGACAAATTTAGCTAACTAAAAAATCTAATTATGAAAACACAGTGAAAAACTAAGAGAACTGGCATACTTATCATTATAACCTTACATTTTACCTAGCTATAGGAATATATAAGGCAATTGTACCTCAGATTTCATGTTACCTGATATACTTAATCAACTACCATTAGATATATTAATCAAAATACAGGGAACAAACGCATGAAAAAATACTTAAAACATTACATATACTATCATAACACCAGCACTGAGAAATAATATTAGTAAATACGAAATGTACTATATATCAAACGAATACTAGAAAAATAATTAAGTCGCAACTGATTCTTGCAAACATCTAAGCGTAATTGAGGCTTCAGGAAGAATAAAGCAATAAATGTAGTAGCGTAAGTTTATATTTTGAATAAATACAAGTAAAAAAAAGTCATTATGCTTAGTTATTACGAATCGCGGCGTCAAGGTATATTTGTGGGTCAACGGTGAGGTGAGATTAAACCAAGTTAGAGAATAGCGAGACAGCAGGGATCGGCAAAGATCACGGACTTCTGTTTGCAGCGATCCTTGCAAACGTCTTTCGCTTCGTTCACTTTCGTAACGTTCCTCATACGAGTGATACGTGTTCGTCGTGATTTTTCTTGAGAATTTCTCCAATTTGGTCTCAGCATTTTTAATTATTCTACTAATATTATAAATGCAAAAGTTTCGATGTTTCTTACTAAATCACACAAAAACGGCTGAACGGATTAAGATGATTTTTTATAGTTTAAAAATAGAATATAGTCGGATTAACATATAAAACACGTTGGATCCCAGTAAAAGTCAACAAAAGGAAGTCAACGCGAGCAAAGTCGAGGGCAAAAGCTAGTTTTAAATATAACGATTCTACACGTTTTGTGGAACGCGTTGCAAGTTGGTATACAGTGGCGTCGGGCTTTACCTCGTTCAGGGCACCAATTTTTGACTTTCGTGTTAGCAACACTGGCAGAATAATTCACATGACAATGTGGGTAGCCAGAATCTTTATAAAATTAAAAAAGAAGAACAGGCGGGTATTCCGGCAGGCGAGGGGAAGGAAGCAATTTTTGTAACGGGCTAGATCCGAATGCATATAATGTTGTAAAAATAATCAATATATGGATTACTACAAACCGGAGTTCCTCTTTATTGTGAAGATCCTTGGCCTATCACATTCGATTCGAGCGTTCGGCTCTCACTCGAAAACTGTCAAAAATGATAAAATGCTATTTTGATATAGAGATAGAAATTTTAAAAACGAATGGTATTGACCACTCGCATTCAATTCTATCGTTAGACGTAAGTGCCTTTAATTTTGACACTATAATCGTATTTACTTTTATTTAATTTTCGAGCGCTCGATAGTTAAAAATTGCCCCCTGGTTAGATTTTAGTCAGAACTCAAGATAATTTTGACTTAGCCCCCGAGGATCCACTAGTTCTCACATTAAGGCCAAATTAGTACCAAACTTATTGCTACTTGCGGATTTTGCTTGAAAAATGAATTTAAACTTTAAACCTAGCACTGGAATGTCTACTTTCCTTGGTTCGTATAGTATTTTTTCTTGCGTGGAAAGTTATTTGGGTTTCGATTGAAAATCCCCATTTGAATTTTATTCATTATTTTTGAAGACTGGAAGTATAACCTGGCAGTAATAAAGTCACATAATATTAATTGGAATATTTATTTCTTTTCGACTGCGGCTCAATGTATATCCCGGCCCTTGTATCACGGGGTTGGGAAAGCCTAGAAAACTAGGGCGGGTACTTTAGGTACGAACATTGTTAAGATATTTCTTTGATTCTAATACGATATTAGACTATATAAACCTAATATTTTTGATCAAGCGCAACTAAATACCTATTTCTGTAAAGTTTAACTTAAATTACGTATACTTTACACATAGCATAATATACACACGCGAATAGGGCTGTACTAGATATAAACATGTAAAGCAATTAAAAACGGGATCTGACAATCGTATCGAGAGTTTATATAAATAATAATTTTATATCAATTAACAGATAAATTAGGCGCCCATTCTACTGAAATTGCAATCATCCGATATTCATAATTTGGAAACATTCATTAACAATCTGGTATTAAAGCGCAAATTTAAAACCGCGCTGCCGCGACCGCGCGCCACTCCGCTATTTATAAAATGGCAACGAATTGACACTGTCTTTGGTATACCCTCTGTCTGAGGTTTCAGCTCTAAACAAATATTAACATCGTGCTCGGTGATAATAGGATAAACAGATGAAGTGTGGTTCGGGTTTTCCGAACCTCACTACACCACCGTATCGATCGGCGCCCGGCCCACTGCTGCGGGTTTACCGCGACGCGCCGAGCCAGGTCTAACTGTACGCGAAATGGAACGCGAATAACTAACGGCTCTTTTGTGAGCGGATGATTTGCAAAACGTAACACGGTAAGGGCGTAGTCGGAGCACAAGCAAGTGGCGCACTCTCGTGAGAGATGAACGAACAGATAAATCTAAGACTGCGTTATATAATTTATGTAAGTATTTATAGTGTTTGAGGTACATTGCGGCTTTAAAAGGTTCAACGCAGTACGCGTAGGGTATAAAAGAGTAGATGGATAGCGTGCATAGCGGTGTAGTCGATCGCGTGACAAAAGCAGATAACTTTATGGTGACGGCCGCGGGTCGCGCTAGTGCGGGCTCGCGGCCTCTGCGCGCCGCAAATCGTTGAAATCAAAACTTTCACGCTACGCGCTCGCTACGAAGTTTTACAGCTACAAACTTTCTGCTACGGCGTAGCGCGCACTCAAAACTTTGTTCAGAAAGCTTTTTTATTTGTCACTTTCTGTTATCAACCGTATAAACTTCAGTTCTTTATGTGGCATGAGGTAGGTTCTTGTTGGGTTCAGTAGGAACTAGGACTAGGAACCAGTCACACTAATACAAGAACAAGACACCTTTACTAAATAAATACTTGACTCATAAATATTGTACCATTTAAATTTTAAAAATAAAAGTCTTTCAATTTAGGTATGAATTCATCGTATCTAACTGCAACCAAGCGCAAATGTAATATTCTTGAAAGGAATTTGTGTAAATTGCAGTTTGATAGAATTGCGATCTAACTTAAGGAGAAGCATGGGCATGATAAAGGTTCCTCAGAAGGCAGGTAGGTACTCGTATAGCAGGCATCCTTTGGCTGGTCGTATTGTGGAGTTGGTCGCAGTCGAGTCGGTTTTGTTGTTCGTGGAAGCAAGTCGCAGGTGGGCGCCGCCGAGTGGGCCCGAGCGGCGCCGAGCACACCCGAGCGGCGTCGCGGACAGAAGGTTGCAAGTGCCGCGGCGAGAGCGCCGAGCGCCGACCGCCGCCGCCGACCCGACCGCTGAGCGCGCCAGTCTACGATCACCCACCATCCTCCGCGGTTGTGTCAGTGACGGCGTAAACTACATTTTGACAGTTGTTATCGTGATCGAGTGATGTTTTCGTATCGGAACTATGGTGTATCCCCATGAAAATGTGGAGTGATTTCCAGGTAAGTGTCTATTGCAATGCGTCGCTTTGCTCTCTAGGATTTCTGTCAATGTTCTGTGATAATTTCGACTTGTTGAAATCAGCCTTGTTCGTTTGGTCTTTCCAATGTTCTCTAAGTTGTGGCTTTTGAGAAAGAGGGTAGACTTATCTCGTACAATGCATTCATTGTGTTGTTCCTTGCGAAAATATTTGATCTTATTTTTACAAAACGGGGCTGAATCGCGTATAATTCATTTACCTATTTGAGACCTCCAGACGTTTCCGAATCCCGTTAAGCAAAAAAAGTGTGAAAATTGTGAAAGTTTTAATCAATAAATAATAATTAAAGCCTGTTTTGAAGTTTGTCAACTTTTAGATTTTTTTTTTTTAATTTGCCCGAAGCTTTAAGGATTCGAATCACTTAATTCACCATATTGCATTCCATCGTTTCATTCTTCAGAAGGCAAGGCAGTTCAAACAATAACGAAAAATCTCTCTGTGTGACATTAGTGTTTACTTACAAATAGACTTTGTCAGTTTGATAAATGATACAAAAGTGGCCGTTATAGACAAAATTTAGGAAAAGAGTGTAATCACTATGTCACCGCTATTGTTTCTTGTACCATACAATATTCGTATTAAAAAGGCACTTAGTTTCTGCGTTCTATGACATCCTGAATATCTATAATTAAATCCTTTAAAAATTAACAAACTTTGTATACACAATGTGCATAGCGCGCTGGCGCCTTTTTTTCAAATGTGACAGTTGTCGTTTCCGGCGATCTGTCAAACGCCATGTGATGGAAGGGCGCATTCGTAGAGTTTTAAATCGGCATTATATTCTCGTTGTGCGCGGCGGCCGCGAACGAGGCAAGAATACGTGGGTATCGGCGTCCCACTCGCGCGTGGCGTGCTGTCTCGCTCGCGCGCTGTTTTTGTGTCGGAGCGGGTTTTTTGCCGAGCTCGGCTGGCGCCGCGCTCCGTACATTAATTACTCGAACGCGAACGCCACAGCGGACGGAGTTTACTTTCTACATCACCATTCGCTGCAGGGCCTCGACTCGCTCGGACGCTCGCTGTTTTTCTGAATACCATATCGCATGCCGACTGTTGCAACTGGCCAATTTTCAAGGTTGATAACTCGATCAATTAAAAATTGGTTAGTCGATGACAGGGAACTATGCTAATGTTTTGACCACTAATTTATTAAGTACAATTTTAATGATGAATTAGTAGTGAAACGGCGCAATCATGTGTGAGGTTGGGTACGGGGCGGGCGGGGCGGTTGCCCGGCGACGGCGGGCGCCCCGCCCAGCGCCGCCCCCGCGCCACTTAGTGCGATTTACTTTGAGACTGGGATCGCCAATGGCGACTACACTTGCGAGCCTGGTCTTCCAAATGATCCCAGTTTAGCTTCGAGGGTCCAAGCTTAAGCTTATGAAATGCCAAAAAAGAGGAAAATTTATGTACGGTTGTATTACTGTAGCTGTCTTTCAAATCCATTACTTTTACTAAAAGTAGTAGTAGTAGGTATACTTAAATTTCATTTTTCCATGTGCTTATACATGTTTTCTTTGTGTTATTTGAATGATACATGTCTAAATTATTATACAATAAAATGCATTCGAAGTACATGTATGTTCAGAACACGGAACATTTTTGTCGCACTCAAACATTTTTTGATAAAAAATAATAAGTCACAAGACCATCTACGAGTGTTACGAAAAAAGGATTCACATGCGAGCTAAAAACAATCTTATCTAAAGCAAAAGTCCCCTTTTTTATCTATACCTTGTCATCTAGACCGAACCTGATTCGTTTTTCATGTTCTGTTTGTTTTTCGCTTCTTTGGAGAATTGTTAATACGGTGTGTAGGATGGATTCCAGAATAATATTTATCTAAAAATGTTACCGATCCTATAAAATAAAGGATCCTTAAGAAAGTAGGTAATTGAAGGAATATATTTCATAGGCTACCATAAATAGGTTTAGTTTAGGGGATTTATTCTTACATGTCTCAAGTTTAAAGATTAACAGGAGGAAGCAATGTTAAGCACATATTCCGTAATAACAGTAAAAAAACTCAGAACCATAAGACCTAAGAACCATCCCGAAAAATATAATTTTATGATTGTCACTTACCCGCTCAATGTATTTGTAAGATATAAACTAAAAAATCTATAGTTTCTTGCGTCGTCAGATAAATATTAACAAGGAATCTAGTTTAAAAGTGTTGTATACGTTAAAATGACAATAAATATTCATAAATTGTAATCGTTGACATTCGAGAAATCACACTTGCAAGCCAAATAACGCGTAAACTCAATAGTAACATTTGAAGCAATTTATGTCCTAATTTCAACGGCATAGCGTCCAATTTAATCAAACTTTTACATAATTCCAGCGTAGAAATATTACGCATGGCAACAGCCTCAAACGTGTGCGAGTTATTATATGGAACCTTAACTGCTACGCTGTAGCATCCAATTTCGCTTTCGAAGCAAGTTTTGGCAGAAAAATTACACATGCTCGCTTGTATTTATTTACAAGTGCCGAAACCGGGAAGTTTCTCACGTGGTAGGCCTACGGGGAGGCAGGGTGCAGGGTGCACCGAGGAATGCGACTTGTTGCGGGCCCGTGAGCACTGGAATCTAGCCGTGTTACATGCATGCGGGACTATTCTAGCTAACTACGTATACAATGTTGATTGTTACTGGACTATCTAAGCATAAAAACTACAATAGTACTACCTATATAGACTGTAAACTACATAACGTCTTCTCTGTCATCAGTCTATAGTCATTGGAGTACCTACTTAGATATGAAGAGTCAAATACTTAAATTTAAAATTTACTATTTCTTTTAATTGTATTTACTGCTGGGCTGGCGGCGTCGTCCCTTATTTTACGGAGTTAAAAATGATGCGATTAAGTCATAACAAGGACAAAAGTTTGTTAAACTTACTTTACTAAAACTTAGCATCTAAGGTAAAAAGATCTGAAGCTCTCCGTTTGAAGCTAATAAAAGTAAACTACCGAGATGTAAACAATTACGGTAAATAGTTGTTACTTTCCGCGCGACGCCTAAATCAGAGCAGGCGGTAATAAAGTCCTATCACTCTTGCGCACCGCTTGCATCGTAATAGCGGCATTTACTACAAATCGCGCTACGCGTAGTAAACAATCCGCCACGTGGTGTTAATGTAATAAATAGGCGCACACGAGAATGAATTAGCCATATGAGCGGCGTCATCGAAGACACGCATAATAATCGTTTATGCAAACGAACCTAATTATGTAAAGCATTATGAACCGTGGCGAGTGCCGGCGTATTTTGACATGCACGCTAACGACCAATTATATGGCCATTGTGTGACTCAATGAACTTGAACAGGCTTAATAATATAGGGCATCGACATCTATGAATGGACGAACACCTGTTTCGAAGACTTCGCTCAAATGTCAGGTGTAGTGCCCCGAATTCAATGCGACCCATTATATTTTTATTACCGATGCATTGAGATGCGAGCGAGTCAAATCGACCACCTGTTTGTTTATTTATAAAGAATTTTAGTCCTGCGTAATTTTTTCGTTACGTATTTACATTTGGTCGGATTTAATTGTTATGCATTGCAGCGTCCTTTGCGCAAACAAGAGGAAAAGTACCATACTAGATTTAACAACAAATAGTATTACAAAATACAATTTAACTCTTTCACTGCTAAGCTACGATCGTAGCGCTACGCCGTAGTACGTAGCAGCTTACTGTCCTTATGTAGCGAAAATCGCACGTAGCACTGACGCATGTGTGTCGCACTGAATGGGTTTACTGAGAGTTACAATTTATTGATCTAAGATTTAGCGTTAACCTCAGCACGCATTCGCAAGCAGGTTCCTAAGAATCCAAAAAATCCCGATCTCGCGACGCGGGCTCCGCGAATGACAGATGAAGAGCTCGCAGCGACGTGTCCCGTCTTCGCGTAAATAAATTCCCCGTGCCGATGCGACCCGCGACCCATTTGTGTCTCGCATAAAACAATATACGAGTCGTTGAACTCACTTTCGTGTGCCTATGTAAACACTGCATATTTTCGGTAAACACGCCGCCCAGCGAGACGCCTCGACGCCAATAATTTATGTAAATCCGCGTCATTGTATAAGTGATGTTTTTATTGCCATCTTGTTTTGACGGTCAAGTTCAGATCGCGAAAGTTTAACGTAGGTACCTAACTACAATCATTCTTGGAAGTTTCGCTGCTAAGTTGTCGGCCGCGCACCTTTGGCGAGACAAGTTTCAAGACATTCTAACTTCACTAAGACCACTTTGCTTAGGCCTAGCGTACGTTTTACACTTCGTAAGTCATTTTAATTGGCTAGCTTAAAACTTTAATAGGGTAGTTTTCTCATGTTAAAATTGATAACGTAGTGTTGCTAAATGGATAGTAAACCATCAAATTATTGTAATAAGGTATAAACCACATAAATATAATTAAAACCATAAAAAGATATAGACCTTGAAAGCTTACAAAAATATGCATTTTTTTTATTGTCCACCAATCCAGTTACCAATAGAATCCTTACGCTTTTATAGAAACAAAATGGTGGAAACTATGGACCATAAAACGCAGTATTTTGCGACCGAAACAGCAATTTACTTGATTTTCCATACAACAATTAGTACAAATAGCAAACTGTGACGTCACACTTCTACGTCAATTAGTATGAATTGTTTCGGCTACCGCCAGCGAGGTCCGCCTTTGACTCAATTTTTTGGGTATTTTTGTTCTTTAATTGTAGTTGCTCCCATATAAACATTTGTTTCTGTCCGAAAACTGGTACGAATTGCATCGTTAAAAAATCTTAGGACCTATTGATTCCTCGCCAGATGGATTGCATCCAAATAGACAAGTGTCCATATGATTATTGTTCGTTTGTTTGTAAATATTTATATTGTTTCATGTATTGACAGAGAAAATAAAACCACGTTGATCTCAACCTTAGTAGTTCATATCATAGATCGGATTGTGATAGGCCACTTTCCGGATAAATGCACAGTTTTCTGTGTACCCACATTGTTATAAATATGGGGAAACCCCACTTAAGCTTATCTACTTTTTACGATAAAACTCATTTTTAATGTAGCCGAGCTGCAGACACGAAAACGTAAATAAACAATTTACAACCAGCGAGTAGTAGCGTAAATCTCATTCTAATTACTATGATAATGCTTTATTACCACACAAATCTGTTTCCTAGATACCGCACATTAATCAGTCGTGAATTGTGAATGAATGCTATTATTATACGGCAACCGGTCAACGATATCAGGATGAGGTAAACGTCATTTTATAATCATAAGCTCATAAATAAACATGGTGACGTAGCGATCGGTCGGAAGCGGCAGGTCGGAACTTCGTGAAACAAGGCACAATTGCGTAACAATGTTTTGACATTCGACAGCGACACATTTAGCGCGCATTAAGTGGATCAATGAACTTGAGCCATTTGTATGTGCTCGTTACGCAATCGCCGTTTGAGTGAGATTAATGCGCGGATTATGGCACGCGATACGTTTCAATTTACGTTCCGTTTCATTCATGAGTAAGATAATGACGGCGTCGTTCCGCTCGCTTGTTTGATTGTCACGTGTGATCGGCTTCATCTACCGCGTTTCACTTCGGCGAGGACCGCTGCCGACCGCCTAGCCACGCCTAGCGCGAGTGCATCACGTGTGCCTACCCACCGACACATAATTTTAACAACGCCTTTCGTCAAAACTGCATATTTCAAACTTAACGTTCGTTAGAAGAATATGACATGGTGCACAAAAATAAGAAGTAGAGGAGAATCGTTTTGCAGCCGTCCAGTCCAAGACTGGGGAGGAAGTGTGTTAGTTCGGAAGGCGCTCGTACTATTAGCTGCGAGTTTACAAGACGGCGGGGGCAGGGAGTACGTCTTCACCCATTGACGGTTGAAGCACCCCGCGACACTTTCACTGCCCGTTATTGCACTTACTACGCGCCTACTGCAGCGGGCGAGGGGGCCACCCCAATGCATTCACCCTACCCCGCGCCCTTACGCAAGGGTACATGCTTTACTAAATTTAAGAATACAATCTTCTACTGCCTGATCTGTCATACGGCATACGGCATACCCAGTCCTTTGGCGCATTCGTGCGTGCATACGGATTTTCTTTGACAAGACGCTCGAGCAGCACGCCATACGAAGGGTTCAACGGTCAGCCGTTCACAGTAAAATAATTGCAGCGTTATTTAACAATCTGCCAATCGAAGTGTTATGCGCTAGACGAGGCGACATTGTGTCGTTGATCTGTGATGTAACGTTTATTCGTTAATCGCCGGATGGGAGACGTCTATCGGCCCGTAGGAGTTTAAAACAGCGCGTTAGCGTATCAACGATCGTATCTCAAGTCTAGACGGTCGGGCAGTCGAGTTTAAGTGGGACAATGTCAGCGGTGAGGGCTCGCTATTATTTGCGTAGACACGTGTGCCGAGGAGCGGAGTGACAACTCGTGACGGAAGTTTGTAAACAGAGGCGGCCTTGCGCGCGACCTGCACCGATAGTCACGCACAGACGATGCCAATACTGATACAGATTACACTTTCTCAAATCCGCTCTATCAATGGAAACAATGATAAGCATCGTGCGTCAACGAACTTCAAACGATTTGTTGATGGTGCAATAAACTTGCTGCTAATTTGATTGCACTTGCTCATGTCTAATATAAACTCTTAGTAAAACTTGGATATTACCACTTCGAGGACTTAAGCCATCTTTCAGCACAAGTTTTGACAAAGTCGTTTAGCCACGGACACGTTTTCTGAATGGCTCACTTTGTTGAAGCAGCATTTAATACCCACTGAACGTTTGTAACACAAGGTTTAGTCTTTTCCACCTAAACTGAAACAGTGAACCTGTTTTCCCGGTTATCGGTAGCCTTTTAAAATCCTAAGAATGGTAAAGGGTTGAATCGTGGGGTATTTGTGAAGAAGATCCCGCGAGCCTTGAATTATTAAGATCGAGTGCACATGCCACCCGGCATCGGCATCGGCACACAGGCGGGACGCGCGTCTCGCCGCGACTGATTGATGCCCGATAGATGGTCGACATTGAACCCGTCTACTGTAAATATATCTAGTGCGGACTTCCGCCCGTGACGTCGCACCGCGCCCCTCTGACGTAAGGCCTACGTAACACATTTACATTCTTTTGTTTACACTATAAAACTTGTATTATTGTTTCGTGGGGTCGTCGTCTTATCTTTTTACTGCTTTATGACTCGTTTGTGTTTGCGCACTACCTGTTCCGGTGTTTGACAATTCGGTTTCGGCTATAATGGTAGCTGCCAGAACCTGTTATGCTGTAATTGGATTACATACAAAATATTCAATACCGGCAAATTATAAATTCAAATATAAATCTCAAAGGTTAGGTTAGTCATTGATATGTTTATTCAAATAAATATTATCTCTTTACGACTTTATCAGCTGCTTATTTATGTTATGTAACATTATGTGTTTAAACAGCTGTTTTCTGATACTTCCACATTTACTATTACTAGGAGCATAAGTGTTATTCAAGATTCTATTTAAATATGTTGCATATTTATTGCGTAGGTCGACCATGGCTATTTGCGTAAACGTTCAAACAAATGCTGTGACAACACTTTTCCAACAATATTTTCAGACATAAAGGATTCGGGGGTAGGTACGCCTATTTTGGGAAACAACGGGAAGAAGTACAAGTGGGCTTGTTATTTCTGAATTTCGCAAACTGTGTGGGTTTCCATAACATTACATTCATATAAATTACAAATATTAGATACATACATTCGGCTTGGATATAATGATGATATATTTCGTGAGCTATGTGAAGTGAAGAAGCATAGAATAGATTAGTACTTACATATACTACACTAACATAGCTTCTAAGTTCTAAAACTAACAAATATAGATGTACCATTTTATCCGAAATAAACCAATTTTATTTATTATTATTATTATTTCATTATTTAAATTTAACTACTGTCACCATGTGTGAATTGTGTCATAAAAATTGCCTATAGGTCACACGACACGGAAAATTGAAATTTGTCTACCCTGAGAGTCCATATACAAAAATTCGCAATTTTGCCAAACTTTAGGACGTTGTTTCTCGTAGTAAATAGTAATGCTACCAGCTTTAATTATATTATTTCAATGTATATACTTACTGAGTGAGCATTTTTTGTCAATCTCCAACCATACCATCCAACGACTGCTTTGCAAACCTGCCTGTAGTACGGTTAAGGACTTTAATTGTTGAGCCATTTAGATGTCAACTAATTTTGGTTTTCTATGAAGCTACGAAGTGTCCAGTATCTAAAGTGAGCTCTGAATGGCTCAACAATTAAAGTCCGTGACTGTACCATCGGCCTAAGGCACTGGTCCCACCGCCGGCTACAGACTAACTATAAGCTATCGGCGAGTACTCGCCCAAGAAACGAACAAAAGATAATAGCTCAAGTGTAAATAAATGTATAGTTCATCGCCGGCGGTGTAACAGCCAGCTAAAAACTATAAATATATAACTCTCTCTTTTATTTACACGAAAGCGATTATCTTTTGTTCGTTTCTTGAGCTAGAAAATAGCCGATAGCTCATAGCTTACTCGCTCGCGGTGGGACCAGTGCCTAAGCCTACCTTATCGACTACCTTGAAAAGCGCATTTTGGTTCCAGCCGTATAGCATTGCAAGCGATACTGTTTTGAAACTGGTCGACTCTGGCTTTGGCCGATATCTTACCCATCGTCATGTGAAATCAAAAATTCAAATCGTAAACGGATTCTTAACACTGACGCTTTCCGAGGCTTCCGTAGCAATTCTTGGCAGTTAATGTGGTAATAATCGCTCCAGATATTTTGGCCTGAATACATAGGTACCTATCTATCCAAATAAAACCATGTCCTTAACCTTAACTGTGGCATAACTAGGTATAAAACCCTTTACATAGATTAAATGGGTCGTTCTTCTTTCTTACCGACAATGAACCGAGGTTTTTCTGTTTTTTTTTGGTTTTTGAACTATCGAAAATTGTGGTTTTGAAGTGCGATTTAAAAAAAGATGCATAGGTTTCTTCATTAGAACTAATTAAAGTTTCCTTTCTGGCCAATATAAATATTTATTTACGGTTGGTTTCTAAAAAAAAACATGTGACAAAGTGGACTCTTTCAGTGGGGACAACATTTTGGTTTACCACTCTGTCACGGCATTCTACGAAAAAAAAAAACATTTAAAAAAATGCTAGTTAGAGAAAGTGAAATATTAGATATCACTAATTAATAAAATAATATGGACGTTCATTCGAACATTATAAAACCGTAAACATCATTACTCAAATGAGATGCCGTAATAAGACGAAGGACAGGCTATTGTCGGTCGAAAAGAAGAACGACCCAAATATTTCCATTACTTCATTTATTTCAGGTTTTCGGACCCATATGTGTTAGTTACAATAAAATTATTAAGTGGGTATCTTTACTAGGTACTTTACACATTTACGATAAGTGTTGTATAAGGATACTCTGTGTATGCGAACAAATGCATCTAACAACAGTATTAGTGCAAACATATATGAATTCCCATCATGATATAAGTGTAAGTTTGACGGGATTTCGCAAATTCTAAAAGTATTTTTAAGCATGGTGGAATAACGAGCATTGCAGTATTGGCAACCTATAAGCAGCACTGGCTCGCGTACAGTTTCCCTTAGTAGAATGCGCAAGAGCTGGTAGTGAGTTAACTAGCTGGCTCCCGGGACTAATCTCCTAAGTGCGTACCCGAGGAGTAGGGTCGGAGTCGAGCGCCCGTCGGGGGGTTCATTAAAAATTCATTCGTATTTCGGAGCCCCGTAATCAGCCGCAGGGAGGCACGTCGTGTTTTCTTCGTTATCTCCTATCATGATTTATAACTATATAGTTTTTGTTTACATTTTTTAATCAATCATATCATGATGTGTCAATGTCAATAACCTTAACCTATTGTATTTTTTGTGATTGGTTAATTAATGGTAATGTCGGAGTGCGAATGTTGGTTTCATTTTTCCGTATCGGGTGGTGGGAGGACTCCCTTTCCATAGGTCTTTTGATCTTTGCTACTATTTATTCATGACTATACGAATTAAACTCGAAATGAGAAACAACCGTACTTGTTGTTTCAGTTCAATCAATGTCGATGAGTGAGGATATATTACAGAGGATACATTGGATAGTAATTATTTACAAGAACAACATAATCAGTTGCTTACGAATAATGTATTTTAAGTCGTTCGAATTTTAATTTAGGTAAGTTGCAAATATTTAACCGATGTTTTTTCAAATCGCTACAAACTTCATAAGATATTATGAAGATAGTACTAAACCTCACCAGCAGGTATTATAAAGCAATTTCGATAAAAAACTCGAAGTGATACCGACATGATTACCGTTCGAATCGAGATCGTGTGGTAGCGCTACAGGGCGCCCCCGCCGCCCCCTCGGCCGCCTAATCTCCCCCTGGCCCCCTCGTGACGTCACCACTCATAGGTTTTTTGGCAATGAAAAAGAAATGATAAAGCCCCCTCAGATAATACCTTTTTTACTTTTTTCGAACAGAGGCGAGACGAGACAAGAGACAACGGCATTATATAGGTCATTGTTTTGTTTATTTCCAAATACATATTTATGCGCATATTAAGTTGGCCTGATTCAGCGTACGAAGTCTGTAGCTATACTAGTCATAGACAGACGACGCTGGATAATTTAGGGCAGGGGTCGGCAACCTTTTAGAAACCAAGGGCCACATAGGAGCTAACAAAAATTACGCGGGACGCACTCCTTAATAATTTCTGACTTTATGGCAATTCCAAAATTCTGAATTCAATGATCTTTACATACAAAACAGCCAGAGAGGCTCGCGGGCGCAAGCAAGGGTCTCTAGGCCGCATGCGGCCCGTAGGCCGCCTGTTGCCGACCGCTGCTTTAGGGCAGCTATAGCTATATACTCAAACTGCGGCCCGTCGAACTTTTGCGAGTGGCCCGTCACCCGACATGCGATCCTAGTATAAAAACCCGTGGCTCCTTAGATGTGGCCCGGGGCTCCTTAGATAAAATGTCTTTGCGGCCCTCTTAGAAAAAGGTTGAGTATGGCTGCTTTAGGGTATTGCCTCTGCTTTTTATAATAAGCATAATATACCACGACATGACTATACGAGTACAGTACATATACAGCACATGAGAAGCAGGCACAGTGGCCTATGGACGCCTGCGACTGATATACACATTCGGCTGCTAAAATACTTCACGTGCTCCAAAGTCGGCATCAAGATATTTTAGAACTCGTTAGGGGCTTACAAATTTTTACAGTTGACTGTACCATCGGCACAAGCCAGAGTCGACCACCTTAAATCCTAAATGCGCATTTCGGTTCCAGCCGTACCTATAGCATTGCAAGCGATAGGTACTGTTTTGAAACTGGTCGACTCTGGCTTGGGCCGATAGTACCTCAACATACCAGACAGGCAGACACCAAACGAATTCGTGTTCATAAATCCCACGGGCCGAACATTTCAATATTTTAATTGATACTTGATATGAGCGGCCGTAAACATTTCGAGATAAGCACGATTTTTTATGTTAACGGCACTAAACAGGTTTATGAATGGCGTGCGGGGTGCGAGCGGCTACGCATCAATCACACGATCAGCTGATCGGCGTTTTCCTTTTCATCTCGTACTTTATGTAATTAATAGCTCTGCGGGCGCGCGAACCACTCCACTCTAAAAGGCGCTCGCGTCTGTGAATAGCGTGAACCGCCAACGTTCTTACGACCTTTCACAGGGCGCTCTCCGAACTAGACGCCTCGATTTATGACAGTCACGTCGTGATTACATGAATGAACTGCGTTATGGGTTGAATCCTCGACTGCTTAGTAGATGGCGATACTGGCAACGAATGGTGATTCGGGACGGTTTAGTTAGTTGCTAGTCGGACAGCGCTCCGCACGAGTAGCTGTACTGTTAATACCGGGTACATTCATTTGTTTACTTAAGTTTAAATAAATCATTATAGACCATAACATTGTATGGTTGAATGGAGCAGTTCGAGTACTATATTACCGTGATGATTAGGGTTTAAGAGCATGCGTCAAAAAAAACCGTCACCGCTTTACAACTTTTTTGTTATTATTATCTAATATTTGCGACGGTCTGGGCACGAGCCACAGTTTTTATAACTCACAACAAAAAATCTTTTCAGGTGCTCCATTCCCTTTGTTCGGAATATTCGGCGAGAAATCCTAACAGGTGTCCGATTAATGGGATCGTATTTAGTCAGTCGGCATTAGGCGAAGCTCATAAATACTCCGGCCTCAACAAGTGACAGAGGCCCGCATCACGACGGGCCCGTATAAGTATCAATTTATGAACGGTTTGGGGAAGGCCAGTCCTTCGCTGTTTCGTATATTTTTCCAAGTCACTCTGTTGGGTAACGGAGTAACGGAACGTGTCGAGAGGGGCCGGCTCGTATCGCTCGCTGGTTTCTCATGCAAGTGTTGCAACTAGCTGGAGGCTACGAGGCGATGGCAACACTACAGTACAGAGAGCGGACTTGGAGCGTAAGCCACGCGTGCGTTGCGCGTGTGTGGGTGACGTCAACGCGCCACTTTCTCCATACTTTCGTCGCTGCTCGCGCGCTAAAAAAACGGAGCGACTAGACGAAGAGTATTAATACATACGGTGCGACGTCGCACGCTCTGTCGCGCGAAACGATACGGAATTGTTTTCTATATGTACCCGACTCGCATGCTCGCGAGCGTCGACTCTCCCTCGCGTAGCTACGACCGTCGTAGCGTTCAATTATAATTATATAATTGGGTGAGTTATAGCTACACTGCTCTCTTATAGGCTGGCAGTCTAGGTGTAGTTGAGCTCTAGGAGACTGGTGAATTGGTCAGTCGCAACGCACGGGCAGCACGGCGCTAACTCGGCGTGCAAACAACACGCGCCGGCCGCCGCGAGCGACCTCGGGTTTCACGGTAGCGGCCCGCTAATGCAAATAGCCCGGCTTATTTTGCGACATTAAATTCAGCTTTAATTCGCGCAGAAACATCGAACAAGTAAAATCCATTTGTTGGCATCGCGCGCCTGTCTAATTAAGCTCTGTCATAGACTCTTCGAAGGCTCTATTACGAGCCGCCTCCAAACTTAGAGCAGACTATCAACACATTTGGTATTCGATAAGAGAACCGAGGCGGCTGATATTGAGTTTTATTTTTATGGGAGTAAGGGTGATATTGTGCGGCTGGATTGAAATTCAGCTCGGTTCGGTCGGTGTGACAATTACGGCGATGCGGCCCGCCCTCGCGCCGCGCCGCCGCAATCGATAGGCCTAGCGAGGGGCGGGAGGGTAGCGGCGGGCGGGGGCGTCGGAGGGGCTCATTACTTATGCAAAGCAGCAGTGAGCGCGCACGAGCACCGCGGACACGCCAGCACGCTGGCAGCCCCCGAACTGACCTTAACTCCATATCGATTAGTCGACCCAAGAATCCACCGGACTCCGGCTCCAAGCGAGCATTCTAATATCAACAATTCAGTCGGCCGATAATGCGGGATTGGAAACTTTTCATTCAGGCAGGGTTATAAAGCGTATAGGAAAGTTAGAAAGGGCCCTAATCTGCAAGTTGGCAATAGAGTAACGGAGCCCATTACTGAATTCGGGGGCCGGTCTTTGTGCGCTCCCTCCGGCGGGCCCTTCCCGCTGCAGGAAGGGTCGCCCCTGACTTTTGTCTCCTCTCCTATTCAGCCCGCCCGGCCGCTCGCTACAATATTTCATTTGCGTTCATATTTATTCACGTGGACGGCTCCGCTTCTAAACTTTTGCAACTATGAATAGGTGCAATTTCAACTATGAGCTTTGTAGCCTAATTTTGCAGATAGTGCGAATTCCAGTAAATTTTAAGAAAATTGGACAATTTAATGTTTCCCAGTATCATAATAGTCATAATTTAAACAAAACATAGCTGTTTCAGAATCATAATTTGAACTTCATAATAATTAATAAAATTTATACAATCGGAACCACTCACTCACTCACTTTGGCACTCTTTGGGGGAGGCCTATGTCCAGCAGTGGACGTCTTTCGGCTGATATGATGATGATATAAAATTTAAGATTACATTGTATGTATTTATAGATCAGATTCAGATTCAGATGTTTTATTTCTCAAATAGTAATACAACATTTTCATACATTAGAATAAAAATATGCACACAATATTGAGATCGTCAATAACAAGTTCACAATAAATATATAATTACTAGGATGTTAAAAGATCTGCAATGGACAAGTAGCATTGCGTCAACAAAAATCATTAACGCCAAAGCCGCTATTTTTAAAACACTTAAAGGAAGCAACCTGCACTACGCCCTCGGAAAGTTGGACTAAAGTTATAGAAAACCGCCACATCATCGTGTGTCAGCACCGGGCAGCTTCCGCGATAAAGTTTACGCGGCAAACTCCCGCGCTTTATAACCAAGTTTAGCGATATACCCCGCGGAGTACCCTTATACCCCGCAGGGTATATACCCGGGTATATAATGTAAATTGGACGGGCTCGGAGCGAGCATTGCGGGCGCGCTTGCGGCCGACGCTGCACGCTCCGTTCCTGCGAACGAACCTTTGTCCTCTAACTTTTTACCCTACGGCGCCGGCGGCGGCGCTATGAGTTTCAGAACAAGACTTTGTACCTTCGGTATTTATAGAAAACAATTAGACTTCGGGCCAAGTTATCTTACTCTATCAATAGGGTATTTTCCAATGATAGGTACCTTACCTACAGCATATTGTGTCCTGTAACGATTAAAATCACAAAGTACCTCAGTGGTATGTTACGCACTTTGATACCGCCGCGGTATCGCGTCTTATCACGCGCTATCGCGCCAAGGTGACGGCCTGTAACGATTGCTCAGCTACTGATAGCATAGCACACAATGATTTCTTCGCGTTTCGACATTAACATTGTCAGCTGACTTAACGTCTTGCAATTTGGAAAATAACTTTTGCACTTGCGATATCTACATGACGTTGTGGATCAATTTAATGTTGCTTTTCAATTTGTTTTTGGTTCCTTTTTAATTCTTCTGATGAGAAGATGCGCCTGGAAGCGTGATATATGCATTACAGATTCCAATTAAATGCTTCTGTCGAATAGATTCCTTGTAATGACAAGCTATCGTATTGAATAGATAATGCCGCATGCCTGAAGAAATCCATTGTTTCGATACTTTGACGATTGGTTTCAAAATTAAGAGAAATAGTTTCCCTCACCTAAAATCTGGGGGCAAGAAACTTCGCAAAGAAGTTGCCGCGCGCGGCCAATTATGTGCAAAAGGAGTATCATATCGGCGAAGGCCACGTGCTCTGTTGACGTTAACAAAGTTTCCCGATGCGGGGAAAACTTTGTGACATGTGAGTGGTAGATACTTACAATATGAACCCCTCCCGACGCCCCCGCACTGCCGCCGCCGCCGTGACTCAGCGGCGCCCTCGCGCGACGTCGCCCCGTCTACCCCCGTGGAAAATTTATACCCACCCTCTCTCCGAAAGCATTAGACGCTGTCCCGCCAAATCCGACCTTATCTAGATACATCAAAGAACGTTTTCCATCGTACCGAACGCTCAAGACAAAGGAGCAACGCCGAATTTGCCAAAAACGAACCGTAACTCCAGAGGGATATAGTTTGTAATTTATGTGGCGAACTGAGTCATGTGCTACGAAAACGCAATTGTGACGTCACAGAGCTCGTAGGCAACACGACTATGCTTCTATAGTTTAACTCAAAATGGATCATTTACGTTATATTTAGGATTTGGAATCTATAACTAGTCGTTAAATGTTTGGTCAGTCTACCGTAGCTCGAAAAACCTAATTGCAAATAACCGAAAACGCCTGAAATTCATTCTTGCACCTAGCAATAAAGGCATGCATGAAATTATTTCAAATTTGAGTAGGAGTCGGGTTGAACAATGCTTTTTTCTTCAGCTTAGTTAGACGGCAGGAGGTGGGTCGGCGCTCGGCAGGCGAGGCGACACGGCGCTCTGATCGCTCCCTTAATTCCCTGGCGCGAGGTGGCGCGGCTCGAGAGCGTGTGCTCTCTCATCTCCTTAATTCGTCCTTCGCCGCAGCCCCCTCGCTGGGGGCGGCGGGCGGGGGCCTCACTCTCTTCGTTAACCCGGGCTGCCCCCCCCCCCCCTTATTTATGCCCGGCGCGTGGAGGCGGGAGGGTCGGCCGGGGGCGCTCTATCGACGTCCATGTACCTACGCTGCGTCCGTGTGCTGGTGAATTAAGAGCGAGTCGGCTTTCATTTTGCTAAAGCTTCCAAGCTCGTGTGCTCGCCTTTCAGGCGCCCCACGTCGGTGTGTGCGCCTCCTCCCAACCCACTTTAGACTTTACGCCGCAGCGATAAGGTTTTAAGCCGCTCGCTCCACCCCTGTTTTCAGTGTTTTATAACTTCAGAGAAGGCGAGGAGGCGGTGGAGTTTTTGTGAGTGGAAGGACTTTTTTGACGTACGTTTTTTATGTTTTACTCGGTTAGGGTTCGCTAAGATAACGACGTCTCACAGAGGGTGAAAAGCGTTCTAGCAGGAGAGACATGTTTGGTTGCATAGCTTGTTCAGAAAAAGAGCATGTTTACGATTGCTCTCTGAAAACAGCGTAGAAGAGTATTAGTCATGCATTATCACATATCATATGCGATATACTCATCTACAACTGAAATAAGTGTTTGGGAATTGAGGCATAGAATAAAAGATACCTAGTGTAGGACTAGTCCCAAGTTTGTTAGCAAGGGCGGGGGCGAGTGGGGGCTAAGTCTACGCACAGCGTCTTCGGAGAAAGTGAAATTTAGCACAAGTTCGGAGAAATATAACACCGCCGCTGCCTCCCTCGCCTCCAGTCGTCTTGAGGGTGGCAGCCGGCGAACGCGGCTTATAACAATTAAATTTATTCGCTCGCAGGCTTTCTATTTGTTACCTAAAACAAAAAGTTTGTCTCTAAAACTTTGGCAAAATACTTAGTATCTACAAGTTAGGATTAGACTTTAGGGGAAACTTCTACAGGTAGAATTTCTCATATGTGGAGAAGTATAAATACAAAAAAGGAGTCCGCTCTTTCTAATCACGCCAATAAAGTTCAAAGCTAGCAGCGCATACAAACGTAGCCGTCGTATATAGCGGGGCGGAGCGCGCTTAGGTACTAGATTCGGTGCAAGAGCTCGCAGGAGAGGTGTTAGTGCTTGCGAGGCATCTCGTGTGGCGGGATCGAGACTGTTTCAGACGGTTGAACGACCTTTGTTAAGGTGTCGTTTTCGGGCAGGTTATTTAGTACGGGGAGGAGGCGGGTGGGTGCGCGAACTGGGTCACTCCGGGCCAGCCACCCACCAATTATGTACACGCTCGTTACCGGACACGCGTTTTTCAATCACATACATATTTAATTGGGCATCACGATGCTGAAAATGTATTTCAAATGCCATGTTTTACAGGTTCGGTATTCAAATTACGTTTTAGATTATGTCTGCATTGGGATTCAGTCAAGGACTTAACTACATTACGTACTCTAAGGGTTCTTTTATTTTGCGTTTTGTAGTCTTTCATTTGTTTCATCATTCTCGACAGTAATTAGATGGGCGACCGAGAACAGAGAAAATACGGAGAAAAATAATTTTCCCAGACATGTGACCCAGCATATATACATATACAAATAGTATACAAATATTGCTCCTTTAATATAGTATAGGATCGTGCGTCGATTTACGTATGAAGAGATTAGATGTATAGGAGTTACGGGGCGTTCGCAATGTTGACATCCCCGTCCCACTTGAGGCAATGACTGACACCGCATTCCGTAAGCGAACTTCAATCACCCCTATATATCTCGGCGCTCCTAACTTCCGGAACTCCTTACAAGACGGAACGTGAGCCCTAACTTGTTGCATGGATGCACCGAGGGCGCGGGTGGGGGGATGGGCGGCGGGAGGGGGCCGTCTTCATAGTGAATGGGCGCGAGATGTCGTGGCCGGCCACGTGCTCGTATGGAGATCCACCATTGATAACCGCAGCCTTATCGCTCGAGCCGCTCACCAAAGCCCGCTGCCGAGCGAACACCGACCACTGCAGACCGTACTGCAACAAACTAGAATCCCAGATGTCTACGTGCTACAAAAACTATTCGGTCACACAAAAGTATTAAAGTTTTACATTGCGTAACCGTTTATTTCTGTACTAGCTGCCGCCCCCGACTTAGTCTGCGTGGACCCGGGATAAGAACTATCATATATTTTAATCCATGCTATAAACTATCTTTGTGCAAAACTTTATCCAAATCGGTTGAGCTGTTTAAGCGTGATTGAGTAACAAACATCCAAACATCTGAACTTTCGCATTTATAATATTAGTAGGATAGGACTGTAGGATCTATGGTAGTAGGTACCTAAAGTACCGCTGCCTACGCCTGATTGGACCTTAGCTTAGCTCAGTATGGGCGAAAATATTTCTTCAACATTAGCAACAGACACTGAAAATAAGTTCCGTTTAAGTAATGTCTAACTTGAGAAATCATGTTTTGAACATTCCTTTCCTCGAGAACTGGTATATGAATTATGTTTCGCAGCACAAGATTGAGAGAGCTTAGAAGAGTCCTTTATTGTAGAGCCGTGAAGTAATTCGTAGCGGAGCAATTAGCGAGGCGGGCGTAGCAACTGCAGCAAGTGCAGCCTTGGCAGTGACCGCCCTGCTCGTGATGTCGCATCGAGTGGCATGCAAACCATCTTCATCGGACAATAATAATAGTTGTGAACGATGAATGAACACATTAGCGCGGTCGGCGGCGCCGGCGGCGGGCCCGAGTCATTACGCGCCCCCATTAATCACTGCAACAATCGGCCGATATCTCGCTATTTACAAACGCGGGAGCACGTGCTCGCGCTCGTACTACGCCGAGTGTATTGACCCATTTAGATAGCTCGACCTTCGCGCGGCCATTGTGTGCGAAAAACATAAAAATAAGTTTTATTGCGGCGTCGTTATGCGTATCGCCGCGGCCCGTCACGCCGCGCGCCCGACAGCTGATCGCTACGTGACATTTTTATTTTATTCTCTTACTTCCGGGGATTCTCCGAGATACGTGCCGGTGACGTCATAATCCGCTCGCGTACGCCCGCGGTCCCTGATTTATTATCTTAAAAGCTAGCGGCAGCAGTGTAAACTTCCACCCCGGCCGCGCACTCGTGTGATTTATATACCTCGCCCGTCCGCAATGTCAGTGTTAATCGTAGTGCCTTGAACCGGTTCATGCGACACGGTATGTCGCGTCGGCACCTAATCAATCGCTAACTGCACTGTCCATTTATCGATGTGAGTGAGGGCTCTGTTGAGCTGAGTTAGCGAGCAACGTTACGGAAATTCTCGCAAGGCGGGTGTTGGGTTCCTAGAAGTTCTCGAAGCTGAGGTTTGTGCAGTGCGTAAAAAACGCTATAAAGTCGTGTAGAGGTCGGTGTTGGTTGGACGGGGATACGTGGATCTGGTGGAGGCGGCCGACATTCCGCGCAACGCGCTCAGGCGCGGGCGGTTCGGGGAAGCGTGCGTCATCTCTTCTCGCGCTCTACCGACAAAAACTACAATTTTCCCTTTCAATGCATTAAGTGGTCGCAAGTCGGTGATCATAAAATAAAAGCGCATAACGCCAGCCTCGCACGCGTCCGCACACTGTAAACAATGCGTTTTGGGAATTCCCTCTTTTTTGTGCTCGCACATTCCTGAGGGATACCTTTTGTTTGTTTTTCTAAGTTTTATTTGTTCCACTTGTCCGTCGTCACCTTGAAACCCTTTGAAAACGAGCTTAGCGGTAAACATAGATCAGTAGCGCACTGTTAGATGAACAGAAAAAAGCACTCACTCGTTTGAATACCACGAACGGTTCTGCCCAGAACAAACAAGTAAAATCTACTACCATCGTGATGTCGCTGTTATGAGTATAGAATAGAGATACAAATATGTACATATTTACAGTGTTTAGGTTTTTATTAACAAGCAATTCTATACCCATATATATGCTCTTGTACAAACGACATGGTTTGCAGGGCCTTCAATAATGATAAAAAGTACAAACAAACCATTAAAATTCCGCTTATTATGGAAATAATTAAAGAAGTCTCCTGGCTGGGCAGTAAGTGGCCAGAGGCGTGAAATAAAAAGCTCTACGGCGGAGCACGAAGCTGTGCGAGCGGCGGGCCACCAAACAGGATGTGGGACTGGTTCTGAGGCAGACGCACACAGGCGCAGCCACCGTGTGCGCGCGCGCACACAACCGCGCGCGGCCTCGCGAGCGCCGCTCACGGAAATGTGCGTGCCATGCCTTGCCAGCGGCTCAGGGTTTCTGCTTCAATATTCACTACATACCGAACCCGATAACTTCTCACCGATATAACCCGACCCCTCTTTTCGTAATAACCGTACGCCGGAGCTCATATACTGGTTAAGTTTTTGAGTGGTCGGTTATCTGGGTGAATAGCTACTTGCTCACTTGGTCTGTTCTCTCAGGGCTGGCTCTCAGTTTCGTAACTTGTAACACCGAGGTGCCCAACCGGGCTTTTTTGTAGACCGTATGACACAAACATTCTCCATGTGGCATGTGGCATCTCGCTATGCTCTATTAATAGTTTTGCTGATTAAATGTCTATTTGAAATATGAATAATGTGATAAAATATATGCCGTTTTTTTCATAATATATTGCCGTATAATCACTGTAGTGTAATGGTTAAAATTAACGAATGGATCAAGTTGTTATTTCTTACCTTCATTAGATGTGAAGATTATGTTACTTTCGGAAGACAGCTATTTCAGACGTTTTATCCAAAGCAATAAGGCTGACTATAGCATGTCAACGCTTTCAGAAAGTCTTGCTTTTAGCTTTGTGCCGCAGCAAAAAGCCGCATTGGAGTTTATTAAAACTTCGAACTTGGAGAATCTATCGTACCTTACCTACTGCCAAGCAAATAAAAATAACCTTAGAATATTCTGTGTTAAGTATCTTGTTCTAAAATCTTTCGGTGAGCTACTAGGAACGAACACTACCCAAGAGTCCCGAGACAGTGGAGATTAAGTACGAGTATCTAGTTTAATTGACGAGGTTTCAATTGGACTGAACTGCAGTAAAGTGGTAATTCTAGATCTCTAGGGCTGGCTTACATAAACTACATATTCTTCACATAGAATAAAATATCGGGAACTTGACGAACCAAAGGAAAATGTATGCAATTTTTTTTCTTTGGCTTCAATTCATTTATTGCACAAAAGACGGGCGTACAAGTAGTACCAGTCAATCTTCGGGTAAAACAAATACCTAGTTGAGAATATCGAAGACGGAGAAGAAGTATTTATCTCCTCCTTCTTCTGGAGCTTTACAATGTCCAAAACTTTCAGGCGAGGTGTTTTTATTTTAGTTTTTCAATTTGCGTGTAATCCAATCCATTCACTTTTATAGTCTTAGGCGTTTTGTGATAACCTTAGAGAACCCAGAATGACCTTAAGTCATTTTCTGCGAGCATTTCTTTGATCCCAAATCTGATTGTGCGTAAGTCTATGAAATATTGCAATCAAAGATGAACCATTTCGCGGCTTTGGCTGACTCGGCGGTGCCTTTTATAGATCAATGCAAATAATTCTCGCTAGCTAATTAGACGTAGCTTGCCATCATCTAGATAGCCTTATCGGTGTCCTAGTCTGAGCTGGACTTGAAGGATGTAAGTGCAAGTCCTTTAAAAGGCTATCTAATTATGTCTCTTCTAATTTGTGGTCAATTAGGAGGAGTTAATTAGAAAAATAACGGCGTTTTATAACGATTCGAAGTAGGCCGGATACGACCAAACAGACGTATGACTTCGGCGATAGAAAGAGAGGTATGGGTTGTTCTTCCGACACAAATTAGGTAAGAAAAAACGAACGCGTGACCTGTCGCGATCTGTAATTTTTTTAACAGCTGTGGCAGTTTTTGTAATGATAAAAGAGCACCTGTAACCCGTGCGTGTCAAAGAGATCTCGAGCAGGTCCACAACAAGCCCCGTGAATGAAGCCGCCCTGCTCCGCTATTGTGGACGTTAATGGTTAATCGGTCATTCCGATCGCTGCCTCCGATTTCGATATTGCGGAATAAACATTCTTCACGGTTATTGCGATTTTATGAATGAACGCCGGATAAAGGGCCGATTGTTTGATGAACATGACTGCAATTTACAATTAAAAGTCCAGTAGCGGCTGCAACTTTGGTCAGAGTGCACCGCTGCGGAGTGAACAGAAATACGTGTGACCTAAATTCCATTTTATATTAGTACGTTCTGTGATACGCTTTTTATAAAATTCAGCTGATATGAGATACTCAATCTAGAGCAGCCCCTGTTCAGCGCCACGCGAGCTGGCTGCGCGCTTCACCCCACGACTCTACCCCATTTTATAGTTGGGTCGGCTTTAATACAACACCGAGCGCGCGTAGGTAGCCGAATGTAGCACTAGATAGAGCGGCCGTTGCGATGCGATGTTATTATATCGCGTGTGTGTGTGTGTGCGCTCGCACACACGCGCCTCCCCCGCCCGAGCGCGCTGTGAGGCAATGCCGTCAACCGACCCGCCATCTATTCTGTCTCTACAATGCCATAGAAAGTCCTCGGTCGACTGTGGCCCGACTCGCCTCGCCGGCCGAACTTTTCCTACCTTCTCACAGATTACCGCCCCGCTGTGGACATAGCGGTCGCCGTCCAATCAAATCTTAGCACTGCAGCCCAGCGGAATTCTTTATGGCAGTAATTTTGAATAAGCAGTAACTCCTCGCCTCGACGCTATTGCCAGCGGTACGGTTATAAAACGCCGCATATCCGAGACTAGCGATAAAATAAACGTCAGACGTTTCCAAGTTTCTAGCGGAGAGAACGAGCGACGCGCTGCGCATCAGAAAAAGAACTTTACGACAAGATTAGAAAGAGCGGACGGAGCGGCAACGGCGCGCAGCCGCGTTCCAGGGGCGCGGAGCGGCAACGTTGCGAGCCAACGTCATTTACTAAATTTATTTTCATGAGCGCCAACTGCCAGCGCTGGCAATGCGATGACACTGCGGGCTCGAGCGCCGAGCGCGTGATACCGCGAATAAACTCCGTGGAATTATGTAGATATTCTATTTCTGCACATTGAAACTTGTAGTAGTCGGTCATATTTTTGCGGCTAACAGGGTCGCTTCGAGCGTATACAGTACAATGGAACGTTCGTTCGCAGCGATAAAGGGGTGACGCAAAACAGGCAAGCGACCGAGTTAATGATTATTTGCAACGTTGCGATGAGTGTTGGCTGAGTCAGCGGCTCGCCGCTCGCCGCTGCGGCCGGCGCCGCCTAGCACTGCTTTGTCCCGCATTCCTCACCCCACTTCGCGAGCGAGCGAGCTCCAGCCCGTGCCTCGTGCGATTGACTCGGTGCGATATAAACTTTCAGCTCTCTTCTGACACAATTATGATTCACTCAACAGGAAAAATATAGTGTAAATTACATCTATAAATGGTATAATTTTGTCTAGACGGTTGGATATTATCCTTGTTTGTTTTCACGGAGCGGGACTGCCCACGCGTTCCACCTTTCGCCTGTCGTCAGATGTTTTACAAGCTAAATACGTCTATCTAATATATGAGCGGGCTGCTACGAAGGCGCGTGTGGCTCCTCGTAATTGTCGCGCAGGTGCCCAGGCATCTGCCGTCGCCTGGACTTTGACTTTTACCATGTCACTTATTATTCGACGCGTAGCGCGAGCACACTGCCGCGCGCTATGTTCATTGACTCGAAACACTGCGAATTCCCCTCCGGCTGTTAGGTAAACTAGAAATGTATACGACGCTGTCTAATAAGCAGTATTACCGCGGCCCTGTCGCCTCGACCGTCATTATGAGCAGCGCTGCAGCTGCTATGATACTTGCCAGTATTTCAATTATATGTCGGCTCGTCCTTTTTGTTAGAGACATATAAATGTTTATAACTTGAACTAAAAGAAAAATTTAAGATAAAAAAGCTCGATTTTAATACTTGACAGTACACAGAGGCAACCGAATGTCCGACCGAATCGTAAGATCTACAAACTGAAATGTAGAAAAGAATTTACGTAAACTCAATACGGCTAGATCCTTTTTGTGAGAAACATTGTGCAGCACGCAAAGAATGCACTGCGCGGGTAAATCCGGGGTCCCATGCGAGTCTACCTGGCCAGCTGTGGGGCTGCGCCCCATTGTGCCCCAAAAAAACCGAGAAGGGTCGCAGCACAATACGGGCGCCCCCAGGTACCCAACGCGAAACCCGCGCGGGTCTCTTCTCTGCATTTTTAACGAAGTTTATTCGTGCGTTCAGAATAGAGGATACTGTTTGAATTGGGTGGAGGAACATTTTGTGATGAATGGTTTTAGAAATTAATTTATGCTTTAGGTAATTTGTTAATACTGGGCAGCTTTTCTACATTTTGCTAATATTATAGAGACGAATATTGCAAACAATTTAAGTTAGGTTGCAGATGTTCTATAAATACCTGAAATGTAGATTGTGTACACCAGTCAAATTACTACATAGCTCCTCTTTACATTTGGAATATAATCACTTACCTACAGAAGGTAAGTGATTTTTAGGTATGATATTATGGTTTTGTACTCAAAATGATAGGCCACAATTATTTTCTTTGTGAATTGTTAAATAAATAAATTCTTTAAAAAGTAATTCTTTATTATACAGCTGTCTTATGGTACATTAGGTACATATAATAAGTACTTTGAGGAAAAAGGAGGATTCTAAAAAAATAATTAGAATTGTATTAGAAAATTACGAATAGGGGTTACTAATTAGTTTAGTAACAGAACTAGTCCCTCAAAGTCGTAATTGTTGATTACTCGAGCACTTTGCATTCTCACATCCATCCATCCCATGCGGTAATAAACGCTATTGGTAATAATTTCTCAAGGCGCTGTACGGTAAGCTGCGCCGGAGCAGGTTACGGTACTTTCGTCGGCGCGTGGGCCGCGGCCGCGATTGCTCCTACTACTAGCGCTGAACCAAATTCTTCACCCATCTTTTATTCATATTCGAATTGTTCTATCGGCAAATGTCAACTGATTAATCAGATTTTAGTCTCTAAGTAAACTTACATGTCGGTTAAACATACATATTTTTGAATAGCCTCCATACGGTTATAATTTCATGTTTCGAACAATGGCACGAATAGTCGGTTCGCGCTGGCTAACCTCGCGTCGACCTCGGTCCGCTCTTAGTGTAACGTTTTGTCGGAGTTTTTGAGTGGTACCTAAACGTGTTGTCGTTGATGTTGCAGGGCTCGGGCGGCGGGTGCGGCGCCAAGCGGCGCGGAGGCTCCCCGTGCGAGGGCGGCGGCAAGGTCGCGCGCTGGGAAGACTCGATAGCGAGGCTAGAGGCGGTGGCCGCCGGCGCCGGCGGCGGGGACTGCTGGCGCGAGGACGAGGAGCGGCGCGCCTGCCGCCGGCGCTGGTGCGGCGGTTGGTGCGGCGCGCACGACACCATCCGCGCCGAGAACGGCAAGTCCTACCTCGAGCTGGGCGGCGCCGCGGCGCGCGCCTGCTGCGACGGCCGCGCCGCCGGCCGCTGCGCCTCCCGCCGCTGCTACCGCGAGCGGCGGCTCAAGATGATGAATCTATGCGCGCTGAAACTAGCGCGATTCCGCCAGACGGCGGACCCTTCGCTCCGGCGGTCGGTGCTGGTGTGCAACACGCTGCGTGGCATCGAGCGCGAGATGGAGCGCGAGAGCGCCGAGGAGGCGCCCTTCGAGCCGGCGTGCGTGCCCGGCGGCGCGGCGCGCTGCGAGCTGCTGAACGCGCGCGACCCCGCCGCCGGCCGCGCCACGCCCTTCCCCTCCCCGCCCGCGCCGGACCGCGACTCCGGCTACGGCGACGAGGAGCAGCGCACCATCGACTGGGGCTCCGTGCTGAGCCTGTCGTCCCGGTCGGCGCTGGACCCCCCCGAGGACGCGTGGCCCGACGACTGGGCCTGGAGCGAGGACAGCTTCGTGCGGCTGCTGGTGCCAACGAGTTAGTGCACGGCGCGCGGGCAGGACTCGCCCGCGCCCCACTGAGCGCCTGTGATACGGCCGCGCGGGCGGCGGCGGCGGCCACGGCCCGCGCCGCGAGGTGAGGCGACGCCGCGCGGTCGCGCGCGCTGCGGCCGCGCGGCTCATCTAGTCGGTCCGGCCGGCCGGCGCCGGCGTCCGGTGCCCGGCGCCCGGCTCTCTCCACGAAGCGACGCCGACGCGACGCATACACGCAGTCAGTAGTTAGTATTATATAATTGCAAAAGGGAAGGTGCTAGCTTCGGACGTGACGCGCAGGACTTATATGCGAGCCGAGTTATTTTTGATAGTTTTATTTCTTTAAGTGAATTCCAAACCGAAACTGAAGTGACTTAGCTAATGACGTTATAATCGTTTAAATTAAAACTCGGGTGTTTTAAAATTTTTGTTGAAATTATTGTGTAATTATTAGGTAAAATACTATATTTATTATTTCGTTGAAAGGGTAATGTAATAGGTTGAAATTATTTCTGTCTTGATATTTTTAATGATGCATCCGTACAACGAGCGTGACTGATTGAGTTATGTTATGTTATCCGGGCAGAGCGCAGCGGGAGCGAGGCCTCTTCCCTCTCTCCGTCTGTAAATGTTGATACGCTACACACTAGGTACCTTCCTCGAGTCCAGATCCGTGGCCGCCCTTGCCTGGTTGTGCTCGCCCCGCGCCTGGAGGCCTCGCTCGCGCTCGCGATGCCCTGTGGACTTGTGCCGCACGCGAGCTATACTCGTACGCTAGAACTGCTGACGTATGCGACGATTGGCAACATAAACAGAGACGAACAAATTATCTTATATAAATGTGTACTTAAAACTGCTGGACTTTCATCAGATTCGCATCCACAGTTTCGTGCGACAGCAACTGGGTGTCAATTAAATAGCCTTACCAGCTGTGAACTGTGAAAGTTACGCTTCAGCAGGATCGCGCATTACCTAACTGGGACTAGACCTGTTTCACGAGCTGGCGGTGAACAGGACACCTTGTGTACTCACAACAATTATCCTTCAACCGGAATTGCATAACATAAAGCTCTGTCCATACTTCGGACGCCCTCTAGTGAAAGTGCTTTCTGCGATCATCAAACTATTTAGTAACGTTTTCATCGAATAAGTGACCATAATATTAACTATTTTAAACATTGAAAAACAGTTCCTATTCCTCCATAACTATAACATAGATAAAAGTATTTGGGCGATCTATATGCAATGCTGAACGTGATTTAATTTTAGTGTTTTAACCATTTACTAGAGGGCGCTCGATTATAAAGTAGGTTCAATTCATTGGTAATAGACAATGTAGAATTCAGAAGGAAAGACACTGAAAATAGACGCGCGCATCGGTATTATTGGATAATTCAATATAAAGATGTTACAATAGAAGATCAACCGTCCTTATTATACATATGTGGTGACCAAAGTGCTTACGCTTTCGGGCCAACAGCATGACCCGACGGCGCACAGGAGTAACTCCCTCCCTATGGAAACGGCCGGTTGATCAAATTAGCAAGCGTCCAGCTGCCCTGCTCTATTGAAAACTGAGAAGACTTTAGAGATATGATCATTAGACAATTATCTGATAAACCATTAGTCATTACTTAACTCAGTTTTTAATTAGGACCGGGCCGCAGCTTAACGTGCGTTGTGGGCAGGGACTCGCAAGAGGACTGTAGTGTGGTGCGAGGACTAGTGTTCAGTAGTCGTACCACTCATGATAGAGCAACAGCTCGCAGACTACTGAACACAGGAAAAGTTAAAATACCAACTTAAACCAGTCATTCGTAGTTGTGGGTACGGGTAGACTGATCACACTCCTCGCGGCACCACCTGCCTCGCGCCACGAACTCGGACTGCATGGACCAAGATACCTAACACAACATAAATAGAGCAAAGTACAAATTTCAATAGAGTAAAATGCATTTAGTGCCCCGGCGCGTGTTGTCCACCGTTGTCAATTACTCAAATATTTGAATTGTGATTCGGTAGCTAATGAGAGAAAACTATGTTCTTAAATGTAGTGTACATAATATACGGAGTTGGGCATTAGGCGCGCGACGCGGCCGTTGTATATATGTGTAAAGTAATAATTTAATGATCGACGCGGATGGCCCCCGGCCCGCGCCGTGTTGTAACATACCACCTTCTACTCTGTCCAGTACATCTTCTCTACCGCTACACTTTATGAAATAAGATGTCACAAATTGCCAGTACATATGTGAACAATATTGTATTTATAATTGGGTTCTGAACCCTCGATGCACTGGATGATTCATGTTCAGCTCAAACTGTATTATTTTTGAGTTTACTTTTAAATGACATTTTGTTAAACGTGTCCGTATGGTTGTGATGGTTTACTTAAGTAAGTTAACTTGTCGGCGAACTGCCATGTTCTGACCTATGCCTAATATTTATGGACTACTACAGAGTATGTATAAGGAATTCTGAACTTTACGTATTTGTGTCGCATGACGTACGTTTGTACGTTTTTGGAAAGTACTTATTAAAATAGTCATCTGGAATATGTTTCTCTTGACCATTATATTGTAATCAAATTTTAACAATCATTTTACGAACTGTGTTACAGGCATCAGACGAATTTGGTACTCCCAATAAATGTAATAGTACGAACTACCATGTCATCCTGTCATTTTCTTAAATAGTCACCAATATTGTAAACATACCTAATTGTTAAGTATTGTGAAAATCATGCTCAATGCAAAGAAGGCTTTTATTGTACTTTTCCTGTCTATTCTTTCTAAGTGTTGCGTCAAGGGCACAATGTTTCCTAGAATACCGTAGAGCATCTAAAGGCACCGTTGGTTCCAATCACTGTAACTGCTACCCGTTTGATTGATGCCGAGAGCAAAGTCTTCCTTCACTACAGTCACTCCTGTTGACGCTTATATCGATACCAAGTCGTGGCGGACACAGGAGTGGGTCCGCAGCCGAGCTTGCCTTGTGCCCTGGACGCAACTGGTTCCCATGCCATATCCGGGCGGCCGCGCGGCGCCGCCGGCACTACCTTAGTGGAGTTGTGACACAGCAATAATTGTTATACGACGATGTTCTCGTGACTCTTCTCTTCCTTGCGATCTTTTCAAAGAAATCTTCGCAACATCATACGTAATGTAATAATACACGTGAATGTGGATCCTTAGAGTTTTTCATTGCCATTGGTTACCAAAAATGACAGGATTTTTTTATTGAGACGTTTGTGTATAGATATTTTAGAAAGAATACTCCCATTAGAGAATTGTGAAACCGATTTGAATAAACTGATATTGCACATCGAATTGTTGAATCGTTCCTCAAGTTGAGAGTTATTCAAAACGCGTTTCGCGGGTTGTCTAATGTATGATATATAATTGTAATATATTATTGTTTAAGCTGTTGTGTCGGAAATAACAAGAACAGGAATAATTTTGTGAAACAATGGCACAAAGAATGAACATAAAAATTATATATATTATAAAAACAGAAATGTCGCTATAAGAGCAATTTTTATAATAAATATTTACTGTTGAAGAACCTGTGAGTTTTATTTTGCTGTCAGCGGCAGCGCCGCCCGGAGCACTATATTGATCAAATAACGAATTACCGGAACGCGTGTGAACAGTTTCCTAGAAACAGCATTCTATTTAATCCACAACTTTTTACGCTGGCCGTGACGTTGGAAAAGATAAAATATAAATCTGATCATTTTGCTGTTATTTCAAACTCGTTATTCCTATTTACGGATATCTGCCAGCATCCCATCCGTTTATAGAATTTCGTTTATGAGCAAAAAATCGTCTCTAGGAACCTAGGAAGCTATAAATTATAGTTCGAATCATCATGATTGAACTGGCGCTGGCGCCATGACGGCTCCAACCGTCTGAATGTTGTCTACAAAATAACCATGCAAGACTAATACTCTTCACACAGAAATGATGTTAACCAAGTTTGGGTATCGGATCCAGAATATCAAGCTATATCTACATAAAAGCGCATTCACATTCAGTGCCCAGAATCGCTACGCGCTACGCTCGTAGCCGATCCCGTGGTTTTCCTCGTATGTAGCGGAAAGCTACTACGGCGTAGGGACGCATATGTGTCGTCCGTCACGGGCCGCGAATGGGTTAAAAGCATTGATCAGCTAGCCGATTGCGTAACGTTTTGTACGTACATATATACGTTAGGTATTATTCAACCAAGATGAGTAAAGCCTTGGAATAGCCGTCAGTTCATATAAACTTTGACGTATATAAATATGACAAAACTGTCTAATCCAATATTATTCTAATCGCGGTTTGATAATATCTACCTAGATCTCTAAATGCCATTTGTTGTATGAAAAAATGACAGTTCAGTTGTCCTAACGCTCGTTCGGAAAGTTACGCAATTTTATCCCTCAGGTGTGTCAAAATTTTTAGAGGTCTTTCAAGATCGAGCTCCAAAATTTACTTATTTGTTAGGACGTAGGTAGGTATAATTATTATATAATTGGTAGCAGCGTAAATGCAAGAACAATGCGTCCCACGCTGCACGAGGCGTCAGGCTTGTGAGACTGGGTAGCCCAGGCGGGGCTGGAACTCACCAGTATATGTACTGGCAACAAAGGAATGACCAGAGTAACTCTGACCTCCGGCTACGCGCAATTGTTACGATCTCGGGTCAAGATATATTAGAGATGACTGGAGATGTAAGTCGAGTCAGGTTGTGAACAGCGTCTGGTGAGATCATTGAATGCCGAACGCGATTGTTCATATCAAAAGAATCGATGTAGATGCATGCATCTATCTTATTGTTGTTTATGTCCAGCGCAAGTATAATTAAAATGGTCATAGGTATGGGAGTTTTAAGGAGTTGTTACCAGTTACTGACATGCAGTAGAGCAATGCTTGTTGAAGGATCATGCGCGGTGAAATTCACATTCTAAAAGTAGGTACCTACTTACCTACCATTTCACATCCACAACACGCGTTAGCAAAATGCAACATCCAATTAGGTGTATCTAGGTACATTACTGCAGCAGTAAAATCTTCGCAAGTCATAAATAAAACACAGAACAAACGATAACATAAGCTAGTTCTGATCTAGGTCCCTACATATTAGAAGAAACAAAATATATCTTTAGTAGAAGTATAGTTGAGCGAAATTACTAAACAATCAAACAAACCTGCAAATGAAACAAAAGCTGGCAGTTACAGAACTATAATTATTGGTGTGTAATAAAAGAAAAGTAGTAATGCTAAGCATTTCAAAGTTAATGTTAGCATACTTAGGAATAAAATGTGAGATCACAAGTTACTACAAGATAAAATGAGTTAGTTTGTGAGTATCTTAGCTCTTCGTTTCCTCACCGGTACCAGCCTGAACTCCGTGGAGGGTTCTCTTGTGCTTCCACATGTCACCAGAGCGCCTGAAGACCAACACCAAAGGACAAGATAAGGAAGATGTTATAGTGAGAAAGTAGATTTAAGGAGGCAGAACCTTGAAAACAGCAAAACTGACCGTGCAAAATACTTTTCACACCTGCTATTCAGAAAAAAGTAATTGTTTCCCTAAAATGAGGGATCGAAGTTGTACTTTTCTTACCTGATCCTGCTTTACGGAAGTCATTGTTACCCACAAACGAGGGATTTCAATTTTCTTTATAGAAGGTGTGAGAAGTATGTAGTATGTGTCACTCGGTAGCAAAATTATTTCCATCTTGGGTTAACGCTTAAATCCCCCGTTACGCTCAAGATTCTACTATAAAATCTCTCGCTACGCTCAGATTTCTATTGTAGAATCTTTTGCTTCACTCAAGATTCAATATATCGCCCTCACCGTAAATATATGCGTCGCCGTGGGTTGTAAGCAGTAGTAGGTATTTAGCGCCCGCTACGTAGAACATTGCTCCTCAAGCGAAAGGCGGAAACTTACAAGTATGTATCATGTACCTATATAATCACAATATCTTATGATTCTTACATTACCCTCTCGTTCGACTCGAGCGACAAACTTGAATATACCGACCCATGCATGTCAGTCTAATAGTGGATTTAAGGCCTTTGTCCAGCGGTTGCACAACGCTGCGTAAGATTTCAAAATCGTGCGGAAGCCGTTTAAAGCCGTCGGGTTACGAAGTCGCTGGATAAAGGCCCTTAGGGTGTCCAGTAAGCTGCTGTCAGAATGGGTATAGTGACTTACAATTTGCAACTGCCATGTTACAAAGGTACTCCTGCTAATTGGGATTCAGCTAGGCCTTATATTAGCTATGAACAGTTAGCGTCATCAATGTATCTGGTTCGGTTGGTATGTTCTAGATTCGATTGATCAGTTTTGGACTGATCAAAATAAGTAAAATAATAGGAGCTGGCGCCGTCTTTATCAAACGGCGTGGACAGTGCAGAGGGCGCCGCATATACCTCTAACACGTCCAGAGGGCCTACCGCGAAAGGCATTCGAAGTTTTCCCTCTCTGTCAGACTTGCCAGTTCGTACGTAAGTGCAACAGAGAGGGAAAACTTCGAATGCCGTTGGCGGTAGGCCCCCAGTTCTTTATACCAGCAGTTTAGTTACCTTAAGGTAGTACCGCACACGCCACACTCATGCGGCTTCGTGAGCGTTTGGTCGGTGCGCGCGTACGGACGGTGGGTACGGTCAAGGACTTTAATTGTTGAGCAATTTAGGTGTCAACTAATTTTGTTTTTTGTAGTTAAGCTATGAAGTGTCCAGCATAAAGTGACCTCTAAATGGCTCAACAATTAAAGTCCGTGACTGTACCTGCAAGGGAGCGTCACACTTACCACTAACATTCCCTTATACTTCATCACTGACCTGAAGGTGGTACCACATACGTCACACTCGTGCGGTTTCTCGCCGGTGTGTATGAGCGTGTGGACGGTGCGCGCGTATGGACGGCGGAAGGCGGCGCCGCAGATATCGCACTGGTATGGCCTGTAACAGAAAATGTTCACCACCACGTAAAAATTGTCTATTTAAAGGATTCATGCTTAGACATAGTATAGAATATGGATCCAAACTTAGAATAGAATACTAATCGAATGCGCTTTAACGTGACGGTTTCTGTTGTGTCAGAGGCGTCAGTCACGTCCGATACCTAATCTGGCTTAATATTGTACGAGAGAAACTTTTGTCTTTCTTTTTTGCATTAAAATACAGACGGATATATATCTCACGTCTCGAAGAGTACGTCCAATATGCCCTAACCCTTCCCAAGGATGTAACGGACGCGTAACTAGAGCTTGCATAAGTTGAAATGACGCGCCCCTTTACCATGCGTAGGGTAAAAAACTCTAGCTTGGAATCCAAAGTACCGGTTATTGGCTTCCTGCATTTGCAGGATTCTAGGTATGCACTGTGGCCTAAGAATAAGGTTGAAGCATTGTTCCAATGAACCAATGACGGGAAGGTTCCGATATGTTTACATGTAGAATTGTGCAAATTTAACTAAGAAGTAAACTACCGTAAAATGGGGCTATTCGGCACAATTTTTTGACTAAAACATCAATAAATCCATGTTTTATGTGTTTATCAAACGTATAATATTTTTTTAATAGATAAAACGCATAATGCTCCGTCATTCTATGTACTGCACGTGTCTTAATTGTTAACACAGGCTGAGTATTATTTTTTTAAAGAGGTGTTCCAAATAACCTCGTGTTTGTGGCTTTTTGGGAATCGACGGGTTTCGAACTGGTTTTAGCTGAATTTTGAAGCTTGTGTTATTTAAAACATAACAAGTGCTATTTGGGACGCTTTAGGAACGACCGCCGAAGGTATTAAAAGCGGTGTAACCATATTTTCAACAAAAAAATCGGGACAAAAAAATCACAAAGTTGTACTAACAAAGTCAAGTTTTATTAAAATCTTTTTTTACCTGTAACACACATTTAAGGAACCGTTGTTACATTTATATTAACCCAAAATGAGCTCTTTAATATAAACATAAAATAAACGTCCATGACAACAGTAAATCAACTACATATTATATATTTAAAAAATTATAACTTCTAAGTCAACTTCTAAGGCAAAAATTCTCAAGTCCAAAGTATCAAACGGAAAGCCCCAATCACCTTCATGTACTGAATGAAGGCTTTCTCCTCAGCAGGCGTGAATAGAGTTGGGTCTCCTGCTTTATCTTGTGTATTATTAAACCCCCTACATTTCCGCGATAGCGACTCTTGGGTAAATTATGTTTCTCGCCAGCTTCTGCCAAAGACATGGCCAGCTGCCACGTCAGCCATAGCATTAGCCAATGCTTCTTGAGTATATGACGTGTAATGTAGGGTTGAAATTCGCACCTTTATCCTGTTGAAAAAAAAGATGGTCAACCTACCTTTACAGTAAGGGGGATATTTGGTACTAGTAACCAAATAACCCCAAAAGCCGTCTCAAATAGCCTCATTTAAAAAAACCGTTAAAATCTAATTCAAAATAAACAGCTAAAATTATGTGATATAGCTTAAAAAACTCCCGACAATATGTACTTTTAGGTATGTATACTAAAAAAAAGCTTACCCCACAGCCAGCCAACATTTGAATAGAAGTAGGACGGTGTTCAATTGCACTGATTTTCCAGCGACACAATCAAGATTTTTTTTAAGCACTCGTGCTAAGTCCTCAGCGACACTGCGACCACTAACCAACTTCACATAAGACTTACGGTTTCCAGACGAAGATCTACGTTTCTAACATTGCCATGACAAAAAATATATGGACTCAAAACTTATAATTTTTTTTTTCCAAATAGCCTCGCAGGTCTTAATTAGCCCCATTTTACGGTATAATGTATTTTCACAAAAAAATAGTAATTAAATAGACATGCTTCTCGTATACAGTTATAAAAATAGACAACCTTGTAGACGTAAGAATGAGTATATTTAGAGTTTAGACGTGGCAAAGTTCTTGGGGTCTTAAATTATTAATGTAACTGAGTGTGATTTGCCAACGTCGCTTGCTTGTACGTGTATTACGAATCAGAGTTAATCTTATTCAAATTAGCGACAACATACAACAATGCACTTAGCTTAAAACGCAAACGCACACCAAAAGAATAGGGGTCACTGTACGTCATTCATTGGTAGCGCAGTTCAAGCTGCAAAGTCTCTGATCTGCGTCTAATGACGCATCGTGGAATATGTCTCTGAGGTCCTTAGTGCCAAATCCAGGCCGCAGGCGAATACTTTACCTACTTAATGGCGTTTTAATGAAACACCAAAGGCCTTGTTTTTTCATAGTTCGGCGATCTACATGTGTGCTGTCAGGCGACTATATGGAAACGCCATTATCTCGTGACGCCCAACGTGTTTGCCCGTACAATAAACCTTCTTTATTTTCAAAACATTTACATGTAAAGAGGTTGGCAGATTGTGCCAGAATAGAACCATGTGTCCACGTGGTAACAAAAGTATAAATACTAATCCCGACCACCAAAAGAAGGTCAATTGTTACCACCTTGGCTATAAGAACAAAAAAAACGAAAGGCAGGGAAGACGTATGATAAATCAGACCGGACCACTAGGACATTTAAGCCAGTTCTGAACTCTAAGGTCCATGTGCTCTATTAAAATACGCTCGCTGTTGTCAAATTAAATACCTCATTCACTTCACTTTTTTGATATTACGAGTCTGTACAGAAATAACAAAAATTACTAAGGCCCCAGCATTAACGCACGACGCGTATTCGTATAATTATATATCCTTTAGATTTTTCATGTCTGACACACTCCAGCACCGTTATCACAAGACGGTGCGTGAGCTTTGTCGTGGCGAGATAGACTATCCGTCTCTTTCTAATTAGAACAATTAAAAAGAGACATATAGTCTATCTCGCCGCGACGCAGCTCGCGTGGTCGCGCGCGGTCTTGTGATAACCGTGCAGGATTCTGAACACAACACTATTCTCGAGAGGTAAAGGTCCTTTGTAGTCTGGACCCCAAAATAAGAGGCGATGGAGGAAAATAATTAGAGTTCAAAAAGCGAAATAGGTGAGTGGGAATAGGGATAAGTGGAGCTATATTATTTTACGGCTCGCAAAAGCCGTGTTGAGAGCAATTAACCTTTTATGAAGCCGCCAGTTTATGGCAAAATCGTAGCTCCCACTAGTACATAAAACTTCTTTTGAAATAATAGTTCTCACGACGAAATGTCAAAGTGCCAAAGTTCTAAGTAATCTCTTTGTTATTTGTTTCGTTGTGAGGTATGTGGTGCCATCTATGCAACGTGCCGTGTAACTAGGTTGTTGTTAGTCGCGTGCCGGTCCGCGGGCGGCGCTGCTTGCTATTCAGGTCGATGGACTTGGATACAGTATCACGATGAGTAATCATCATGATTGGGGAATAACCAAGTATTTTGGTCATACCTACCTGAATTAAAATTATATTATTGTAAATTAAAACATTGGATTTGAACAAAACCCTGGACTAAGCCATATTTCAAAGGCCAAGCCTTTATAGAAAGTAATTGTATTATGATATTTATGATCCCCTCCAAAGTGTAATGAGTTATTTTTTTCCAACTACTGATCGTCACACCGAATATTGTAAAAATAACATTCTGTTTCTTGGCTTTCGCGGCCAAAGTAAAGTCATTGCGCACGACCCAAATTGAACCTACTGTACGCGGTTAATACAGAGATTATAAATATTTGTTCTCATGATTGAATTGACTAAAGTAACGGCTAGAATTCAAAAGCTATCAAAATATTATATAAATAGCGAGATATTCCTCATCCCCACACAATAATGGTAGCTAAACCCACACCCTCAAAAGAACCCATCAATATAGAACAAAACCACCTTTGGTGAAGTACCTACGCACGCTACCTACGCGCTTCGCTCCATGGATCTGTTTATCGGTCATTAACTTATGCGAGCTCGTATCACGACTCAACCTTTGTTCAACTTTACACTTTAAGTTTACGTCATAAGTTTTAATTTCAAACTTTATCGTTCGGTGAGATAATAGCTTGAGAATGTTAACCATTATTAAGAGCTCACTCTTCGGTTTACATGCATTCGCCTATTCAGGCGGCTGTTCTGGTCATTCGACCAGACTAGGTTTTGCCTGCGTCATTGATTGTGTCTGTTATGACATAGGCCGCCTATTTTTCCATTGGTACTATGTGAGCTGATTCGTTTCTGATTACAGGATGCATATCTGCTAATTTTCTATTCTGCATTGCCCTGAACTGAGCGTGAATCCTGGCGTACCATCCACACAGCCCGGCGATCATGATACACAAATTGAGAAGGGAGAATGGGTAGGTCTATCGTTTAGTGGCTGACTATCAGTGGATCGCGCCTGGAGCTGCATAAGGGGAGTCTGCGCGCTATCACCAGCGGCACCTCACTCGGCTGCCGGCCAACCGGTTCCTTATCGGGAGTTCCAGCGAACTGAGGAGCGTGAGCTATCGTATTGTCAACAATGGCGGACGATAACAAAGAACTAAGGAAGACTTTAAATGTATTGTTGTTATAACTTTTTTAGAAAAAGTGAGATGCAGAACTGCAGTGAGCGTTTCCCCTATTAGCCCTTTCCAACCGACTCCATACGATAGTGCAAGTTTTTACATTGAATTGTCAAATTGTCAATAGAGTTCATTTTTGACTTGGCAAATCACGATTTCTCGGTTGTAAAGGGCTAGAACTATTTTCTGTTTATAAATTGTGCATCATAACTCATAAGATACAAACTGTGTCATAAATACCTATTAGATGTCAAACCGTGATTAGACATAAATATAAACGTTTACCTTTTAAATACGACTATAGTTTATGTCCACCCCACACGTAGTTTGCAGTGTATGCATCGATTTTACCTCTGGTCGGTGTGTATCCTAGCGTGCTCACGCAAGCGTGCGGCGCGGCGGCGGTACACGCACTACACGCAGACGCAGATGTGCTACTACGATAGGGTTGCCATACATCCCGGTGCGCCGGGACTTGTCCCGGTTTGAAGCTTGCTGTCCCGGCGTCCCGGCCGATAAGCAAATTGTCCCGGTTTAATAATCATACTTATTTAATAGTGGGCTGGACTTGGTAAACAGTACCCACAATAAACGACTAAACCTTTAAAGTTATCTATGTTTTAATAAAAGTTCCTTTTTTTCTACCTTTACTAGTTTTTAGGGTTCCGTACCTCAAAAGGAAAATAACGGAACCCTTATAGGATCACTCGTGCGTCTGTCTGTCCGTCTGTCACAGCCGATTTGCTCCGAAACTACTGAACCGATTGAGTTGAAATTTGGTGAACATATGTAAATTGGTGATCCAAAGATAGACGTGTAAAGTAAATTAATGAATTCTGAACAACAAAATCGCAAACTGTATTGTGTGACATATCAAATGAAAGAAATCGTTGTAAGCATCTGAAATATATTTTTTGTACAATTTTAGCAAAAACAGATTTGAAGTAATTTAGGAAAAAAGACGAAAATTGACAATTCCCGCCCTTATCTCCGAAACTACTAGGCTTAAAATTCTGAAAAAAATATGGAAAATAGTTCCTTGTCTAAGTTTACAGGAAAACCTATAAGAAGTTTGAGTATGTAAAGTAACGGGAAAATTCTCAATATTTTTGTGTATTTTGTATGGAGCGCCTGATACTTAGAGCATAGCAATTTTACGGAACCCTCACCGAGTTGAACTCGCACTTTTCCGATTTTTTCTTGAAATGTCCCGGTCTGAGTCCTCACACTTATGGCAACCCTATACTACGACGAAGTGACGAGTAGTGGGGCGCTTCCTCGTGGATTGAATGATCCATAGGCTTGCTTGAGTATGTATGAACCGGTACCTCTGGTCGGTAGTGTGTATCCTAGCGTGCTCACACAAGCCAGCGGCAGCGACGCACTGAGGAGCAGTGGGGTGCTTCCTCTCAGATTGAACAACAACAGATTGTATGCATCAATTTTACCTCTGGTCGGTATGTATCCTAGAGTGTTCACGCAAGCGTGCGGCGACGCATTTAGGAGTAGTGAACACTTCGATCGCTGAGCATGCATCGATGTTTACCTCTGGTCGGTGTGTATCCTAGCGTGCTCACGCAAGCGTGCGGCGGCGGTGAACGTCTTGGGGCAAGCGGCGCAGGCGAAGGGGCGCTCTCCGGTGTGCGTGCGACGGTGGTCGTCGCGCTCCACCTGCGTCGCACAAGTGGAAGGGTGAAGGTTGATGGACCGCGCAACTTGCCGATGAGTACGTTATGCAGCGATTCTTTTTTAATACGACGGTTGGCATTAAGCTTACGGTATGTCTGATGGTAAAGCTGACACGTAGCCTGTGGTCGTTTGCGATGCCAGCGGGCGTAGCATGGTTGATGTTTCATCACTTATCGCTGTCGAAAAGACATCCGCCACGTTCTGACAAGTATGCGAGTGCGAGAGTGCCGGTTGCCTTATCGATAATGATAAGTGATAAAATAGCAACCATAAGATGGCCGGATAGGAGAAGCGCGTTGTTGACCCTTTAATGGTCAGGCTATCCTGGTTCCCCTGCTACGGTGCGATCGTGCTGGTGTCGCTAGACCATAAATATAGCGGGACCATGACACGTTAAATTAAGTATAAAGTAGTAAAACTATTATCGTTATTGACTTTATTCCACACAAACAACCCGGGCAGACCCAGGGGATAAAAACATAGCCTATGTCTATCCATTCTGTACACTGGTGGAAGATCTTTTTGAATCAGATGAGAAGTTTCGGAGATTACATACAAACTTCTAACCTCATAGACTAATACTCCTCGGCTTTATGTATTACGTAGTACACTCAGTTTAATGCAATCACGAGACTATCGCTAAGACTCCAAAGAGGCTAAAACCTCGCCATGGTTATTTTCTTCTCATAGGAGCGAAGGTACCTAATAATTTATTAGCAGGTATCGATCGTTGCCCGGACTAGCTGAGGAGACCCGGACGGCCCCGATGCGTCCGGGTTCTGGCACAACACAAACGTGACCAAGAAGAATGCTACGGGCAGGTTCTACGCCAAAAATAAGTACCTACGCTGATTGAGATAGCATTCAATGTGACGTGGATCGCTTAGAAAGCACTGGTTAACTGGAGGAAGCTTTTTGGTAAAGGTAAAAACGGAACCCTTATGGTGCGACTCCGTCTGTCTGTCTGTCGTACTCGTAACGTTAAATATCTCAGTAACTACTAATGCTATCAATTTGAAATTTGGAATAAGTAGTTGTAAACAAAGCTAATCCACGTGTATGGAAAATTAAAATGTTTAAGATATATTTTTAATTTCTATACAAAAGGACGGATAAGAAGGGGTCAAAAATTCAAGTTTTTTTTTAATTCTTCATGCTAAAATCATTTGGTAATTCAGTTTGTAATTTAATACTTCTGTGTTTATCTTTTTTCTTTCAAATTCGTATGAAAGTATTTTGAAAGTACCGTCTTGTAAATAAAAAAATAATTATCGAAATTGGTTTTTCAAAATAAAGCGGGGTCGTGAATACAGTGTATGAAAGTTTGTACGGAACCCTCAGTGCGTGAGACAGACTCGCACTTGACTGGTTTTTTTCGGAATTACATAACTTTTCTTCACACTTGCTCGTAAAAATTTGTCACCCATGCATCAGTTATAAAGCAAGGAGGTATAACCTCAAATACGATGTTTGAAAACGTACCTTTATAAAATAAATCTAAACATAAAACACTAATAAAACATGTTTAACTAAATTATTTCATGATTAAAAAAATCAAATATTAGTAGGTAGGTAAGTAATTTAGTGATTTTAAATCGTGGGTCTTTGCCTAAATGGACGAGTGACATTTTGTATTATGCTTGATTCAAATGCATTTATTTCCTCGCAATTGTGATGAAAAACGTTGTATGCGGCACGGATGGTAATATTTTTTACAAACTCGAGCCATCAAAGCCCTCCGCCTTCGGCGTCGGGCTTCTTATAGACTCTCGTTGGTAAAAAACGAGTTACCAACCTCGTGGCACAATGTACTATTACTGTCGTGTCACAGAATAAGTAATAGGTCATGTTTTGGTTTGAACTTAAGGTATATATATATATACACAATCAACTATTGTAACAGTGCGTTATTTGTGTTGAAAGACGTATACGTAATGGACTTTTTTGTATTATTGGGATGGACCAAGGCTGGGTTTAATAAAGATTTAACGTTAGGCTTTATTTGGGATCAAATATCAATAACTCATTTTTTTTTGACATTAGTGTACTTATAGAATCAAGCCCAAAGTTAGTCCTGCCATAAGGTAACATTACGCTCCAGAATGAATAAGGGAGGAACATCAGAACACAACTGGGCAACAGCCTTTGCCAAATACCTTTTTCTTTCTTAGAGCTGACAATTCACAAAGCCAATCACGGCTGCGCTGGGGAAACAGTTATTAACAATATTACTTCGACCTCCGATTATTACGCGTAAGTATTAAGTAATACACGAACGAACGAGCTTTTAAACATTGATGTTTGGATATGTGGGCAGGGATGTATTACGTAGGTACTATAATGTAATACCTAAGTGTGCAATAAGGTAAACGTCCCAATATTTGACATCTTAATGCCTAATAATTGACAGTATTCACATCTATTGTTCACCTGTATTGCGATTGAAAGTGACAAGTACCGGGACGTGTAGGTACCTTAAATTCGTATTGCACCTCAACTCCTAGGATATCTTGGGATTCGTAAGAACAACGCTTCTTCGGCGGCACAGTAGAAATATAGCTTAAAGCAGTAAAACAAATACGTCTTAAATCTTATATGTAACGCACTCACACGTCACATACACGCGTCGCTCTGATGTTACATTCAGTCCGCGAGCCGCGCATTGTTAACACAATGCGTAGAACTGATTGGAAATGGAGCGCGGGTCCAAAATAGTCCTAAATGACTCTAATTGAGATACTGCTAATATCTTTACTTTGTACAAGGTTTCACTTACACTGGTTCGCCTACGGTGAAGTGTGGGTGGTGAATAACCCAGGGCACCCAGCCCCTCCGGCCGTAAATTGCGTAATAAGTACACCTGCTCGCGGCAAGTGCATGGTTCATTATACAGGTTTCGATTACTAGTGTTTGATTAGCCATGGACGTGCGTGACGTAGGTCAGTTTTCTTATGTAGTTCCCATAAACAACTACGTAGGTACTTAGGTATTTACTCCGTGGCAGTTGTGTTATCTCGTCTTGAATTTACCTCTTTGGAGTGTCAATTAGATGTTGAATGGTGATGGATTTTTCTTTGCAAGTCATACCCTGGTCTATAGTTACGATAATCGATCTTATATACCTAAGCTAAATACTTAGCGCCAAAGCACAGCCACGAGACGATTATCAAAATGTGTTTAAAACCTTGATTACACGCATGAGTGCAGTGGCGACTTGGATAGGATGTAGCGAGTGCTCGATATGTAGGAATAGGAACTACCACTGATATAACCTCTAGAAAGAAAGACTGCTCAACCGAGTATGGAGAAGCTTCTCGGTCTCTGATATTTCTACTAAAGTGCAATAGGCACAGCGGGAGGTACGAGATTTTCTAGCAAATGTTCAACTCTAAACCTTATTCCATGTTCCTTAGAGTCTAAATTAAAATGAAATATGAGTAGGTACCTTGACTTTGAAGGCCTTGGAGCAGAGATCGCAAGGATAGGGCCGCTCTCCCGTGTGCATGCGCATGTGTATGGCCAGGTGCCCCGACTGGTTGAAGCGGCGGCCGCACACGCGGCATGGGTAGCCCTGGACAAGTGGAAAAACTGCGGTCGAAATTCAATCGTAAATGAATAATAGTAAGGTTGGATTTACAACTACAAATAGATTTAGGAATCGCGAAGTGCCTGGACTGGTAGAAGGGGCGGCGTACGAGGCATGGGTAGCCCTGGACTGGGTAGAAGTGGAAAAACTGCGGCCGAAATTCACTTCAAGTTCATAAAGGTAAGGTAAATTAGAAATCGATTTTGGAATCGCGAGCAGCGCCTGATCGGTGGGAAGCCGATTAAGTGACGACCATTTGCGTTCAGAATTCAGACGTTAATTACAGAATAATTAATATTATCTAAAGGTAATTAAGATTCCCCCTTTCTGGCATATAATTCGTACAAAGCTCTACCTGCGTGCTTCATGCCAGCGAGCATTTAAAGAGTAAGGCCGGAACCCCACTGCTGCGCACGCTACGCACGCACACGTCACCCACGTGGGTTCCGGCTTACGCCTGCAACTAGCTAGTTAGGGTCGCCGTCACGGCGTGGATAGCTACATAATGCATGTATGTATAATCTTACCGGCTTGGTAACCTTGTGCATCTTCTTGTGTGTGTGTAGCGCGCACATGCTCCCCAGCACCTTGTCACACTCCTCGCAGACGTACGCCATAAGAGGCGCGCCTGACGGCCGGTCTTCACCGCGCTTGTGGCGGTACAGCTCCCTGGCAATGAGACAAAGTATCCTCATCCACTAGCGGATCCAGGGGAGTCCTGACTAAAATCTAACCTCAGCGGGCTCAAGGATTGTAGCTCCCCGAAAACCTAGATCCTGGATCAATCACTGCCGTCATAAGGTTGATAGCAACAAGCTCCCTTTTAGGGATATGGAGGAATAAGTGCATCAATAGCTGATTTTTAGAAGTCTTGTAACAGTTGTAAGCAACTCATTCGTATTCTTCACCCGCATCAGGCAACGTGAAGCTTCAGGCGAAGGACGGAGAAGGACGAATACTTTATGCCCAACATAATCGTGATCAAACTCAAACTCAAACTCAAAACATTTATTGCACACATAAAATTACAAGTAATAAAATGGACCCCGTAAGGGCACAGCAAAGAAACTTATAACTAGGTTACATCTAGGTTACAGGTACTACCTGGATACTAGGTACTTAGGTAATTCTACCTTGAAATAGATTTCTTACATATAGTAATTAATTTGGTAGGAATTTGGTACTTCGCTTAAAGTTAATAGAAATTAAGTCCAACAGAAACTATTATATTGACACAACTTAGAAAAAGAATGCTTGAAAAAGATTTATCTTTTCACAGACACTTCATCGAAAAAATCTTGTAGTGTGTAAAAACTGTTTTGTACTAAATACTTATTTAATGATTTTTGAATAGGTTAATTTGTTCTATGGATTTGATGGCTTGTGGTATTTTATTATATATTTTTATACACATCATATGTGGACCGGAGTGGTATATTTTTAAGCTGGATGTAGGTAAGGCTAGGTTATTATTATGGCGGAGATTTAATGGTTTTACATGACGGTCTTTAGCTTGTGAGAAAAAATATTATGTGTTTTGACAAAGATGCAGACTTCTAGGATGTATAATGAAGTAAGTGTTAGAATGCCGAGCTTTTTGAAATATGGCCTACAATACAACTCTGTGTCCGTTTTATATTAACTAGGATTCTGATGCATTTTTTTGTAATATGAATAGGCTATTTGAATTCGTACTGTTGCCCCAAAGCAGTATGCCATATCGGAATATGGAGTGGGCGTAGGCATAATAAGCGGATATGGAGGTTTTTAAATCTGTTGTTTTTTTTAATTCGTACAAGGCATACGTGAATCTGGATAGTTTTGAGCTTATTTTCTGAATGTGGTCTTTCCAGTTAATATTTGTGTCTATATTCACGCTAGCTCGGCAGAAATACGGCAAATTATCTAGATATTCTATAAGATGGATTTAAGAGCACATTCAAATAGGCTTCGCCAACTCACCTAGCACTGGCAAACAGCTGGTTGCAAGACCCGCAATTCCACATCTTGCTGCTAGTGGCGTTGTTATACGACCGGCGATCCCTCTTGCTGACAGCTTGATGGCATCCGATGGTGTGTAGCTTCAGATCCTCGAAGGACGGAAAACGTTTGCTGCAGGTATCGCAAGTGCAGCATA